>OY282641.1:158538433-159198433 GCA_958299015.1 Tetanocera ferruginea
CAGAAAAATGTTTCCACCAACACTGACAACTATTTAGCCACTGTTGTTGCTTCTGCCTCTTTTACTTCTTCCTCTATTGCTTCTTTTTTATTATTTCCATAAGTTTCCATTTCCATATGGAATGCATTACAAATGTATAAAAAATAATAATAAAAAAATTAACTATTATTAAGGCTTTAATAAATGAAAACACGTGTGGCCGTCATAAAAAAAATGGCACGCTAGACTGCAGCTTAAAGAAGCTGTGTATTCGAAGAAACAACTACAACAAATCATGCATTGCTATAATTATGGGAAAAATGTAATAAAATAATAGCAAGTATTATATAAACGATAAGCAAACGAGTCAAACACACATCAGCACATTATGATTAACTAGTTGTGGTGAGTAGGAAGTGATAGCTATCATTTCGTTGAGAACTTATTTAAAAGATAGAAAGATTTTATCTAAATATTGAATATTTTGGAATAGTTGGGACACTGTCTCACAAAATTTTTTTTGGAATGATTTACTTTCAGTGAAAAAAATAGTAACATTTGATCTCAAAACCAACATTCAAAGTCGATTAAAAAAATCTCGAAAACTTTGAGCGATAATGTTGAAGAAATTTTTAGCTTGATATGTAGTTTTTCGAAAATATAAATTTTAAGTATTTTTACGAAAAAAATCTCAAAATATCTAAAAGTGCAAAATAAAACAACATAACGAACAGTTTTGACAGTATAGTGATTTTTTGTATAAAAAGTCTAAAAACCAAAAAGTCATAAAACGAGGCCCTGAGTAAAAGAGTAAAAAATTAAAGTGTAAAATAAAAATACTCTCCAACAACAAAATGCTTTGAATGAAAACTTACACTTTTGCTCAACCTCAGGCATTGACTTAAATATATTTTTACTCCATCACAGAACAATAAGGTAGGCTCATATTTTTACGGCTGCTCAAATGTCTAATTTTACACTAACAAAGCTGTGAGTGCTATAAACGTCAAACAATAAAGCCAGCAACAACAACTAGAAAAACTTAATTCGAACAGCTGATATTGGCATCCAGCTCACTTCCTCTTCAATATGCGCCTACCTTGTTATTCTATCATGTTTTTACTCTAGTATAAGAAAATGACAGTTTGATTTTTTTCTGGCAGAACAGCTCAAAAACAGGTATGTTACAAAAAAACATAAGACGTCGTGTATTTTGCTGATGTATGTGCGCACAAATTTAAAAAAAAATAACTAAAGTGCATGAAACAATAATTCAGCTGTGAAAATAAAATAACTTCAAAAGGCTCATTCCACAGAAATGAGGAACGTAAACATGAATTCTAAAATACATGTATTTGAAGTAATTTTTGGTTTTCGAATTGAAGTGGAATCTTAAGTTAGTCCTGCTGCAAAAATATTTTTAAATTAAATGCTTTTTTATATTATTTTGACAATTTAACTAAACAAACTTCGAATTGAAAAAAATTTTGAATATTTTGATTTAATTTAAACCTTGAAATCAGTCATCTTTTGAAACAACTTTAAAAAAAATAAGGTTAGTAATATTAAAAAAGATATTAATGTTGTGTTAGAATATTTTGTAATAATGATTGGTAACTGCGTTTTCAAAGTACAAAATATTTAAACTGAGTGTTTTTTCTGTGTCACACCCGTCACAAAAAAGGCAATAATTTTCCTAAGAAGCAACATGGGCTTATGATAAGAATGAAACTTTCCCAAAGTAAGGATGTTGATATTTTACATAAATTTTTTAACTATTTTATTCAATAAATTATTTTTATTCTTCATTTCCGTTACAAGAACTTGGTCACACCCGGAACGGTTTTCAAAATTTTTTTATAATAATGAAATTTTTGCAAGTATATGAATAAATTCTTTGATTAAAACAAGTTTTGTAAATTCATGTATAGCGGTATCATTTGTATAGGTTTGATTTAATCAAAAATTCATGCGAAAAATTTTTTTCAAAAAAAAAAATTTTTTTTTTTAAATATATTAAAAATTTGAAATTATTTGTATAGGTATTAATTTGATAAAAAATTCAAGCAAAAAAATTTTTTGCAAAAAATTTTTTTTTTTTTTTAAATTAATACATTAATTAAAAACATATTTTTTGATTTAAGTGTCAAAAATATGTGAAAGTTATTATACCTATTAAGTTCTTATATATAATTCCCACATCATTCGCACTCGTCATTTATAAGATTAAAAAATAATGGTTTTCGCCATTTTTTCAAAATATTTTTCACTAGTATTCAACAGAAAATATATTAAATTTGAATATATGCAAGGCAAAAATAGTCTCATTGTGACAGATGGACTGAGTTTCAATGTTAAACTCAGAATTTTTAGTTTTTAAACTTGTGCTTGTCACACCCGTCCCATGTGTTTAAGCGAATGTAACTATTAAACTAGTTTAAATAATTGCATTATGTTTTAGCTTTTTGAAACTTTGGGGCAATTTCTAAAATACCCTATAGTAAATTGCTAAAATTTTAACCGGTTAATACCATTTTCAGCACGATAAAGTAGTCAAAACGTCACACTCGTCTGTATGGAATGAGCCAAAAGTAAAAAATTCAGAAGTAAAATTTTTTAAATTTCATATAATTATTATGTTGCGTTCACGAGGCTTGAGAGTAAAATTTTAAACATTAATTTTTTACTCTTTTACTCAGGGCCTAGTTAAAACCCCTTTAGATGTTCAAACCAGTGTGGCCAGATAGTTTTTAGAAAAAGCGCGAACTACAACATTTTTATCGCCCAAAAATCGCCCAATTTTTCAGATTTTAATATTTTGTAGCCCAAACAAGCGCAAATTGGGGGACATTTACAGTATAAAGTCCCAAAAATTTTCTCTTAAGCTCATTTTTAAAACAAATTGTTTATATTTGTATGTATTGAAAATTTGCAATGTGTTAAGAAGATATAACATAAATTAAACATTTCTTTAAAAAAAAACAATTCAAAGAAATTAACATTAAATAAATAAATTTTTCTTTTAAGCACAAATAATTTAAACATCCCAATAAACATTGTGGCGAGGGGTGATTCGTTGACGAATCGCTTGTTAATAGTTTTTTCGTATTATTTTCGAATAGTTTGGTTTTGTCTATATCAGAGGTTGGCTGGATGCTTAAAGAAAGTACCGTTTAAAATTGCTTTGTTAAATAGCAGAAATACTTTGTTAAACAACTTAAACTAAGATTAAAAGCGACTTATTTGAGCGACACTTTAGTAAAAATTCTAAAACTTTGAATATCAAAAACATATCAAAAAATTAATTTTTGTTTTGTTTCAAAAAACATGAAAATATTTCAAAAAATTTCAATAAAATAATGCTGAATGTCAGTTTTAACATTAAATTGTGTTTAAAATCGAGATAAGTTGACGGTTGATGAGTTGAGAAGAGCTGACGGGCAAATATATATAAAACTTCTAGATTTTTTAATTTTTTTTTTTTTGCTTTTTGAACTTTGGTGATTCGTTTAAGAATTGCTTCTATTAAATTGGAAGATTTGTTAACGAATTGCTTATTTGAAATAGGAACATTCGTTAATGTATTAATTTTCTAAGATTTGGCGACTCTTTAACGAATTGCTTTTGTCGATTTGAAAGGTTCGTTAACGAAGGAGGAATTTCTCCCGTTCACGATATTATAAATGAATTGTATATGATAATTGCTATTGAATGAAATGAACGAGAAAGCAATTCATAAACGATATCATAAGTGAATCATTTTGTTTGTTGGGATATTAAAAGTTTCCTGAAGAAGATATTCAATATCTTCTTCGCTTTCATCAACTTCCTCTTCATCTATTTATTTTTTTTCATATATAAAGCTATTGCACTTAGAAATCATATTTTCTGTTATTGGAAGAGTCTTGCAGAAAACGTTTAAGGCTTTCATGTGAAATTTTATTCGTATAATAGACGAAAGGGATTCCAACATCATACGATTTCTCATGTTCGTTTTAGTAGCATTCATCACAGAAATACTCTTTCAACAAAAGTGTTTGAGTGAGGCAGTGATAGTAAAATAAATGCTAACTTAGAAATAGTTTCCAGCATTTTGCCTCCACCAGCATTTATTTAATCGTTCGTTTTCAAGCAAAATTCTTTGGTATCTGACAGAATGTTTTTTTCAAAATTATCTTTCCATGGAATAACTAATAGCGAATCGTATTCTAGCTTTGCTGCACGTCTCTCCAACTGACTTAAATAATGAAGAATAAGTTCTGAAAACGGTTTTCTAAAGTGGTTTAAACATTTCTGAAATGAATGGAAAGACTGAATATATGTAATTTTTTCACGAATCTTCTGACAAAAGTAGCCCAAAAAAGCGCGAGGCGCTTTTTAAATAAAAATAAGCGCAAAATTATAAAAAAGATCGCCCAATTGGCGCTTTATCGCCCAATCTGGACACACTGGTTCAAACTTGAATTTTTTTTTCAAAATCCCTTAAAATACCCTTTTTTGGCTATGAATATAAATTCAATTTCTTAAAAAATGGGAAAAATATTAGTCTCATTTCAAATGGCTTCAATAACCTTTTTTAAAAAAGCTCGCGACCATATTAATATACACATACATAAGTACTTGACTAAATCGACTCACGAGTTAGCACTTATTATGAATATGGGGCACTCATGTGTATATTAGAAGGAGCACTTCACTTTAACCGGGACTCCTCAGAGAATAGAATGTATTAAATCCAAAAACGGGCAGCAAGGTCCGTCTACTTTTCTACTTTTTGTAGAAGTATAGAATACTTCTGTAGGGTAATACTTATCATAGACAAAATTGACCCATCTTAACCTTATGCGACTGACATGGTAGTTCACCAGAGGCGTTCCTAGGCTTGGTGTCACCCGGGGCGGATACCCATGGTGTCACCCCTATAAGAAATTTCTAAATGCAATTAGAAACCAATTCGATCAGATTTTGTGATTTTATTATTTCCTTTATGTTTTAAGAAAAAAAAAGAGATGACAAACAATAACAAATTGTTAGAAAAACAGAAAAAATATTACATTTTGAAAAATTTTTGTTTTTATTGTAGTAAAATGCGATTTGTTCAAAACAAAAGTTTTGAAGAATTTAATAACTGTTTTTAATTGCAAAATATAGTAAGCGCCGCAGGCAAAAATTTTGTATGAAAATCGCGCGATTTGAAATCATTTAATTTATAAAAAATCGGCTGCACCGAAAAATTTTACCACTCAATTTGTAATAAAAATATTTTATTTTTTATAAATTAAATGATTAAAAAGAGTGTTAAGAGTTATTATTGCAGGCGAAACATTTTTATTAAAAATGTCGTGATTGTTAAATTTAACAAAAATTGCAAAAATGGTTGAAATTGGTCAGTTCTTAAAGGTACTTTTCTTGGGTAGTTTTTCTATATTAATTTTTTTCCTTATTTTGTATGGGAGAGGCATGCCAAAGTTGGCCGATCTTAACAAAATTTAGTCAAACGGCAGGCAATTAGAGAAATTGATGTGCACTGAAAATGGTACAAATTGATAAGACCTTAGGGGTACCTCCCTAGGATGTATATTTAAATTTTACATAATTTTGTATGGAAGGTACGTACAAAAGTAACCCGATCCTAACGAAACTCAGTGAGAACGTTAGCCATATAGATAATAGATGTTTATTGAAAATAACAGAAATTAGTAAGACTTTATTTTTTATTCTGCATAATTTTCTTGTTTATAAAAAGGTGCAGATAATATTTTGAAAGTCAAAAGTTAATACTTCAAATAAAATTTCAAAAAACTTTCGCTTAAATTCAAGAATCCGTTTTTTTTTTTGTTAAAGATTTTAAAGATATGTTAAAAAAATCTCTTAAAATTTATATAACTTAATAATTTGGTTCAATATTCAAAAATTAAGAAAAAACAAAAAAACAAATTTTGTTACTATTTTCGTAACATTTCGATGCATTAAAAGTGAGCTGTCCGAAATACTGGCATTTCTTGCTTTAAGAGTTGCAATATTTGAAATAACCTCATCGAAATCAGTAGTATTTATTTCAAGCTCGTTTGCAATGGATAAAAAAGCAAGATCGGAAAGTCTTGCCTGTCCCATGAAATACCTTGGAAGTACAATGAAAGTCCAAGTAAGTCTGTATTAATTTAAGCTTTGAAAAACTACTTTCGCATGAAGCTACTGATAAACAAATTGTAGGAAATAATTTCAATGCTAATGAAATATTTGGCGAAGTTTCCAAAAAGGAAACTCGATAATAAAAGTGAGCATTTCTAATGCTGTCTAATTGTTGGAGCTTTCGAAATCGATTTGTGCTACATTTATGTGCCTACGTAGCATCGCAAGCAATTTAAACAACTAGCTCCTTTTCTGAAATTTCGTCGTAAGCTGATACCAAATTTTAAACACTTAACATGGACTAATTTGCGTTGTGTTACATAAAGTTTTCGGATTTTACAGCTCGAAACGTTTTCGCAATGTTTCCTCGTCATTGCTTAGACTTGCAAGCAAAATGTTATATTTTGCAACAGCAATTAAATTTTTTACCGTAAATTATTTTATCACTTTTTCTGTTTGTTTTAAAAAAAAAACAAAAATCGAAATGGTGTCACCCCTAAAATGGTGGTACCCAGGGCGGACCGCCCCCCCCTCCCCCCCCTAGGAACGCCTCTGTAGTTCACAGAGGGAAAAACCTATGAACTCACTACATAAATTTATGTACTCGTGGCATAGTTTTCTGCACACATAAATTTTACATTTTTCTTGTATTGAGTACATGTTGAAATCTGTATTGAGTAAATAATGCTTTTAAGCGGTGATATATTCAATAAAGCATTCTATGTATTCAACACATAAATATGTGTCGTGAATAAATGGATGCATGTGGTGGGTACATTCACACTGTACTCATTACAAACTCTTGTAAGCAATTTTATGTAATGAGTACAGTTTTGATATAAGTATTACATTGATTATTGACCCATTACATAAAGTCATTTAGAGCATTTTTGATGAGTATGCTAGAAAAATTTTCATGTACTCAGTACATACAAAATTTAATCATTACATATTTTAATTAAGTCTGCAATGTATTATGTATATAATGTATATGAATGGGGATGGGGAAGTTGTTCGAAGCGTAATTTGACTATGGTTTCGATCGATTTGTAAGCTGGAGCATTGTCTTGTAAAAGGATGTTGTTTTTTTTTTTTGATAAATGGGGCTTTTTTGCCTATGGCTGTAGCTATCTTACGTAGTTTCACTTTGGGATTATTCAATAAGAAATCGTTGATAATTCCAATACTTTCTGTAGTGGTCACGGTTTTTGTGCTACCCCGGCGTGTTCAATACAACCAATATTTTAAGGTTGTATTCAACGACAGAGCAGATTCGCAATAATATCAGTGTGCGACATCAATAAATAACAGCAAGAACTCCAATGAATTCTGACACACTGAGAAAAAAACACATACCTTGCTCCGGTAAAAAATTTCTCTATTTTTGATAATAGCAATTTTCTCTTTTTCAAATAAAATTTTCTTCAATTATAATAAACTTTCACATTTTCGAAGAAATATTTCTTTACTTCTAGGAAATGGACATATTTCAATGTCTCTAATAATGATAACTATTTTTCTCGCACAAAAAATTTCTCATTTATAGAGAAATTTTATTGAAAATGAAAAACTTTTCTTATATTTTGATAAAAAATTCACTATGAGAAGTATTTTCTTCAATAAAAACAAATATTTTCTCAAAAAAAAGTATTTTTGTCTAAACACGATATATTTTTCTATTTCATGGAACCTTTTTATCATTTTTAGAGAATTTTAAGTATCGCAATTAGAGAATAGCATTCTCTGGAGCAAAGTCTATATCATTTTTCTCTAAATATGATGCCTTTTTTATCATATTCCGAGACACTTTTTTCTGAGTGCAGCCATTGTCCCATAAAACATATCGTCCACAGAATTTTTCTGGGTTAGCTCAAATAAACAATTTTTTCATATTGATTATTTGAGCTAAAGCCGAAGTAACTCCTTTATTTCATTTAAATCTTAAACTAAGTACAATTTTGATTTAGGACCTTCAAGAAAGTTCTTGCCTTTAGTAAGATTACATTTTTAAAATAATATTAACCCTTTAATATTCACACACTGGTGACAAAAATTAAAATTAAATCAAAAATAAAAATCAAAAATTAAACAAAGTGGTTTATCTCGGTAACTCTGGGCGATATCATTTTTATTACATCTACAGAAAAAATGGCACACCAAAGTCCAAAAACGCCTGCCCTTCTATCAAAAATCGACATGGCAATGTTGTTCTCTTAAATACTGAAAAATAATAATTCAGAACATAACAAAACATTTTATTTTTTGTCTACTTGTTTAGTCTAATTGATCCTGTCCACTTTAAACTAACAAAAATCATACGAATGTGATGTGACAAAACTTATTTGAGTAAAAGAGTGAAGTTTTGCCATGAAACCGTGATTTGAAGAATGTTTATGCAAGCATATCTATGAAATGGGCTGACTGATTTTAAAATTTATTTCCATTAACTGTTCTACGCTTCTTAAATAATGCTCTTACCAAGCCCAAATTTGGAAATTTTATTTCGTTAACAAATTAATTCAAAGCAAGATTTTCATATGTTTCCTTGTTTTTTCAACCATTTTTTCCTGGTTCTTTCCGCATATATCTATCAATACACAAACGAGCAACATAGAATGCCAATAAAATGTACGCGGCGAAGTAAGTATTGGAAAAGATCTTTTTTGGTTTGAAAAAATTATATGCATTTTTGCTTTAAATAAGCTTCTTTTGGCACGCCGCTGCTTTCAGTCAAAGTATTAAAAATCAAATTTAGTTTTTTTTTCAAATGCTCATTATTAAGCAAATTATGGCATAAATCGATAGCGTAAAAATTTTATTTTTAGCTTGCAATAATTAAGTAACCTCTTGCAATGAATTTTGAGTTTGTTTGGATCACAGATTGCTTCAAAAACTTGCGAATAACAATATGAGCAAAACAATTGCTTGGTTCAAGCATAAGAGTTTTCTCTGTGTAGATTTGAGCTTATGTGTTGTAATTTTTGAGCACTCGCTCAAAAGGCAAAAAAAATTATAAACTTAAAGAAAAGCTTTCTCTAAAGTTATAAAGTCAAAAAATTTTTCTCATATTCCAAAAAAAATATTGAAACATCTGGCAACAGAACAAAATCCAAACAATTCAAATTGTCACGGCATTGTAATGTATTCATTCATTTGTAACAACTTCTTAAAATATATGACTATTCGAGTCACATGCAAGCAGCAACAAAACAACAACAACTGCAATTAATACATCACTGTCATCATCAGCAGCAGCAACAGCAGCAGCGGCAGTAATCACTGCTGCCAATTACCATTGTTAGTGTCAAACTAAAAAAAAACTAACAATAAAAAAAACAACTACATCAAAACAACTACTATAACAGCAACATCAACAACTGAGAAAACATGCCAAAAGTCATTTCAATCCATCCGCTGATTACTTTGATTTTATTTTCTGCTGCTGCTGTTGCGGCTGCACTTGTCACACATGCTGCGTCTTTTTCACTCCACATTCAGTTCAGTTAAAAGCGAAAAAAAAGCCACACAAACCTAAATAAATGAATGTATTTGCTGTAAAAACACAAATAACAACAACAACAACAACAACAACAATAACAACAGCCACAATTAACAAACAACAACAGCAGCAGCAGCGCACTGCATGGTAGTTAGTTGAGTTACGTTGTTCGGGACCAGTTTTCAGTATCTAATACCAAGTTCAAGGTCAGCGAAGAAAAAAACTGCAACCATATTAAAATGCGCAACAGAGCGCTCCATGAAGTGAACTGGCAGAGGCAAGTTGAAAAGAAATAATAGAGAGTGAGAGAGTTAAGAACGAGGGAATAACGAAGAGTTTAAAAAAGCAAATCGTTTTAACACAACAAATTTATTCACACATGATGTTAACAACTTACACACACGCTTAGATTGTTCGACACACTGACACAGTTAAAGCCGCTTCGACCAACTTGGTCAAATGACCAAGCTGCGCATTGAGCTGCCACACTCAAAGTCGTTAGCGTCGCTGTTGATCATTCAATTGAAATTGTTTAAAAAAATTTATAGCTAAGCTCTTCAAAGCTAGCTAGATTCTCTTTTTATGGTCATTATTTTAATACCAACAATTATTATTATAGCCTCTATTATTGCTTCTTTTTTTTTGTTGTTGTTGTTTTTTTTTTTTTTTTTGTATTTTATTTTCACAAAACATCTTGTTATGGTATTAAAAAGCCATTTGCATAACATTTTTAAGAATAAAAGCTACCGATTGTTAAGACATAATAATAAGTTTGATCCAAAGTCTAGCATTAAGTTAAATCAAGCTGTTAATGGTTTTGTTTAAGATATGTTTTTTATTTTTATATTTTTTTTGTTTTATGTTTTGTGCATCATTTAACACTAACGAGCTTAATTTGTAGCTGGATGTGAAAAGATAATTTAAGGTAATGCGAAAGAATTTATGTCGCTGAATAATGTTAAAGAAATAGCCTTACCCAGCAAAAACTTCGCTTACATGTAATCGAGAAAATAATCCAGAAAGCTTGAACCATCAATTACCTTCTAGATTACAGAACGCATTACATTAACATGGGCATGTCATTGGCGGTAATCGAATACGATATTTACGTATATATAATATACGAATATATTTGGCTTCAAATAGCAACAGCAATATCTAAAGACAAAAGCAAACGACAGAGTTCAGATACTTTGATGCATAATGAACTAGCTGGCATATAAATGGGCCCTCTCGGAACTGAAGATGGTGTTATATATGGGCATCTCCCAAAAAAGATCCACCAAAAATGAAGAAAAACATTAAAATAAAGCACTCTAAAAGCTTATAACTTTATTTTTTTTTATTTTGATTAGTATGACTGCTATGTAACTTGAATTCAACTTATTATGATGTATTTTTATTAAAATTTATAACGAACATCTTTACTGTATTTTACTACTGTGGAAAAATTTGTCGCGTCCATGATGTCGCGTCCGTATTCGTGCTATATCTATTTAAAAAAAGATAAGAGATCATTTTTATGTTTCATAAGTCTACTAAGAATAGTTATTCTTTGACCTCCATTAAAATGTATATTTTATATAAAAAAAAGTTCTCAAAATTTGCTAAATTTTGCGTATTTCTATACGAGCTTAAAAAACTTCTGTTTTTTGTCGCGTCCGTTTCATTGAATGATTGATTATTACTTTGTACTAATTTGTACTAAATCTCGCCAATATTTTTATAAAATGTAGCACTCTATCGTCGCGTTAGAGCACTTATATATATATCGGCTCATTTTGCTTCTTTCTTGTTTTTCGAGTAATTAAAACCGTGCGAATGTCGCGTCCGTGCCACTGGGAGATGCCCATATGGGATGTAGTCAATTAAAGATTTCTTTGTTTCGAATTATTTTATTCTCCAGCGAGAGGTTTTAATTGTTTTTCAAATTAAAAATTAAAAATTCTTACTTGACTTGTTAACAATTTAAGGCTACTGAATAAGCAAGGGCGTATTCAGGGGGGGGGCTTATGGGGCAGCTGCCCTAACTTACTGTCTGCGATTTTTTTTTTGCGTTGGTACATTATCATAAAAAATATAATATAAATATAAATATAATATAATTTAAATATAATATAATAAAAATAAAAACAGAAATATTTTAAAATCTTTTATTAACACAGTATTGTTTTGTGGAACCCATGACCTTCCTCTGCGTGGTAAATTAAATGATGAAGGTAATACATACAAGTATTTAACAAAAAATTTCAAAAATATTTCTTATCTTTACACCATTTTAAAGGTGTTTTGCATGATCTTTTAATGATGAAAATTTAAGTTGGGAATGGGACACTAAAAAAACATTTTGTGGATGGAAAAAAAAACGCCACGTAAACGAGTCCACAAATCCAGAATGAAATTTTGGACATTTCGGGGAAAATAATCCGAAATTACATCTGCACAGATGTAAAGAAAGCTTCTGCTTACAGCATCTTGGCGGATGAGTCTGCAGATGCGGCTGAAAAAGAGCAGCTTTCGATAGGAATCAGATTTATCGACTACAACAAACAGATTATTCGTGAGGAATTTGTTGGTTTTGTCAAACTGATGACAATGGATGCAGAAACCATCGCCGAAAATATCAAAGCTTTTGTTGCAGAATTAGACTTAGATCCAGTAAAATGTGTCGGGCTTGGCTTCGACGGTTACGCTACAATGGCAAGCAAGACTAGTGGTGTACAAAAAAGATTAAAAGGCACATTTCAAAAAAGTTTTTTATCCATTGCGCCAGTCATCGTCTCCATTTGGTTGTCAATGATCTTTATTCGGTCCCCGAAATCCGAAATATCATTTCTACCATTAACGATATTATACATTTTTTCAAAGAGTCTCCCATTCGCAGAAAATACGCTCCAAATGTACATTCGTTTTGCGAAACACGTTGGTCCGAGAAGTACAAAAGTATGAGCGATTTTAAATTCTTTTATTGCGATATAATAGATGGATTGGAAAAGTTGTGCACAGAAGGCAATGCTGGCACAAGAAAAGTTGCCTTTCAGCTACACAGTGCTGCTACTTAAAGCGTTTTTCTAATTTGTATGTGCATATTTGCAAAATACTACAGTCTTCTCCAACCAGTGTTGAATTTATTGCAGGCCAAAACAACAATATAATTACATGCAGAGAACACCTAAATCATGTTTTAAATGTTTTTGAAAAACATAGAGCAAAATCTGAAGTTGAATTTGAAAAGATTTTTAAGTTTTCAGCAAATACAAGAAGGCTGTTATTTTCATAAAAAAACATTTTTGCCCCACCCTACATGAAGACCTGGCTACGCCCTTGTGAATAAGTAATATAATATTGTGTAGAAAGTCTCTTTTTTATTTCGATTACAAAAAATTTGTTGTAAGTGAAATCTTCAGAGCTAAAGTCTCTACACAAAAGTGTTTCTATTTTTTAAAAGTTTTAATTTTATTAAAAAATAATTTTGAAGTGCGAAAACCAACTTTCAAGCTAATAAAACATAAAAAACCGTAGTTAAGACAAAATGACCATTTTGCCTGTTTGTGGCCTCTTGTGCCTTGCATGATATCTCCTTTGCAGGTAGCCTGCAACAAAAATGTCAAAAAATATAATTTCGAGAAAAGCTCATTTACTTCTTATAAAAACTAAAAAGTGGTGACCGTGCCATGCAGGTTAAGTGTGTGGCTTTGCATGCCTAGAGCCCGAGATCAAATCCCACTCGCAGCAAAGTTTTTTTCAATATTTTCTGAACGGTCACCACTTCTCTGCAGATAATGACAAGTCTCAGAGAGTAAATAATGCCTGATAAAGCTTTTTGAGTACATGAATTTTAGCCTTTCGGAGTCGGCATAAAGTATGCAGGTCCAGTTCTCGGCTGGACAAACTGGTCCAGTTGTGTACAAACATTTAATAACACACACAACACAATTTGATCATTTCTTATGATGATCAAATAAGGGCCTACTTTCAGGGGCTGAAATGGCCAATTGGTTTTCTATTTCTTTTTTTATAAACTTAAATATCGCTTAAACGGCTTTGAATTTTATTTTGAAATTTTGAACACATTCTTAAGATGTTTTTAAAAAAAAACAAAAATCAAAAATTATTAAAAAAAAAATTAAAAAAAAAAAATATTGAGAAAAACTATCCGATAAGAGGATAATAAGAAGTTTCAACTTTCGATCTTAACATCTCCATTGTTTTTGAATAATTGAGGAGTTTACATTCAAATGCCATTGTAAAGCTAATGTTACAATACAACGATCCATAAAAAATTCTCTTTGATAAAAATTATAAAAATCCTAGAGAAAAATGCATTAAAAAACTCCTTTTCAATCAAAAGCAGACAAGTCCAATAAAAATTTCTAATCAAAACCAGAAACTTCCAAGAAAGTTTTCATTTGTGTAGTTTTCATTCAAATTTAAAAAAATGTTTATCTCAAAACGTTGGTATGAATAATAATTTGAGCATTTTAGCGGCTTTGGGTATGCGTTCTGTAAAAAAAAAAAAGTTGAAAGCAAAACACACTTTTTTTTACTAAAAAGGACATGCAGAAGATTCAAAATTGCTCCGGATAATCAAAGAATCGATATTTCGTTGTTTTCGAATGTATGTTTTTTTTTAACGCCAATAAAATATGTATTCTCCGAACCCAAAAAAATATGCATAAATAGTATTTAAGAGTCCATCTAACTTTTGGGTCGGTATCCAGTTGACTTTTTTTGTATACATGCAAATCGATCCGGCTTAAGGGGGGACATGACATTGGCGGTTTTTTTAAAATTTTTTTTAATTTTGTATTTTATTAAATATTCTTAAGATTCTAAGACAAAAATATCATGGAAAAATTCTTACGGGTTCAAAAGTAACAGCCGGATAAGTGAGAGCGCATTTTTAATTTTAACCTTTTTTTCTTTGTTCACAAACTTTGAACGCGTTTATCTCAAAACCATGTTTTTCGTATTGGTTGCGTAACTAGCAGGTTCATTTTAATTTTTTATAAGCTACATTTTTTTTCGATTTTTTATGAATTTTTAAAGTCAATATTTTTTTCGAAAAAACACATTTTCAAATTTGGAACATCACCAAAAATTGAAAAAAAAGCTCCTGTCATACGATAATCAATTTTTTTAAGATTTAAAAAAGTGATTCTTTTTTCAGATCGGACAATTTTTGCGACTCCCAACGATACAACCACTAGGCCCCGTTTTGTTTTTTCTGCTGCCAGTTTGGAGCTCTATAAAACCATGTTGGAGTAAAAAATATATTTTTTTGAATTTTGTTTCTTGTAATTTGTTCAATTTTCTACAATTTGTAAAAATGTTTATTTTTGACTGAGTTATGAATTTTTAAAAAAAGGTCTGTTTTCTCTGCCGCGAATGTAATGTCCCACCTTAATGTTAGGTGTACAATCCGAAACTATTAACCAATTTTTTAAACAATTTTTAGGGTACCAAAATCTTGAGATTATTATTACAGATCGAACAAAGGAGAGGGATACCTCCCATACATTCCAACTTATCGGTATTTAATAACTTCAGAATTGCAGATCGGACAGCCTGTTGGAATTCGAAATTCAACCTAAATTAGCACTTGCCGATCCACTGGTAACATTTTATGGGGGTTATACGTGGCACCATTTCAGCAGTAAGAATCTTAGGTATAATTTTTGAACTATAAGTACTCATCTTCCTTTTTTAATAACCACATTGAGCAAGCTTTGAATAAAGGGCAGTATTACCGCCCATACAATTACAATTTTTGATCTATAATAGCTTTGGAACTAAATGTTGCATAACAATAAAACTAAGCCTATAGTTGCTAAATGGCCAGTACCTTCGACGGAAAAACATACATAAACTTTTGAAAACTAGACGTAGTTTCACTCATGCAATCGAATTTTGGTATAGAATATAGAATAATTATACTCACACCATATGTTTGTGTGATGCTCCAGAACGTTTGGTTTTTGTTAGACCCACGCCTAGTACCGCTGTGGTTCATTTATTTGAAAAATTTTATTTATAAACCGATTTGGCTCAAACTCATGGCTCTAGCTAGGAGAGATTGGCAAGAACAAACATTTCCGGAACACCACACAAGCATATGGTGTGAATATTATTTGGATTTCACCAACGATTTTGAGCATTTTTTCAATTTACCATAAAAAATTCTGTGGTGACCGTGGCATCCACGCTAAGTGTGTGGCTTGGCATGTTCGGAGCCCAAGTTCAATAAAAGTGATAGGGCAAAGTGCACCCCTTTTCTTTAATAACTTTTCATGCCCGAACCCGAAATGACCGAACCGAAAATCGCTCAGGTAACATCGGGTTATAATTCGACCCACCCTAATGTACACACGAAGAAAAAACTATCTTGTACAGCATTATTTCTGTGGGAGTTAAAAAAAAGGCACTACCTTTGGAAGAAAGCTTAATCCTTTATTGCATGATTTATAAAAATAAATAAGAAGTTGCCATGCGTAGAAAATCATTACACCAGGCCCGTAGCAGTCAGAAAATTGTGGGCAACTAAATTTTTTTCGAAATTAGAAAACCATAAAACTAGAAGAAAATAAAATAAAAAATGGGAAGTGTTTTGAACTATAATGTTTTTAAATTTATTTTCAAAAGTAAAAAGAGGTAATTTTTGAAATATCAAAAAAAATATGTCAAAAATTAATTAAAAAAAATAGTATTTTATTAATGATTCAAAAATTTTAAGGTCTAAAATAGCTTTTTAATGAATTTTGAAACAAAAATTTTGTTGATATTTTTAAAAGTAGCCCATAAAATTAAATTTAAAAAAAAATTTTGTTCAAAACACCCCCTTTTTTATATTAATTTCTTCTTATTTTATGGTTTTCTAATTTCGAAACAAAAGTTGGTTGTAATTTTCTCCAACCCACAATGTTCTGGCTACGGGCCTGCATCACACCAACTTGTAATGTGTGTATTTTTTTCTGTTTGATGCGCTTTCATGGAAAATTCTATCACAATACAATCAAGGGTTAAAAGAAAGGTTTTCTTTTTATATTAAGAGAAATTCTCTATCCTTTGAAAAGAATTAAATGCTAAATTTAACAGAAGTTAAAAACGAAACATTCCAAAAAAATTCAAAATTTCATATTTCAAAAACAATAAAAAAAATGTCATTATTTCATTCGTATTCCACGGCCAAAATCAAAAAAAAAAAAATGCTATTTATTGATCACGCAATTTTTCTTATTTTGACGCCTAGAAAATAGTTAAATTTATTCGCAATTTAAGGACTTAAGCATTACTAATAGCCAAGACATCGAGTATGGGTACTTTGGTGTTGTATGGGAGATGTCACTCAACTCATCTCAGGTAAAAATTTTCCTTTCACAAAAATATAGGTTATACATAACCATCCAAGCGTTTCCCATGCTTATATTGGACCATACAAAGTAGTTCCCTTTTATTTATTAACTTTTACGACTCATATAAATTCAAATTGACTTCTACCACTATTTAATTATATACCATAACTTCTTGCCGCGTTATCTAATCTGTTATTTAAAAGCAATAAAATTCAATCCAATTATAATATTAAATAATTGCATATTAAATAGCTTTACATCCAGCCCTCTACACCCCACCTCCATATATAAGCTTAACACCAAGTGTTCTCACGAAATTCCCACACGAGGCGGTATATGACAAGCAAACAAACACACCCAAGCAAAAGACAACGACGAAGACAGATCAATGTCAGCAGCAAATAGCTTCAGCAACGTTGAGACGTAATCGAACAACGTAAGATGATAAATCAATTGCTGTGCATCTGCTTGGACCTCACAGTGTGAACAAACATTTCGAGCTGGCTTGTAGGTGGAACAAACATGGGCAAGAATTAATTTTTTCATTAAATATTTTTAATGAATTCAAAATATGTGCTTTAAAAGGAAAACCTAAGAAATATAATGCGATATGGCAACACTGAAGTCATTTAAGTGCTGCGCGTGTTTGGCATTGTGACTAATGTGCAAACAACAACAACGCTTAGGGGTTAGAAGAACAAGAATTTCAAGCAATTTGGATGAGTTGCATGGTTTATTGTAGCTGGCTACTTTTAAGCTTTGCTATCATAGCCTGATATGACTCAGCATTCGCAGAAAGTCATTAGAGCTGGTGAAGCTGATGAAATCTTAGCTTAGAACAGTAGAATAACCAAAGAAAAAATATACACCAAAAACACGCTGTCTGCAGAAACACCTGCGCTAAAAAGATTGAATGGCTCTATTCGAACTAATTAAATGTTACTCATACGCCATGGTGTGAATTAATTAAAATTAATATAAACGAACTAAGACAAACAGCTTAGTTAAATGGCTTAAATAAATGAATGCAAATAATACAGCTTAGACCATGCAGCAAGTTGTTGGGCCATAAATAAAGCTCACAACTAGCACTTAACAGCTATGGAGACAGCCGTCAAAATTTATGCTGCTGCTGCAACGTATTATTTTCGTTTCGTCTCAGACACGCTTATTAAATTAACAAAACATTAGCTTTGCCAGCAACTTAGCTACAACTTGGCCTTTAGCTGCACTCTAATAGTACAACAACAATAATAAATTTAATTTAGCCAACTATGCGCTGTCGTTCTAAACGCTTCGAGCGGCTTTAAATTGTATTTCATGCTTTTTATGCTGCAGTTTTGAGCTTTAACAGACGTCATTAGTATCATCAACAACAGCAGCAGCAGCAGCATCATCATCACCAACACGTTGACTGTTTTCAACGCAACAAGTTTGCTGCTTGCACACGCAAGGCCTGTAGCCATTCATGTATATAATATATATATAGAAATATAAACGAAGCAGTAATAAACCCAGCAGCAGAAGTTAACTTTATGCAGTTCAAAGCTAAATGAACAACAGCGCAAAGCTAAAAGAAAGCAATAAAACTTGTGGCTAAAACTTGTGTTGACTACGCTACGGCATGAACAAAAAGAGGAGCAGAAATTAATTACTTAACTGACGTCAGCCATAAGCTCAGCGCACATTAAGTTAATGTTTTTTTTTTTTTTTTTGCCCCAATGCGATATTTTATGGGAAATACGTTGCTTGGCGCGGATTTCAATACAAATTCTTTTATGCGCTTTTATTGCGCTTCAATTGCTGGCGTTTAGCTGGCAACATAAGAGCTTTTGCTGCTGTTGCTATTGCTATTAATGTTTTTGTTTTTTTTCTTGTTGTTGGAGGTGGGCATGCATATTGCCAGCAATTTATGAGTTTTTCCCAGGCAGCAGCAATTAATTGTCTTTCGTTGCCGCTGCAAGAATGATGAAGAAGGCTTGTTTGGGGGGGTGCTAGAGCTATTATGAAGTTGTAGTCTTTCTTAAACGTGGCAGTTTTATAGCCTAATTTGTCTTTAAAACACTTAAGCGGAGTTTATTTTTTCGGTGTTCTTCTTATGTCTGCTACAAGAAGTGACGTCATTTTAAGCAAAAAACTTAAAAGGTATTAAACTGTCCAAAAGATGTTTGCAGTGGTAACAGTGAAAAAAGATAATAATTCAAAACAGTCAAAATTATGTAAAGAAGAAACGGACAAAATGCGTGAGAATGACTGGGCTGGGTTGAATCATATTTGAAATGCTTATGGTTCTAGCTTTTACTCTAAACTAAACTCCAACTATTATATTCCGATACTACAACTTTTTGGGTATTTCTAACTTTCCCGATAGAATTCTTTACAAACATTTCTTTACAAAAAAAAAATTTCTTTAGAATTCTTTTCAATCAT
The DNA here is from genome assembly GCA_958299015.1 of Tetanocera ferruginea. Taxonomy (NCBI): domain Eukaryota; kingdom Metazoa; phylum Arthropoda; class Insecta; order Diptera; family Sciomyzidae; genus Tetanocera; species Tetanocera ferruginea. The sequence goes on from OY282641.1 coordinate 158,557,826, forward strand.
TTAACAGGCTATTTCACATGATGAACCTTTCTTAAATTTAATATAAACACAGCTTCAATACTAATTTGAATACTGTTATGAAAACTGGTTATTTAAAGTCACTTTTTTTATTAATGCTTTTTCAAAATTTGATCAACCAAACAAACTGTCCAGCAAGAAAAAAACAAAACCATTAAGAAGCTAGTTAGTCAAATAATATATGTTTTTTTTTCCTTCTTTTGTCTTCTTTTATAAGAAAAATATCCACTGTTTAACAACATTAATATCGGTATTTATTTAAACAAAAGTCTTAATTAAACCTATAAGAGCGAAAACTGCGGGAACACTTATCGATACCAACACTTTTAAGCATGACATAAACATAACAATAAAACAATAACAGCGAAAGAACTATTAACTTGCTCATAATACCCAACAACCATATCACCACCACTGCGACCACATCACCAACACCTATAAAATAAAATTTTAGTATTTAATAAATAAATACTGTGTTGTGTAGGGTTTCATAAAAATCGCCTGTGAGTCCTGTGCCAGCCATAAATCATATATTACCAAAATAAGGTAGGTAGCAACAAGCTATTAAAACGTAATGCGTTTAATTGCTGGCGTTAAACAGAAATTGTATAGAAATACCATAAAAATGTACCATCAGACTAGCAGTCAAAAACTAATTACTTACTTATAACTGCGTTAAATTGACGTTAATTAAGTATTCACCAAATAAAAAAAATAAAAATAACGCAACAAAAACCAAAAGAAAACGAAACAAAAAAAAACATATTGAACATAATTCTAAGCCGCAGCAAGAAGAAGAAGATGGGCCACAACAGAGCACGGAAGGCATATAACAGGCGGCAAAAACATTTAAAGGCACCATAAATTCGTAAACAGTTGAGGTGTTGGAATAAGTGACCCAGTCGAAAATATTTTTTGACTACAGTGTTCAGATGATAAATTCGTGGTTTTTTTCTTTTGCTGCGCTGGTTTGCTTGGTCTTCTATGGATACGTTGCAAGCTCTTCTGACTTGTTCAGTGGCTTGATTTGATATATCGGTTGCTGTGCCGGCGAGGTGTATGTCGGCCAGTATTATTCTGAAAATGTCTAAGTCTAGTGAATCTGTCTAACGAGTACAAGCAGATCCGTTTTGGGTACTATTCCTTCGGCTGTAAATTTGTCTACCTAGCGTGTATGTAATGGCATGGGGGTCACTGCGTGTATAGATATTTCGTACCATCCACCCAGTCTTCATACCGAGCTCACTACAAGCAATAGTCAACTGCACTGCTTAATGTGTGCTACAATCCGGTGTTGAGCAGCACCACGTCCAGTGATGCGACTACCTCCAGCAGCACAAAACCCCTTATGTTTGAACTTTGACTTCGCGCTTCAGCCCAAGTATAAAAGCCACCTACTATTATAACTGGTTTAGTCCCTCGTACGTCTTAAACTATGGCTGCTTCGTCCCAGACGAGTTAAATTTTTTATCAAGAAAATTTGTTGATTTATTTTAAAAAAATATACGTTATCCACATCAGGATTGAAAAATAAAATATTGAATTTATGTTTAAAAGTTTTGCAGTGCCATTATTGCTTGATTTGTGGGAGTTACAGCGGGTCATTAAAATTTTGTGACAACTAGTACCACCCTACCCAAAAAAAAAGTACCAAAAAAAAAGTTTGGAAAAACCACCCCTTATTTTAAAGATGACCTCGAGAGGGTTACGAAAACAAAAAAAAAATTTTTTTGGACCACCGGAAAAACAGCCAAATGGTCTTTTTTGGCCAGATGGTCAGATCATAAAAAATGATAAGTCGTTGAAAAGAGCTTAATGGGCACTACATTGTCTACTTATAACATTTTGACTTTTGAGGTCATATTCAACTAGTAAGCCGCGTTGGCCCGATTTACCCCTTCACCCCTTAAATTTCATTTTTTTCTCATAAGAATAAACTCGTTTCTGAGTTAAATAAACTGAGTTTCTTATTTGCCTGTTGTACGAACGTTGTACAGCTTTGGCAAAAAATGTTCATTTTTACTCGGGCTGAGTCGACTGGGTTGTGGACCATTTGAGTTGAATAAGCACTTGACCTTTTCCACTTGCTTCTCCTATTGCTCCTATTATCTTCTTGATGATGTCGCTTTATGAGATCGCATCTGCTTTCGCTACAATGATGGCATCTAATCTAGCTAACTTCTAGGAAGGTTTCTTACGTTTTTTGCGATTTTCGGCCTTGGTAACGACCTTGGTTCAAGGCTCGACCTTACGGTTATGGTTATGGTTATGGTTATGGTTATGGTTATGGTTATGGTTATGGTTATGGTTATGGTTATGGTTATGGTTATGGTTATGGTTATGGTTATGGTTATGGTTATGGTTATGGTTATGGTTATGGTTATGGTTATGGTTATGGTTATGGTTATGGTTATGGTTATGGTTATGGTTATGGTTATGGTTATGGTTATGGTTATGGTTATGGTTATGGTTATGGTTATGGTTATGGTTATGGTTATGGTTATGGTTATGGTTATGGTTATGGTTATGGTTATGGTTATGGTTATGGTTATGGTTATGGTTATGGTTATGGTTATGGTTATGGTTATGGTTATGGTTATGGTTATGGTTATGGTTATGGTTATGGTTATGGTTATGGTTATGGTTATGGTTATGGTTATGGTTATGGTTATGGTTATGGTTATGGTTATGGTTATGGTTATGGTTATGGTTATGGTTATGGTTATGGTTATGGTTATGGTTATGGTTATGGTTATGGTTATGGTTATGGTTATGGTTATGGTTATGGTTATGGTTATGGTTATGGTTATGGTTATGGTTATGGTTATGGTTATGGTTATGGTTATGGTTATGGTTATGGTTATGGTTATGGTTATGGTTATGGTTATGGTTATGGTTATGGTTATGGTTATGGTTATGGTTATGGTTATGGTTATGGTTATGGTTATGGTTATGGTTATGGTTATGGTTATGGTTATGGTTATGGTTATGGTTATGGTTATGGTTATGGTTATGGTTATGGTTATGGTTATGGTTATGGTTATGGTTATGGTTATGGTTATGGTTATGGTTATGGTTATGGTTATGGTTATGGTTATGGTTATGGTTATGGTTATGGTTATGGTTATGGTTATGGTTATGGTTATGGTTATGGTTATGGTTATGGTCATGGTTATGGTTATGGTCATGGTCATGGTTATGGTTATGGTTATGGTTATGGTTATGGTTATGGTTATGGTTATGGTTATGGTTATGGTGATTGTTATGGTTATAGCTATGTTTATGTTTAAGTTTATAAAAATGGAAAAATATACGAATTTTTCAAGAAATTTCTTCAATTTTTGTCAACAACAACGTCAAATTTCCGGCTGGGTTAAATAAAAATCATGTCGCAGACGCCTCAAAAGCTAAGAAAATTAATGAGAAAAGGAAATAAAACTAAGAGCATAATTAAAATTTTAGTAGACAGTGTAAATAAAAAGCGATCAGGGGGGTCCACAAATTAAAAATTACTAAAAAAATAATGCGTATAACATATCAAAATAAAACCACAAAAAAAATAAGTACCTAATTAAGAAATTTGTTCAAGTGAAGACAAACAAAACATATTATATTAAGGTCAGCAAAAAATATACCTGCGGCTAAGAATAATGCCTATAAATAAGGAGAATGAGCAAAATTTATAATAACTTCAAAAAAATATGTAATTTCAATACTAAGACAAAGTATTGGTTGAGGTCAAGAAAGTATAGTACATTCCTAAGGTATAAATTTTGAGAAATTTTACATGATGAAAAGGAATAATAAAAGATATACGATAAGGTTATAGCTAACGTATTAAGGTACAAAGAGCCACAAAAAAATATTAAAATGTCCTTCAAGGGTGCTTTCAAGTCTAACAAATTGAAAAAAATCTTGAAATTTATTGAACCTTTTCGACCTAAGAAAGTTACGTGTTCCATCACTTACTCTAAAAAATTTTTTATAAACATAATTTTTAAATCTTTGAAATAAAGCTTATCTTACAAAGTTTATAGTTTTTGCTTTTCAGGAATTCATTTGAAATCGTTCTTAATTAAAAAAATGTCTTTTTGTAATAGAGAACCTGTAGAAGAATTACTCTTTTCACTTTTCTTAAATACTTTCATTATTCTGGTAGCAGCATAAAATTATATTTGTGCGGAACCCATGACAGTTGACATCACTGATGATTGTTTTTTATAGAAACCATCTTTACTTCTCTTATGTTATATAAGCTATCTCAAGTTAATGAAGCTGCCTGTTCTCAACTACCACTTTACATATATAATTATTGTTCACTTAAGCTAAGAATTAAAATACAATTTTCTACCTTCGAATACTAATTATTTTTGTTGAACCTCTATTAAGCTGCAGCTAACCAGCCAGCATTGCCAGAATCGCAACCAGCCAGTCAACCAGTCAACCAGTCAACCAGCCGGCCAGTTGTGTTCAATGTCAAAATCCAAAGTCGAAGTGAAGAAAATCACTCAAGTGCATCTTCATCAATGATTTCAGCATTTTTCTCAGCTTGATTGGCATTCAATGCCGCTTGGATTGTGCGCTAAGAAGCTAAGCTTCCCGATTGTAAGCAGATTTTATTTTTTTATAAACTTTTAATTTTCATCATTATATCTAGCAGTCAGTCGTCAGCTCGCTTTCTCACCCACCCAGCTAAACAGCTAAGCAGCTAAACAGCTTGAAAATACATGTAGAAAATAACAAGAAACAGCAAAAAAAATAAATAAAACTTGTTATTCGCTTAAATTATGCAGTAGCAGACAGTAGAAGAGATTCTTCGTTTGCAACATAAAATGCTGACATCCTTTTAAGACCTTGCCTTGGTAACTAATTCCCTCAAGGCTATGCAGTAGCAGCGTATCACAGAAGAAGTACGCGCAAAAATAAGCCCTTTAAAAGATTTAAAAAAAAAAGGAACACAAAAAAGTCACAAAATAGCAGTATGAGTGTGTGTAGGTATTGAGAGGCAACACTATGCCGACGACCTTGACCGATTTTTGGTAACACTTTTTTTTTTGTAAGGCAAGTTTTCACTTTTATTCTACCATCTTTGTTTTTTCTACTTCTTCTTCATAAAACATTGCCTGCTTGTTGTTTTTATTGCTTGTTTTTGTTGAACTCCAAAATAAGGAAGAACTTGTTCTTGTACTGCTTTTACAGTTGCTGCTGCTGCTGCCTCCTTTCCTCACTACTTTTTCTTCTTCATTATTCTTTATTTATGCTCTGGCATTTCGTATGCTGGGCATATAAATAATAAATTAAATAAAGTAACTGAATTTCTTGAAGATTTTTACTTCTGTTCCGTTCTGTTTTGTGCTATAATGTTCGCTTAGGTTCTGTCTGTGTTCTTTTTTTTAGTGTTGAATTGGGTCTTCGCCTGAGTGTGATTGTCTTGGTCATTCGTGGTCGTCGTGGTCGTGGTCGTGGTCGTGGTTTTCGTCATCGTCACATCATAAATTCTAATTAACATATTTATGTCTGCTACGCGCTTTGTTTTCAAAGTTTTCAATGTTGTAGCCGGTAGCAGCGGTTCTGATCTGGAAGCATGTCTTGATGGTTTTGACAAGCAAAGCGTATCAAGTTCACTTTCGTTTCCGTGGATTTTTTTGTTTTGTTTTTTTTTATGAACGCCATGATACTGCTGAGAGCTGGTATTGTTTCTTTTTTTTATTAGTTCTTTGATGGTCAAAATATGATATCTGGCCGCGCTTTTTTGACACAGGCGCAATTTTATTATGACATTTTGTATAGATACCGCTAATTGCTTTGATTTTTCATACAAATTCCTCTTGAGTTACTGAAATCATGGCGGCAAATATCGTAGTCAGCTCTTAGGTTGCGGTTATAGTGAGCGCCGAGTCAGGCAGGCAGGCAGGCAGGCAATGTGAACAAGCGAGATAGATAGCTATCTGCATCTCGTTTTTTCACACAGATTTCAGCCTGCCTGATTGCCTGCCTGCCTGTCTGACTCGGCGCTCACTATAATCGCAGCCTTAGAGTGGCCCTTGGCTGTGATGTTAGTCTTTACCTTCACGAGGGCTTCTGCCGATTAGATTGAGGAGCCTACCGGATATTCCGGAGCTCCAGATATTCCAGGTGCATATTCGCTTACGTCAACGCAGTAGGGGTTAATTTCCGAGGCTGGTTTTGTTTTTCATGGAGTGGTTATATTGGACCCAAACCCTACGCAGATTACATTTTTGAGATCTTGGAGAGACATCTCAAGTTTGGTGGAAAAAGGATGTTACGGACAAAGAGATTTTAAGACGGATCCGTCTCGTATTAACGATGCCAGTTGCGAGCTATGTGGATTTTTCGTTCCAGACGCAGCCTGTCCTATACAACACCCTTCCACAACCTAGTTGATAACCCACTGCTTTTTCGGGACTGCTTAGACGCGACTAACCTCTATGTCTTAAGACCGTTCAATATCCGCAGCCTGTGACTGGTCCAGTCTGAGTCTTGAGGAATTTTTGTGAAAAAAATTATAAAAATATCTTCTTCACCAGCCTTATGTAAGGAAAAAACTTTACCCACTTGAAAATTTGCAAACCTTTTTTCATCTTTTTTTCATATTTTTTTTATTTTTTTTTTTGTTTTTTAATTAGGTTTGATTCGATTCAATCTCATTTAATGGCATTTTTAACCACAACTTGTCTAAAAAACAAAAAATATTCTGCCATTAAAGGGCTTTTCTGCTGTAGCAAGTTTATTTAAGTCCATTAAGCTTCCGTTGCTATGTTTTCATATTGTTTGTTTTTTTTTTTTTTTTTTTTGTTAATAGCATTATTTCTTTGCCTTTTTGTGTGTCTGGTAAAAAAAAAAAAACTCCAACCTAATATGTTTGGGTCATTTTAAAGATGCTAACAACTGAACTACTCCATGAAACATTTGAGCTTCCGCTTTCAATTTTTTTATGCCACTTTTTTCTTCTCTTTTTTTTTGTATCGAAGGTTCTGCTTTTATTGCCTGTTTTATGCTAGGTTTAAAATCTTTTTTCTTAACACTCTTGATTTCATTACGTTTTATTATTATTTTTATTATTATTATTTTCAAAAGCGTTTCGTAACATCTTCTTGCTGCTTTTTGGCTGGCTGTCTATTTATTTTGCTCACCGCTGCTGTTGGTTGGTTTTGATTCTTCGTTTTCAGTTTAATGCTGCTTGTCAACTCTCATGCCAACTTCATGTCAAATTTTGTTGTCTTTTTATTTTATTAATAAAATTATTTTTTGTGGTTCAACAGAGCGTTTGTTGTTTGCTGGTGTTATGATGTAGTTTTTGTTGTTGTGTGTTTTCTTTGGCATGCGTCAATTTCGCAGAGATTCGTGATGTTTAGATAGAATTAATCTTCATTTGGTTGGCATGACGTTATTGTTGCTATTTCTTTTTTCTTCTTCTTTTTTTTTTCTTTATTATTCATTCATGTTGCTTGAGCTGGCTATTGTATCCGCCTGCTAACAACATGATTTTAACCTTTTTGTCTATATCTAGTTTAATATTTCGTTTTTTTCTGTCTTTTTTTTTCATCACAGTAAAACTTCCACACATACTGAGCATATTGAAGAAGATCCTTTAAGTTGTTTTTTTTTTATTATTTCTGCTGAATATTAACAACACTTCGTGCCAATTGTTGCCAACAAGCGTTTATTTTTTTATTTAAGACGTTAGGGTCATATAGTTAACGCAATAAATTTGGCCTAAATCACCGTTTGAGTCCTTTACAGCCGCTCCTACGCAATAACATAAGGCATCACACAAGCCTCTCATATATGCACATAAATTTTCAGCCTAAGCTGTGTGAATTTAATTTTGAGATACTTTAAGTATTGAAATTTCATCTTTACGCATCCTGCACAGTGGTGCAAATTTTAAAGGCAGCTGTGTGTAATAAAATGGCTTACTTGATTTTCTAACAAAAGTTTATTTTAAGCACTTTTCCAAAAGATAAATATATATGTACTCACAAAGTTGTTATTTTAAAAAAAATATTGTTTATTTAAGTTCTTGAATGGAGTTTGTGTTACACCCACAAAAAAAAATCTGGTTAATTGCACCAAATTTTAACCAAATCTCTTGTAAAAGTTAATTTAACCTGTTTTGTGGCTTTATCAAACTGAGAAATGTAGGAAAAATAATCAAATATTTACCTTTTTTTATGCTTAAATAAACAATTAATAAAAATTATAAGTCTTCAAAACCGACCAATACGAATAAGAATCGAACCTGAACTTCAATAGCTATCGCATGAAAGTCCATCGACGAACCACCAAGCCATGTTATTGAATGTTTGAAGGTCATCAAAATGTAGACAAAAAGCCAACTATCAGATATGGTAAAAAATATTACATGTATTAAAAATGTTAAAAAACAAAATTTATTAGTCTTCAAAACCGTGCAATATGAGGATCGAACCTGGGCATCCGTAGTTATCGCACGAGAGTCCCTCGACAAACTACTAAGCTATGCTATTGCATGTTTGAATGTGAGCAAAATTTAAAAAGCATCGATTTATTTTACACACGCTTCTGTTTAAAAGATAAATAAAAGTTGCATGGATCAGGTTTATAGAATGAGGTTGACTCTCCTAACTAAATTGGTCACGTAAAAACAGCGTAGATCAGGTATGAGATTTTTTCCCAGAGTGTATTAAATGTTTGTGTGGTGACGTGTTATGCAGGTTAAGTGTGTTTCTAAGCATGCTCGGAACTCAAGTTCGATCCCCAATAGCGGCAAAAGTTTTTTTTTCAAAAAAAAAAAAATTGCTGATAGGTTACCACCTCTCTGCAGACAATGGCAAACCTCAGAGAGTAAATAATGACATGTAAAGCTTCTTGAGAACATGTACTTTAGCCGTTCGGAGTCGGCATAAAACATGCACGTCCAGTTCTCGGTCAATTGTGTGCAAACATTTAATTACATACACAGCATAATTCATCATAAGAAGCTCGGTTAAAGTCCTTTCGAGGGCTGAAAAATACTAATAGAAAAATATTGTATCTCGGTCAATATTGACACTATAATAGTAAAATACTTCGAAAAAGTACTTCGAAAAATCGGGCGTATTAATTTTTTTAAATTACTGTAGAGTAACTGCGGGTATTGTGATATGGCCGGGTAATGTGATATACCAACATATTTTGTTAAATACATAATTTTCGACTAGAATAAACATGTGAACATAACGGCCACAGAAAAAGAGACGTGCTGCGCTTAATGCGCGCTCTCATTCGCTGTGTTCGCTCTTATTGTTGTAAAATTGTTTTATCGGTATAGTCGATATTTTTTTTTGAGTGCGCTTTGCGAGTGAATTACAATAAATAGATCAGAATAGTAAACTGAAATAGATAAATTTGTTAGAGTTTGAATTTAGTTAGACACAAATGAAGTGAGATTTTGATTTTCTACAGCGTGTTTTTACAAAAATAACCTTTTTATTTTGAAACCCGAATTCGGCTATTGTGATATAGTCAAAGTTGGGTAATGTGATATACCATATATTTATAACATATCTATTCATTCTATTCATTTTAAACTTCTTGTTATTTTTTTGTTAAGTTTCTACATGCATATTTGTATGCAGTTGATTTTGTTTTATTGTTTTTTTTTTATGTAAATTCCACTGAAATAATAAAATTGTATCAACAACAATATTAATAACACTAAAGCAACATTTTAATCTTTTCAATGACAAGTTTTTTCTTAATTTTGGTTGAAAAAACAATAGATACTGCTGTTGAACACTGTGTGATATTGGTATACATTGTATATCACATTATCCGAACGTGGTATATCACTTTACCCGCCAATTTCATTAAGGGTAGTTACATGACTTTTTTTCATTGTGTTGAAAAAGCTCCAAATTGGGTTACGCTATAGAGCTCCAAAGTTGTAAAACACTGCAAAATTCATCAAATAACATCCTGTGTAATACATTATAAACTAAGGTATGAAAGTAACTAGAAATTATAAATTTAAAAATGCCTATATCACATTACCCGAAGTTACTCTATATCAGTTATATATTGAAGCTTTCTGAAATTTGGTACAGTGCTTGGTAGAATTACTGAACGGGATAAGACAATGGACGTGACACTTTTATAAAAATTTATTTAATTGAGAATTTTTTTTCTAATAAGGACTTAGCAGAAACCAAATCAGTTGGTTGAATTTTTGTTGTAAATATCGAGCCAACCAATTTAAATATCTCTCAAATGGCATTTCTCACCGAAGTGGTTTTAAATATCTTCTGAATTGTTATTGTTTTTGGCAAAGTTATATAGATAAATAAAAAGTTAGCATCGATAAACCTCTTAAATTTTTTTCCCCCATTAATAAGCCTTTAGTAGAAGACCTTCACCGCTACGATCGGTGAGCTAACTCCGATCGAAAAAAAAATGCAGAAATCGAATAAAAGATTTTTTCTACGGTTTGATTTTTTTCTAAGTAAAATCGAGTCTGCTTAGCTTAAGGCGGTATTCTAGTTTAGGAGCAGGTCGTTTGTCTTTTATATATCAAAATTAACAATAAAAAAATTTTGAAAAATAAATTGAAATATTGGAGCAGGACGCTTGTCTTTTATATATCAAAATTAACAATAAAAAAAAATTTTTTAAAAATCTTTAACACGTTGACTGCCGCGGCAATTTTCAGAAAACTGGGATAAATAATAATTTGATTTTTTCACATTATAATACTTAAAATACTTTCTAGATCAAAGGTATCATCAAAAAGCAAAAATTATATTTGTTTTTAGGAGAAAAAGGACCTACGGATTATCTCGTAGTTGGCTTCTGTAACAGAATTCGCTACGCAGAAGCCAAGAGCGAGTGACAACGAAAAATTACAGGTTTAGTGAGTACGAGATAACTCGTAGTTGGCACCCTAGAAGGGAACGCAATCTACGAGTTATCTCGTAGTCGGCAGTCATGAGTTGATTAACTTGAAATTTGGTGTGAATCTTCTTTATGTATTCCTCTGTTGGAACTATAATTATGTAAATATTTTGTTTTTTAACTATTTTTAAAAATTAAATACCTTTAAACAAATGGCGAAAAATCACTTTTTCCAAACAGCCGCCATTTTGTAAAAAGAATTGTTTCTTTTCATTTCCATAGTTCAAGCCATAGCGACATTCTTATTTACAAAGAATTTTTTTTTTCTTTTCTTTTTCAGATCACCAGAAGAATTGGAATCATGTCAAGAAGAACGCACTCTTATTTTTCTTCACGCCCCCTTCCCCCACTTTACCAGCCTGTAATTTTTATAACAGTCAAAGTTTTTTTAATTTTTTTTTTTTTGTATTTTTAAAATATCAATAAATATTTTATAACAAAATGGCTACTAAAATATTCTTAGTTTGTTTTTATCAAATTTTAAAAAACACCCAAAATTTGTATCCCTGAACTAAAATACCGCCTAAAGAATAGCAAAATTCAATTATAGTAGTGTTCCCCTAAAAATGGACTGACCGTTGTTCCACTGTGCACAGCCAAAAAAAAAAAAATATATCTCCGATAATCTTGTATTTTGCAATGTGTGCATTTATTGAAGAAAATTATGTACTAAAATAACGGACCAAGGACAACAAACAAAGACATGCACGGCTGTGAAAAAGTGTGTATGACTTTATGGGTACGTTTGAGAGGAAGCAGCGGAAGGAACAAACATAACAAACAAGGCGGCATAAAGCAATCTAATAATCTCAAGTTCAGGCTGCTGCGAGCAAGTCGCAGGCGGGCGATGGTCGCATAAAAGAAGCCGATATGAGTTAAATAGCGGTATGGTTAAGACAAAAATTGAACAGCCCAACAGTATCGCACAGTATCACCAACTAGCAACTGACAACAACGCAAGAATATCCAAAAATAACAAACTATCAAAAAAGATACATCTTCAAACTGCGACGAAACAAGCCACACGCACAAACACACACAAACTTACACTAAAGCACTCTTGCAGAGGCATATTTTTTATTTTATTTTAAACGCTGAGACTAACTTGCAGATACACTATCTGCTCTAGTAATAGATACTTAAGCTATGTAGTGCGCATTAAAGTGGCTGGCTGAGTGGCAATGCGAGTACAAGCGAGCGAGCAGCGAAAAACGACCTTCAAGTGAGCGCTCAAGAGAAAAACTCTGAAAAATAAACGTAAATAAAATTTGCACAAAATTGAATAAAATTTGAAATTTTATTGCTCTGCTTGTTATTGTTGTTGTTGCTGTCATCTTTTCAGCTCATATTTATACCATTTATTTTTGCTGCTCGTTGTGAGCACGCAGGAAAACGTGTAGAAATATTTTGGTGCGTGTTTGTACTAAAGAACAGCTACTAAATATACAATATAAGAAAAGAACAACAACAACAATCACAAAAATAAACAATATCTATAACTTGTAGAGCTGTTCGCAGTTAATAACAAATTAACTAAATAACGATTTGTATCGCTAAAACAAATAAAAGCTACTCCACACAAAGCTACAGGCAAACATTAAGATAAATTTTATTGTTGTTATTTTCTTTATGCCAGGATATTTGTTAATGGCTTCAAATAAAATTAAATACGCTGTCTTAAATCTTGTTAAAATTTTCAAACGTTCCAACGAATATCGTTCACAACGACCACGAATGACCGTTCAACAATAAATTGCAGCAAATTACGAGCACCGTCAACCATCGGAACGCAGTATCTGAGGGATTGTCACAGTGTTCGGAAATTATTTTAATTTATTTATGGTGACTTTAAGACGTGTGATTTACGCGGCACGCCGGCAACAGCTGGCCGAGTTGAAGAGGAAAACATATTTAAAAAAAAAAAAAAATAATAATAAAAAAAATTAACACGAAATAAAAATTAATCATTGCGTTAAGTGTGCGATATAATTAAATATAATTAAGACAACAACAACAGCAGCAACAACAACAACAACAACAATGGCAATATCAATGCCACAAAAATGCGACAGCTAAAGCTTTATTAAGCATGCGACTAAATAATTTATTAAGTATATCTGCGAGATACATACTTAACTTAAGTATCTGCTCAAGTGTAGCTGTCAGTGATAAAAGCAAGAAAATAAATAAATATAGAAGAAGCAAAAACAAGCGCACCTTGTAGAGCGAGCGCTTCCAGCTGGTTGACAATTTTTCCCCAAACAGTATCTGGCATTCATTTTCAGAGGCATTTTCCGTAATATTCCGAGACTTGGCGGATAATGAAATATACAACGACAACAACAACAACATCGGCGACATAAAATAAAATCAAGAATAATTATACTTGAGGTGGACACAAAGCAAATTGTTGTCAGCGTTGCACGGCTGAGGGATTTGATGCTTTTCTTCTGGCATTTTTGCCCATTTTTGTTTATTTTCTTTTTTTTTTTTTGGGTATCTTTTGTTTTTGCTGCCTGTTTTTCCAATTTTGATTTCCCACGACAAAAACAACAACAGCAACAACCATACACAGTCAACAACGCTTGAAAATATTGTTGATTCTACGAAGTGATGGCACTGACAGTGACAATGACAGCGCTTAAATTTACGTGAAAAACCTTCAGGATGTGCCGTATTTGGCATCACTTCGTAGGCGCTGGCTGTCTGTCTGTCTGGCTGCAAGTTGATTGAACTACGACCGCCGCTGTTGAACTTCATCATGTAGTGGGGGGCATATTGCCCCCCTGTCAGCTTTGACAGTTTGTGTTTTTGTTTTTGTTTTATTAAGTCATTTGATTTTGTCACACACACCGCCGCCCACCATTGCTTTTTGGTTAGCCACCAACAAACACGTCAGCAAGCCAAAAGGTTGACAAATCTTTGTGAATAATTGAAGAAATTGAAGAAGCAGCGGTTTTTGCCGCATATGCGTTGGCATAAAAATTAATTAAGCTTATGATGCGGCGAAATGTCTCTTGAGGCGCTTTTTGTTGACGACATTTTTTGAGACATTTTTTTATCTTTCAAGAACAATTTAATGTACGATTTATTTTAAAATCGTGAGCCAGAAGTAGAAGTTTTCTTGCAAATAAACAGCATATAATTGTTTTACTATTTATTGCATAAAAAATTGCCCAACATTAAATTCAATTCAATGGTAATTATCAAGTATGCGAAATTTTAATAAGCAATTGATAATCTTATTCAAGTAAATTTCTTTAACATAAAAAAAATTAATTTAAATACGAGTTAAGTTATTTTGGATTAGCTAAAAATATTCTATTCAAAAACTTGTAACGCTTCTGGATAGATATGATTATCGATTACTGTAAACATCATCGCATACAAATGTATCTAAGAATCATCTTATATTCACACACCGTTTTGAACAATTTTGCTGTACTAACGAGGCTACTACATAAAATTTCACTCTACTTTTATGCCAATTATGCGAAAAGTAGGCACATAAGAATGTCATACTTCAGTGTTGAGACAAAATTAAAAAGACTTCATAATAAGAAATCACATCATAATCCCAGACATAAAATCAACTAAGGCAGCGCTTATCGCAGTCATGTGTGTCAGTTTGTAAAACGTTTCGTACTAAGGCCCTGCCCATTTCTTAACCCCTTCCACAATTTCATCAGAGTCTATTATACCAAACAAAAAAAAAACAAAAAAAATACCAAACAACCAACCAACAACAACCATTATACTTGAAGACAAACGCAAAACGCAGCTAAGGCCATAAAAATATAGAGCAACATCGACATACAGCGACAGCAAAAACAAAAATGAAAGCAAAGAATTATAAACAGAAGAAAAAAAATAAACTGATAAAACACCAGCACCAACGAAGAAGACCTCAAAGACCCGCAACTTAACATTTCTTTAAGTAAAAACAATAAAAATGAAAAAAAAAATCACAAAAATTAAATAAATCCAACTAAAGCCAACCGACACACATCGACGACGACGACTTCTTTTACTTCCTTCACTTAGACAAACACATACATATTTATTTTGTAACCTTTTGCTTTTGTTGTCTCTTTGTTTTTACGCAATTCATTCAATTCTGAATAGATAATAGTTGAGTCTGTTTAAAAAAATTTAGTTCAATTTAGTTCAGTTCGAATGCGTTACTCTATTAAAATTTCATTTTTTATTTTGGAGCACCCATGAGCTATGGTTCTTATTTATTTTGATTTTGTATTTTTTACCATTTTTATGTTGACTTCTTTTGACACAAACGAATTCATGGCGACATTTTAGGCTCATTTGATTTTAATTTTAATTTATTTAATTGATTAATGCGTGAATTACATGTAAATTATATGAACTGATTCTCTTTGAACCATCATATCTTTTGTTGATAGATTTTAAGTAAGCATTTATTTAAATACTCAGGAAATAATAAATTAACCTAGAGTGCTTGTAGTGGATAAGACTAGATTAATAACTATATGGTTGGATTGACAGAAAAATAGAGATTTAAGATGCAAATGTATTTTCGTTGTCCATTTTAGTTTAAATTTTCCTGGACTAATAAAAAGGCTTGGCTGGATTAGAAAATTATATATATATTACTAGCGGATGTAACCCGGTGTTACTCGGGGTTGTGCCTCGAGCACAGAAAGAGCACGATTTTCAAAACTGCTCTCATTTTTACGTTTTTAAAATTATCAATTCAATTTTAAAATTTTTTAAATTATCGTTTTTTGGGGTTTTGCCCTCTCCTTCCGTTTTAGTCAAATTTCCGTAAAACTGTACCTACCAGACAGGATTAAAACAAAAAATAACATCTTCAACGTCACGATCTGACGTCTGTTTCTGAGGAAAATGGACACCCACACTCAGAAAAAAACACATATCTTCCTCCGGTAAAAATTTCTCTATTTTCGATAATAGCAATTTTCTCTTTTCAAATAAAATTTTCTTCGATTAGAATAAAAATTCACATTTTCGAAGAAATATTTCTTCACTTCTAGGAAATGGAAATTTTTCAATGTCTCTTATAATTACAAATATTTTTCTCGCACAAAAAAATTCTAATTTATACAGAAAAATTCTTTGAAAATTAAAATTTTTTCCTATTTTTTGATAAAAAATGCACTGTGAGAAGTATTTTCTTCAATAAAAACAAATATTTTTATTCAAAAATTAAGAGTGTTTTTCTCTAAAATCGAATTATTTTTATATATTTCTCTTTTTCAAAGAAGGTTTTTATCATTACTAGAGAATTTTTAGGATCACATTTAGAGAAAAGCATTCTCTGGAGCAAGGTCAATACCATTTTTCAATAAATATGATGCCATTTTTATCATATTCCGAGAAACTTTTTCTGAGTGCAATTTGAAAAGTCATTTCGAGAAAAATGCGTTTAAAGTTTTTCTTAGCATGCATTTAATATGCAATTTTATCTCAAATAAATTCCAATTTTAAAAAATTCTATAAGCATCGATTCGATTTTTGGATCGTCTTCGTTCAATCAAGAACGACTTTCGGGTCATTCCTTGATTTTTGACGAAAGAACTTTTAAAAGCACAGAATCTATTTCAGATACAAATGCTTGCTAAGTTTCATAAAAATCGGTTCATCCGTTTTGACGTGAATGAGCCCAACATAGTTGATCAATTCTTATGCAGAGTCAAGTTATTTCACGTGCCAAATTCTATGTTATCTTGGCTGCAGTCGAAACAAATTTCGTTGAAAATTTCGTTGAAATCGGTCCAGGTATTAGGAGTTATTATAGAGTGCCACGCCAACATACTTCCGCCCACTTTTTTAACCTATGGTTTATATTGGTTGCAGTTAAACCTTCATACAAAATTTCATTGAAATCGGTCCAGACGTTTAGGAGTTATTGAGTCTTAAAAATGCGCTACTTAAAGTGCCCTCTTGCGGAAATCTTTGGATTTTTTTATATTTTATGTTTAATACTGGGTGAAGTTGAACGTTCATACCAAATTTCATTAAAATCGGTTCAGGTGTTTAGGAGATATTATGTACGCACTATTTAAAGTACCCTCTTGTAGAAGTCTTTGGAATATTTTATAGCCTATGTTTTGTTTTGGAAGCAGTTAAACCTTCGTACCAAATTTCATGGAAATCGGTCAAGGCATTTAGAAGTTATTATAGAGTTCCACGCCCACATACTTCCGCCCACTTTTTTACACCCCCTATGTTCTTTATCTCTATGAAAGGTACTCGGTGTCCAAATTTCAGCTTAATCGGATTAACGGTGCGCGAGCCTATACGGAACAGACAGACAAACATTTGATTTTATATATTATATTTATCACCATTCTTTATTACCACCTGAGCCAATTTAGTCATATCCGTGCCTTTTTTCACGATTACCGCCATAATTTTGTAGCTATCGCAATGAAATTCAATATTTAAGTACTTCTAACACATAAAGGTCAAGATCCAAAAATAAGCCAAATGACATTTGCGAAATTGAAACCAAAAATAATAAAGTGTGCAAAGGGGAAAAATACCCTGATACCGGTATTCGGGAGCAAATTGCTGTGTAGGCAATTGAGGAAACATTTCTTTTAAATTCGTTAAAAAATTATTAACAATTTTGAAACCTGTGGTATCAAATTTGCTTAGGGATGTCCACTAGAGTGTATCAAAAATGTGATTCAAATATTTAATTCTGGTACCGGAATTGGGGTAAGATTTTTCCCATACAAGTCGATACACACTAAGGTCTACTCAAACAATTTCCGAGGCACATTCCCATAGCACTTATGGAAGGCAGAAAATGTGGTCACTTTGAAATAAAATATGGTATTATTATAATAATAATTTTTCGGGAGGATTGAAGCTTTATTTAAGCATATCTTTGAAACATTCTAATAACGTTAACAGCTATATTGATAAAACGTTTCAAATTAACTCAATTAGAGAAGTTTCCGGAAAATATTCTGTAGTAGCTCTTAAAACTAAAACAAAACAAAATTGATAACAACTTAAAAACTGCCTCTTATATTAACGTTCTGACATTTGTTTTGACGTTACGTTGACGGTTTCGTTACGGAATTGAAATGTTTCCGTCGAAACATAAAAAATATAATTCCTCGCTGACGAACTCGTAACGGGTTCGAAACGGAACCGAGCCCGTTTTTGTGCACATTTTCAACATAAAAAACTGCGATATCAATATATTTTAAATTTTTAATAAATTTTTTTACGCCTTGAAAGTTTGACAAAAACGTTTATGGCAAAATCATACAACATTTTTTTGAAGTGAAACTTCTTTAGCCGCGTATACAACATACGGCGAACCAAACGGGTAGTAAAAACGATGAAACGAATGAAACTGCGGCGAATTATGGTGAATTTAGATCAATTTAGGTGAATTTAATTGAAATTAAGTATTCGAAACACCCTATAAATTCGAAGAAAAAAATTATCAAATAATGGTTTGAGTCCAAACTAACAGACGAACTAATTATCAAATGGTCATCAGGTGGTCATTGAAACTTTAATGGATACTATTTTTAAGTACATGTTCTTACAAGACGAACTCAATTTATATTGATGATGAATTTTGCAACATGACAACGCTCGGCCATATGTTACCCAGCCGATTAAAACATACCTTGAAACGCTAAAATGGGAAGCCTTACCCCTACTATTTGCTTTCTTTGATGAAGCATGAAATTGAGGATCAGCAGTTTCGCTCTTTTAAAATAAACTTTATCTTCTAATGGCTTTATATGAAATGAGACTTTTTTAGTAAGACTGAATTCAAAACTCTCTACTTTTTTAAGTTAAAGTTTCACTTATAGCGTGCGTGGTGGCCACACACATATTTTTTTTGTAAAAGCTCAATTTCAATACCATTTTGTTAAAATATTTTGTAAGAAAATACAGTTTTCCGTAGATCTCTCGTTCAAAATTCATAGCCAGTAGGTACTTGGTGACTTCACGAAAAATTTGGGAAGCTTTTTTTTTGCAAACGCAAAGGATTTATGAAGGAAATATAGCAGGCATAAAAATTAAATAAATAATGCAATATTCTTTAAACTTAAAAGTACGTTACACATTTTTCAACATAATGAGCATCTATATGGAAAAGATTGTGCCTTTTTTATTTTGAGTGTTATTTCACTACACTTGATGGACATGCTTCTATCAAATAATGTTTTTTATGACCTTTTTTACAGCAATAGTCAGCCACTCAAGTGATCTAAATGGTATAATAAACCGTGTTATTGCCATCCAAAATTGACCATTTCAGCTCTTAAAAGGATTCCTGTGTTTTTTTCATATATCCAACTGGTATTATTAAGATGGTGATGTGTTAAGAAATTGTCCTAAATTCAACAGTTTCAAACTAGTTTACAACTAGTATGTTTATGACAGTAATCTAATCTAGTTGTGGCATTCAAGTAGACAATTAGAGAGCGCACACACTTTCTATTTCATCACTCAGTTGGTAAAGCGCTTGTTACTTTAATTTGAGTAAACCCAGGTTCAATCCTCAGCCAGAATGTGCTGGATTTTTATTTTTTGCTATCAAAGTTGATACAAGCAAATAATTTAAGGATAAATTGCATACCGTAAAAATTTAATAATCCACCATCAACGAGATTTGAACCGTGAACCATACCAACCATTATACAACAGTCGAATGCACGCCTCATACTATTTATATGATGGCGTGTGACCGAACAAAATGCTAACGAAATATAGTAAAAGCAAGCTGAACAAGAATATTATTTACAATAGTGGCATGAAGAAAGAAAAGATTGCTAAAATGTTTTAAAATTCCAATTCATAGTTTTTGATTAGTTAACAGACTTGTCAGGTTATGCTCCTGGTCAGTCTTGCACTGCAGGGAACTTCGTTATTTGGTAATATATCGTACATTGGAATTATATGGAATTAAAAATAAACTTTCTTCTCAAACTTATATTTATTAATCAACAATTTTAATTTAATATGCAAGTTACGTTAAAGTTTTAAGTTTTTAATTCGGAAAAACGGATAAAGAAGACATTCGAGAACAAAAAGTGCGACTTAACAAAAAGACCATTTTGGCAGTTTTTTGCGACTAGTTAAAAAAAATTTTTTTTGTTACCGTAACAGTAACAGTAATTTGAAGATTCAATATTAGAAGATGAGAATTAAAACTTTTTAAAAATCACCTTGACCTTCATGTTGAACGCCAACTCTGAATGGCTTATGTTTATGTTCTCAAGATGAGAACATCTTGATCTTTCCATGAGAATTTTAATGTCTGAGGCTTGTCATGTTCTGCAGAGATGTGGCGGTAACTTTCTTCAACCGAGAAAGAAAAAAAAAACGATATCAGGCATTCACGTATGTTTCTCGAAGCACTATGTAAGAAGGATATTTTTGAAAAAATTGACATGAGATCGAATGATTTTTGTGACTCATATGGTTATCATAGATTTTTCAAAATTTTTTTATTTCACTAGAATGTTCATTAATTAAAAGAAGTGGAAAGGTCGTGGCCAAACAAAATAAAAATAATAAAAATAAATATTAAATAAGAAATAACATCTATTCTTTTTAACAGATAAGTATTTAAAATAAGTGTCAAACTTGAGCAAAATGCATTTAAATTTGTATTTATCTCAAATAAACAAACAACAAGCAAAAAATTTAAAATTTGTTTTATATCTTTAAATATTATATTTCTATTTGATAACCTTAAACATAGGTGAATATCTGACATAAAAATGTTTAGTCAACTTTTTAGACCAACCCTCATTGGCAGCAGCTACTTTTCTGCTGCTGTTTAACTTCTAAATTCTTTAAGTGTGTTTTTTTTCTTGCACTATATTTTTCCGCTCCTGTTGTTGTCTTATTTTGCGCTACTTAAATAAGCTAAACTTGAAGCGGGGCCGTAATTTGAAGATGATGACAAACATGGCAACAACAACAACAACAAGTACAGCAACATGTTTATGTCTCTCAAGCAAGACACACTCATGGACTTCATGGGACACTCCCAGACGCTCGTATGACAACACTTTGTTAAATACTTTGAAGTGACATGATTTTCTTTACTTTTGTTTTTTTTTTTCTTTTTGTCATAATTGTTGCTTTACAAAACAGCACAAATATCATTTTGCAAATCTTTTTGTATACCATAACATAATATTTTTAGTCTTCTCTTATGTTTTTTTTATAATTTTATTTTTTTATTATTGTTTGAATATTTATTTTGTTTTATGCTCGTATTTATGACCACTCATACTATAACACAGAAGCAATAAGCAAATACAATTTAGTCATCAAACTTCGTGCTATAGTCATTGTTATCTTGATTGCCATCATCTTGTTATTCAACTTCATTATTTGATGTCGGAATTCACATCCTTTTAGAACTCTTAACAAGGCAGTTGCATATGTTTTATAACCACTTTTGGCATTCCTACTGTTTGGTTATAGCCTGTTTGATTTCGCACAGTTTGAATCTGATTCTTATATAATTTGTTAGAGTTGATTTTATCAATTCGCAATTTTTTTTTTTTGTCTGGCACACACGCATTTCCGGTCTTCTACAAGCAGCACTTTACGTTGCATTCTTCGTTTACTTTTTGCGCAAGTTTTTTTCTTATTTTTTTCGATGCATGGCATTTTTCCAAGTTTTGTATGTTTTTCGCCATTTTTTATGATTTTGTTTTGTTTTTTGTTTTTTGTTGCTTTTTGTCTATTTTTTCATGCTGTTGCTATTTTGTATGCACTGCGTTGCTTTTGTTATTTGTTAACATTTTCCGGTTTACCGCTATTGTTGTTGTTGCTATTCTGAAGGGTTTGTTTTTCCAAGTATTTTGCATTCTACTACTTCCCTAACCAACGTGACTTTAGTTGTATGCAGTTGCATTTAAATTCATTGTTTTTTTGAGAATTTAATTTAAGTTCCCGTTCATTGTTAATATTAGTAAAAAAATTTAAATAAGTTTTTCATAATTTTTACGCATATAAAGGTCAATTCAAAATATGAATTGAAGTTTTAAACTATTTTTTGCTTCTACTGAACAAATAACTCTGTTTAAAATTATGTTGGATGAAGTAAAAGTTCTTCAATATTCAATGAACATAACGAGTTTCTTGAAAGCATAATAAAAACTTTATGAATAAATTTTACCTTACATGCAATGAGTTAAATGTCCTTCGAGTATTTTCACTTTTCACATGAATATCAGAGTTCAAAACTATTTTAAATACAGAAATAAATATTAAAATCTTAAAAACCATTTGAGTACAAATGACGTCAATGCGACTGAGCATACCATCTACTGCAACAACAATAAAAATAACAACAAATATTTTTGCAATCAGCAACATTTCTCATTATTTAATATCTGACAGAAGAACAAAAAAGCGGATGATGATGAGAAAAACCAAAGAAATAGAAAGAAGCACATATGTTGGCTACATAACAAAAGAAAATATTTTTAAACATTTAATGAAAAATATAAAAAGTCAATGAAAACTTGAGAAGAAAAACTAAATAGTAGGAAAAAATTGTATGGAACCAACATATGAATTATTATGGAAAAGTTGAAAAATTGTTGGCATTACAGCGAGCGATTATTCGAAATATGAACAAAAAATATACAAAACACACACATAACAACAATAACGTATGCACTAGATTTATATAACAGCGTTGCCAATAGCTCTACAGACAACCATGCGTTGCAAATGAAAAAGAAATAAGAGGTTATAAGCAAAAATATACAAAATATCAAAATAATAAAAAGCGTTTAAGCGAAAAATAAAAACAAAAATAAAAAAAAAAAATGTGCCTTTCTTACATAGTGTTAAAATATATCTAAGCATAAGTGCAGGAGCGCAAAAAACAATGTGTAGAATAAAGCCTTCAGGTTAAAACAGAGATAACCACAATATTACTAAATTTTTATACCGACGCTTTGTTGTTGTTGTTGTTGTTTCAATTACTTGCAAATTGTGCGCATTCACATGTGCAGTGATATGTTTTCTATTATCTGGTTCTTGGTGTAGGTTGCTGTTGTTGATGTTGATGTAATATGACAACCCCTTGTTGCATTCCGGTATGGCTTTAATCGAATTTGCCATAATTTTAAACAGTTTTATAATTTTTTATTTTTACTTCACTTGCTTTTGGCCAGTTATATGGTCAAAAATCAAACCTTGCATACAAGATAGAAAGTTGCAATTATAAACAAGATACAAGATACAAGATACAAGATACAAGATACAAGATACAAGATACAAGATACAAGATACAAGATACAAGATACAAGATACAAGATACAAGATACAAGATACAAGATACAAGATACAAGATACAAGATACAAGATACAAGATACAAGATACAAGATACAAGATACAAGATACAAGATACAAGATACAAGATACAAGATACAAGATACAAGATACAAGATACAAGATACAAGATACAAGATACAAGATACAAGATACAAGATACAAGATACAAGATACAAGATACAAGATACAAGATACAAGATACAAGATACAAGATACAAGATACAAGATACAAGATACAAGATACATGATACAAGATACAAGATACAAGATACAAGATACAAGATACAAGATACAAGATACAAGATACAAGATACAAGATACAAGATACAAGATACAAGATACAAGATACAAGATACAAGATACAAGATACAAGATACAAGATACAAGATACAAGATACAAGATACAAGATACAAGATACAAGATACAAGATACAAGATACAAGATACAAGATACAAGATACAAGATACAAGATACAAGATACAAGATACAAGATACAAGATACAAGATACAAGATACAAGATACAAGATACAAGATACAAGATACAAGATACAAGATACAAGATACAAGATACAAGATACAAGATACAAGATACAAGATACAAGATACAAGATACAAGATACAAGATACAAGATACAAGATACAAGATACAAGATACAAGATACAAGATACAAGATACAAGATACAAGATACAAGATACAAGATACAAGATACAAGATACAAGATACAAGATACAAGATACAAGATACAAGATACAAGATACAAGATACAAGATACAAGATACAAGATACAAGATACAAGATACAAGATACAAGATACAAGATACAAGATACAAGATACAAGATACAAGATACAAGATACAAGATACAAGATACAAGATACAAGATACAAGATACAAGATACAAGATACAAGATACAAGATACAAGATACAAGATACAAGATACAAGATACAAGATACAAGATACAAGATACAAGATACAAGATACAAGATACAAGATACAAGATACAAGATACAAGATACAAGATACAAGATACAAGATACAAGATACAAGATACAAGATACAAGATACAAGATACAAGATACAAGATACAAGATACAAGATACAAGATACAAGATACAAGATACAAGATACAAGATACAAGATACAAGATACAAGATACAAGATACAAGATACAAGATACAAGATACAAGATACAAGATACAAGATACAAGATACAAGATACAAAATACAAGATACAAGATACAAGATACAAGATACAAGATACAAGATACAAGATACAAGATACAAGATACAAGATACAAGATACAAGATACAAGATACAAGATACAAGATACAAGATACAAGATACAAGATACAAGATACAAGATACAAGATACAAGATACAAGATACAAGATACAAGATACAAGATACAAGATACAAGATACAAGATACAAGATACAAGATACAAGATACAAGATACAAGATACAAGATACAAGATACAAGATACAAGATACAAGATACAAGATACAAGATACAAGATACAAGATACAAGATACAAGATACAAGATACAAGATACAAGATACAAGATACAAGATACAAGATACAAGATACAAGATACAAGATACAAGATACAAGATACAAGATACAAGATACAAGATACAAGATACAAGATACAAGATACAAGATACAAGATACAAGATACAAGATACAAGATACAAGATACAAGATACAAGATACAAGATACAAGATACAAGATACAAGATACAAGATACAAGATACAAGATACAAGATACAAGATACAAGATACAAGATACAAGATACAAGATACAAGATACAGCCTTGGGTATGTGGAGTTCCGTTAACATCTGTGTTGTTCCGGGTCAAATTTAAGCTCTGGCTTTTCGGCTTCTGTCAACCTCAAGTTTCGACTTTTCAGTTTCAGTAACCCACAGTAGTGTAAGTAGGTCTACATTGTGTAGACCTCTTCTGCCGTCGTCCTTCCACTACTTGAGTCAGGTGCCTCTCTGCCACTGTGGGCACGGCTGAAGATGTCTCAGCCTCAAGAATGATAAATAACTAAAATTCGACATGCGCATGAGTTGCCTTCTCTTCTTTTCTAGCAATCAAGAAAACAAACTACCACTAACGAAACTGGCTGCTCTTTGTATTTTGTGAGAAGATGCGTAGATCAGTTAAATTTTTTTATGCTAACTTTGCGATATCTTGTGTTCTATCGTTCTTGCCTCAGCACAAAGCCTTCGAAATAAGTCCCGTTACAAGATCAATAACATCTTTATGCAAAATCTTTTTGTTAAATAGAGCTTAAGTAAAACATAGGATTTTTTTATCAAAAATAATTTTCAAGAATATCAAAACTTTTGTAAATACTTTAAGTGAAATATATGATTAGGTTTTTAATCAAAAATTACTTTCAAGAATTCAACTGTTTCAAACAAAAGAAGTGATGAATAGAAATCATTTTTATGTGCTTCTCTTGACTTTTTAGAACCTGAACGATGCAATTTATATTTCGATACGGTCTGTTATAAGTTCAAATATATATTAATTTAAATATTAAAATGTTTCTATCTTCAAAAAAATTTGAGAGAAAACCTCTTAATTTATCAAAAGATATTGAGAAAATTCTATTATTTTTTTATTAAATTTAAGATTTGAACCAATAATTAAATATATTACCTTTTTCTCAAAATAACTTCAAAAAATGTATTGATCATAAAACAAAAACTGCTTACTTATAAATTGAACTAACTATATTATTATAATTAGTTCTTTAGGTTGAGTCCAACGCTTAATGGATTTTTGAACTACCGTGTTGTACTTTAGGGTGTCCCAAAAGAAATTATTTTTTTTTTTCGAATTTTATAGGTGATCAATGCAAAGGTGCAATTTGGGTTAAGGTATTTTTGAGACTTTTTTGGAAATTTTTGGAAAAGTTTTTGAATAGCGCTGATGGAAATTTTAGTAAAATCAGATTATTCAGAAAATTTTTAATTTCAAGCATAAATTGGTCAATAACAGACATTTTCTTAGTCATTGAGTAATTTTTGTACCCTAAACCTGGAAGGTCAGGGTATATTAACTTTGTGCAAACGTTTGTAACGCATAGAACGAAGCGAGTCCGGTATAGAAAAGTATATATATTCTTGATCAGCGTCACCACGTGAGTCGAGCTATCTGGTACACATGGTCACATGAAACTTGGTACACATGGTCACATGCACCCAAGGATCTGCACTATTGAATATTTTTGGAATCCAAAAATCGCCCACGGACAAGCCTACCTCCCATACAACGCAAAAATTTAAAACTGCATAACTCAGCTCATAATTAATCTACAACAATAAAATTTGGTATGTGTGCGTTTTATATCAACACAAAGATGTCTTTGAAAAATGGACGTCATCCGCTCACGGACACGCCCACCTCCCATACAACCCAAAAATTGAAAACGCAATAAATAAGCCTCTGTTTAACCTACAGAGCTAAAATTTGACACATATGTTTTTTATAACAAAACAAAGATGGTTTTGAAAAATGGACATCATCCACTCAGGGACACGCCTACCTCCCATACAACGCGAAAATTGAAAATTGCATAACTCAGCTCATAATAAGCCTACAACAATAAACTTTGATATGTATGTGTTTTATATCAACACAAAGATTTCTTTGAAAAATAGACGTCATCCGCTCACGGACACGCCCACCTCCCATACAACCAAAAAATTGAAAACGCAATAAATAAGCCTCTGTTTAACCAACAGAGCTAAAATTTGGCACATATGTTTTTTATAACAAAGCAAAGATGGTTTTGAAAAATGGACGTCATCCGCCAACGAACACGCCTACCTCCCATGCAACCCAAAAAGTTTAAAACTCAATAAATAAGGTTATGTTTGTCATAGAGAAATTATATTTGGTATGCATGTATTTTATACCAAAACTAAGGTGTGTTCCAAAATTGGGAGTAATCCGTCCATGAACACGCCCACCTCCCATAGCGAAAGCACAATAAAGGCATTAACTGTGAGCTACACGAATAAAACTTGGTATGTGTAAATTTTTCATCAACATTTAAATGCATATAAAATATAGGCTTCATCCGCCCACGGAGACGATCATTTACAATAAAAATTTTTTGTTTTTGAAAAGTAGGTTTAGGGTATTCCATAGTCGGCCTAGACCGACTTTAGACTTTCTTTACTTGTTTCGATATACAAATATTCAAACTTTTCTTTAATGTATAGTACATAAGTCAGAAGTTTTGCCAATTTTGTTGGTCATTTGGGCAATAAAGGGTGTTTTTTAAGAGCTTGCTGATTTCAAATTTAAATGCCAAATTATGAAATGGCCAAAAAAAATTTTTTAATTGGTAGATAATTTCTTGGCATTTAACATTTAAATATAATTTCGGGCATATGGCCATCACGAATGCTTTGCACAAAGGTCATTCTGGAGGTCCAATTTGCGACCACCTTTTCCAGCATTTGAGGGCGTATTTCAGCAATGAATTGGTTTCCAAAGCATCAGTCGTTGCTGGTTTATCCACATAAAGCAATGACTTCACGTATCCCCACAAAAAATAATCAACTGGCGTCAAATCACACGAACGCGGAGGTCAATTCACTGGTCCATTTCTCGAAATAATGTTGCCGTTAAAATGTTCTTTCAATAAGTCGATTGTTTCGCTCGCAGTATGACAAGTGGCACCATCCTGTTGAAACCACATTTCGTCCACATCCATATCTTGAAGATTTGGCAACAAAAATTCATTGATCATGGTTCTGTATCGATTTCCATTCACGGTAACACGTCGTCCTTCCTCATTTTTAGATAAATAAGGACCGATGATTCCACCAGCCTATAGACCGCACCAAACAGTACATTTATAGGGATGCATTGGTAATTCTTGAACGGCAATTACGTTCTTTACGTTTCTTGGTTATTACGTTCTTTATGGTGATCTCAGACGGACGATTATGTGCACCATATTTGGAAGCGTTGTTCTGGAGTTAACCCTCACTTTGGCACTATTTACATATGTAAATATCCCAATTTTAAATTTGCCATAACTCTTTTCTTTTTTATGCGATTTGAATATGGCTTGGACTCTGTGGCTATTTTTTGGTTTTCTTTCTGAAAATTCAAAAGTTGTTTTGAATTTTAGAATTTTCTGATACTTTTTGGAAATTTTTAATTTTTATAACGTAGTTTGGTACATATTTACATATGTAAATATTTTGTATTTTAAAGGCTTTTATGGTGTTTTAACGCATTTTTTTAATTAAATATAGAAAAAAATGATAAGGAAAAACTCTTCACATTTTTTTATATATACATATTTCGTATTTGATAGCTTATATTGGGAAAATATTAATGAAAAAAAATTTTTGGTTCGCTGGCACAACAATATGTCATGTTTTGATATTGTAGCTGAAAGTACTAATTTAATGCAAAAAGTATATTTTTTGTTGAAATTGGTTTTTGTTTATTCATTGGAACTATACATTTTTTTCAATTTGATCTTCATACTTACATTTTTGTTATTTCGTAAAGAGCTGCACCGTCAAGTGTGCATAATATGTAAAACGCTATATCGTAGGAAATAATGCATGGATTTCAATGGTTAATAATTCTTTGAAATGGTTACAAAAAAACCTTTCTTTTGATACCCATAAAGCTAGATATTGTTTGAAAAAAAATATGACTTTTCCAGGCCCATTTTCCTAACTTCCGAACCCTATAACTTCTAAACCACTAACTTCCGAGCGGTGTGTAAATTTTTCCGGAATTGGACTTAAAAGGTGTTAATACATATATTCCACCTAAGAAATCATGTAAATTTTGAGGTTCTGTTTGTCTTTAATGATGACAAAAAAAAATATTTACAAATGTAAATATGTGCCAGATTACGTAGTAAAAGATTGGTGCCAAAGTGAGGGTTAACCTATTCATGATGATTTGCCAAACAATATTGAGTAGAGACGTCACTTTAAACTGTCAAAACAACTGTCAGACAATAGAGTAATCCATATTGAAAAAAACCTCATAAAAAATCACCCTTTATTTGGGAACAACAAGTGTATTATCAAGTTTGGTTTTTTGTTTTGAATTGACTTAGGCCCGTTAACTGATCTCTGAAGTTTAAATTCCTAAACCTCAGATTTCGTAAACAGAGTTTAAATTTTAAACACAGTTAAAATTATTTTCGTAACTCATCTCATTTTTATCGGCAGTTTTCTTAAACTCTGTTTAAAAATTTAAACTGAGATTAAAAAACATATTTGAGCGGCACTGTAGTAAAAATTCTACAACTTTGACGTAGAACATCAAAATATTTTAAAAATTTTTTGATAAAATAATGCAAATTGTCAGTTTCATTGGAATATTTTGTTTTTAAAACTTAAAATATGTTTTTTTTTATTGTTTTGAATATTTTGAAGCATGATTTTTTTATTTTTTATTGTTTGTTTATTATTGAGAATATTTCAAATGTTCTTAGAGAGTTTTAGACAAAATCTAAGTTTAAATTTTTTAAACCTAGAATTTCTGTGTTAAAATTTAAACTTGCCTCACCAAGTTAAACTTAGATTTTTTGAGATGAGGTATCGGCGTAAAAATTTAAACTGAGGTTAAGGCATTTTAAACTTTGTTTAAGCTAACCTTTGTTTAAAATTGAGATCAGTTAACGGGCCTTAAATTAATTAATTAAGATTAATTTATATGTTAAACTTTTTCATATTTCTAACTGCATCATTACATTTTCATCATTATTATTGAATTTTTAAAGTTATGAAGAGTGTTTTTTTTTTTCTTATTTTTTGAAATTTTACGAAAAAATTATATATGTGTCGCCCAAATAACCAAAAACATTGCCAAAACTTCCGATTTATGTACATTTAAATAAATTTTGGAAATTTTTTTCGCTCACTCAAGTTCTCATAAAAGAAAGTAAAAAAAAATCGACGATAATTATCAGTGTTAATAGAATGACGACATTTTTTTCACACTTAATAGAATGAAGAACTTTTTTAAACTTCCTAAAATTCAAACAAAGAAGTAATCATACTCCACAACACATACAATTTTAACAAAATTCAAGAATTTTTAAAAATAGAAAAAATTACAGCAAACTTGCAGATTTTCACACACACACACCCATAGAGCACATAGCTACATAAACTCACACACACACACTTGCCTTAAACACTTCTGTTGCGTTGCGTTGTTTTTTATTGTCATGCTCATAATGTTCTTTATTAAAATTCCTAAAACAACAATGGGTCAGACCAACAAAAAAAGCTCAACTTTACCGCAAGCTGGAATCTTTTGAATTTTTGAAAAGAGTTGCTCACTGAATGGAATTGGGTGGATACGGCATGTGCGTGGCATCAATTGATGTGATGATGGTGTGCTGATGATGTAGACGAATTTTAAGAGAAAAATAAAACGAAAATTTATAGAAAGGAAATATCACAAAAAAAACAGCAAGAATTTCTGCTTTAAGTTTGGATTTTTAGCTTTGCTCTTAAGCTGTTGAAATTTTTAAATTGAATCATCATCGTGCGCTTAAAAAGCTTAACTCGCTTTCATTTTCAAATTTGGCAGATAAAAACTTTAAGTTAGGGTGTGTGGAACAGTAAGCAGCGTATCGTTTGGTTAGTGGTGTTTGTATGTGTGCGTGTGCGTCTGACATTGAAGATATATTTTTAAATGTTACAACAAGAGCTTCAATAGTGCTTCCAGCACTTTTGTCACCATTCTTCTTCGTCTGTTTTTTTTTTATCTAATCCGCATTTGTACAGTTGTTTTTTTTTTCCATTTTTTGCACCAGCTCCAGCTCAATACTGTCTGCTGCCTGCCCTTGCCATTCCCAAAACTTGCCACAACTTTCTTATTTGTTGGTGAAAATATGAATTATTTAGTCATTGCTTTGACATTCATACATTTTTAAGTACTCGCTCGTATGTAACTGCTTTGCTACGTGAGCCCGCAAGTACTTTATTGTGCCAAGTGCTGCCACCCTTTCGCGCCTCATGCTTTTTACCAACTTGTTTGCTTTGCTAAAATTGCAAAAGTCTGTTAAATATTGATAACAATGCCTACTTGAGGCGTATTTTTTTTTGCCCTGCCATAACAATTCTTGTTACTTTTTACTTTTTTGTTTATTTTTCTCATATTTCTTACATATTTCAATTTTTTTTTTTTTTCGTTTCATATGCACCCATATGTTTGCCAGTTGGAATGGTATTTTTTGTTGTTGTTCTTATTCTGTTTTTTTTTTTGTGTTTGTTGTCTGTCTGCTTGTTTGTTTGTTTGTCTTCACTCTGGATTTGAAGGTGTTTCTTTGCCATGGTTTACTCGACTGATAAAGATTTCGTAAGCATTTATTTTTCAACATTTGTAAACATAAATTGAGTTAGTTTATCATACAAAACGCCACAGCACGGTGTAAACACTTATGGCATTTTTCCACCTCTTGTGTGTTGCCACTTATATGTTTTTTTTTTCACTCTAACAAGTGTTTTTTTTTTGCTGTTGTTCGTTCTCAAAAGATTTAATTTTTGTAGCTTTATGAAAATTTTAACAAATTTATGACTGCTTAGTTTCCGTTATCGCTACAAATTATCATTTCAACACATACAAATTTTGAATCATCTGAATACAAATATTGAATTGACTCCGTCGAGAAAAGTTTACTCAAAAGTTTTTTTTGAGTCAAAACATGTTTCCCATTTCCAAACTATTTTAAAAAATTGACAAAAAACATTTGTATACTTCCTTATTTTCAGCCAACACTCATTATTTTTTCTGAAAATTAGATTTCATTAGTAGATAAGGTATGACAGTTCTAGACCAAAATCACGTCTATTTTTAAAGGGGGGTCTAAATTCACCAAAATGTTCCATTTTTTATGTAATTCGACAAAATGTCTCATTAATTAAGAATGAGAATACTACAGGACCAGGACCAGGACCACATCAGGACTAGGACCATATTTCCCCCCTGATTTAAAATTGTAACTACCACCCTGTCCCATCGGTATATTTATCCAAGACACAACCCATATTATTCAATACACAAACCACAAAAGCTTTTATCAGTCAGCTGAAGTGGCGCCATCTAGTGAGAGAATGAATCATCAAAATGAGACATTTTGTCGAATTACATAAAAAATGGGACATTTTGGTGAATTTAGACCCCCTTTTAAAAATACACGTGTTTTGGTCTAGAACTGTCATACCTTATCTAATTTCATTGTTTGAAATGATGACAAAAAAATATTTGTTCTTCATCATTGCGAATTGAACCCTGGACTCATCGCATAAGAGTCGAATAATCTAACGTCGTGACGTACTTCTAATGGCTCATGGATGAACAAAAGGCAAACTAAACGCAAGCAAACGAATATTTTAGGTTTCATTGGCATCAAATGAACCAACCATCTTTTGCCTGTAAATTAAGTTTGTTTGCAGCAAATAAATAGTGTTAGACAGGCGCCAAGTAGCATTTAGTTCATGAAACGAAAACCTTTTCTCACAATAAGTGTAAGTATTGACTTACTTCCAAAAAAGTTATATGCAGAGAGAATTATTATTTAGAATTAGAATTATTTAGAATTATTACTTTTATTTGACATACAATATATGTTGATCCATTTAAGTATACGTTACAATCTTTTCTGAATTTTAAACGGAATTTCTGAGTTTCAATTGATCTTTTCCGAATTTCAAAAGGAATTTTTCAAAATAAATTGTTTTTTTCTGAATTTCATCTTAAATTTTTCGATTTCATTTGATCTTAACTGAATTTGATTTGATGTTTGTTGTTTTTTTTTTATGTTTTTTGGAATTTTAGCTGAATTTAAAAAAAATAAATCCAAGACATCCAAATGATTTTTTCTGAATTTTAAATGGTATTTTTGAATTTCTTTTGCTACTTTATGAATTTCGAACTTAATTTTATTTAATTAAATTCAAAATATTTTATGACTTTCAACTGGAATTTTCGGATTTCAATTGATACTTTCTGAATTTTGAATGAAATTTTTTATTTTAAAACAGAATTTCTGAATTTCAAATGGAATTTCTGAACTTCAATTAATGTTTTCTATACTTTAATTGACATAAAAATGATTTTTTTTTTAATTTCAAATGAAATTTCTAAATTTCAATTGATCTTTTCAGAATTTCTAAATTTTAGTTGATATTTTTCAAAATTCAACTAGAATTTCTGAGTCCATCTGAATTGATTTTTTCTAAACTTCAAAGTGGAATTTTTTTCAAATTTCAAATAGAATTTCTGAATTTCAGTTTATGTTTTCTGTATATCGAATGATCTTTTCTGCATTTTAAATGTTTCTTCTGAATTTCAAATGAAATTTCTGAAATTCAATTAATTTTTTTTAATTTCAAACTGAATTTGGAATTTCAAATTATTTTTCCTGAATTTCATATAAAATTTCTGAATTTGAGTTTATCTTTTATAAATTCCAAATGGTTTTTCACCGAATTTCAAATTGAATTTTTGAATTTCAATTAATTTATTCTGAATTTCAAATGAAATTTCTGCATTTCTTAATTTTCATAGATTATTTCTGAATTTCAAATAGAATTTCTTGCAACCAATTGTTTTTCCTTGAAATTTTACTGTCAATTTTTAATAACATTTCATTTTCATTGAATTTAAATTGATGTTTTCAGAAAATAAGTTGATCTTTTCAAAAATTTAAATGGTTTTTCTGAATTTCAAATTAAAATTTTTGAATTTAAATTGATTTTTTTTAATTTCAAATGAATTTTTTGAGAAATTTTACCGAATAAAAATTTAAAATGTTAATTAATTTATTTATTTATTGGTAACGCTTAATACAAGCAATTCAAATTTTTAAAACCTAAACTTAAAAAATAAAACTTATAATTAATAGATAGTATATTCATATACAAAGAACTATATATATGCACCATATCTTAATTTTAAGAAATCATTAGAGAGAAGACAAAAGTGTTGGAGTTAGTTCTTTCAATGGATTTGTCCATTATATTGGACGCATTAGAAAATAATTTTTGTTTTTATTTTCCAATGTCTTTTTTCAAAATCAAATAGGCTGGTACTATGAAATTAAGTTGTGACAACATGACAAAAATAAATGTAGAGAGATATATAGAGCATTTAACTTAGTTGTATTTTAGATTTTGTGCCCAACAAAATCCTAACATTCTTTTACTTCGAATGTTAATAAATGTTGCAAAAAAACAAAAGTTATTATTGTGATTGATGTGCAAAGCATTTTTTTTTTCTGTACTAACATTATAAATAACACATTTGCATTGGTATCCAGTTGTTTAAGATGAAGGTACGAACACCTAAATATTATAATACAACTTTTTAAAGAATTTTGTCTATTATATTGGACAGCCTGGCAAAAGCTGAAAGCTGAGCAGTACATGTATCAGGAGTTTTATGGCCCAAATGATGGGAATAATACCTCAAAAATCGTTTCCACGATTATTCTAGCCAAGCTATTGAAAGGGTTACGAAGGGTATTTCGGAGCCGAGATACTGCTCAGATGGAAATCGTATTCGCTGATCAAATTATTGGTAGCCCGAAGCATACTGGTTATAGGTTCACTGCATCCATAGTCGGTGAGGTGAAAGTTTAGTTGGAAGAGAGGTATAGACCTACATAAGTTTGCGCGGGTTGATATTAAAGGATATTACTTGGTGTAGTGGTAACCGTGGCATGCAGGTTAAGTGTGTGGCTTAGCATGCTCGGAGCCCGGGTTCGATCCCCAGCCGCGGCGAAAAGTTTTTTTCAATAAAAATTTTTCTGATCGGTCACCACCTCTCTGCAGACAATGGCAAGCCTCAGAGAGTAAATAATGCCATGTAAAGCTTCTTGAGAACATGAACTTCAGCCGTTCGGAGTCGGCATAAAACATGTAGGTCCAGTTCTCGGTCAATTGTGTGCAAACATTTAATAACACACACAACACAATTGATCATAAGAAGCTCGGTCAAAGTCCTTTCAAGGGCTGAAATGGCCAATTTGTTTTTTTTTTTTTTTTTACTTGGTGTAGTGCTGGGCAGGTAATGGTTCTGCATACGTTTAGCAAGAGTTTCCATGTTAATCAACTTCAGACATATTAGTTGAAACTGTCAAAACCGAAAAAAACGAAGAGCGAAACGAATGAATGAATCTTCGTTGAACGGCTTTAATTTGCACTGAATGGGTGTTATAGATGGGAAGAATAAATGTTACAACAAAGGAATTAAAGAGAGATTTTGTAACATAAGGATTAGAGAACTCTCTGGAAATAACACTTGAGTCCCGGAAATAGCTATCCAGTTCCCCCGGCTTACCTAGAATTTATTACATGTTCTCGGGATCAGTTGCAGTCGCTTATGAAAATATGTTATAGCTTAACATTTACTGAAACGGAACTTGACTCTTGAGTTCCAGAAGATTTTATTGACACAAATGGAAAAGCCGAACAGACCGTCTTGAAGATTGTGAGAACTGGCGTTAGTTTGTATGCACCGATAGATAGATGAAGTCGGTGGCAACATCATTTCATCAGTATACACAGAAATATTGGATTCTTTAATCATACCATCAACATCTGAAATTGTTAAGACGAATAATAATAACTGTGAGACACCACAGATAGCTGTAAGAGAGTCTTAATTGTAAAATCTATGGCAATATAACGGCTTTCTTCGAGATAAAATTTCATACATGATAAAAAAACAGAGTTGGAGAACCAAAGCATTTAAGCTTAAGAAGGATGATAATGTGGGAGATTTTGTCAAACGCTTAACAGAAGTCGGTGGAAACACCATCACTTCGTGACCGCATTCCAACGAGCATTAAGTATTTGAAACAAAATTTGTGAGATTAGTGGTCTACCTGATCTACCTTTGAGAAATCCATTTTGATTAGGAAGAATTCTTATAGATACAATTAAAAGATTTTGCTACGCGTTGTTACCTGAGTTAAAATCAAAATTTTCAAATCCAGACTGTTCATTTTTGTATCACCAAAATGTCATGCAAATGTACGTTGTACAGCCGTTTTAAAGCTATTTCTTGAAATTTTTTCTTGTTTAGTTTTTTCTTGTTTAATCTACAGACGTTGTACGACCAAAGTAAAAACTTTTCAGTTTTGGAAGAATCAGCTTTCAGTTTAATTATAACGAGTTCTAACCAAGGCCTCCATTTGGAAGTTTCAGAAAATGAGAAAACTTTTGGAAAGAAAAAATCTTTGCCTTTTTTATTAAGCACTTTTAGTTTCGGATGGAACTAAGCGTCCAGTAATGAGTCCAAAATAATGCTACAGTCATATAAATACTCAGCAGATGTAGAAAAACAGATGAAGAAAAGAAAAATCGTTTTCGTTTCTGTGGAAATTAGAAAACTTGTATTAGGAAAGGAACATTAGTGTTATAAATTTGTTAACATGTACTCTTCAGAGCACTTATACAATTTTTCCAAGAATTGATTTACAACATATTTTATACTTCACAATTTCATACTTATTTGGCGTCTTCATATTCGAATTTTTCGCTTGACTATCAACTTAGAGTTCTCGGATTTGAATCCTGCTCTGACTATAGTCCTAAGCTTTAACCATTCTTCAATTTTTTCTTTCTATTTCTAATCAACTAAAATTCAAAATATATCAACATTTACGACTTTAAAAGTTATAGTTGTTGCTAGAGATGTTGATGGTAGATCCACTAACTTGAATGGTATTACATAATACCTCGAACTATAAAAAATTCTCATATTTGTATAGCCTTTCTTTGTTTTTATAACTGTCCAATTTTTTTAACCAAGGCAGACTTGTCTGATTGGATGGCAAACATATATTAACATTATTTTGAAATCTGAATAAGCATAAATTATACTGTAATAATATACTAGCGGTCTTATTCATAAAAATATCTTAAAATACCTTTTAAATGTTCAGAGTTAAAAAGCTTTTTAGGGTAAAAATTCCTTTTAAAATTTTGTTATTCATAAAAATGTTGTGTTGGCTTTTTTGTTAAAATGATAATATTTTCAAATTGAAGTGAGAACAGTACCAATAATGGTGTGCGAATTTGATAAATTCAATACTTTTTCTGTGTATTTGTCACAATTTTTTTAGTATTTTGACTTTGATGAAACAACAAATTTTTTGAAACAGTCAAAAAATGTTTAACCTACTTCCTGGAGCCTGTTCTCACTCGCCTCTAAAAAGGCAGATTAATGGCGTTATTTTGACAATAGGTATATATCAGGTGTTCTTACTACCGACTTATTTAAGGCCGCCTTATTTTGACGACAGAGGGCAATCAATAGATTCTGTTTTCGAATTTCGTGAAACAGTTCTTCAGTTTTCATGTTAAAAAACAAACTATTTTTTGTTAAAACACTACCAATACAATACAAAATTTATTTGCGCCATAAAACAAGAGAAATATTAAAAAATATGACAAACAATCAAACTTCAAAGCAGTGAACGTCAAAACGAATCCAAAAATTTTTAAAATTTTTAAAAACTCTGCCTTACGTAACATGCCACCTTTCCACAACCATCTTTGCCTGTAGACGTCAAAATTAATCCGATGCGAGCCGACTCACGTAAGGCGAGTGCGAACAGGCTCCTGCTCTGAAAAATTGTCACTTATTATTTTATTTTGAATGTTTTGAAATGTCTTGACATTTTTTGAAAGTTTTTGAAATGATAACTTGCATAGATGGCCATGACAATCCGTCGTCAGGCTACGGCCGACTTCAGCAGCTTTCACCAGGCTTCTCTGCTTTTGAAATAGTTTGAACAATTTTTGGCAATATTTATGCTCAGGTGGGAGTAAAATATTAAAATTGCTTATTCCAGTTTTTATTGAAGGTTTCAGCATTTTTTTAAATATCTCATTAACCCATTTATTCCAAAGCCATTTTAAAAGCGAAAATATAAATGTTTTATCATTTTTTTTTATTGATAACGATTAAAGCAATATAAAAAAATAGAAATAAAAAATATAAATAAAAATGTAAAAACGCGATCGCAAATAACCGTTATCCCTTTTTTTCCATAGAAGTAGCAACAAGTATGAAGCAATGTCTCAAAGAATACCTACAAATAGAAGTTCAACGGATAAATGCGCAAACAGTAAAACAGCAGTGTAAATAACTAAAACATTGTTCTGTACCCAAGCGAGTACAGTGGGAGTAAATGGGTTAAATTGATTTCAAGTACAGTGAACTCTCAATAATACGGACTAATAAAAATAAGGGATGGTCACATTAACGAGATTATCCACTTTTGCGAATGCCAAAAGACATGGGAAAAATCTGTCAACTGGCCACACCTTGA
Source organism: Tetanocera ferruginea (assembly GCA_958299015.1). Taxonomy (NCBI): domain Eukaryota; kingdom Metazoa; phylum Arthropoda; class Insecta; order Diptera; family Sciomyzidae; genus Tetanocera; species Tetanocera ferruginea. Next base: position 158,596,491 of record OY282641.1, read on the forward strand.
AAGATTTTTAACAATTCTCATGCAAATGCAGTTAAAAAAAAATAATTTTTATTAATAAAATTTTTTTCTAAAAACTTTTTTTAATCACTTCGTCTCAGTATGTCTTTAAAAAAGTAAAAAATAAAAATGTTAACAAAAATTAATACAAATAAATACATATTATATTATTAAACACACATATGTACATAGCATAAAGTGTAGTTTTCAGATCGACTTAAACAGAAATTATTTTAAATTATAAATTATTTGGAAAAAAATCGGTTATCTATTTTTGTTGTTTTTTTTTTTTGTTTTAACCACTTAAAATACAGCCTTTTCTCTAAGGCTTCTCAATACTTGTAGGTAGTTTTGATCAACGAATTGAAAAGAGACATACGTATGTAGAATTACGCAGATGATTTTGGTAGCAACTACTAAAAATATTAATGAATAGTTGGGGAATTCACTAAAAAGCTCGAAAAAAAAATTCACATTTTAGCAGGGACCGAAAATAACAGTTATTATTGAAATTTCAATTCAAAAAGTCAGACAGAAAGAATTTGTTTATTCGATATTTGAATATAGCAGTGCGATGCTTGTTAGCTAAAGAATAGTAATCTTAAAAGCTTTTTATTTGTTTGACTTTTATAAAAAAAAGTCAAAAATAATAGTTATTTTTTGACCAATTTTTTTCGGTCAAAAATATAAGTTAAAATTTGACTTTTATTTTTTCATTCAAAAATGAAAGTTAAAATATGACTTCTATTTTTCCGGTCAGAAATATAAGTTAAAATTTGACTTTTATTTTTTGAGTCAAAAATAACAGTTAAAATTTGACTTTTATTTTTTGAGTCAAAAATAACAGTTAAAATTTGACTTTTATTTTTTCTGTCAAAAATAAAAGTTAAAATTTGACTTTTATGTTGGCATTTCAAAAATGTTAAAAGAGTATTGCTAATGTTTGAAATTAATTTGGCATCTTATCCAAATCAATCACTGAAATGAATTAATTTTACCAGTAAATAAGTGATAAGAATGTAGCCAAGGACGCCGAAAATAATTTTTTCCCATCTAGTTTTCATCTTCAAATGGTTTAGTTCCTGTTAAGAAAGTTTTGTTGCGCTGCGAAAAAATTAGTGCAAAATTTTAACTTATATTTCTGACCGGAAAAATATAAGTCATATTTTAACTTTTATTATTGACTGAAAAAATAAAAGTCAAATTTTAACTTATATTTTTGACTGAAAAAATAAAAGTCAAATTTTAACTTATATTTTTGACTGAAAAAATAAAAGTCAAATTTTAACTTATATTTTTGACTGAAAAAATAAAAGTTAAATTTAAACTTATATTTTTGACTGAAAAAATAAAAGTCACATTTTAACTTATATATTTAACCAAAAAAAATCGGTCAAAAAATAACTATTATTTATTGACTTTTTGGAAAAAAGTCATAACAGTTACGGTCCCTGCATTTTAGAGCTTTCAAAGTAAGTTCATAATTTAGAATACTCAGTGGGAGAAAAAAATGGGGTCACATTTTCTAGTAGTCAGATTTTGTATAGGGCAGATTATGGCAAGTCCACTGTATTCTCAAATCAAGTTTCCATGTGTCTGAACATAATAAATAAAATGATCTGATATCTGGGTATATATTTTTAAAGTAAATAATATATATTAGTTTTCAGTATTTGGAAAGCTAAAATGTTTCTATATGTTCAGTTTTTATATAAGAGCTAAACTTATCTAATTTAATATGGTTATACCTTACATGGATATAACTTTTTCCCAAAGACTTCTTCTTGAATCTGAAATCCTAAATATAAGCATCCATTCGTTAACTAATTATTAACTATAAAGTTATAATCATTATTATCTTCTAAAAGCTTCTGAATTTTTTATGTTACCAAAAGAACGTTTTATTTTCCACCTTACCAAATGTTTTTCTTTGCTTTTTCTTTTAATACCCTTTGATCAAATATTGAATATCAAATTTAACTTGGTGCTTCAAATACGATTTTCTCTTCACTTCTACTACTGAGTTTTTGATATTGTCTTTAGCTGATATCGTTATCGTTGTTGTCTTAATTAACCGGCTCTTATCAAGGTTCACTTCTTCATGTTTGACATGTTTCTGCGCCTTCGTCGCCTTTCCTTAATCAGCTCAAGAGCTAAATTAATCATTTAACTTCTTGTGGCTGCAGAGCTTGTTCTTCTTCGTATGCCTCTTTTCTTACACTTTCTATGTTCAACTCGGTGCTGATAAACTTTTGTGTGTGTTCGATTTGGACGGTTTCAACCCATGATCTTGTTTTGTCTTTGTGGATCTATTTTTGTCCACTGCCTGCTACAATCATCATTCACTTCTTGTAGATTCTCTGAAGTGTGATAATAAAAACGTTCTTCACTGCTATACGCACTTTTTTTTCGTTGGCGTATTTGTTGTTGAATTTTTTTTTTTTTTAATTTTTTTTTTTTTGTCTGTCATTCTGATAAGCATACGAATTTTCATTTTTAGTTCTTTGAATTCTTTAAAGATTAGCATAGCTCTGCAATATCGTTAGTGTTGTTGTTGTTTTTGCTGGTGTTATTGTTGCTATGATGAACGCTGTTGATGTTGCTGGTTTTGTTGATGTTGGACTTTTTTGTAGTTGCCTCGGCTGCTGCTGCTGTTGATGGTTTTTTTTTTTTCATTTTTTTTTATCAATTCTTTTGTTGTTTAGAAGCTTTCTGTTTCATCTACAGATTCTAAAGTCGCATCATCACCATCGTCTTCATGGACTTGGACAAAAAAAATGCTGCCATTATTAAATCAGTCAGATTTTTTTCTGCTGATTAGTGTGTGCTTTTTTTTCTCTTTATTTATTGTTCGTTTGCTGTTAAGTGTTTCGCTTTTAGTTGTTGTCAACTTTGTCTAGTTGTTGTTGTTGTACTTAAGTTACATTTTTTCTTTAAAGATTATTATTTGGTACGCTTTGGGCTGTTTATAGTTTTAATATTATTATTATTATTGTTATTAATTGTTGTTGCTTATGTTGTTGGTGTTTTTGTTTTTATTGCTGTCGGTTGTTATTGTTGTTGCCGAGAGCCTATATGTAACATTTAAGCTTCTTTTCAGTCTTATCGCTTCTTTTAATTCTTAAGCACCGCAGCAGCAACCAAACAGATAATGAAGAAGAATACAACGACGAAGAACTGGAAGAAATATCAACAGAGGGTAGCACATAAAGCAGCAGCACTTAGTAAGCTTTTAGTTGACTTTCTGAAAATATATAAAAAAAAAAACAACAATCTACCCGTCATAACAAGCTTGAGGATGTGTTGAGTCTGCATGCTACAACTTTACAGCGTTGCGGTTAATGGTGCTCTACATAATTTTTATGGCAACCACATTCTCGGTTTTTATGGCACACACATTCACACACACACGCATCTTAACCGTAAGTACGATAAATTTTACACCACTTCGTCTTGTGCTGCTTTTTAAATGCTTTGCTTCTTGTTTTTTTTTATAGCCACTTGTTTGGCCAACAAAATTTGTATTCTTACCAAAATTGCTTTTTTTATCATTTTCATTGCATCAATAATAAATGCAAAATTTTAACTTTTGCAAAATTATGTGAAAAGTTGAACATTTTAGTTGAACGCATAAAATCTTCGGCAGTTTTATGTCGCTCGGCAGTCAGTAAGAAAGAGAGAGAGAGAGAGAAAGAGAGAGAGAGAGAGACAGCGGCTTGTTTGCAAAAGAGACGGAGAATATTGATGAAAATGTGCGTCAAAAGATGTGACTCGTTATGAATTTTTTGTTTCATTAATTTATGACGCATCAAATCAGGGTGGCTGTCAGTTTTGCGTTTGACATCTTTATCTTAATTTGTTGCTCTTTTTTTAATGATTCTTTAAGTAATAAGTAGTTTATAAGATTATAGCATATAACTATCTAGGCATGTAATTGTATACTTTTCATGCTACCTTGGCATCAGCTACCCCGAAATGGCTGATAATTTGCTCAGCAATCATTTGCACCCAATGTCGAAACGCAAATAGGTACAGGAAGAAGAAATTCTACACTTGACTAAATGAAAAAAATTTTGCAAACCTGCAGGAAACTGTTTATTTGCTCAATTATGTTACATACCGTTAATACATTATTTATCAAAAGACTATTATTTTAAATATTTTATAATTTTATCCTTGAGAAATAAGTTTTAGGATTGGTATAAATAATTAGTTTTTAAATAGATTTAATCATGATTGAAAAAATACGTATAAAACATCAGATTTTATATATATATCGAAAAAAAAATGTTAAATAAACAAATAATATTTTTGTGATTATTTAAAAAAAAATGCTTGAATTTTTAGAATTTACTGCATTTCGGCAAATCCAGTGTCACTCACGTTTCAGTCATAGCAGTAAACATAAGTTTTTCTCCATCAAAAATATATGATTTTCACATAAAATTATGTGGGTACAATAAGTCTTAGGCTCACTTTTATAAGTTCATGCAAAAAGTTTTATATATATTTACTCATCTCGAAAAAACTCTCTGTAAAAAGTGTGTCACTCACGTTTTCGCACGATTTTCATTTTTCGAGTTCTTTTAACAAATTGCATAAAATCTGCGAATTGTTTGAGTAAATATAAGGAATAAAGTAATTTTCCGTAACGAAATTGAGTAGAAATTTAAACTGCAGGCAAAAATTAAGTTTTCTCTCAGAATTTTAAGATTTTTTCATATACTGATTTTGTCACTCACGTTTCACGTCGATGTCACTCACGTTTCAAATCAATTTTAACTGTCCTTTTTTTGAATCGTGGTTAATCTGGTGAACTTTATTAAGCATATTTTATAAAAAAAATTTTTTTCTTAATATTAAGGACATTTCTAAACAAAAATGAAAAAAAAATTTGTATGGAAAGAATTATGTAAAGCATAATATAGTTAAAAAAATAATTCATAATATAAAAACAACACAAAAACTATTTCAGAAATATATCATTTTACCAAAATTTATTCCGATTCTAATTCACCTAATTCGTTAATCCTTACGCTCATTAAAAGCCAAAAAACCGCGCCAAATTTGACTATATGACTGGCCTATTAGCAATTCCGTCGAGGCCAATGACTTAAAGTAATGATTTAATTATATCTTTTTAATCTTGGCTATATTTTGTTTCTTATATGAATCCGGATTTAACTATAATTTTTCTCTAACTTTTTTTCATACGTTCTTTCACTTTTTCTTGATGTTTTCGTCATCTTCTTTCATTTCTAATACAAAAATAAACAAAAAAAAAATTAAATGTCACTCACGTTTCACTTCTTCAAAAGCTTTTTAATGAAAAATAATTGCGTCTGCTTGATTTAAAAAAATGCAAAATTAACTTATCTTATATTAAAAGTAAATCCGGGACATAAATTATGCCAGCCAATTATTTTCCAAGATAATCCAACTTATCAATAAAAATTGTCACTCACGTTTCACTCTTGAATCACTTTTTTAAATTTTATTTTTCGATAGAAAATAAGTTTTTTTTAAAAATTTTAATATTAATTTTTCAATACAAAATATTTCAATTGTGAATATTTTATAACGGTGCTTTGATATTTAAATCTCGAAATACCAAATTACAAACAATAAAAACCTACAAGTTTTTAACTTGCTACAGATTAAAAATACATTCAATAAAATCACTTAAAATTTAAGGATACAATATGTTTTTTTTAAAATGCTTTTACCGCAGGAAAACACAAGCAATGTCCTTAACGTTCCATGTATTTTTATTGAACTTTAAGCATTTTTATTTTTTAAGGTTTTGGTTTACTTTTTCTAGATTTGCCGATTTACAACTTATTTCAGTTTTTATTTTGAGAAAATTGGCCTGATATCTGAGGAATATGTTTTTGTCTGAAAATTGTAACTTAAATCATATTTGGTCGCCTCACTATAAAAAAAAGTTACTGCAGGTAAAAATAATACTAAACATTTAATATTGATTTTCAAAGTGTGTCGCGTTCGCGATCATACGCCGTTTTTTAAATACACTCTGTATGGAAAGTATGGAAAGGTTTCATTCGATTTTGCTGAATTTTTTAACTAAGTGTTAATAGTTCAAATTAAAGCTCATGAGCTAATTCTCAAGTCATTGGATTGATTTTTAATAGATTTTTTAGAAATTTTCGAATTTGAAAACATCAATTTGTATGGGAGGTATACGTGATTTTCATCCTATTTGGGTTATTTTCGAACATGATCTCTATGTTTACGAGTAAGCTTAAATATCGAATTTCATAACGATAACATAATAATAACGGCTGTAATCATGTTAACAGATAGGGGGACATACAAAAATAGGGACGCCATGATTAAAACAACTTAGAAGGTGATACTGCAGGATAATATATGCACTTTTCTATATCTGCCACGCCTCCTTATGGGCATAAAAAATGTCGTCATAAAGTAAATAACCACATACGTAGTACGGGTGGGGTTACAAAAAAATATCATATTTTTTCTCACTAGCCACATATGTAAATTTATTTTTGTTTTTTTTTTATTAATATTACAATATAAAACTCGCAAATAATAAATACGATGTTTTTGGTAGGTAATACAATATTTAGGCTGAAATTACTTTAACTAAGTGTTTTTACAAACGTGATAAGAAAAAATGTCGCGTGCTAGATGTCGCGTTCACGATCAGGCTTAAACTCAACAAAAAACGAATGGAAATATGTCAAAATGACAACTATTTCTTGAAAGCCACATTAATCTGTTTTAATTTACAATTTATCGCTGTAAAATATTATGTTGCGTTTCGTAGATATCTGATGCAGTCGAAAACGAGTTCCATTTTTTGTTGCGTTCGCGATGCCATGCTTATTGCTAATATTTTGGAAACATAAAATCTAGAGAACCTAACTTTTTTTTCTAAAATATAGTGCTAATAAAATGCTATCTAAAACTTGAAAAAAAAAGAAAATTTGTTTTGAGCTTTCTTTATTATTTTGCTCCTCAAAGCGTACGAATGTCTATGGAAATGCCCATATGCCTATTATATATATTTATTTCGAAATCAACATTAATAGTTTTTATATCGTCAATCGAAAAAAAAAATCAAAACATTTAATTTTTTTGTATTCACAAACTCACACAAAAGTAGTTCGACTAAGGATAATACTAACCCAATAGGCCAAATGAATTTGCTTCGAATTCGAGGAGAAACTGACATCTTGAATATTATTTTTGAAAATTAAGTTCTCTCTCTCTTTCTGGTACTGAACCCAAGAGAAGGTGAAAAACACACTTCATTCTCTAAACGAGATTTTCATATCATCGAATCACTTACAAAACGATTATTTCAACATTAATAAATCGTTTTCGAATAATTTTAGCAATTTGTTTTCTAAACGATTTTTTTATATTCATATTTTACACAAATCGATTACTACGTATGTGCTAGTATACTACAAAAGACTAAAATTTATGGAAACATATTTAATAACTTATGAATTCGCTTCTTTTCATCAAAGTGTTACATTGGTTTTACTTCCCATCATCGATTACTCATCGGTTTAAGCAGTTTCACTTCAAAAAGTATTATTTTCTTAAATAACTTAAATACGATGGATATTAGATTTGGATTTATAACTCTTCCTGGAAATGTGAAAATTTATATTTATATGTAATCGCTATTTTAAAAATCCATTCGAAACGAATATTAGATATCTGATCCGAGTTCTCGGCTTCGTCACTTATTCGAAGAATTATGAAAGTACATTTTAACTTAAAAAATTAAGATAGTTTAACAGTTTGTAGTCATTGAAAAACGTTTTCCCACAAAGTTCTGGTTCTTGCTTATTAAACCACAAAAACCGAACAATTTTGAGTAATTTTAGCAATAAACCACTTTTTTTATTTAGTTGGTGGGAAACCAATGTTGAAATTAAAAGAACAAAATCTTTTCAACTATCAAACAGGTTGGCTCCTGTGGCATTTTGTATAAAACATTTCTTTCGACTGTCTACAAACTATAATACAACTTTTTATAATTTTGGAACACATTATTTAGGAAAGTATCAAATGTGATGAAGTCATGGCATTGGTTATGAAATGGTATCACACAGTTTGAACACTGACTCAATTTCGTTCCAAGTTTTTTTCACATCATCAGAAAATAGTCTCTACATATGAGCATCTCCCAGTGGCACGGACGCGACACTCGCACGGTTTTAATTACTTGAAACACAAGAAAGAAACAAACAGAGCCGATATGTATTTTAAGTGTTCTAACGCGATGAAAGATTGCTATATTTTATAAAAATATTGGCAAGATTTAGTACAAATTAGTACAAAGTAATAAGCAATCATACAATGAAATGGAAGCGACAAAAAAGAGAAGTTTTTTTAAGTTTTTATAGAAATATGCAAAATTTAGCTCATTTTGAGAATTTTTTTTTTTTTATATATATATACAATGTATATTATACATGTCAATGAAGGTCACAAGATAACTTTTCTTGGTAGACTTTTGAAATATAAGAATTTTCTCTTACCTTTTTTTAAATACATATAACACGAATACGGACGCGACATCATGGACGCGACAAATTTTTCCAACAGTAGTAAAATACAGTAAAGATGTTCATTATAAATTTTAATAAAAATAAACTATAATAAGTTAAATTCAAGTTACATAGCAGTAATACTATTCAAAATAAAAAAAATAAAGTTAAAAGCTGTTAAAGTGTTTTATTTTAATGTTTTTCTTCACTTTTGGTGGACCTTTTTTGGGAGATGACCATATGTCAGTTATCCATTCTTTGACCGGGTTTTTTTATTTATCCTTGTTCTTGTTTCTCCAGTTGTCCTGGTTAGTCAGATGCTTTGCCTGCAGCATAAATAATAGTGGTATTCATGCAATGCCGAAAACGTGCCGAATATGCCGAAAATCGGAAAAAGCGTAAAAGCCGTATATCAACTGTCAAAATTTGTATGGAATTTGATATACGCAAAGTTCCCAGTTTTCCTCACGATTTTGATGCGAAAACAGCGCCGAAAACTTTCGGCAAAGAGTTGTTGCCACCTATCAAATATTTATTTCAAACTATAAACTTCGTACTCAACTTCCAACTTGAGAATCCTTTTAAACGACAAATTACATGTTGTCAGTTGTCGAATAATAAAATAATTTATCTGGAATTTCGTTGTCTTCACCTAAATTATGAAATCATTTATTTATTTATATATATATTTACTTTTCAGCTCATTTATTAGACCAAAGTGGCCACTTTTGCAATATAACTTTAAGAACAGCTGATTGATATACGCCACTAACCGAAAAATACAAAAAGGTGCCTCATGCAAAAACAGCGTATATTTTCCAATATACGGCATCGGAAAATATTCGGCATTGCATGAATACCACTAATGTCTTTAATAATTAAGCTCAGACCCAATTACATAAGACATTGCTTATTCACGAACTGTTATGAGGTTTGGTAATTTAATGATGTATCTTCATTTTCATAATTTTATATGAAGATATTTTAAATTTAAAAACTATCACCCTAAACCGTAGTCTACCCTAAAGGACAATTTTTTAACGTTTCATTGCTCGATTTTTTCTGCTGTAGAGTTTTATTTAAGAAAATTGTTAAGATGGCATATAAAATAAACAATAAAATAAAAACATATACAAATGTAATTAAATCAAATGTCAGACAACAGAAACCGAAAACTAGAACGAAAAATAAACAAATTTAATAGATGACAATGGCCATTAAAAGTATAAAACACAAATGTACGCATACACACACACACACACACACACACACTAACCAGCTGACATGTAGGGTCAGTGCACGGAAATACCAAATAAAACAAATAAATAAATATATTCAATCGCAACAGACAATCACAGTAAAGAGTACAAAATTCGATTTGAACTAATTTCTAAGACTCAAAATAAATACACACAGCAACAGAAATAATTATAACAACAACAACAACAACAACAATTATAAATGCATATATGTAGGTATGTGGGAAAATATCTACTCGAATATGAAATTAGAAATTTTTCAGTATTTTTATAAATATGCTTATCAGCGGCAGCAACAACAACAACAGCGGTAACAGCAAATATAAAATAAAATAAAATCAAAACAACAAAAAAGCACAGGAATCGAAAAAGCTACAACAACAACAACAACAACAACAATATTGTGTACTAATGTAATTGAACTTGTCTGATTAACATTTTCATATAAATTTTTATAATTTTTTTTCATATTGTTGTTGTTCTTTTTGTTGTTGTAGACGTTGTTGTGCTTCTTGAGCTAGTCTACTTATTTTGCAACAAGCTAATTTATAGCTTTTAATAAAAAATTCGCGCGTTTCTTTGCGAATAAGATTATAATTTTGTTTATATAGCTTATGTGAGAGATATTTGAGAGAAAGAGTGCAAAAAAATTGAATGGAACTCTTTTTTAAATATTTTTAAAATCATTTATTTTTTTTATGTTTTTGTTTTTTTTTCTTTTTTTTTTGTGAATAGGCAAGTGTTTGATTTTTAATGCTTGAAAAAAAAAATATTTTTTTGGTCATAAATGTTTTGGCTGTTGTTATCATTCGAGCTGAACTGGAGCAATACATGTTGAACTAGTTTACAAAATTATCCCAGAATAATTTTTTTAACTTAATCTTCTATGTAGTTTGGTTTTTCAAGTACTTATTTAGAAAACAAGCTCTTTTAGTGATATGGAATTAATAAAATATAGCCTCCGTTTGGGCAAGTTTTGAATAAATTTTAGTTTTAGGCTTAGTTGTAGGAAAGCTTTTGACTGATTAAAATCCTCCCTCAGCTCTCAAAATCTTATCTGAAACTTTGGTGTTTTTAATTAGTTTAAAAACTAACAACTTTGACTTGAAAAATTTTAATAATTAACTGAATTCGATTTTTAAAAATTTGCTCTTGTTTTAAAAATAGAATTTTACAAAGAAACTTTAAAGGGTGAAGCCAAAATATGTAAGCAAAATAAATGCAATTCTTTTATTAAATGTGAATATTACATTAAGTAGTAAAATCTATATTTTTGCATAACGTATAAAATCTTGAAAATCTTGTCATATTTACATATATGCAAAAAGTGCTTCAAATTTGAAATTATACTCTGCTAATTCATATCAAAATAATTGTTTTTCATAATCATAATTTTACAAACTTAATATTTTTTGAAGATTTTATGCAAAACACTTTAGTCTTATCGTATAAAATCCATCATCATATAAAATCTGAAAAATCTTGAAATATGTTTTTGCAATAAACGCTCCAAACAACAAACTACTCATATCAAAAACAAAAAAATGTTCTTAATCGTTATTTTCCATATTAAATATTTGTTTAAGATTATATTCAAAACAGTTAAAATTGAAATATTTAAATGCATGCTATAAAAACTTATAAATGTAGAAAAAAAAAACATCATAACATTGTTCGATATCAGTCGCGTCTTTAAAGTTCTACGTCACCCACTCGCCCATCAAACAGACAGCTCTTTATACGCAGCACAACCACCGAGCGCCATGCTGCGATTGAAGACCCGACAACTCGTGAAGCAAAGCTAGAATCCCCAAATAAAGAATCTATTAAATAAAAAAGAGATAAACAGAGAAACGCTGCAAGAGCTCTTCTGTCTGCGACGATACAGAGAGAGTTAGCAGCTTTACAATAACAGTGCAGCAGAGAGCAGCTTATAACATAGTGGTGAACTTTTAACATAACCATAACAGAATCTGAGAAGAGCCCCAAAAAAGTGCTGCTCTCAAGCCCCCCATAAAGAAAATTGTTTTATGCTCAACGAACAACATATGAAGCAAAAAGAGCGCGCAATTTTTTAAACTTTGAAACACGTAAAAAAAGTTTTAAATTAAACACAAATACATATGAATGTTTACTTCAACACAAACAGCTGAAAATAGTTGAATTTTTCTCAGGCACTCATTTTCCAGCATTTCGTTCATTCCGTCAGAGTTTATCACTTTTTTTTTACTGCTGTGCTGTGCTGCTTAAGATTGAGATCGTAATTTCATCAATTGCCAAGTGCCACCTCCCTAGAACTTACTCACCACACCCCCACCTCCCCCTACACAATGGTTTGTTGTTTAACAACGCCAATCTTTTGTCGCTGGAGTGGATTTTGTTTACTCATACGTAGTCACAGCTGTTTAATTTTTTTTTATTTTAGAGCTAGTTTTAGACAAAACTAGAACTATATTTGTACTGATTTGTACTTACAAAGTTTTGAAAATATAAATTTACTCTAATAGTAAGCTTTTTCAAAACTACCCATGAAATTTAAAATTAGGTACATACAAAATGCTATAATTTTATTTGAATAGATTATCTCACCTGACGTCAGTTGGAACAAATTTTTTTTAAATAAAGATTTTCCCAAATTTTCCCCAAAGTAGATACAAAAGTCCTCAGTGATTTCACACTTGCGTAAACTTTTTTAATGTAAAGAATTGACTAATGCTCATGACCTGCGTTAAGTTCTTTGAAGTAAAGTAGTTCATCATATTTTTCAAAAATTTTATCTGTAAATCTTTCAAATTAGAAACAAAAATATTGAAATAATGCTTAATGCTGTAATTTAGAGCCGAAACATAAGAATATCTGCTTCTCAAAGTATAAGTAATATTAGAAGATCAATAAAATTATTTCAGCCTTCTCTTATTCTGCTATTTTCGGTTTCTGAGCTCGATGTTTTGGTAAGTGTCTGTGATAATGTGTTATCGTTACAAAGAACAATATAAAATCTAACTGTATGTTTAAACACAAAATTCTTAAGTAAATTCTAAAAATGTTTTATTTATTTCCTACTGGATAGCATTTGGCAAATTCTATGTATTAAGCTATATGTTAAACCGGCCGCAGTAGTCCTACCAAATACGACAAGCACAGCTAATAGGTATTCGGGTATATGATAGACAGGCCGAATCCTACGTTGTAGCCCCACCGAATACAACAAAACAGAAAGACAAGGTATTCGGTAGGATGAGCGACCAACAGAAGCCGAGGTCGTAGTCCAACCAAATATGATAAATATAAAGCTAACTGCAATGTATTAGCAACCGACCTTTTGGAATTTTGCTTCAAATAATTTTTCAATTGTTGCCAAGTTAAAAAAACGCGCCAGAAACTCCGCCTTCAAAAAAGCCAAACTTCATCAACTAAAACATTTTTTCACAAGAACCTCTTGTGAATTTTAAAGCGGTGTGGTGCATAGCGAATATGATTTATGATTGTTGTTGTTGGTGATTGTTATTGTCATGTATTAGGCTGCGGTTATAGTGAACGCGATTCAGACAGGCAGGCAGCCAGGCAGGCTGAAATCTGTGTGAAAAAACGAAATGCAGATAGCTATCTATCTCGCTTGTTCACATTGCCTGCCTGTCTGACTCGGCGTTCACTATAACCGCAACCTTAGATGCGTGTCTAATTGATAGTGATGTTGTTATGATGTTACTGTTAGAGCAGAGGTACAGTTATCACTTCGAATTAATATATTCACACGAACAGTCAAATAACAGCTGAAGTATGAGTATGTTGGCCAGAAAACCTACAAAAGACAAGTAAAGAAAGTCTAAAGTCGGTCTAGCCTGACTATGAAGATATTTATTTCAATTTTAGTAGCTCACATGTTCTGTAGCTCACCTGTTAATGCCGTTATAGTATTTTCGCTATTGTGGGTTGCATGGGAGGTGGACGTGTTCATGGACGGATTACGCCCAATTTTTGAATGCATCTTAGTTTTGACTTAAAATATATACATACCAAATTTTATCTCTGTAGGTTAAACATAAGCCTATTTATTGAGTTTTTAATTTTTGGTTGTATGGGAGGTGGGCGTGTCCGTGGTTGGCTGAAATCCATTTTTCAAAGCCATCTTCGTTTCGTTATAAAATACAAACGTACCAAATTGTATCTCTGTACGAAAAACATAATCTTATTAATTGCGTTTTCAATTTTCGGGTTGTATGGGAAGTGGGCGTGTCCGTGAGCAAATGACGTCGATTTTTCAAACCAAATCATCTTTGGTTTGTTATAAAAAACATCAAAAGCCTATTTATTGAATTTTTTTATTTTAAGGTAAGGTATGGTAGGTGGGCGTGGCCGTGGTTGGATGACATCCATTTTTCGAAGACGTCTTTGTTTTGATATAAAATATAAGCATACCAAATTGTATCTCTGTGCGTTAAACATGAGCTTATTTATTGAGTTTTAAATTTTTGGGTTGTATGGGAGGTGGGCGTGGCGTGATTGAATGACATCCATTTTTCGAAGACGTCTTTGTTTTGATATAAAATATACATATATATAGATATATATATATAGATGTATACATACCAAATTTTATCTCTGTGGTTTAAACATGAGCTTATTTATTGAGATTTTCATTTTTGATCGTATGGGAGTTAGGCGTGGCTGTGTGAGTATTACACCCATTTTCCGAAGACATCTTTGCTTTGATGTAAAATACATACGTACCACTTTTTATCTCTGTAGGTTTAACAAGTGCTTATTTATTGAGTTTTAAATTTTAAGGTTGTATGGGAGGTGGGCGTGGCGTGGTTGGATGACATCCATTTTTCGAAGACGTCTTTGTGTTAATATAAAATTCATACTTACCAAATTTTATCTCTGTACGTTAAACATGAGCTTATTTATTGAGTTTTTAAATGTTGGTTGTATGGGAGGTGGGCGGATGACACCCAATTTTTTCGAAGAAATTTTTGTTTTGATATAAAACACAAGCGTACCAAATTTTATTGTTGTAGGTTAATTATGAACTGATTTATGCAGTTTTCAATTTTTGCATTGTATGAGAGGTAGGCGTGTCCGTGGGCGGATTCCAAATATATTCAATAGTGCAGATCCTTGGGTACATGTGACCATTTGTACCGAGTTTCAATCAACTATCTCAACTCCTTCTTCTTATCCTGTGCATACGGACAACACACAGACGGACGGACGGATGGACGGACATGGATAGCTCGACTCACGAGTTGATCCTCATCAAGAAAATATATACTTTTCTATACCGGACTCGCTTCGTTCTATGCGTTACAAACGTTTGCACAAAGTTAATATACCCTGACCTTTCTGGTTTAGGGTATAAAAATTAAACAGGTTCGATAGTATCGTAAGTGTAGACGTAGAATTCCGTTTACCTCTTCTATTTTGTCTCTTTGGTCCAATTGTTTTGTCCATTTTGCACGTATTTTTTATTGATCTTTCGAAAATTAACAAATAAATTAATAACACTCAGTTAAGGACTTCTTATCGAGACCAAAACAAAGAAAACGTTAAAAGTAAGCATGATAAAATGAGCAAGCAAAAAGAATCAAGCAAAATGTCAAATTTTTTCGATAATTTTATTAAGTTTGACAGGTTGAGTTCACTGAATTGGTTGAAAAGAAGGCGAAGCAAATGCACTTTCCAATGGTACCAATGGTACCACTTTCGTCACTCAGTTTAACTACAAATTTTAAAATTAAACTAAGATCCCGATTTTTAAAAAAATCGTATGATAACTATATCTCACGCTGAGCAAATGTCCTTTCCATTAGTGTCACTTTCTTCTCTGTCCGATGTTTGGTTTGCGAGCTACACTCGGTAGTGCAAGTGGGATGTGGAATCCAAATTAATTTGCATTAAAAACAAAAATTAAAATTGTACGCCATCTTTGGGTAAAAGCATAAAACGATATATGATCCAACTCGTTTTTTCATAAGAGTTGATAAGAGTTTCACAGACCCATTTCATTAAGTTTGACAGTTTGAGTTCATTGACTGAGTTGAAAAGAGGTTGTGATTGACATCTTGTGTTAAAAAAGAGTACTCATTTGTAAGTAGTATGCAAGAACCCAATAAAGAAGTAGTACGTACAAGAACTCAATTTAGAAGCCTGCAAATTAGTTCGTATAAAACAAAAACAATACTAGCAAAAACAAAGAAACAAAAACAAAGAAACAAAAACAAAGAAAGCAGCAGGCACAGCACAAGCAGCTGATTGATTTTCTTATATAAACACATGCATTTTTCTTCTTATATTTTACTATTTTGTGACTTTAATATAATAGTCACAAAATCCAAAATTAAATATTCATTCAACGCAGGATGTATCTGATATTTTAGTATATATATTATCTTTGAGCGATGAGTATTAAAGGCTATAGGTATACCCTAAAGTATTTGTCAAAAAAGTTGCATGTCGTTGAAAAAATCTGTTAAAATGTCTCCATACAAACCACGCTGTAAGACGTAATTCTACGACGTAGTTCTACGTAGTTCTACGTCAAAACGAAAAGCATGAAGGAAAAACGACTTAACTAGACTTAAAATAAAAAAAAATTTAACAGAAACTGACTGAACAAGAATCATATTCTCAACTGAATCTAAATTCAACCTCACAGGACCGGATGGGAAATTTGAGGAAATTTCAGGAAATTTGCTTCCTCTCCACCATGAAGCCTTCACCCTATGTCATGGTATAGGGATGCAATTCCAAATACAAAGTGGAGGCGATTGTAATGCTGGACGGTTACAGTCGAAAACAGCATCGAATGGAGACAAGTGCCATTTTTCAAGACGATTCTGCTTCTTATCACAGATTCGGTAAGTAAATATTGTACTTGAATTTCTTATATGCTAAGGAAGCTCAAAACTATGGTGCAGCTTAAGAAGACTATTGAAAATTTTTGGTATGAGGATATTATGGCAAAAAATTTTTCAGCATTATTTCTATCTATACGCCCAAAGGATCCAAGAGGAAATTACTTATAAAATAAATACTGCTAACAACTAAGTAAAATGAATAGAATTAATTTTTGTAAAATTTAAAGAGATTTTAGATTTCCGATAAAGTCACTTCGTATGGGAAGTAGGCGAATTTTTATCCAATTTGACTCAATTTGACTTTCGAAATTTATCTTTATACCATATTTTAGATGAAAGGTTAAATATTGAATATCATTGCAATAGATCTAAAACTAAGACTCTAATCGTGTCGACAGAAATGCAGACGAAAATGGCTAAATCAACTCTGGTGTTGATGCTGATCAAGAATATATATATATACTTTTCTATACCTACCACAACTACTTATGGGTGCTAAACGTCAGGACTAAATTAATATACCCCTTAAGTAGTAGGTACGCATTGGAATATACAAATTTGAAGAAAACGTCTTTAAGGTCCTTCAAATTCTCTGAAGCCAATTGTATATTATGCTTTCATAGCTCCCAAAGCATAACTTTCGAAAATTGTTATATTAAAAATTCAAATAGCCACAATTGCTATGGCGTCGAACAAGTTTTTCTTCTTAAGAATATTTTATTTTAAACACTTTTTGGTTTTTGTTTTACAAAAAACTATTATATATATACATAGAATATCTACATAACTCATACGTCATATGTCATAGCGGATTAAAATGTGACAAAAGTCATAATTTATTTATTATTTGTCCATTATTATTAATTAATTCAGTCATAAATTCATTCATTCCTTCGTGTTTTAAATTTTTTTATTAAACCTGATTATTCAATAAATCTATTTATTATCCTCTTAATTGATGAGAATCAATATGAAATAATTAATAAGATAATCAAACTGTCCGATTAATCATATTTCCGTCTGTAATAAAATGTTATAAAATCGAAATAGTAAAAATATAATTAATAGTAATAATAGTAAAAATACAAGATTTTATTGTGTTAACGAGTATAAAGGTAGACTCCAAACAAGTTTGGCTATAAAAAATCAATAACAAACCTAAGTACTTTGAAAAGTTATCGGTGAACTTTTGCCTCAAGAAGGCATTTAAATCTGACAAAAACTTTATCTAAAGCGAGCAACATAGAAAATGTCTTACAATTATTATGCGAGAATAGAAACATAGAGGAAAACTACTATCCTGTTCAATAGTCCATTAATAGCGGCGATTTAACGTCAGTTAATAAATCAAATTATTTAAGTTTTTATACTAAAAAGAACAATATAATAACCAAGCAAGTTAAAGTTAGACATATCCTGTAAATGGATGCACTTATCTGCCTATCAATTACCTACTTAGTGCCAAGTAACACCCTTTGGCAAGATTTATCCTTCGTTCGATCTCAAGAAATCCTTTCATCTGGAAACTGGTGGTCTGACTTCGCACAAATTATAAATGGTACGAAGCTCTTAAAGAATATCTTGCCAATCGTTTGTATGTCCTAGTCAGAGCTGCCAGGTGGCGGGATTTTCCCCGTTTTTCGGGATTTTTCGTTCAAATGGGGATGGCGGGGAAAACATTGATATAAACGGGGAAAATAAAAATACAACGTAAAGTACCTTACTTTAAATTTTAGAGTTACCTTGTCGAAGCAAAATGTGTCATTTCTTATGTCATCTTGTAGACAATTCCTTATTGCCGCTTGCGAAGAAATTTGGGAAAGGTTTGACTTAACGAATGAAAGTTTCAAAGCTATGTGCTTTAATTAACCCAATCTGTTAAAAAAAACATTGTCATCATTTGTCCCCTTGTCCTCTTATTTTCCACACGTTTCCATGTTTAAAAAAAAAAAATAGTTTCGTTTAGTTATTGTATTCCCCAAAGCGACATGTACTGAAAGGGCTTTTTTCGTTGTTAATTCTCAGCAGTTATTTTGGAGACAATTGGAAAAACCAACTAGTTTATTTCTAGTGAAATTGGAGTCAGCTTGGAACTATTACAGAAGACACTCAGCACAGAACAGTTTGAATTTATTTTTATATTCTTAGTTTTTCTTGTCAGCAGGCACTAACAAAATCAAAAAACAAAAACTCTCAAAACGTGTTGGGGCCCGTTTTTTTTTTTTAGATTCCGAACTTTTTTTAAGTTTCGCAAACATATTCGATGAAAATAGTTAAGTGGTAAATGGTAAATATACAGTTAAAACTATGTTATTACTATACAATAATTAAATTAGTTATATCGTACAAACCCGTGTTTCAAATAAGGCTGATAATAGGGCTTTAAATTACCACTTCTGGACTGTATCAAAACCATTCATAACCATTCATAATTCATAATGGAACTAGCACAGATATAGGGAAAAAATAATGTTTATAGGGACAATTGTCTTTTCCTATGACATCAACCCGTAAAAAGCGTCAGCTCGTTCAATGCAAAACGGTAATGTAGTGGTACAAGTATTAGCCTCTTTTGGAACTAGTTCAGAACTATTCTTAGGTTCATTTTTCTGCAGGCTTTAAACAAAACAAAAATAAAGAACTTTCTTGATCAAAGCTCTTTATCCGGAACTCTCAACACTAAATCTTTGATGAAATTTCAAAAAGTTTTGTAATTAAAATAAATACTGAATGTTTAAGTTTTCATTATAATAATGTATATATATCAAATAAATTTATACAATTTTTGCAATGATTGTTAAGTTGATCTCAGACCCTTAAGGTTCTATCCCGAATATCGACAATATACCGCTTATAATTATTGTATGTTTTTTATGGAAACGTACGTATTTGATCTAAGTATTTATTTTTGTTATAATTAAATGAAATAATTTAATATTATAACATTTATAAACTGATACTTCTTTCTAAATTTAAAAACGGGGAAAAAAACGGGGAAACTCAAAATAAAAAACGGGGAAAATTTTTTTTGTGTATGCAAAAATGGGGATTTATTTTTGCTGACACCTGGCAGCACTGGTCCTAGTTTACACTAATCAAGAATTGACGTCAATTCTTTGCTATTCGCTTTTAAACTTGTCCTCTCTCACGTTGATGTCCGCGTCTTTCATCCACAAATGCACGAATTGACCATCAACTCTTGACAAGTGTAAACCGGGACTATCAGATCCGCAGATCGGATGATAGTTTACATTATTAGATAGTAGAAGGCGTACGATAAGAAATCACCTTGTCTGTCTGTAACCTCGTTTGGTATCGTTTGGTATCGAATACAGAAATGAAAGAGCTTTGGAAAAGATAAGTGACAAAAAGCCACGAGAGTCTTGGGTTCAAACCTCACCATCGGACGAAGAAAGCTTTTTTAAGAGTAAAGAGTAAAACAGTCCATATAAAACTTCTTGATAACATGGACATACGCCCTTCGGGGTCGACATAAAACATGTCCAGTATTGTTATTTCATTATGGTTGACGGAACTATTTTCAAAAGGTAAAAAACTAGCGAAAGAACTCAGCATGATTATAAAATAATTAAAATAATTTCAATATTTTGAGGGATTCAGTGACAAATTGAGATAATGACCAATGCTTGAGCTAATGACTGACCGTGGCAAGAGCGGCAAAAAAAAAGCAAACAAATTATAATGGTTCTATGCTAGTAGCTAGATGCTGCCAACAAATGCTGAAAATACATATTAATTTATGGTTTTATTTAAAAAAAAAAAAACAAACTTATTACATGAATGAAGAAAATATTTCTAAAGCAGCTAATAAATGACGACACTTTGACCAAAAAAAAAAAAAAAATATATATGAAAAAATAAAAGAAAAAAACACCAATTTCACAGCCAAGTTGATGATGATTAATTTAGAAAAAATGAATGCAAAGCTTTATACAATTTGTGCTATATAATTGTTGTTATTGTAATAAGCTGCTGCTGCCGTTGTTGTTGTTGTTGTTGTTGTTGTTGATGATATTGTTGTTGTTGTTGTTATATCTCTCTGCTAACCTTGGCCATGGCGCATGAATAGAACCGTGCCGCCTCACAACCGCATGAAAAACTAGCTAGCGTGGGTAGAAAACAACAAAACAGCAGCAACAACACTTATAAAAACAACGAAAAATAACAACAATGATGCACACAAAATATGCGCGAAAAAAATTCATATAAAATAACAAAACAACAACAACAACAACTACGGTTACAAATTAAGTTTAGAAGTTATCATGCTGCAGTTAACAATCGCTTCGGCTTTGTTGTTTTAGCTTTTAATGATGAGACAGATGACGATGATGTTGATGATGAGCGATGAAATGAAAATTTTAACTCGAAAATCGCGTTATTAAAGCAAAGCGGAAAACAAAAGACAAAAATAAACTTAATTACATGAATAAAAGCTTTAAACTTAAGCGATTTCCGTTTATTATTAACTTCCCCCTCCCCTTCATGAAAAATAATTTTGCGATTTTTGAAAAATATTGGAAATTTATTTACGAAATTTCAAAAATTTTTTTAAAATACACAAGTCTTCAATATTTTGTTGTTGGGTAACTAGGACCTTTCCAAATAATTCAATTCAAATCGTTCGTATCAGATCGGATGATAGTTTATATTATTAGCAGAAGTCGTACGATAAGGAATCACCTGGCCTGAAACCTCGTTTGGTATCGAATGAGCAGGAGAGAATGCGAAGAATCTGAACAAGGATTAGAACAAAAATTTTACCAAAAAAAAAATTTTAAAAAAGCTTAATTGATTGCTTGTGACAGGAATAAGGCAGCAAGAGCAGTGTTGCCAGTTTTGTACATGCCTTTCATGAAGTTTTCCTCACATTTCCCATATTTTCTCCTTTTCAAAAGGACATTAAATGAAATAAAATCAAAAATTTTTCTTCTGGGGCTGTTTTATTTCAATTTATTCAATAATAATTACACTGTAGGAACGTGAAAAAGACACTTGAAAACGCCGGACACATGAAATACAAGGAATATTTCCATTTGCACTCAAGTATTATGTACAATAGATTGGGTCAATTTCCATACAAAAAATAAATTATTGAAATGTGATTAATACTTTTTTTAGAGATAACCCCGAGACGAACTTTAAAACAGCCAAAATGGTATTTTTTCTATAAATTATGCATTTTATGTCCGATCTAAGGCATTGAAGTACCTTCAAAAAGGCTTAACTAGAACTACATTTTCCCATCAGCGATTTCAGCTGCCGAAGCCATATTCAACTGGTAAACCCTGTTATCTCGATTAAACCTCACTTGAACCTCAAATTCTTACGTCATAGAAAAAACTTCTTAAAAATGTCATCACTTCTTCGAAAGTTCAAAAGATTTGAGAGGAAAATTAAATTATTTTTGTCTATTTTTAACCATATACCATTTCCTAAGATCGAATCATAAATAAAAAAAGATGGAAAAAATACCACTTTGACGATTTTACCGGGGGTCCACAACAAATTTTTATACCCCCACGCGTACTGCGTAAGGGGTGTATTAATTTTGTCACGACGTGTGTAACACCCAAAAGGAGGCGTGGTAGGTATGGAAAAGTATATATATTCTTGATCAGCATCACCACCCGAGTTGATTTAGCCATGTCCGTCTGTCTGTCCGTCTGTCGACACGATTACAGCCGTAATTTTTAAGCTTTCGTAATGAAATTCGATATTTAAGCTTTTTTTAAAAAAAATAAGGTCAAGTTCGAGAATGGGCTAAATCGGATGAAAACCACGCCTACCTTCCATACAACCCCAAAATTGAAAACTCTACAAAGAAGCCAATATTAAAGCTACAATACTGAAATTTGGTATATGTGTATTTTATGCCACCCACTAACACGCCCACCTCCCATACAACCCCAAAATTGAAAAATCTATAAAGAGGCTAATATTAAAGTTACAAGACGGAAACTCGGTATTTGTGTATTCTATGTCGAAACTGAGGTATGTTAGAAAAATGGGCGTCATACACAATCTAACACGCCCACCTCCCATACAACCCCAAAATTTAAAACTTTATAAAAAGGCTTATATTTAAGCTGCAGGAAAACAATTTGATATGTATGTATTTTAGACACATAAAAATAATAAAATCTCTCAAAATCTCATACAAAAAACTCTCCAATTTAAGATTCTTCCACCCTTAAGAATCGGTCGTGGGGGTATTTTAACTTCGGCCAAGTCGAAGATATACCTTACTAGTTATTATTGTTCTTGGCGTTGTCTCGAGGTCATTTTTAAAATAAGGGGTGCACATTTCAATAATTTCTTTTTTGTATGTAAACCAACCCAATCTATCGAACATATTACTTGAGTGGAACTGAAAATAATTCTTGTCTATTTCTAAACCTATTACATTGTGACTTTGTATAAATTTTTTAACATATGGAATATGATTTAATTATATTCGGAACCATTATAACTCTATTCTATTTGTTCATCTTTCATATTTTGCCATCAAAAACTAATCCAAATTGAGACGAAAATTGCATTTAGCTAATGTTTGACAATTAATTCAAGTAAAATTTCTAGCTTTTTCAGATACTTTTAAAAAATATTTAAATATTGAAAGAAAATAAGTAAAATACCTTTAATTTTTCCCGTTTTTAAGCATGCTTTTCCCGTTTTCCCTTTTAGGTTGGGAATTTCCGTAAAACGGGGAAAAATCCCACTTGTGGCAATACTGGGCATGAGGGCAAGGACTGGGACAATGATTTAGACGTAAATTAGTACTTCGATTTCCCATCCGGCCTTACATCCAGCCATCTCATTCTTATACGAAAATATATAGTAACTTGGCATATGACATATGACTTCTTTTTTGACCTTTTTAAGACCTAAGATTCTTTAAAGATTTAGCCTAGTTAATAAAGGTTTAAATTTTCCTCCTTTTTGCAAATTCTTATGGAGAATCGTAATAGAAAACCACATGATTCTTATATTTTAGCTAAAGGAGAGATTTATGTAAGACGAGAAACATTTTTGTAGAACATTTTAACCGTCTATCTCTTCATTGTATGGGCTTATTTCAACTCTTTGAAAAAAATTTAAAAAAAAAAGACAAAAAATACTCATAAAACAGTGCAAAAGGGAAATAAGCGAAAACCTACAATCTGCTTAGGGCTTACCTCGAAATTTAACAATCTCTTAAACTGTTTTTTTTTTAAGCTTTGCACCTACACGTAGAGAAATTTGAGCTAAAAACAATCCCAAACCAATTAATTTTTCGCATTATGTATATGATTTTTGGATCATTTATCAAAAATTTAAAATGCCCACATGCGTATAAGAAATTTTTGGATTGTTTGTCAAAAAACTAATATGTTCAATTGTGCCCAATTTATGTCATTTTGGTGTTGTTTACAAAGAAAACATGATAATTTGTGTCCAATGCATGCCATTTATGGATTGTTATTAAAAGATTGAATGTGTCCAATCTAGGAAATCTTGGAATTGTTTATCAAAATATGTCAAATGTCAATAATATTTTCGTACAAGAAAAACGATGACAAAATCTGCAAATGGCTCAAAGAACAAAGGAACTGAACAAAAGAAAAATAAAAAATGCAAGTTAAAAATAATATTTTGACTCTCCAAATTAGATATATTTGACAGAAAAATATAATTATTTACGTCGTTCGGTTGCTCATTTTTTTGATATGCAAAAACAATAACAACAAAATTATTTTTTTTACAAACAAGCCCAAAATTGCATTTATTAAGCTCAAATTGAAGTATTTGTAAAAAATAATTTCAAGCCCAATTTCTGGCATAAATTGCGAAGGTAAATGGAACGTGGGATGGTTTTGAGCTCTATTTAGCTGATTTCAGTTACGAACACTTTGAGCTTGATTTTAGCTCAATTTTTTCTTTACGCGTAGCAACGAAAGAAACAGTAGTTTGTTTTTAGAAATGCTTTATTGCTTTTCACCAAATATTCTCCAAGATAATTAATACAATTTTGCATTTGTTACAAAACATTTTTATCTCTCTAAAGTTTGTACCTCTAAAACCAGGTTTTCAATAACCTCAACAGGGACTGAAAATAACAATTTTCGAATGAAAAAGACACAATGAAAAAATTGTTGAAGGACATTTTCTTCAAATATACTTACCATTATGATACAAATGGCCTCAGCTTCACGAATATTTAGAGCCTTTTAAATTTTCGACGGATTCTATAAAAGTTAAAAATTAACTGTTATTTTTTGCCTTTTATTTTTTCAGACAAAAATAACGGTTACCTTTGACTTTTATTTTATCGGTCAAAAATAACAGTTATTTTGTGACTTTTATTTTTTCGGTCAAAAATATCAGGCAATCTGTGTTTTTTTAAAGACCGCTTGTCTGATTTAAAAACTTTTGATACCATATGTAAAACGTGATCACCGATGAGACCAAAATAATGGTATCGATCGTTTTTTAGTCAGTAAAATGGCCTTTGAAAAAACACAAATTGCCTAATTTTTTGACCGAAAAAATAAAAAGCAGAAAATAACTGTTATTTTTGACCGATAAAATAAAAGTCAAAAGTAACTGTTATGTTTTCCCGAAAAAATATAAGGCACAAAATAACTTTTATTTTTATCGGAAAACATAAAAGTTACAAAATAACAGTTAATATTTGACTTTTTTGATAGAAACCATAACCGGTACGGTCCCTGAACCTCAACGGTCTGTTTGGCCGTAGAAAAATCCTCGTCACTAATTTTTTCTTAATGTGAGGGAACAAGAAAAGTCATTCGGTGCAAAACCTGGGCTGTAAGGTGGATAACCCATCAATTGGAAGTTTTGATAGCTCACATTTTTGAGCCATTGTATCGGATCGGCGGTTGGTCTTCTTCTAACAGTCTTCATTACTCAAACGGTACAGTTACGACATGGACGGTGGTTGTTAAAAAACTAGCAACCATTTACTTCGTTGTGCTATAGTCAACGGACAACTTTTATTGGGTTCTGCTCACTTTGAATGATCCAAACAGTGGATTTCTGCTGTGTTTCGGATTCATAAAAATAGACCTATGATTCCTCACATTGTCGTAGAAGTGTTTTGGACCATACTCTGTTTTTTTTTAAGAATTTCGTAGCACCAATCAACACGACCCTATTTTTTAAAAACCTTCAAATCCAACGGAAAAAAAATCTTCCTTACACCTAAATGCTCATGTTAAATCGAATATATTTTCGACTTATCCCACTATAACGACGACTCTATCTCACAGTTTGTCATGATATGACTATCTGCTTGGAAAAGCTGTAACTTAGGCCCAAAGACTTGAAAAAATGGTCTGTATAGTCATCCTACTGAGCGAAAAATTTGCAATAAAGTGTAGAAATTTAAACAAAGTGAATACGTCATAGATATCGTAAGGTGTGGGTGTGCATCATAATGTGCGTCCTCCGAAAATATCATTGCGGTTAGGAAAAGCGTGTTTAAAGACCTAAAGTTGGAAATTTCACGGGTGCTCAACACTTGTTTTTATTTATGTGGCGAATTCTGCATTTTTATTTGCATTTTCATCCGTACAGAGTCCAACTCACAACTGAATTGAATTGAAGTCTGTCGACCACGGACAGTGCAGAATATAAGCCAGTTGGGTACTTAAACAACAAGTAAGTATTATATGCTGATTTTTCGAAGCAAATTTTCTTTGGCGATTCCTTTATATACCTACTCGTAGGTAAGTAAAATTTCCGAGCTCTAAAAAAGCCGGCAATGATTGTGGAGCAGCCATTGCATCCACAAAAAGTGACTGTGGATGTGCATTTTGGTATGGTGGTCTACATCATTGGTCCGTATATTTTTGAAAACGATCAAAGAGCAACCGATCAATTCTGAGAACTATAGCAGTGTGTAACCGATTTTACTTGGAATTGAAATTTAAATTGAAGAAATGGACCTGATATGAGTGGTTTCACTTAAATTGGGCTACAAGTCACAAAACTGCTCTAATTAGGGGTTTGTTGCAACAGAAATTTCCAGGACGACTTAATTCGAGATTTCGCGCGTTGACTCCTCTGGATTTTTTTTTGTGAGGTCAACGAAAATTAACGCAAAGTGATTTGTGTGGTGACCGTGGCATGCAGGTTAAGTGTGTGGCTTAGCATGCTTGGAGCCCGGGTTCGATCCCCAGCCGCGGCGAAAAATTTTTTTCAATAAAAAATTTTTCTGATCGGTCACCACCTCTCTGCAGACAATGGCAAACCTCAGAGAGTAAATAATGCCATGTAAAGCTTTTTGAGAATATGAACTTTAGCCGTTCGGAGTCGGCATAAAACATGTAGGTCCAGTTCTCGGTCAATTGTGTGCAAACATTTAATAACGCACACAACACAATTGATCATAAGAAGCTCGGTCAAAGTCCTTTCAAGGGCTGAAATGGCCAATTTGTTTTTGTTTTTTTTTTTTTGTTGATTCCTGCAAGAACTCCCGTAGAGCAACTCTAAAGCTACACTGTTCGCTGATAAAGCGATTTGATGGATACTGTTTAAGGATCTGATGGCTGATTTTAATAACGCACGATATTGGTGGATCCAATTTGACGGGCATCGATTCGAAAAAATGTATACTAGGAGTTGAAGCTAAATAAAAGAAATGAAAAATATGATCATATTCTGATAGGGAACTATTCTTCTGTTGTTATTCCTTAAAGTATAGATTCCGAGAAAAAATTTTTATATTTTTATAATTTCCAATTGTTTTATTTTTCAAGCTTACTTCAGCCATATTAGATATGCTCACATTTCTTGTATTTTTGACAGCTGACTTAATATTTTTTTTTCCTATTCAATACTTTGTTTAAATTTTAAAAAGATTTTACATGTTAACAGCTGAATTTTCGACTTTAAAATCATTTTCTGAAACAAAATATTTATAAACTTTGTTTTTGGGGTGACCCTCTAAAACCTAAACCCCCCAAACCCTGGACTATGACCCTATCACTTAGTATAAACTCATAACTAAGCCACGGTAAAGAAAACAAAAGTCTTTAACTACTTCGATTCTTAGTCTTTAGTATTAAACAAAAAACAGTTAAAAGTAACTCGCTTCACGCTTAAAAACAATTGATATCAACACCAAAATCTTCAATATTTCTTTGACAAAAAAAAAAAACACGGCTTAACGTAAGCAAGTTCAAGGCCAGCCTCAAAAAAGTGCAAACATTTAGAAAATGACATTCAGAAGAGCTGATTAAACAATTTATTGCTTAAATACAATAAAAAAAAAGAAGAAAGGCTTAAAACGATGGTCCCAAATTTTAAGAAACCATTAAAATGAAATTAACAATGATATAAAAAAGACACGTTAAGAAAAAAACCAAAACAAACCGGCCAAAAAGCAACTCCCGCGATTCAAATTCGGTATTTAAACAAGATATTAATAAAAATAACAGCAACAAAAACTGTGACAGTTTGTCGCATATGCAAAAAAACACAAAACAAATACATAAAAAAAGTATTATAAAAGAATAAAATTAATGCCAAAAAAAACAAAAATCGAAATTGATGCTGAAATTAATACATATTAAAGTGCATTTAAACGCACATGAATCCGAACAAGCCGCACCTCAGCAACGACATCTTCAAGAAACACACATGGAGGGTACTGCTACCCCTCTCCATCCCCCTACTTCAAGACCAAACTAATTCTCACTACAGAGAGGCAGCCAGCTAGTGGAAAGCACAAGAACCAACAGCAGCTTTTTCTTGCATCATGCCTCTGACCTTGAAAGCAAAACGCAGAACGACGGCTTTGGTTGATGCAATAAATTAGAGCGATTGGCATGCAACGATAACCGGTACCAAAACAAAAAAAAAAAAAACAAAAAACCGAAAAAATCAAAACTAAACGTCATTGCTTTTTGTTGTGCGCAATGGCGTTATTGTTGTTGTAATTGAGATTAAAATTTGAAAAATTTGAATTTTTGTGGTTCGAGCAATTTATGCCGGGCGAAAAAAAAATTCATGAATTTATAATTGCATGAATTAATTTCAAGAATCTTCTTTGCTGGCGTTACGACTGTCTAGTTTATTTATATATTTGTTTATGTTGCAGTTGTTGTTGTTGCATTTTCATTGAACAAATTATGAAATTTTGTGCGTTTCTTTAAATGTTTGTTATATTTTATTTTATGTCTTAAATTTTATTTAACTTGACATTTTTTCGCTCAATTAAGTTGATCATATTTTTATAAATTTCTTAATTCACACACTCATGCTCGCCGCTAACAACACTTAACATATCATCGTATTAACAATCCGTCACTTAAAACATCTCAGTTGCCGCTTTTTACAACTTATTTGCATTTCTTAATTTTTGATTTCATTTTTAAATAATTAAATATATTTTAGTAAATTTTTTCCTGTTTCCGCTGCTACTGCTAATTCGTCCGCTACACTTCTGGGCAAACAAGTTCAATAACCCGAACATTTGAAAATTGTTAATTATTTACCTGTTGTTGCTCACGTGTTTCTCTCTTTCTACTTCTCTTTCTTCAATTTAAAATTTTTTATTTATTTTTATTGCATTTGATTAAGTTTGCTGTCTGTTGAATCTGCATTTATCATAGATATTAAAAATATCTCAATTATTTGTTGGTTTTTTATTAATTTGAATAATGAATAGTGATATAAATAAATATTGGTGGCGTTCGTCAGACCCAGGTTCGAATCACTATCTCATTCAGAAAGTTTTTTTCAACAATGTTGTGACTTTTACTTCCACAGCTATTCTGTATCAAAAATTTGGCTTGCATGGGCGGAATCACGTCCGTTCTAATGACATTCTAATTTCTAATGACACGACTAAATAACAAGTTTGTACTAAGTTTCATTTCTGTAAAACTTGAAGTTTGAAAGATATACCGAAAATTGGGGCTCTTGAAAAACTACCACGCCCCTATTCCAAAGCCCATAACATATTACCAACGAAGCAGGACGTGTGAATTAAGGTCGTATACCGAATTCCGAGGCTATGTGGCCTAAAATTCCAAAGTTATTGGATATTTCAAATATGGGTTATATGGCAGGTGACACGCTCTTTATCCAATCAAAATCAAACTAAACCTATATCCACTTCGCAAGTTCAAGTAATAAGTTGACAAAGTTTAACCGCAATCGGATGAAGGGTATGGCAGTGCATCAAGGACAACAATTGGGTTTTATGCCAAAATTGTTTTCTGGACCATAGTGCGTAGGTTTAAGCCACCGTAGTAAACAAAAATGTACTAAATGAATAAACGACAGACCTTTTAACCAATTAATTGATTACACAGGCCAACAAAATTTAAATTTTTTTAAGCAGCAACTTGAATATATACTTCCGAAGGCCATTGAATTGAATCTGGTAACAGAGTTGATCTATCATGTCAGGTTTTTGAGATATTCTTGACTAAAAATGCAAAAATCACTTTTTTCTTCATATTTAAGATTATCTAGTACTGAAATCTATTCTATTTCAAAAAACGATTGCATTGAATTTTAAAGTACGAGGCTTCCTCCTTCGAAGGCCCTTTTTTTTGTTTTTGTACCCTAAACCTGTAAGATCAGGGTATATTAACTTTGTGCTTATGAGGCGGTATAAGAAAGTATATATATACTTGATCAGCGTCACCTCATGAATCGTTTTAACGCTGTTCGGCTGTCAGTCCGTCCGTCTGTCCATCTGTATGTTGTCCGTAAACACAGGATATGAAGAAGAAGTTGAGATAATTGCATGAAACTTGGTACACATGTTTAGATAGACCCAAAGATCTACAGTATTGTATATTTTTTCAATCCGTCCACGGACACGCCTATCTCCCATATAGCTAAAAAATTGAAATCACTGTGTATAGGATTTGATTTTAGTAGAGAAATCAAATTTAATGTGTGTATATTTTGTATGAAAACTAAGATGCACAAAATGGGCGTGATCCGCCTACAAATACGCCTACCTTATCCGCCTACAGTTGAATTACTTTGACAATTACAGACCGATTTTTAAAAAATAAATTGCATTGAAATTATTATTAAATATATTTTATGAATCCATGCAGGACTAGTGTGGTCTCTATATAATTTAGTGTATGGACAAATCGTCAAAGTTGGAAAAAGTCGAAAAACACACAGTTTTCTCAAGTTGTTCCAAACAATATATATATCGTTGAAAAATTTTCAATTTTCATCATGTAGGATCCGGTTGAATTTTAAAAATCGGTTGGCAATCAGTTATGTTATAGGTCATAAAGTGGCCAAAAATAGGTTAAATCAGTTTTTTTAATCATAAGTCCAGATTTTGAGAGTGTCCAGCAAATTTCAACTATAAAACATTCTTAAGCTCGAAAAGACCTACCAGAAAAATTACATCATCTGCCATGTATTACATCTTTAAAAAAGTAAAGAAAGTCTAAAGTCGGTCTAGCTCGACTATGGAATACCCTAAACCTCCTCTAATATTTAAATATTTATTAAAATACTCAAACAAATAGACAACCTCTTATCAAAATTCATGTAATCTTTGTACATATAGAATTAATACAGTAATTACTAATCTGGTTTATATGGTAGGTGGGCGTGTTAGTAGGCAGTTGACGCCCTTTTTTAGCGCACACTTTAATTGTTATATGACTTGCTCTCATACTAAATTTGATATCTCTAGTTCAAATATGAACCTTTTAATAGTGTTTTTAATATTGTTGGTTGTATGAGAAGTGGGCGTGTTTATAGGCAGATGTCGCCAATTTTGTGAACACATCTTATTTTTGATACAATAATTTCACATGCCAAGTTTTGTCTTTGTAGCTCATATATAAACCCCTTTCTAGAGATTTTACCATAGTGGGTTGTATGGGAGGTGGGCGTGTCGGTAAGTAGATGGCGCCTATTTTTTGTACACACCTCAGTTTTTGATCTGAAATTCCCCCATACCAAGTTTTATTTCTCTAGGTCAAATATGAACTTTTAAATGGTGTTTTTAATATTGTGAGTTGTATGGGAGGTGGGATAACGTCCCATATAACACACCTTATTTTTAGTATAAAATACATACACACCAAATTTCATCTCTGTAAGACAAACATAAGCTTATTTATGCAGGTTTCAATTTTTTGCTTTGTATGGGAGGTAGGCGTGTCCGTGGGCGGATAACGTCCATATTTCAAAAACATCTTTTTTTGTTAAAAAAAACTTACGTACCAAATTTTATCTCTGTAGGTTCAACAGAAGCTTTTATATTGCGTTCGTAATTTTTGGGTTGTATGGGAGATGGGCGTGTCATTAAGCGGATGAAAACCATTTTTCGAGGACATCTTTGTTTTGATATATAGTACATAAATAATTAATTTTATTGTTGTAAGTTAGTTATAAGCTTAGTTATGCAGATTTTAATTTTTGGATTGTATGAGAGGTAGGCGCGCCCCTGGGCGGATTCCAAAAATATTTAATAGTGCAAATCCTTGGAGCTATGCGACTAAGTGTCCCGAGTTTCATCCAATTATCTCAACTCCTTCTTCCTATCCTGTGTTTATGGACAACACACAGACGGACAGACGGACGGACGGACATGGATAGCTCAACTCACGAGGTGACCCTGATCAAGAATATATATACTTTTCTATACCGGACTCGCTTCGTTCTATGCGTTACAAACGTTTGCACAAAGTTAATATACCCCGACCTTTCAGGTTTAGGGTATAAAAAAAGCTTTTAAAGGTTTAAAAAACTTTGTTTAAAAATAGAACAATTTTTCCATTTTATGTATTTTATGCTTATGCTTATTTTTTATCAATGAATAAAAATTATCTTTAAAAATTATAGCCAGTTTTCATTTCACCTCTAATGGGTTAATAACTATAAATATGTTCCAATCATAGTGATTCATATATGAATCAGCATGCATCAAAGGGTTAAAAGTACCAGCTGGTTTCATGGAAGTTTTTGTGAATTGTGATATTACCATGAACCAGTTATCTGGCAGAAGTGGGTGAAAGGTCGACCGCCACCTTTATCAGTCCTTTATTCTTTAAGAACATTGTTGAATCCTCGTGGTGTGTAAAGTCTCTAATTCTCATATCTTATACTGCGATTCCGATTCAATCTGCTTTTTTATTGATTCTTTTTATTAAAATGATATTCTCATTTTTTAAATTTATAATTTTCTTCAAAATCTTTCTTTACTATATAATTTCACACACATATTTTTTTTTTTTTTGGTGATTGCTCAATATTAGAGTAGGTGTAGGAATATCTGACCTACATCCTACAACAAAACTTTTGAGGGATGTTGGTCAAAAAATATATTTTGAAAAATTAAACAGAACCTTCATGAAAATATTACAAAAACCAATTGAGGCCAACAGAACAAGTGTTAAGAGTGAAAACTTAACCCTATTGAGCTATGCCCAACTTCGTGCTGGTGATTTGATTTGGCAAGCTGCTGACGTCTACATGCTACTGATGATTCCTCGTTATTTTCTTGAGCTGATGTGCTTCATTTAGGTTTTTCTAAATTTTTTTTTCCTTCCATTTTTTATTCTCTTTTTTTTTGTGCTTTGGTTAGCTTGACTTTTGTGGTCATTCGAGCACGTACAAACTTTTCATTACATGCGCTTTACGTGCAAAACAATAAAACAACAACAACAAAAACCGATAGCCACAGCGGCAATATCATCATCATTGCTGCAGCCAGCCATAGCCGAAGCAACAATAATAAAAACCATTGTATTTAGAAGCTTACCTATTCGAGCGTCTCAGTGGTGACGCTGTTGTTGTTGTTGTTGTTTCGTTACGAATCGCAGTAAACTTGCTCTAAACTTAACTTGCCATGATTTACACACAAGCGCCTAGGTTTGGTCCAAAGCAAAAAAAAAGCTTTGCCAGTAGTCAAGCTTAAATGCAATCATGTGACGATAACGTGACAGAGCTTCACATTAGAATTATTTAGTATTTGTGGACAAAAAAAAAAACAAAAAAAAACCAAAAACTTAAGCTAATTCTAGGTTCAAAATAACGACGCAACCTCAACCATCCTCTTAGCAATTGACGAACTTCGCACAACTTCTGCCCGCCTGCTCACATGCCCTCCTCCAACCATTACAATCATCTACTTTAAGCTTCAGTCGTGATACGTTAGACAGCGGGCGCAAAAGCCAAATAACACGCTTTGAAGTTCTTCTGTAGCAAATAAAGTGAATAGCAGCACGAGTTACAACAACAAAAACAACAACCAATAACTATACATATATTAGAACTGCAGCATTTTGCCATTATTTATTTTAGTGTTTTTTTCTGTTTTTTTTTTCCTTTTAAGTGTGACAATTTTGAAGATTACTTTTACAACAACCACAATAAGTGCAAATTAAAATTTTAATATTTTAGCACATTTTAAGAGCTTTTGGCTTGATTTAATTATAATTGTTGTTGCGGTTAAAGCACTAGCAATATAGCTCAATTCTATAAATATGTATTGCCAGAGATGACGTTATTTCTTTAAATTATAAGCTTGACATGAGTTTAAAGTTATGCAACAGGTGCACAGCAATCAACGACTCAAGCCTTTCTCGAGACCTTTAGCATAACCTTCTCCTCGTGGTCGAGAACATGAAAACCAAGACAGCTAATAAGGCGTTCCAATGCAAGGAATTAAAACTTTGGAAGTATCAAAAGTAAAAAATTTTCTCAAAAATTTTCGGTTTTGAAATCAAAAGTTTGAATTTTCATGTCAATATCTTAAATTAATTTTAACGGTTTTCCAAGTTTTCTAATTTTTTCGAAAAGTTTATTAAACTTTCTTTCAAATGTGATAACAATCAAATAGAAGCTCTTTCCAAAAGTATTTCTTTTTTAATCTTTTTAATATTTAAATAGGCAAACAGAAAATTGGTCGAATTTCGAGTCCAGGCGATTACTAGTATCTATAAAATCTTGAAAATTAAAAAAAAGTAGGACATGTCAGCATAAAACAAAAAACCGCTACCCAACGTTTAGTGAACACTTTGAAAACTAGGCTTCTTCTATGTGGCATAACCAAGTCTATTTTAAAAATTTAAGAATTCAAATTTTTTGTTTTCTTCTTTTTATAATAGTGTTCATTTTGTTTGAGCTATGTTTGTTGGCCTATTAAGAATCGAATACCAACAGCCTGTAAGGCTACCCTGAGGTAGACATTGCATGTAATTTAAAGATCAATTGAAAATTCAGATAATATTTTTTTCAAAAATTTTCAAAAATAAAATTTAGAATCTGTTTGGTTTAACAGCTTTTTATAAGTAATGTTTAGAGTTTTCTAAAAATAAATTTTTATAAAGAAGAAATATTTTTTTAAAATTGTTTATAAAAAAATCGTTTAAAAAAATATTTTTTAAATAGCACAGTGCGAGAGTTTCTCTCGCAGAGAGTGCAATTCTTATTCAATTCTGCTTTTATCATTACTTAGTGAAATTGGCTGAGGATAACGTTGGAGGTATTTTCAAGATATTCTACTAAAAAATTGAAGAAAGAATTAATTTTTAAGACCCAAAAAATGTGACCTGTAAATGTTGCACAAATCACTTAAAGGTAAATTTGAAGATTTTTTGGACTTAAATTATTTTAAATTATGTGGTGTACTTTACTAGTAATGTGTTCATTATTAATTACAGGTGATCCAATACGAGATCCCTTTTTCAACTGGGTTGTTTTGACAGCTGTTTTGTGTCAAATGGCTTGTTCATATGGCGTTAGTGTTCAGTATTTAATACGACTCAATCAAGAATAGAATTACTTCTGAACAACGTATATTAATTGTGAAAAGTTTTCTTGAGGGGAACGTTCGATGAAAATATAATCTCAAGAAATGGTCCTGTTAATTGGCACTAAGACCATGTGATTGAGGCCTTACTTTCTTTGGCCATATGTTAAATAACTTGTTTATGTTGACAAACCTGAAACTATTGAAACTTTAAAAACCAACATAACTAATATGCTTGAAAGAGTTGTCGAAAATTGGACTCATAGAATAAACCATTTAAGAGCGAGTTGTGGGCAACATTTAAAAGAAATAAGTTTTAAACATTCTATTTTACGCACCAAATAATCATTCCAAATAAAGATTTGCAATAACGGGGGACATGACATTGGCCGTTTTTTAAAATTTTTTAAATTTTAAGATTCTAAGAAAAAAATTTCATGGAAAAATTCGTACGGGTTCAAAAGTTGCTCAGTTACATTAGTGAGAGCCATGTTTTTCGTACTGGTTGCGGCACTGGTTGCGGGTTCATTTTTTAACGCCATTTTTATTTTGTATATCTTTGAACTTGATTCGCTATCGTATGACACTCAATATCAGTCAATATTTTTTTTGAAAAAACACACTTTCAAATTTGGTACATCACCAAAAATTGAAAAAAAATTAAATAAAAGCTCCTGTCAAACGATAACCAATTTTGTTAAGATTTAAAAAACTCATTTTTTTTCCAGATCGGACAATTCTTGCGACTCCCAGCGCTGCAACCACGAGGCCCCGTTTTTTTTCTCTGCCACCAGTTTGGAGCTCTATAAAACCATGTTGGAGTGAAAAATATATTTTTTTGAATTTTTTTTCTTGTTATATGTTCAATTCTTCAAAAATTTGGAAAAATGTTTGTTTTTGACTGAGTTATGAATATTTAAAACAATGTCTATTTTCTCTGCCGCGAATGTTATGTCCCTCCTTAATACATTAGTTTTATCTATTTTATTTAAAAAAGTAGGATGCTCTTATTGGATCAGCTTATATAAAAAAGTTGGCATGACAAATGACATTTGCTGCGTTAACGGGTGTGTCACGTTCATTGTTGAGAACAACCTTTCTCTAACAACTTATGCACAAATATTAAAATGTATTTTGTAAGTTCGTACAAATCCAGAATTATAAGGATATCATATCTAATTTTGAGTGGGAGAGTCATTTAAATTTTATACACTAATAGCCGATACACATTGAATGCAACATATGTCCAACGACAAAACGAAAACTAGTCGTCAGAGAGTGATTGCAACAGCAACAATCTGATTATTCATCTCACTCATCTCACTTTAATTATTAACTCACTTTCAAACTATATTAAACAAACCCAGCAAACATTATGACTCTTAAAACACTCTTTCAAGACTTATATAAATGAGGTTTAATCGTCATAATGTGCTCAAAAAAGACTTTTATGAGTACATTTTAGTATTTTATGGGCCCAAAAATATGATTCATAATAATGACTGTTATATGAGTTTTTTTGGACTCATACTAATGACGGTTTTAAGACTCATAATTAAAAATACTCTTTTAAGACTCATATTAAGTACGCTTTTAAGACTCATTTTTAGTACTCTTTTAATACTATTATTCAATACTCTTTAAGACTCATATAAGAAGTCTTAAGGATAGCATGTGGCCATAACGGACCGTTATAAAGTTTTATACAATTAGTAAAAAATATGCTCGATCAAGTTCTTATTTATTTATTAGAAATGTTACTTTTGCAATAATACGATTCTATTATCTCATAAAGCACTCGTATGTAAGACTCTTTTATGAGTCTTCTTTATGATTACGCATATATCAATCAATATATGATGCTTTTATGAGTCTTTTCATGAACAATCCTATTTCGTCATATTTAGAAATCTTTATTGAGTTTCTTTTATGAGTGCTCATTAGACCGTACCTCAAAAAAAAAGTGCGCCGTAAACCAGCGAATATGACGCATTTGTGCAAGGCAATTACGAAAAAAATTTTTTTTTTTTTTTGACCGAACGTAGGGGTCGCGCATTGACATATTTCTTCATAACTCTGGTGTTTACAGTCGGATTTTAAAGTTTGGTACAACAATGTTTTTGTCTCAAGAAGATCAATATGACCTCTTTAGAAGTCATTGACCTCAGGTGTACCGTTCTAGTACTTACCCTCCAGATCTCAGTTGCTACCATCCTAATGTACCATCCTTATATTAAAAAAATAAAGCTCTTAAAATATCATTAATCTTTTGCCCAGGAAGTATATCGAAATTTCAAGCAGAACTATTTTTAAAAAATTTTTTAAAATTTTTTGCCGAACGTAGGGCTCCCTTTTTTCATTTTCATCATATCTTCGGTATTAAAAGTCTGATCATATTGAATGACATATCGATGTTTTTGTTTAAAAGAGACCAATTATTTTTATTCCAAAATAAAAAAAAATATTCCTACAAGTCCTTGGAAGGTCTTTAATTGATTTTGAGGAACTTTAAAGCTCGTAAAGAGCTCTAAAAAAGGTTTCAACGCTTTTTTGTTGTGATTTTCTAAATGTTCAATGGATTATTAGTTTCACAGCCACATCGAAAATATCAATTTCAAACACTGGCTATTGCAATTCGTGTTTCCCCGTGAAAAAACAGTTGAAAATTGCGTCTGTCTAATATTTATTTCAAACGAGAGTTTTATAGAGTTTTGATCATTTTCAATAAAAATCGAACAAAAAACATTTAAAAAACAAATGTCTTTTATTGCGCGTGACTTAAATAATACCAAATTTCTAACGGAGTATGATGTTATAAATTTTTTATTGTATCTGCGGCATAACAGTGATAAAAGTCGAAAGTTAAACAATAAGTCATAAGATATTCAACTGGCAGTTAGTCCTTTTATAAAAAACAATGCGTACTACAATATGATCAGACTTTTAATACCGAAGATATGATGAAAATGAAAAAAGGGAGCCCTACGTTCGGCAAAAAATTTTAAAAAATTTTTTAAAAATAGTTCTGCTTGAAATTTCGATATACTTCCTGGGCAAAAGATTAATGATATTTTAAGAGCTTTATTTTTTTAATATAAGGATGGTACATTAGGATGGTAGCAACTGAGATCTGGAGGGTTAGTACTAGAACGGTACACCTGAGGTCAATGACTTCTAAAGAGGTCATATTGATCTTCTTGAGACAAAAACATTGTTGTACCAAACTTTCAAATCCGACTGTAAACACCAGAGATATGAAGAAATATGTCAATGCGCGACCCCTACGTTCGGTCAAAAAAAAAAAAAATTGTGGTCGCATCCTCTCTTTGTCGTGCTGCAGACAAAAATTATATTTAAATTATATTTATAAAAATTATATTTATAATTAAATAGAAAACATGCTTTTTTTTTGACGTTTGTTGTTCGTCGCATGTTGCAGTCAATTTGTATGGACTAAAAACCTGAAAGGTCAGGGTATACACACAGAAAAATATCAACTGTAATATTAACAGTCGGCCGCTGTTAATTTCAAAACACTATTAGATTGAATGATTTGCGTTTAAGTAAACAATTTTCTTTGTTGATTGAACGTTTCAAAGTATGTTCGTGCTGTTAAAATCATATGTTGAAATATTTTTGTGTTTTGGTGGAAAAGTCTTCCTACTATAAGCAATAGTTTTTAAATGTGTTTTGCTATATTACTATATATTATCGTTGCCAAATGCTCAGTGGAAATGCACTAGACTGGCATGCGGGGGACGTGGGTTCGAACCCTAGCTGTGTAAGTATCAAAAATTTTAATTTTATAATTGAAATAATAATAAGTCTGTTTCATTAATTGTTTGGTCAAAAATAACCTTCATAATAAGTTGCTTACAATCTTTAAAAAAAAATTGCAAAATTAATTTTTTATTTAAAAAAAAAATATTTTAATTAAAAAAACAATTTGTTGGCCTTGCCGGTATTTGAACCTAGGACAACCGAGTACTAGAAACACACGTCAGCAGACTCGGTCATACGTGAACTTTCAAAACAATGATCAAATTTCAATAAGTAACCGACTGTCAACCGACTGTTAATTTGAAAGTTTCATTTGTTGGATGGTATTTAATAGAGAAAGCTGTTATATCAACCCATGATTTGTTTGATATAAAAGTATTTTTTCTCTGAGTGTATTAACTTTGTGCAAATATTTGTAACGCATAGAAATAAGCGAGTCCCGTTTGGAAAAGTGTATATATTCTTGATCAGCGTCACCTCAGGAGTCGCACTATACATGTCCGTCCGTTCGTCTGTGTGTTATCCGTAAACACAGAAGAAGAAGAAGGAGGAGTAATGGGATGAAACTCGGTATACATGGTCACATGAATTCAAAGATCTGCACTATTGAATATTTTTGGAATCCGCCTACAGACACGCCTACCTCCCATACAACGCAAAATAAAAAACTGCATAAATAATCTCATAATTAACCTGCAATAACAAAATAAGTGTACGTATATGTTTTATGTCAACACAAAGATGTTTTCGAAAAATGGGTGTCATCCGCTCACAAACACACCCACCTCCCATACAAACCAAAAATTGAAAACTCAATAAATGAGCTTCTGTTCAACCTATATGAATAAAACTTGGTACGTATGTTTTTTATAACAAAACGAAGATGTTTTTGAAAACTGAACTTCATCCGCAGACCTACCTCCCACCTACCTCCCATACAAACCAAAAAATTTAAAACTGCATAAATAAGCTTATGTTTGTCTTAGAGATATCAAATTTGATAATTAGCTTGTTTTAGCTAAATTGGATAATAAATGACCAGACTTTATATGCAAAAAATTGAATTTCTTGCAATAAATTTACTAACGAGAAAATATTTTTGTTTAAAACCGTTTTTAACTTCTGCTCGCAAACTGTATTACGACGAGTACCTGAAATATTAGCGAAACAGTTTTAGTGTCGAAATATAATGATTGCATTTTTGGCATAGAAAGCCTTCCATGCAAGCCTGCTGTACTTTGCTGTAGGGCACATTGAAAGCTACCGTAAGGCCAACTATGTGCAGCTCCTTAAAAAGTAGGCTAAGTCAACAAAGAGTTTCGCTGGCATTCAAATAAAACAAAAGCCTGAAACTCTTATTTTCTGCCTGAACGTCTCGCCTTATTATAACAGCAACACGCTTCACTTGATGTCATTAAGAGCGTCGCAAACAACAACAAGTGGCACAGCAAGTTAGCTACAGCCTCGGTCCGGCAAAAGGGCTCCATTTGTAAGCAACAATTGTTTTTTTTAACGATATTTTTTTTTTGCTTTTTCGAAAATCTGTGCAATT
The DNA here is from genome assembly GCA_958299015.1 of Tetanocera ferruginea. Lineage (NCBI taxonomy): Eukaryota > Metazoa > Arthropoda > Insecta > Diptera > Sciomyzidae > Tetanocera > Tetanocera ferruginea. Next base: position 158,637,269 of record OY282641.1, read on the forward strand.
CGTCAACGTGAAGGCATGCATGGAGCATCAGTAGCTGCAGTTGCTGCTGGCGTTAATATGGGTCAATATGCAGGTATTGCCTCAGAGCCTGCAATGCAATGTTTAATGCGAATGACGCGCGCCTTTTGCGCCTGCTTACTTACGCATTGAGCATTAAGCAATCCAGTAGCTGAAATGGTTTTTTTTTTAAATTCTGTTTTTTCTTATTTCTATTTTCAGAGCTTGTTGGTCACACCTCATCAGTCATCAACGCAGCGCTGTCAACGTTATAGTGCAAATTGTTGGTTGCTGTTGTTGCAATTTAAAGAACAACTCGCTGTGTGTGTGTGTGTGCTGCGGTGATAAGAAACTTAAAAATTGTGAAACTTGATGTGATTCATGGCGGTTGAGTGTAGCGCTAAATGCTAAACAAAAAATTCACAACTTCTTTGCACCAGCACAGGGCGTCAGAAGCGGTTACTTTTTCATAAAAAATGCTCATATATAAATATATCTAAGACTTTATTAGCTGCAGCAAAACCTTGAACCGCAAATGATTCTCAGACAACAACAGCGCAAAGAATTAAAACAAGATTTATTAAAGGCTGCTGTTACACATTTTTTTTTTCTGTTTTGCATAAAAAGAGGCCGCCCACAAAATTCTCACATTTACACATGCTGTAGAGACACAAAAATTATTGTTTGTCAAATAAAATCAAATTCACAACACCACAAAGTGGCAGCACTGTCAGCTAAAAGAGTACAGAAAAAAAAAATAACCTCAGCCTTTAATTAACACCCAACGAAGTAAGTTTCGAAAAAAAGAGCTTTAAACAGCAACCATAAAATAACAACAGAAAAAAAAAAACAAGCAGAAGTCAGAGCAACAAATAAATGTTTGATTTAAAAAACCAACAACAACAACAACTGCAATTAACAATGACAATGGTAATGCTTTATATTGCAAACAATTTAGATGGCAAGAAAAAAGAATCAACAAAACCACTCGCCAGCACTTCAACGGAACAACTTCAACATTTGCGCATGCGCAACAGCACAGCAGCATCCATTAAGCCAAAAAAAAAATTAATTTAAAAAAAAAAAATATTTCTTTTGTGCCCAAAAAGCATTCATGTCGCTTGATAATAAATAATACGATTTTATGTACTTGCCACAAATACAAAATCTTTTAAGATTTTAACTTCATTTTTAAGTTATTGTTGTTGTTGTTGTTGTTGTTGTTGTTGTTGTTGTTATTTATTCATTTAAATGTTCTAACTAATCAGCACGCCAGACTGGCGTTGACCTCTCGGCAATCCTGCGAGTCTGCGCAGTCTGCGCCTCTTCGAGTTGTGATTCATTTGGCTGTACATTTAAAACACCCGCCAGCAGCAGCGATGGTTGCCCACGAGCTGTGCCAACAATAAACAGCAGGCAGAGGCAATAATAAAAAAGCCAAAAACAAAAAAAAACAGCACAACAGCATCGACATTCTTCTTCGCCGACCTTGAAATGAAATTTTAACATTTTTTGGTAATTTTGCTCAGAAAAAAAAAAGAAATAAAGTTATTTTTACTTGCTTGTTTATTTCTTAAATTTTATATTTTTTTTATTCATTGTTGATTTTTTTGTGTAAACAATATAAGCACAAACAGACATACAGCTTTTTGGCCGCTCTTTAGCTGTTAAGTTTATGGAAGAATCTTCATTTATCACCTTTGCCAAGTGGTGCCACATTTTTGTTTTTTTTTTTTCTTAAGGTGGAACATAACATTCGCGGCAGAGAAAACAGACCTTTTTTTCAAAATTCATAACTCAGTCAAAAACAAAAATGTTAAAAAAAAAATATATTTTTCACTCCAACATGGCTCAACAGAGCTCCAAACTGGCGGCAGAGAAAAAAACGGAGCCTCGGGGTTGCGAAAAAAATACTTTTTTAAATCTTAGCAAAATTGGTTATCGTATGACAGGAGCTTTTTTTAAATTTGTTTTTTCAATTTTTGGTGATGTTCCAAATTTGAAAGTATGTTTTTTTCATGATTCAATAATTTTAAAGGTTATCCCGATATTTGACGTCTTCTCACGAATATGGAGATAGATACTCTTACTTGAAGAGGAGAGCATTTTTAATGACACAAAAATCCCACAGGTGCTTGAATATCGTACTATTTTTTAGTACAATATATCTTAAAATTTCTAGTCAATACATTTTCTGCTACTTTTGTATTTTAAACCATCCATCAGATGATTTTTTAAGGTTCTGCGACTTCACAGAATCCAAGCTTGAAATATTTTCATAAATCTATTGCCTTAAGAAATTCAATGAAAGCAATGAATACTTATTTTGTTTTTTCTAAAATATTGTAAAATATTAAAAACACATACTATTTTATTAAAAAAAAAAACACAACACTGAAACATAAATTTCTTTGAGGAGACCACAAAACTCTGCTTGTCATTCATTTTCGAGAGAGAATATATTTTTGTTTTCAAAAAATAAGGGTATGTCAAATATCGGGATAACCTTATAAATTATTGAGTCATGGTTTTTTCGAAAAAAATATTGACTTCAAAAATTCATTAAAAATCGAAAAAAAAAATTAAAAAAAGCTCGTGTCATACGATAGCGAATCAAGTTTAAATGAACCCGCTAGTGCCGCAACCAGTACGAAAAACATGGTTTCGAGATAAACGCGTTCAAATTTTGTGAACAAAGAAAAATAAAAATGCGCTCTCACTAATCCGGCTGTAACTTTTGAACCCGTAGGAATTTTTCCATGAAATTTTTTTTCTAAGAATATTTACTAAAATAAAAAATTATAAAAAAAAGTTGATTTAAAATAACGGCCAATGTCATGTCCCCGCTTAATCTACTAAATATACTCAATGACAGTTTTTCTGTTCGCTTCAATTTAAAGATTTTAAACTTTAAAAAAGTTATGGTCTGATTTTGCTTAATTATCATACAAATTCTATTAAGCGTCATGTTCAAATTTATTTAAAAGCAAATATGAGTGAAATTTCCGAAATTTAGAATTTTACTACGACAAAAGGATGAATGGCATCTCAGACATTTAAAAAATTTGTGCTATTTATAGTGAAGGTACCGTACCCCAATCAACTGTCAGGAAAAAATTCACTCGCTTTCGTTATGGAAGTTCTTGAATGAATAATGCTCATTACTCTGATCGAGCTAAAAACGAAAAATTCTATGAAGTTTATGTTCGCTCAGGAAACTAAAGATTGACCGCAAAACAGTTTTAGTCATTTCAAAATGTGATGGACCGAATTTTCAACTCTTATTCGCTGTTGAAACGAAACCAAATCCATCATTTTTTTAAATTTTTATTAAGAAGTGATGAAAAGTGAATCACAGACGATATAATTATTCGTAAACGGTCTTGGTGCAGCCGAAATTGACCCCAAGAAAGGTTATACTGTGTGTTTGGTAGGACTACAAGAACTAAAGATCCATGCATTATGAGCTCCATTATGATTTGAATCCTACTGCCAACAATTAATACGGTTGAAGCAAGAAAACGACAAAAGACGCCGGAATTGATAAACAAGAAAGCTGTTGTGTTTCATCACGACAACGACAGGCCACAAACATCTTTGCTGAGTCTACAAAAATTAAGAGAACTTGGTTGGCAAGTTTTGATGTACCCACCGTTCTGATCTCTCCAAAAAGCTTTTGCTGGGAAAAAATGGCTTCAAAAGAAAGACTACCGAAAAGCACCAACAGTGTCTAGCCGAAAAATGGAAGGAGGTAGTAATTGAAAAAAATGGTCAATATTTGAATAAATTAAATGTATTTTGAATAAAAACAAAATGTGGTGTATTTTTACTAAATATGCCGAATAATTTTTGCCTAACCCAATAAATTAAAAAGCAAACTATTTATGATGCTTTTTTCGTTACTTAAGGTGGTATTCTAGACTAGGAGTACAAATTTTGGATGTCTTTTCAAAAATCGAAAAAAACTCAAAAGTGAAAAAAAGTTTTAATTCCCTTAGTTCAAACCATAATAGCAACGTTCTAACTTATTTAGAATCTTTTTTCTTTTCTTCTTCAGGTATTAAGGGTTAGAATCATGTCAAGAAGGACGCACTCTCATTTTCTACCCCCCCCCCCCCCTCTTCCCCTACTCCCACTTTACCAGCCTGTAATTTTTTCAAATTTTCAAAATTGTTTTTATTAATTTTTTAATACAAAACGAAAATAAATGTTCAGGTATGTCGTGGAATCCGATACGTTTTTGCTTGAATCGAAATTGCAAAACCGATTTCAATCTAAAATAGTGTCGTCAATTCGGATCGATTTAAGCTTCTTTTCGAACATAAACAACAATCGGTTCAATCAGATATTACAAAAATAAAAAAAAGATCTGAAAACAATTTTTGCGTAAAATGTTCACAAATTTTAATAAAAGTTTAAAAAAAACTCACGTATAGCAACGTACACGTGGCAGAAGTGAAACTTCTTAAACAGTAAAAAATAAGAGAGATTTTAGTGTAAAATAGAGAGAGAAAGTATCTGAAAAGAAATTCAGTCAATACAAAATGGAATAATTTACTGTTTATTCAATATTTACATCCAGGAGCCGTACCGGTTATGGTTTTTATCGAAAAAGTCATATATTAACTGTTATCTTTTAACTTTAATTTTTTCCGACAAAAATAAGGTTATTTTGTGCCTTATATATTTTCGGGCAAAAATAACAGTTACTTTTGACTTCTATTTTATCGGTCAAAACTAGCATTTATTTTCTGCTGTTTATTTTCTCGTTCAAAAATATCAGGCAATTTGTATTTTTTCAAAGGTCATTTACCGACTAAAAAACTATTGATTTTCATCACATCGATGAGACATTTTATACATGGTGTCAACAGTTCAATCTGTCATGCGGTCTTTAAAAAAACACAACTGTCTGAAAAAATAAAAGTCACAAAGTAACTGTTATTTTTGACCGATAAAATAAAAGTCAAAAGCAACCGTTATTTTTGCCCGAAAAAATAAACACCAAAAAATAGCAGTTTACTTTTAACATTTAAAGAATCAGTCGAAAATTTAAAAGGCCCTTAATATTCGTGAGGCTGAGGACATTTGTAACATAATAGTTTATTTGAAAAATTCCTTCGACAATTTTTTCATTATGTCTCTTTCATTTGGAAATTGTCAAATAACAGTTATTTTTGGTCCCTGTTTACATCGCGTTCAATTGGTGTTTTAGTTGCTTTCGAATGTCTTCTCAACTTTGTCACTTTTTGAGTGCTAGATTTCATTCACTAGTACTCGTTGACGGAGCCTTCGAAAGCAGAGGAAAATCTTATTGTTTATTGCCTTTTACTAACTGATCATAATAGTTGCTATGTTAAGTGAGGGCCTCGTAAAGCAGTGAACATGTTTGATGGTTTTGTATATCAACTTGGTTGGCTATAAAATTTTGTTGAAATGATGGCTGAGTTCCAAAATGCATTTTTACAAAGCATCAGTGTGTTTGGTTTGGTTTAGTTTTGATACGCAAAGTTATGATTTTTAACATCGAGCGGTGTAATTTTATTTTATTCGATAAGATATTTTTACAATTTTAATTTTTTGAAAAGGATACAAAAATGTTACCCCAAATGAAGGGGTAAGCATGCTCAAAAATCGTTTAAGTTATTTCAAATTTTGAAAAAGTCAAATTAAAAAAGCTTTAATGCCGATTTTCCCAGAAACCATTTTTCCGAAAATGACATTTCATTACAGATTTACGCTTTCCGTCTTGAAAAATTTAAATTTATTTCTCAATGATTATGTGATTTCAAAGTTGATCTTCTTCTTTGCCTTTCTGATTTCACACTGCTCGAATAAGTTTGAAATTTCACACCGGGTAAGCGGTTTAAATTAATAATCACCGTTCGGTGTAAAAAAATGTGAATATCCACTGGCCGGTGTAAATTTATTTAGGATATTTTTGAGTGTGTATGTTTATTTTGAAAGAATACTTAAGCACAGAAAACATTTTTTGACCATTAAAGATCATGTTAACTTCTTTGTTAGGTAAGGAAAAAATTTGGAATCCCCCAAACAAATCTTCATACGACATTGCTTGGCACTTTACTATATTCACACTTCTCCGTCCCTACCTGATCTTTTTATCCTAATTGACCAAAGGAAATATCTGTGGAAGTAAGGTATGCATATTTACCTGTTACTTTGATAATTCTACAAATCTACATTTTTAATATCATTCATATAGCATGTAACCAGGGGATACATTGTTGGGTGTAGCACAAATTATCATCAAAAAGTTAATTTCGAAAAAAATTACACATGCCATAATTTCAGGTAAAGGGGTCCATATCCAGTATTTAAGTTCTTTTGCAAAATATTTTAATTGCTATTGTTTTGTTTTGAAGCGGACTTCAAACAAGTTAAACTTCAAGTGGTTAGTAACTGTCTGACTGATCTTTTTCTCATACCTCCATCTTACTTGCATGCATCCTCTGCTGCAAATTGTGACCTAGTTACGCTGCAGATGCAGATGATCTAAACTTCTTCGCCAAATGTATTTCAAATTAAGTAATTGCGCTGCACTGCCTCACATGATGATGTGGATTCCGTGCATTTAGCAATCGCTTGATTGTATAAGTTTGTACGAGTATGTTTTGCAGCAATGAGCACTAAAGATCATACGTTATTTCCAGCAAATATATATAAGCTATCAAGCAGAACGTTCAACACAAGAGGCCTGATCTAGAGCGAAGTACAAAGAATTACAGTAAATAAAGAAAAGCATTCTTTGGCAGTTCAAGCACAAACATACTCATATAACTACATATACTTACACATACATTTTCAAACAAATACAAACACAAGCATTAATATAATAGGGCAAAAAATGATGGAAACTAAGAAATGCACTGGCTGCACATTACGTACGTTTAGTTCTGCTCGTGATCGAACCTCATCGATCGCGCCTAGAATTTTTCATTTGGAATGTTTTGAATTCTGAATTTAGTTTGGCGCGCAAATTGCGCATCGGCAAAAAATTATTTTTTATTATTGTTATTATTGTTACGATCGCCAATGCTAATTAAAAGATCTTCAATGGAATGGATGTGAACCGATATGAGCTGAATAGATGTAGAGATAGACGGATAGATAGATGCAGTTAGAGGCAGGCGTAGCTTGTGTTTAGTTATTATTATTATTCCCATTGCATGGCACAGAAGTGTACGAGGTGTGAAGTTTTAATATTGCTTTGAACACCTACGGTGTAGGTTGACATGCGCCGCATTGCGCTCATCATCATCATCATCATCATCATGATCATCATCCTCTAATTATTGCTACTTGTTTCTTGCATGTTTGGCATCCGATGAGGGCTGATCAGTAAGTAAGCTAAGCTGCTGAGTCAAACTGTTTGCTTGCTATTTTCGTTTTAATTAAGACTAGAAGCTGTTGTATCAGTCGAAGGGCTTTGTTGAATATTAACCACCCTAGTGGAGGGAAGCTTGCAGTTCAACAGCAACAATTTTATAGAACTGGTATTGGTTAAATTTTATAAGTTTACTTAGAAAATAGTACTTTGGAATGATGTTCTATTAACATTATAAAGATAATTTCTGTGTCGGCATGCAATAACAGATTAAGTCTGTTATTTTAAATAAAGTTTTCAATCGTCATATAAGTTTTATGGTAGCTACTTTGGTTTTTGTGTCATAACTTTGTCAGAAATCACTCCAGAAACTCCAGGTTTTTCTGTTTGAGGAGCTATGCTTATAAGAAATACCTACATCAATACGTACGATTAGTCTTTAGGATGGAGATACCTTTAGACAGTTGAAATAAGTCATGTTTAATGCATGTTTTTCAAGTTGATAACATAATTGCATCACTTTTATAATTTCACCTTTGAACTATAAAAAAAATTTTAATTTTATTTTTTTATTGGCGGCTCTACAGAGTATTTCCAGCAGACGCTCTACTGTGAGGCATCTAAAAATGCTGCCGTTGTCAAAATTGTTTGACTTATCTGAAATAAAAGAGTTTTTTTTCTTAGATTACTGATAAATTAAAGCGAAGAATAAGCTCATAAAATAATAAGAACGTTCAACATGAAAATTTTTATCGCCTGTTTAATAAAAGGTCCAGATTTTCAACAGTTTTGACCCCAAAAAAACTATTTATTCACACCATATCTTTAAACTTGTGAGTTCATTCTTCCGGTACTACTATAGAGAGAAACCTGTGAAAATTTCAACAAATTTTTGCGTCACATCACGAAAAATGTTTTAAAAATTTGTATGCTCTTATATGCTATTCCGGGTTCATACAAAAGCCTTTCGATTTTGACCATAACTCCGTAAGTATGCAATATTTAACTTTTTGTCAAATCCAGCGTCACTCACGTTTCAATCACAGAAGAAAACTTACAATTCTTCCTTTTAACATAAAGTACGGGTCTTAAAGGTTTGAGGCTCACTATTAAAAAATAGCTATCTCTAACTGGGGTGGCACTCGTGTTTCCGAACGATTTGATTTATTTAAGATCTTCTAACAATCTCCTTTAAATCTATGAACTGTTGAAGTAAATATAGATTACAACGCATTTTTCTGTTACGAAATTGAATAGAAATTATAACTACTACAAAAAATTTCATTTTTTTTTTTACAATTGAAGGGCTTATTGTAAAAACATGATATGTTTTATAAAAATAATAAAAAATATTTCGAAAAAATCAAACTTAAAGTTTTTAAAAAATGTATATTTGTATGAAATCATAAAAATGCTTACAAGAACTACTACGTACCTACACGGCCAAAATTGATCGGGTAATGATAGCAATATTTTCAGTGTATATTGATAATGCATCAAGGAACGTAATGAACATGAAATATTAACTTTTAAAGCAGTGTGGCTGGCATACCATGTTTTTCCAATAAGCCCTTCAATTTTATGATTTTTTCATATACTGATTTTGTCACTCATGTTTCACGTCGGTGTCACTCACGTTTCAAAGCAATTTTATTTTTATTTATTCGGCACGGCACGGTGGTTAATTTGGTAAACATTGTTCAGCATATTTTAAAAATAAACATTTGTTTTATAAAACTTTTTGATATTTTTGAAGAAAAACAAAAAAAAACTTATTGAAAGCCGAATATATAAAACATGGTTTCTCTCTATATTTTTTTTTTTTTAATTCGTTTTTTTCAAGTCGTCTTTCGCTTTATCTTGATGTTTTTCGTTATCTTCTTCAATTTTTAATGCAATAAAAAAAAATTAAACGTCACTCACGTTACACTCTTTCAAATGCTTTTTTAATGGAAAAATAATTCCGTTTTTCCTTTTGACATTTTTTTTTTAAACATATTATACATTCGAATATGAAAAAAGTTACCCTAAAAAGTACCTTTAGTACCACCCACCAATCTGTACCAATCTTAAGCACATTTTAAATTTTTTTTCAACAAGAAATAGGAGAAGAAATCTTACAATTTTGTCTAATTTAAAGTATTTAAGTGTTTGTTATATTTAAGGGTAGTACAATTAGATTGAAAGCCTTATTTACTACATCCACTCATGGCGAAATATCATAATTAATTATGATTTTAAATATATAGACTTAAAACCAAGTACGAAGTACATTTAATAAAGCTAAAATGAAATTATAAAACTATAAATTATAGAAACTTTTGACACTTTTATAGATATATCAGTTGGATAGAGGCACCTTCTTTATTAGGAATTCAGACTTCCCGGTTCATATCCTTATAGGTATATTGATAACTTTTTCGTTTACGATAGTGGTGATCAAATTTTGAGATCATTTCAATTTTTATGCTTTTCTGTTTCATTACTATTGTTTTTAAAGCGAGGGCGGGTTTCAAGATCTACCCTCCATTTTTAGGTTAGGAAATCGATCTTTTAGATTCGGATTGTCTATTGCCAGTATGACGTTCCTAGGAGTCACTAGTGACTGGACTGATTCGACTTGAAACATTGCCATGTCAAAAAGCCTTTTTAATCTCATACGTTGTCTTCTAGAGATATCAAAAGTATCAAAATTTCAAAATAATAAAATAATTAAATATCAAAATAATCATAATTTAAGTATAAAATATATATATTGATAAGTTAATTTCTTTTCAATAAATCATTTTGAATCAATTTGTACAGATACAAAAGTCCCAGACCCAACCATATAAATAATATGCCATCAATAACGTCGGCAATTCCATGCAACGTAAAAACAATCAATATTAAATTGCTTACCATAATCATAGGTTAAGTTTGGATATTTATTTGAATTGTGTTAGTTGCTTATTTATTATTACTGAAATAAATGACAGCACTCATTATTTTTTTTTTTTTTTAAATAACCAATCATGTTCTTCGATGGCAATTTAGCGCTGTCAATGCGCTGCTGTTTTGACTGCTTTTGGCCATGATCATCATCATTATAATTTTTTAGCTGTCTGTCTGCGATCGGTTGATTTTTTTTATTTGCTTAACTCATTCTTTTTTATTGTTATTGCATTTATCAAACTCTTTTGAATGGTTGTGGATTTTAAATTTTTTTTTTTTGTGCAATTAAGAAATTAATTTGCTAATTATATTAAGACAGGTTGACTATTTTGGAATAAGATGTACGCGATCAATACGAGTTTTTGTCAAAGTTAAAAATAAAAATAACAACATGTAGCTATATTTGGCTAGTAGTAAAGTATTTTGTTGCTTTTATTAGTTATTGTTTTAGATTCTATCAGATCTGTTACACAGGTCAAGAAAATTTGCTAAAATGTTGGCGTTCTAGAACTTTTAAAAGATTCTTATTTAAAATTTTACAAAAAATTCAACGCTGTACACAGTGTTTTCAAATAATCGTTTAAAAACTCTATCGAGTTATTTAAATAGAGGGTGTTTTGCATTCTTCATTTATTTCAAGGGAATACTATTCTTATCTATAAAATTAACGAAAATTTTATCTCATTAATACTTTCGAAATTGTGTATTTTTCATGAGAGCAAAAAAACGTTACATAGATTGGCAAAATTTTTGATCAGTATAGTATGAATGGATAGTTAACTTTTCAAGCTGGCAAAATTTATTTCAATAATTTTGTTTCGGACTCGGTTTCTTATTACATATAAAACATTGTTATTGTAAATAAATTGAAACAAATACTAATTTAAGCTCTTTTTGAATCTTTTTGGCACAACTATCGCCAAAACTGATTTATCTGATATATTGTAAAAGAAGAACAAAAAATTTGAAATGATATCATTTGGTCAGCTGAAATCATAACTTTGAACTTTTTTAATAAGTTTATTAACGCTTCTTGGTTTCAATTTGATGCCAGCTAGTATCTTACAACTTCCATTCTATATGAAATGCAGCTGAAACTGAATCATTTAACAAATCATAATCGTACTAACTACACTGAATCATTGTTCTGGCACAGTGATTCTACAGTCAACTTAATTTACTAACTTGATCTGCTTCAATGCAGATATACAAATTATATCATTTAATTTTTTTTATTAGCCAATTAATTCTGCCACTAACCACTTGCAAGCAAGATTTTCGACAAAAATTGCTACCAATGTCAGCGAGGTGAAAATTACGATGTCCGAAGCGCAGTAGCAGCAACAGCAGCTCATACTCGTAATTAATCCACTTCTCATGCATGACATGCAAGTCACCATCGCATGATATCTCAGCAACAACAACAATTACTTAACGATGAAACTCTAAAGACCGTCATCAAAAATAAAAATAACTCCTGCAGATCAGAAGATCAAGCAAAGCATTAACAGCAACAACAAATAATATATATTAAAAATATTAATAAAGTTCTTTTCGAGACAAAGTCAAGACTTGCAGCAACCATAAAATGAAAACAAAAATAAAAATTTAACAAAACCAAAAAAAAAAAAAAAAACACAGAATTTTGTTGAAATTTTTACAACTTAAGTACATACTCGGTAGTCTGTATGCTAACATTAAGTTAGCAGAAAAACAAGAAAAAAATATAAAATCATTTATAAACAAATAAAACCTCGTTGTTCAAGTGCTTTGTTTAATATTAACCTTGAACTTAACAGAACCTTAACCTTGGCTGTCTCTAGTGATTTTTGCACCTTCCGCTCACGACTGGCTGTTACTTATTTGAAACAAAGTTACAAAAACCAACAACTATGCAGACAACAAAAACAACAACAACAACAACATAATGTTCTTATAAGTCTTTTAATTATAGGTAAAGCAGTTTTCATATTTTTTGCCTTTTAGAATGCAATTTGCTTTTTCGGTTTTGTTTAAATGTTGAATCTTTTTTTTTATTTTTGGGACAAACTGAAAAGTATCTACAGCAAATTTCAGTTTTTGTTAGAGAAATTGTTATTATTTGCTTAAAGTTGACATGCCAGATATCTTAATTTTAGACAGAATTTCAATCATGAGCCAATCGTTTACAAATCACTCAAAATTGTTATAAAATTTTATATTATTTCTTAGAGTTTTTGGAAATTATGTATACTATCTGTTCAAAATTGAACCGAACTTTGAATAATAATAACAAAAATATTATTCTTCAATATTTATTTTATCACATTTAAAAAACCACACCTTGCGATACACATCTGCCAACGTGTTTTAAATTCTTGAAAGCATTTTTGGTAGCCCAATTTCAAAATGACCTTTAACTCCCTCTGCAATTTCTCTTTGATGACTTTGATGACTCGATCATCTCAAAATGTTTTCCACGAAGCGACGATTTGAATTTGGGGAATAGGAAAAAGGTCATACGGGACGATATCTGGGGAATATGGTGCTTGTTGAACGATATGGACATTGTTTTTGGCCAATTGGACCATTTTCGAGCACAATTTCTTTTTCTTTTTTGAAATTTTTATAATTTAGATGTTCATCATGACCCTCTATGACCACTCAAATGCCGGCGTACGTGATAGAGCAGACTCTCCATAGGTTTTCTGCAACATTTTAAATGCTTCCAGACAATAAATTCCGTTGGTAAAACACAATTACAAACTCACTTTTTATTCAACATTTTTTTCGCATTATGAAATTTGCAGTTCAAACATGAGGTGAATTTGTTTACAAAACAATAAGAAAGTAACTACATCTTAAAAAATCATTAGTTTTATGACAGTTTTTGAAGTTTGTTTAAACTTGAACAGAAAGTACTTTTGAGTGGGTTGGTAAAATTATTATCTAAAACCTACACCCGCATTTGGAAGCATCTCACTGACAGCAGAAGTGATAATAAAGCTTTTAAAGTACGCTTTTGGGTAGAATTTTTTTGTATGAATTAATATTTTATTTTGTTTTGTTTTGGTAAGTTATTGTGTTGTTTGATTGTTTACATAAAATATAAGTTCTTTTACGCTATTAATAAAACCTCAAATTCTACACAAGACTTTCTATTCACCACACTTCATTACTAAACTGTACCCTAGTGTACTCTATTTCAGTGTAGTATTGATACCGAATAAAAATGTTCTGTTGGAAGCGAAGCCAACAACAAAAGCTTTTTCTGCTGCCATTCATAAGTTTACAGCGATCATCGTTTTCAGAAAGCTCTCTCGCTCAAAACTTCGAGCTGTCAATATTCAATAATTTTCAAGATATACGGTGAAAAATGTCTGAAAACGCGATTTTTCCAAATACTTTTATTAATAAAAAATGTCGAATACAAAATTTTCGTTGGTTTAAATTTTTTCGAGATTTTATCAAAATTTGTACTATTATTTTCAATATTATTTTATTTATAATTCTTGTACTTTTATTTTAAATTGAAAAAGTAAAATTTTTAATTATTTAAGAAGGAAACAGTACTTCGTTAATTATTGTTTATTTCTTTGTTTGTAAAAAAATAGTTTATAAAACATTCCTAAAGTATTATTTTACCATCAACAAAAAGTAACCCTTTTTTATAATTTCTTGAACTAATTTGTTGAACAAAAAATGTTGGTTTTTGAGATGCATTTCGATGATTTTAACGAATTATTCAAATCTGCTTTATTTCTAAGTGACGGAAACGTACTTGTCTTTCCGAAAAAGCTTATACTTGAATTCAAAAACATATATTTTGATGTGCTGAGTTATTGGGCATTTATTCGGTTATCGCACTTAATACTCAACTTGTTACTTAATACCCAAAACTATAGTATTTTTACATCAAATGAAAGATATTGAAAAATACGAAAACTTTTCTCACATAAAATTGAAAATATTCAAATAATATTCATTTAACTTGGAGTTTATATGTACACTACCAATGTTAAAACAATTATTCTTTAAATATCTTTTTTATTAGGTATTGGACAAAAAAAATTCAGTGAAGTTTCTTATAATGAATTTTTTTTTCTTAACCCCATAAGCCTGCCTATAAATCGAAGCATTTGATGAAATTTTAAGACGATAGAAAAATCAAGAATTTTAATTTTTTTTTTTTCAATAAATTTATATATATTTTATAACTTCATGTTTTTTAATCTTTTATTCACACCAAACGAAATTTTTCCATCTAGAAAAACTAGGTAGTTTTTGTACACGGGTGTAGAACAACGCATCAGGTGTTTTTCGCTGTCGATACTTATTCTGATAAGAAAACACGATTTTCACCTGCAAAACTCTAAAAGTAATCCTCAAAAAATAAGACTGTTTCATTTTTGTTTTTGTACAGACTCATCTCTAATAGTAAATTACCAGAATATCTCACATCTAGTCTGCGATAGAAGTGTTAATGTGTCAACACTTTCTTTTGTGTCTTATAGCCATTAGGCAGAAATTAGTTAATGGTTTGGTCACAGGCACTGATATTAAATACAGATTAATACATTCCTACCACCACACAGTGGTTTATGAATGGAACAATTTGTATATTTGAAGTTTGCACTTTTTAAAATATAAATGTGCTTTATCTTGAGTACAATATTCTATAAAGTATTCTCAATTCACAGATTTTAATTTAAAGAAACGGTGCCACATGCCACACGGTACGTGATACCATGGACCTATTGAGAGGTGAGTTTGATACGCAATAAATCTCACTTTTTCGACAATTCAGTGGTGCAATATCATGCGATTTCACCCCACTAGACTACTTTTTGTAGAGCTACGTGAAGTCTCTTGTGTACAGGGACAAGGCAGCCACAATTGCTTCCCTAGAAAGACAGCATTACAGCTGCCATTGATGATATACCGGCCGAAATGTTGGGAAAAGTATGCCAAAATTGGTGTTTGCGGATGGACCACTACGGGCGTAGCCGCGGGCAACATTTACATGAAATAGTCTTTAAAAAGTATTTATTTTTTTTTTTTTTAGATGGCGCTTACAACCGTTGGACGGTTTTGGCCCTTTAAAAAGTATCGTTCCAAATAAATATTTCATTCACTATTGCAAATTTTCGGTTTTTTTGTTTTAATTTCAAAAAGCAAATGCTTAAAAAATCACCCTTTATATGCAGTTTACTTACTTTACCCTATACAAATGTTGCATTTCGAGAATTGGGTCCAGATACTTCCACTGAATATTCCTGAATATTTTTGCAAATGCATTTTATTTTATTGTTTTGCTCTAATAATGTGAACAACTATTATATGGATTCTTGTTAGCTTTAAATCTATTTTGTTTTTTAATTAAATCAAATATTAAATAAATCACTTCACTGTCATTCTATAATATTAACAAACTTATCATTTTTGATAATTTTTTTAAAAAACTGTCGGCTGATTCTTTTTTGAATCTAAAAAAAGTCAAAACCCAAAAAAAAACCTGTAATTATTAGTGTCCGACCGAACGTGAATTTTTGCCGAAGCCGAAGCCGATTCTTCGGCAAAATGGAAATAATCGGCCGAAGGCCAAAGCCGAAGCCGATTAAGAAACAAATGTTTTCAAGTAAAAAAATTATAAAATTTATTCTTTGCTTTTGTTAAGGGCCAATGTTGAATGTGAACCACACCTAAATGTTAAGTTATTTCTGCATTTCATTTGGCATTTCGCAATTTCAGACTAACTCAATTTGAACCATGGAAAGATACATAATCGAGCCACGCGTTAAAGTTATTCAAGTAATGGCAACAGTGGATGATAAATTTTCGAAGAAAATCATCTTCAGTGATTTTTTTTCACATTTTCACCTCAGTGGATTCGTCAATAAGCAGAATTGCCGCATTTGAGCGAATGATAATCCAAGAGTGATTGCCGAAAAGCAATGCATCCACAAAGAGTGACTGTTTGGTGCGGTTTATGGGCTGGCGGCATCATCGGGCCGTATTTATTCCAAAATGAGGCCGGTCAGGCAGTTTCTGTGAATGTTGTTCGCTATCGTGAGATGATAATGAACTTTTTAAGCCCCGAATTAGTAGATATAAAGCAATATGTGGTTTCAACAAGACGGTACCACTTGCCACACAGCTAACGAAACAATGACTCTTTTGCACGACAAATTCAATGGCCGTGTTATCTCACGTGGTGGCGTTATCAATTGGCCGCCAAGATCATGTGATTTGACACCGTTGGACTTCTTTCTTTGAGTTTATTTGAAAGAAAAGGTGTACGTCGGTAAGCCAGCAACAATTCAAAAGCTAAATGATAAGATAATTCGGCACATTAACGGCATAGAACCTCAATTATGCCTCAGCGTCATCGAAAAGTTGGACCATCGGATGGAGGTGTGCCGCCGAGGTCGTAGCAGCCATTTGGCCGATATTTGGTTTCATACATAATTGAACCATACCAATATTATCATAACACAAAGAAATGACAGTAATTTTCTGAATAATTTGTGTTTTATTCAAAATTAACATCGGCCCTTAAAATTTAACCACTCTTTATATTCATTTCAGTACAAAAAAACTTAAATTTGAACATTAAATTCGAGTTAAACGCCAGAGTTTTTCTGCAAAATTCGGATTTTTCTGAAATCGAATTATTGACGTCAGGATAAAGTTGAAAAAAATTTAATATATTTTCGATCCAGTCGAGAAAAGCTACAGAAATGTAATACTAACTGAAATCTGGCAGAACATTTCTAGTGTTAACTCGGCTTTTATATTTCAGTCCATAACAAAAGCAAAAACGTAACAGTCGGACTCGCTGCATTTATCATTTGAATAAAATTTTCACTGAATGAACACCAACTCATGAAAGAACAGAAAAGGAGAGAAACACAAAAAGAATAATGAAAGTGTTTCAAATGGTTACTGATTAATTCAAAAAAATTCAAAAAACTTATAAAAAAAAATTGTTTAGCAAAGCAAAAACATTCGGCAAAAATAATCGGCCATTTAGGCCGAAGCAATAGCCGAAGATCAAAATATCGGCCGACTATGCCGATTACCGAAGCCGAAGCCGAATAATCGGTCAGACACTAGTAATTATCTTAACTGAATCACAAGGTACAGAATTTTCCAAAAACCACCCATTTTTCACCAATGAACTTCGCTTTGTTACCAATTTTTATAAAACTTTTCAACAATTTTTTATTACATAAGTCAAATGTCAAATATGGCAAAACCTTCGGGGATCATCACACTAGGAGGTGGCTTCTTATTAAATGGTTCTGTCCATAAAATTATTTATAATATGTGGTCATAAAAAACGAAGATTTATTTATACGTTCAGCATTTTATTGGTTTTTATTTATTTACATACTTATTCTGTGCTACTGTGACAAATGTTAATTAGCTCCTAATTTTCTATTCTACTCTTTTGTATGAAATGTTGACTTGTAATGAGGTTTTGATATTCTGATGTTCATATGACATGTTCATATACATATTGAATGCATGAGCATCATTAACAAAATCAACATCATTATCATGTATGTCACAATACTTCGTTGAAGTAGCATGCATTATTGTCGTGGTTTTGACAAGTTCTTATCTTGAATAATTTGTCGCAATTGATTGAATAATGTTGACCATTATATACGACAAAAGTGCAATAATGTCGGTGTATGGGTGTTTTTATGCAAAATATTGTATAAGAGCAGGCTGCATCAGTCAAAAGTTTTTACAAAATTTAAAAAGTAGTGTACTGCTAAGAGTTGAATAACACTGGTTTACAAATAACGAAAAGTTGTTTGTACTTTGAATGCCACTATTCTTTTCTCATGTAAAATCGGTCGGTAATTCCGAAAAAAAAATTATTTTTTTTTCTGTCACTCCGTTTTCGAGATATTGCCCACTGTAGGGTTTTCAACGAAAAAAAAAAGTTGGTTCCATTTAAGTGCATATATCTCCAGAACCAACAACAATAATCAAACAAATGATATATCAAATAAAAGCTAATAAAATTTCTTACAAACAATGCACACATCATTTTTTGGTAGAGCTTTTAGTTTTGGCGGAATAAATTCAAATTTCGGGGATTTTTTTTATTTTTCAGAAAAATTTCCAAAAAAAGACAAAATAGTTGCAAATTACGTTAAGAAATCAAAATATTTTGTTACTTTTGATATTTTTTACTAAAAGCCTTTATTTTTCCAAAAAAAATAAGCCATTGTTGAAGAAAATCTATTGAGAAATGAAAAAGTTGTGTTTAATGGAATGAAATCACCGAAATTGTGTGATTATCAATTTATGCATTGGACTTATTTTATTGCCATAAAAAAAAAATGAGAACTAAAGGTTGTTGTAATAAAATCATATATTCTTCATTTTTATTGTTCTTTTAATAATTTACATTATTTTTACATTATTTAAAATGGTATATAATTATTATTTATAATTTTTATTTTTCCCTTAAATCATTTTTATTGTTATTTACATTGTAAATAATTTTTATTTATCATTCAGAAATTCAAAATGATTAGAAATCTTGTTTTGTCGTTTATTTAATTTGGGATCGGTTTCTCTGATGAAAAACCAACAATAGTCACTCATCATTCCTTCGTCCCAAAATCCATGGTACCGATTCTCAATTGCTTACATCTGTTGTTGGAATCTTTCCCCATGTTCATCGCTCTCGTCACCGAGATTCACCGAGTTATAACTAACAAAGTGTCGAATGAACATTTTTAAAGAACTCGTATTCGCATTTGTAAGTTGTTGCCACCCTTAGCAAAGTTCTTCAGAAAATGTTTGTTTTTACAATTATTTCGGTAACAATAAACCAAACATTAGAATAAGCGTGTCTAAGAAAACCTTTCATAATTATAACTTCAGTCCATTAAGTTTTTCCATACGTGTTTTCTAACGCCTTCTCAGAAAATCCATTCCACTTAAAATCAGTCAAGAAATATTAAGTCTTTGAAGAAAAAAAAATTCTATTAACTAAAAGTAAAACTTGTGTTAATTAGAAAACGTTACGCTATTTGAAAATGAAAAAGGCCACAACCAAACTGCGCGCCATAAAAATACATACCGACATACAAACATACACACTACTAAGGCGCAAACGCACGCACAAGTGTGACCGCAACGTATGATTAAGCAACAAATGGAAAAATAAAAGTAAAAATTAAAGAACTCTAGTAACCTAGTTTTGCGATTTTCCATGGAGGAGATCATAAATTGCAACAAAAAACAATAAAAAAACGAAACAACAACTCAGAACAAATTCAGCCACAGCACATTGGCAACAAAATAAAAATAAAAAAAAGTTTAAAAAAATAAAATAACAAGAGTGCAAATATGGTTACGAAATACGACGACGACGACGCAAACTTCCAACGCAGTCATGTGCCCAGAATAGGCTGCAGACCGCAGAATCAGCCAAGACAACAACCAAAGACAGGCGAAGGCAGTGATGCTAGAATAGCTTTGTTTACGCTGCTGTTGCTTAATTTAAGTAAAGGCAAGAATTGGAGAAGAACATTATCGGCTGAAATTAATACACTGAAAAAATTGCTCCCAAATTGAAAATTGGAGAGTTTCTTCTAATACACCTTTCTATAAAAAAAATGGGTGTTCTTTTTCTTAAACTCAATGATATGAATAACAAACAGAATAGAACAAAATGTTAGCTAATGACATATGACACCTTAAGCTATTAAAGTTGATACTTGTATTAATTTTTGTTTGGTTTAGTGAATACTTAGGTACCTAATGGTAATACATCTTTTTGATTTTGGATCAAATTTTCCCCTTTCTGTCATCTTCCTTACGCAAATTTTTGACGAAAGCGGCTCTTCCAATCCACACTTGCAATGAAATTTCGCAATTCAGGGATCGTGAACTACGTCTATTTCAGATATAATTTGATGGATCACCTTCTTATTTAATTTAATAACTGTTCAGGTTTAGGAACTGTTCAGGTTTAGGACACTCATATAATGAATCAGGTGGCACAAGTTTGTAATCAACGACTGTCCGAAATGAGTCACTGAGTCTCCTAACCATCTTGCGCACAGACATACACATTTTTATGTTATATTCGAAGAACTCTTTAAAATTAACCCAGCTTTCGAAATGTTTAAGCATATTTTTGCCGCAGCACGTGCGAAATTCTGAGAAAAATATTCATAAAAAACAAAAATAATGCCTAAAAATTAAGCAAATAATGTTGTAACTGAATTTATATGCGACAACACGATCAATGACAGCGGTTGACAGCAAAGTGTTTTTATGAAAATCTGAAAATCTGAATAATCAAAACAATTGGTAACAACATCAATAAACACTGTTGCTGTCGATATACATAAAGAAATTATTGCTGCTGGCCTGAATGATCGGTAATGTTGTTTTTTTTTTTTTTTTGTCAAACATTTTTGATCGGCTTAAATTAATCGAGCCATGAATGTCAGTTCAGCAATCAATGCATTTATCATTTTCGGCATTACGCTGTTAATGATGAGTCGCTGGTGTTGATATTTTTGATGACGATTCTTGTCGTTTTCTCTACTTTTAATGTCTGCCGCATGTCTGCTGCCACTAATTCACAAATATACATATGTACCTACTTGTGCCAAAATATATTTTGTTTATTTTATTAGGTACATATATTTTTTTGCATTGAGTCAAACAATGATATTTGAGGTTGACTCATGGTGTTTATTCTTGCTTGTTTTATTGGATTAGTATTTTATTTTAATGTGTGTATGTATGTATGTTAAGATGTTGATAAGCATATATTTAAACAATGCCATACAATTCGGTGATTACTTACTTACTTACTTAGGTGGCCATGACAACCCGTTGACGGGTTACGGCCGACTTCATCAGGTCTCGCCAGGCGTCTCTGCTTCGCGCGCGCCGTCTCCAATCTCTTTCACCAAGCGCGGTAAGGGCTTCCTCGGCCTGGTCAATCCATCGGAGGCATGGCCTTCCTCTTCGTCGTCGACCCTCGGCTTTCGCCTCAAACACCTTTTTCGCTGGAGCTTCTTCATCCATACGAAAGACATGACCCAGCCAACGTAGTCGCTACATTTCGTGGTTCATTCGAATGCGATAGTCGTCGCCAACTCGAACAGGACCAAAGATTTTGCGAAGAACTTTCCTCTCGAACACCCCAAGAGCGGCTGCATCTGCTTGCGATACCACCCATGCTTCAGCGCCATAGAGAAGCACAGGTATGATGAGCGTCTTGTAGAGTGTTAGTTTTGTCGATCGAGAGAGGGCTCTGGAACCTAATTGCTTACTTAGCCCGTAGTAGCACCTATTAGCAATTGTTGTTCTTCGCTTTATCTCCAGGCTGACATTGTTGTTGCTGTTTACGGCGGTGCCAAGGTAAGTAAACTCCTTGACAACTTCAAAGTTATATTTGCCTGCTGTAACATGGGAGCCTAGACGCCGCACTTCCCTATTTGCAGACAGCATATACTTTGTTTTGCCCTCGTTCACCGTCAAACCCACTTTGGCTGATTCCTTTTCGATAGCGGCGAAAGCAGCGGTTACATCTCTCTTGGTTCTGCCGATAATATCGATATCGTCAGCATACGCAAGGAGCTGGACACCTTTGTAGAAAATGGTGCCATTTCGATGTACACCTGCCTTTCGTAGGATCCCCTCCATGATGAAATTGAAGAGATCGCATGATAGCGGGTCGCCTTGTCTGAAACCTCGTTCGGTATTAAAGGTTTCGGAGAGGTCATTTCCTACCTTGACGGAGCTGCATGTATTGCTCAACGTCATCTTGCAGAGCCTAATCAACTTTGCAGGTATACCGAACTCAGACATTGTTGCGTACAGGCAATCCCGAATCGGGCTATCGAACGCAGCTTTGTAATCAACAAAGAGATGATGGGTGTCGATTTGGTTTTCGTGGGTTTTTTCCAGGATTTGGCGTAGTGTAAAAATCTGGTCTATGGTGGACTTGCCAGGACGAAAGCCACACTGATAAGGTCCAATCAGTGTTTTGGTATGCGGCTTCAATCTTTCACACAATACGCTCGAAAGAACCTTATATGCGATGGATATAAGACTGATACCTCTGTAGTTGGCGCAGATTGTCGGGTCTCCTTTCTTAAGTATAGGACAAAGCACACTGAGATTCCAATCGTCGGGCATGCTTTCCGCTAGCCATATTTTGCTGATGAGTTGATGCATGCACCTTATCAATTCACCGCCGCCGGTTTTAAACAATTCAGCAGCCAGGCCGTCAGCACCTGCGGCTTTGTTGTTTTTGAGTCGCTGGATAGCAACTTTAACCTCGTCATGGCTAGGTGGTGGAATTTCCACTCCATCATCGTCGATTGGTGGTGTCAGACTGCATTCTCCAAGGGCGGAATTGTTGGTATCGTCGCCTGCAAGCAGATTGGAAAAATGCTGTCTCCATAATCTCAATGCGCACTGCGTATCTGTTACCAGATCACCATTCTCATCTCTACAAGTGGATGCTCCGGGCTTGAAACCTTGGGTTAGACGCTTAACCTGCTGGTAGAATTTTCGAGCATCCTTCCTGCCCTGGTACGCCTCAATTTTTTCTCGCTCACGCTTTTCCTGCTCTCTTTTTTTACGTCTAAAAAGGCATCTCTCTTCCTTCCTCTTATCGCGATAGTTTTCGTGCATGGCTCGCGTTGCAGCTGACTGCAGCGTCTTTTTATATGCGGCGTATTTTGCTGCTGTCGCGTCGCGACACTCCTGGTCATACCATTGGTTGCGAGGTTGCGGGCGCCGAAAACCAATGACTTCTTCAGCAGCAGTGCGCATGGAGTGGGATATATGCGCCCAAAGTCCGCCAGCGTCGTCGAGGCAAGAGTAAGGTTGGTTGAGCTTAACCGAGAGTTGAGCGGAGTAGGCCTCGGCGGTCCGTTGTGATAGCAGCTTATCGACATCAAGCTTTCGTTGCACACCTGTGCGTACATTCTTCGCATTGCACAATCGCATGCGGATCTTGGCTGCAACAAGATAATGGTCGGAGTCAATATTGACTCCCCGAAATGTGCGCACATCCAGTACACTTGAAGCGTGCCTTCCGTCGATCACAACATGATCAATTTGGTTTTGCGTTTTTTGATCCGGGGACAGCCAGGTTGCCTTTTGGATATCGAGGTGTTGGAATCTGGTGCTACTAACTACCATGTTTCGCGCCGCGGCGAAGTCGATCAGTCTTAGACCGTTATTCGAAGTGGTCTCGTGGAGACTGAACTGACCGACAGTGGAGCCAAAGATGCCTTCTTTTCCGACCTTCGCATTAAAATCGCCGAGAACTATTTTTACGTCGTGGGCCGGGCAGCGATCATACACGTCCTCTAGGCTCGCGTAGAAGGTGTCCTTGACAGCATCGTCCTTTTCCTCCGTCGGGGCATGTGCGCAAATAAGGCTGATGTGGAAGAATTTCGCCTTGATGCGGATTGTCGCCAGCCTTTCGTTCACAGGTGTGAACCGGGAAACAAGATGGCGTAGTTTCCGACTTACGACGAATCCGCATCCAAATTCGCGCTTCTCCACATGGCAGCTGTAGTAGATATCGCAGTCTGCTCTCTTAGAGCAGCCTTGTCCTTTCCATCGCATCTCCTGGATGGCGGTGATGTCAGCCTTAATTTTTTCGAGGGCTTCCGCCAGTTGGACAGTGGCACCTTCCCTATAAAGGGTCCGGACATTCCAGGTGCATATCCGTAAATCATTATCCGTTTTTCGTTTGCGGTGGTCGTCAACGTAGTGGGGGTTCATATCCGAGGCTGATTTTGTTTTCATTGGGAAGTTATAATGTGGTTGGGACCCAAACCCTACGCACATTCCATTTTTAAGGTCTTGAAGAGACCCCTCAAGTTTATTGTCTAGAGGAGACATCGCCGCTCAAATTGGCCGCCAAAGTTTATCGGGCGATAGTTTTTGACGTTTCCAGGAGACACCACGCGGAGGTTTTGAGTCGACTTGAGACGATTTCGACATGGATAATGCTGGCCTCGCCAAGTTGAGGCAGTCAGACACGTTGCCATGTGAAGATCGCCCCCTTTTGTCTCACAATTCGGTGATTACCATTAGTTTGATTCGTACATTGACTCCAGCGTATAACTCAAAAACATGGTCAGTTTTGTAAGATTTTCATGTCTCTGTAATTCATAATTTAGTTTTGAGTTAATTTTTAACAAATATTACCAAGAGACCAACACATTTTCAAGTGCTCGAGTAAAAATTAAAAACAACAGGTGTTCATGTTCATTTAAAATCTTTCTCAGCCCTTATCTACTGAGATTTTGTGTTATTGTGCCAATGACCCTTGCGTCATTTTTTACAACAGTAATTCATTTCGGAACGGTTTTTATCCCACTATTAACTTTGTTTAAATTTTAATATAACTCTTACGCAGAACGTGGTATGTCGGTTGAAAAATATGACTAATCTCGGCCATATCTGATATTTTCGTATATATATTATGTATATCAGCGCCGTCTTAAGGGGCCCGGAAACAATTTATCTCTAGGGGCCTTTTTACAAAAAAAAATATTTCAAAATATTCCCTTTCATGTATGATAATATTCTATCATATTCCATCAATGAGATTGACAATGCGTCAATGAGATTTTTCTTAATGCCTCTCTTTGTCTTGAACAATCTTACCAGGTTCAACGCAAGTAATCACTCGCAAGTAGAGAATACATGTAATCTACGAAAATTTTAAAAATGGGCTTTAAGCAGTTTCGTGACCACACTTGCAAGTGAAAGTTGATGCTTGCATACTTTTAGGATATCCAGAAAACTAACATGGAGTAGATCTTGTTTCGAATTTTTAACAGGACGATAGTTAATTTTTTACCCTTTAATTTGGCTGTGACGAGTTTAAAAGATTTGAATTTGACTTTTAAACTGATTTCAGACAAGCTTTAAGTTTCATCAGCGCGTTATCGATGAGAATGTTAAGAATATTTAAATCAATTTGAAACATTGTGACAATGGGTTCTGTGCGGAAATATTTAAGTGGTGCCCAAAAACGGAAAAAGGCAACGGAAAATCGAGAAATAGAGGAAAATCTACTGAAAACAAAAAAAAAACAAAAAACAAATTGGCCATTTCAGCTCTTGAAAGGACTTTGACTGAGTTTCTTAGGATCGATTGTGTTGTGTGTGTTATTAAAATTTTGCACACAATTGACCGAGAACTGGACCTACATGTTTTATGCCGACTCCGAACGGCTAAAGTTCATGTTCTCAAGAAGCCTTACATGCCATTTTTTACTCTCTGAGGTTTGCCATTGTCTGCAGAGAGGTGGTGACCGATCAGAAAAATTTTTTATTGAAAAAAACTTTTCGCCACGGCTGGGGATCGAACCCGGGCTCCGAGCATGCTAAGCCACACACTTAACCTGCATGCCACGGTCACCACATAGAGGAAATAGAGGAAAATCTACTGAAAAAGGTTTCAAAATTATCAAATCATTAGTGCTCTCGTTTAGAGCAGCAAGATGGAAACAATGGAAATGAAAGTGAAACGAAAAGTGATGTTTTTGAAGTCGAAGAAAAAAGAGCTGTTGAATTAACTGTCGGAGATGAAGAACTTTCCTTGCCTTCTTCGCCTTCACCATCTCTACAGAATATAATTGAAAATGTTGCAGGATTATGGTTTGTGGAATATTCAATGAAATTTATCAAGTTTGCAGAAATATTGATATATATAATATATATAAAATATCAGAACGAAGACCTTTAAACACGAACAGGGCATAAAAATGCAAAAAGATCCTTAACACCAAAAGGAACGACTTTTTGATATACTGTTTAAACCGATGCTATGACTTTGACTGATAAAGAAGTTTGCTAAAACTTACTTTTTTCAGATGTTTCAAAACAATCTCATAAGTCAATGTATCAGACAATCATTGAAGAAGAATTACACAGCCACACAAAAAAAAAGTAGGATATACATTTAATGCGACATTTGCTATTCGCAGTATTTTTGTTTCCTGATCTCGAATCTAGTGTCAGAATGAAGCCATCACATCAGTATTTTTTTTCTAGCCTCAAAAAAACGGTAAAATATGGAGAAAAATTAATGAAAATTGGCCACAAGATATTGGAAAAATTTTTTACATTAAACACTGAATATTAATGAAGAAGAATCTGTTGAATCTGATTCCACCGATAGAACTGAAGTAGTGCAAAAGGTTTTTCCTAACCTCAAATAAGTAACCGGAAATAACTATTTTTGAAATCTAAATCAATTTCAGTCAAAATTGGTACAAAGGGGTTTTCAGGGACGCTGATTAAAAATTAGATTCAAGAAATTCAAGATGGCGTATCCAATATGGGGACGACAATATGAAAAATCAAAGTATTGGACCCAAATTTTGTGGCTTACTGATAACGATTCTTCTGTCAAATTTGGAAAATTCAAGATTTCATATTCGAAATGAGAAATGTGTTATTCAAGATGGCGATATATTTTTTAAAATCAACGAATCTTATTCAAAGTCGGTATAAGAGCGTTTTTTTTTTATCATCGATAACGAATCTTGTAGATGAGACAATCATTGATGAAGAATTATTATCAGTTTTTCCAAAACTAAACTATATAAAAAATTATTTGCGAAATTCAATGTCCGAAGTTGAATGCACTTACTCTCTTTTCAATCGAAACTGATGTTGTTGATATCTTAAATGTTGACGATAGTATTGAAAAATTACTTTTTTTAGCTTTGAACCAAGAATTTCAGGTGTCAAACCTATTCAGTCAAGTCTGCCTTGGTTCGGAAATGGGGAGATAGATAAGCAGGAGAGAAAGGGAAATCAAGAGAAACACGTGTAGAATGTTGTATGTGTGGCAGGCGCTATATCAACACGCGAATTTGAATCTGAGGCAAATTTATGCCTATACCTCAGTCAATTCGAGTTATTAAGCAATCTCATTCCACAAACATCTCTTCCATCAACCACAACTTCCAAAGTCGTATATATTGATGAATTATTAATTTCAGTTTATTAGAAATGAGGAAAGTTTTAACCGGGATTCGAACCCGGAATCTCTGGGTTGGCAGTCAAGCACGCTAATTTTTTTTTTTTTAATTAGTCAGTTTTATATTTTACGAACCCATTGTTTTTTATATGATATTTGCAATTTTTTTCAAAATTTTTCTCGGACCCCCTGAAACTGGAACCCGAAAAACTCGCCTTTCTGTTATGACGTCGCTGATATATACATATATATACTATTATTAATATAATATATATTTGTACATCTGCATCATTTTATAAATCGGAATAAATTTAATTTTTTTTAATTTAGAAGACCATAAATTTTACGATCATCGGTGAGTGAATATAAACAAGAAAAGCTTTAAGGTGTCTTTTACTTTCTAAGTCCGAGAAAAAAAGATTTGTTTTTTTTTCGATAAAAATGATCTATAACATCATAAAAGTATTCTCTTGAAACTAAATTTGTAAAATTCGGCCATGGAAAAGAGTTATACACAAATTTGTAACGGTATAAAAACTTTTAAAAGTGCTTTTCTCAAAACTACATTCTTGGAACTCATCCATAAAAAATTTCGAGATCTACTTTCTCGAGATTTTAAAGTCCACATTATTCCCTTATTCTCCACATTATTTTATTATTCTCTTATTCTCTTGCAGACGCAATTTTGCAAAATAAAAAACAAAAAAAAAAAACGAAAACTTCCTTAAGTAATAAAAATAATATTAAAATAATCAAAAAAGTTTTATTTTTTTAGATTCGGGCGATGCCCAGTAGAGTGGGTCGAAAAAAAAGTTTGAAAAAACCACCCCCTATTTTAAAGTTGACCTCGAGAGGATTCCGAAAAAAAAAAAAATTTTTTTTTTTGACCACCGGAAAAACAGCCAAAATGGTATTTTTTGCATAACTTAAGCATTACATGTCAGATCTTAAAAAGTTATATGTCGCTGAACAGGGTTTTACGAGCACTATAATGTCTTCTTAGAACATTTTTTCTTCTGAGGTCGTATTCAACTAGTAAGCCCCATTAGCCCGATTTATCGCCCTTAAATTTTTTGTTGTTTTTTCTCATAAGATTCAAATCCTTCAAATTTGTTTAATTTGTGTGCAAAAAATTATTTATGAAGTTCCTTTTACAATTTTGTTTATGTTATGTAATTGTTCGTTAACTAAACTAAAAGTAAATTTTTTATAAAAAAAAGGATTATATCAAATATTTGAACTATTAAAACTTCTTTGTTTTTAAACTTGATGAATAATTTTTTGAGCACAAATTAAAAAAATTTGAAGGAGTTTAATTATATGGGGAAAAAAAAGAAATTAAAGGGGGATAAATCGGGCTAATGAGGCTTACTAGTTGAATATGACCTCAAAAATAAAAATGTCCTAAGAAGACATTGTAGTGCTCGTAAAGCCCTTTTCAACGACATATAATTTTTTAAGATCTGACATGAAATGCTTAAGTTATTTAAAAAAAACCATTTGGGCTGTTTTTCCGGTGGTCCAAAAAAAAATTTTTTTTGTTTTCGGAATCCTCTCGAGGTCAACTTTAAAATAGAGGGTGGTTTTTTCAAACTTTTTTTTTTTTTGTATGGAGGCCGACCCACTCTAATGCCCAGGCCTTTAATGAAGTGATTCCATTTTGAAATTTTGCTCATTTTCATTTTTTTCCTTAAAATTATGGATAACTTACAAATCAACTTTTAGCAGACGCCAGGAGGAACCAAAAGTGGCCAAACTTTATTTAATATTTGATACATACTTAAAACTGTATAGAAAAACTTTTTTGAATAAATATAATACTTTAAATATTTATTCACAATATTAAATTTAAAAACCTTAATTTTTACGATTTAGTAAGTAAAGATCATCTTAAAGCGTGTATGGCATATGCGATGACCGACAGTGATCTAAGCAATTGCTTTAACTTCGAATTGTATGTAATAAATTAAATGAGTTTAAACTACATCTTATTGCACTTAAGCTATATTTTGACATCTGGTACAACTTTAAGAGCGTTAATTAATTAATCCACCAATTACTCATAATTGCCAAAAAACTACACTCATACATACTCAAACAAAAAAAAAAAAAAAACAAAAAATAAAAAAACCACAAGACATTGACTGCATTAAAAGCATTAACACAATAATTAAGATTTCTTGTCTTGGATATCGCATTGCTTAAATTGACATTTAATTACATTTAGAACCGATAAAACGTCTTTATAACGCGCTGTTTACTGTTGATGCTCAGCTCTCAGGGGCTTCCTGCTAAATCACTTTGCAAAAAGAAACTCATTAAAAATATTAAATCCGAGTAGCTTAAATAAGTGCTTTTGTAGTCACTACTTAATGGCATGCATGCGCTTATGTCCAACTAAAAATGGGTACATATAAAAAAAATATTAAGTTAGCCGCAATGAATCCAATCCAAATCCAAAGCGTGGAAAGGCTGTACAGTCGCCTGGCAAGGTTATGGCATCAGTATTCTGGGATGCGCATCGTATTATATGTATTGATTACCTTGAAAAGGGCCAGACCATCAACAATGCACCATACCACAATTCAATGGAAACGATAGAAGATAGTAAAATTTTGCAAATAACATTTTTTATAGAACATTTTCACACTCTACGAATTATTATCAGAACATTTTCTTCGACCTTTTTTTAAAATACATTTTTTTAAGCACATCCTTAAAATACGAGCTAAACCGTTAACATATTTTAAGAAAAAGATTTACCAATAAAATTTACAATTGAAATTTTACAATTGAATATACAGAAGTTTTCTTACATTTTTTTTTTTAATTATAAAATTTTTAACTTAAAACTTTTATTTTAAAAAAAACTCATATTTTAACATTTAAAACGCCGATGCCAAAGAAGTTACTTTGTAAGAAGTTCGTTCTTTTGTACAAGTTTAAGTGGTGGTAAGGCATGCTTAGGAAATTTGCAAATACAAAATACAGCCAACATTATTCTGCTAAATAAATTAGCAAATATTTTGCTCAAAAATAGTTACAAAGGTTTTTATTATCTCAGGGTCTTGCTCTGCAACAAAAACAATTAGAGCAACAACAACATTGATAATAACCTAGGTTAAACTAAGCCATTATTGAACAAACAATGCAAAACAATCTTATATCTACAATTGTGAAAAGAATACAAAGATATACAGATCCTCAAATGGTTAACGGTACGTATGAGTAACATTAGTTATTCAGGGGTGGAATCGGCTAAGATAGTCAAGACAACAAGGTTCTCTCGTTGGGCAGCTGGGCGTAATGTCCGAACTAATTTTTGCGTATAATCCAAGAACAGAATGAGCAAAATTTATCACTTTTTTGTTTATATCATGTAATACTGCTAATATGCGGATATTTTCCTGCAAAATTAAAAGCATTTTAAGTAAAAAATATATATAGCAACAACTTCATGAATGCTCACATTAATCATTGGGATTTGAAAATTTTAAGTATAGCTTATTCAGCACAAAACACTACAATCAAAAATCCCGCTGATAAAAAATGTTTCGTGATGACATGCATTTCTTTGTGCTGTTAAGGGTTGATTATTGCTATTGATCGCTAGCGCAACAGTTTGACTATGTTCATCTGTATAATACACTGTGTGTTCCTCTCGAACCGTGGACTTCAATACTAAAAATTTGTTAAGAACATAACAGTTCACATGTTATCTTCTGACCCCATTAAGGCAAAGATTCAAAAACTTTTCTATATTACCGCGGTATTTATTGTTTTTTCTAAAACTAACATACAAATCTGAAGCACAGCTGCATGAAGCAAATTTTATTATTTTAGCGTTTAATAGACGGATTTATTTTTACTGTTCTTGTTTTAATTTTAATGTTATTTTTTATAATTTAATTTTATTAATAAAGTTATTTAATTTTTTTTTTTTATTTTCTTTTAATAACTAAAAATATATTTTGAAATAAAAGTTGTTGCTCCCTCCATGTTGATATTTTTTTGTTTCTGAAAACTCATGTCAATTTCATTTTTTACACAAATGCTATGGTTATCATATATTACACACAAAAAAAAAATAAAATAAAATAAAAATAACAAAACTTAAGCATAGGAAGAAGTACTAGCAGCTACAACGTCAACCATTCAATTTTTGCTTCCTCCCTGAAAACAGTCTGGCACATGGCCGATTTTTAATGAATATGTTATTAAATTAGTATTTCAACAGTGACGATGTCCAAAACTAATTTAAGTGATGCAATAAATTCCACTAAGTTGTCTGGCATTGTACACCCTCAATATGGCTGCCAGCCTCGTAGTCTTCATCATCATCTTCACCATGCGCCCCAGCGCCATGCTCATCGCCAAACGGCTCCAGATCAACCAATTGCACCTCCTCAGCTTCGGCTGGCATGTTGAAGGGTTCGCGAGGTGGTAGTATTTTCTCCAATATTTTCAGCGACTCTGGTGGTGCAAAGTTATTATCTGGAAAATCTACGCGGAATTCCACAAACAGATCGCCCTTGTCGAACGGATTATTGCGTAACGGCATACCTTCGCCAGGTATAACTTTCATGTCACCTGAGCGTATGACATCACCGGGTTTGTTCCGTATGCAAATATCACGTCCATCTAAATGTTTGAAGACATGCTCGAAGCCGCACAGCGCTTGCGTAAGACTCACGCGGATGTCGCGTAAGAAAAGATCATTCTGACGTCGCAAAAACACTGGGTGTTCCTTCTGTATAAGTATGACAATAAGATCGCCGCGTTGACCTGTGTTTGGTTGGTTGCCCTCGGAGGGAAAGGGAATCTTAAGCATGTTTGGCGCACCCTTCTCAATGGTTATTTCTCGTGTTTGTTGCACATCACACAGACCTTTGCCGCTGCAGCTCTTACAGTGTAGCTCCTCTTTTATAATGGAACCACGACCATTGCAATTGTGACACAGCTAAAAATTAACAGTTAACATTATATTAAAATATTTTTTATATACTCGTCAACTCACCGATTTAAAAGCAGTCATGCCTCCAAAGATACCTAGTAAAGTTCCAGAACCGTCACAAACAGTACACTTTTCAAAACCTTCCTTAGGTCCGCCTTGGCCAGCACAAGCTTCACAGTATTCGGTACGTTGGTATTCAACTGTCTTAGCCACATTACCGTTATAAATCTCTTCCAGTGTCACCTCCAACTTGACCACAACATGTGCATCCTTCGACCGTCCGCCGCCGCTGGTGCTGGCACCATGTGCTTGACCGAATGGAAACCATTGCGAGAAGAATTCCGAAGCATCGCTGAAGCCCTCATTGCCTTCCTGCAGCCCCTTCAGACCATAGCGATCGTAAGTTTTACGCTTTTCCGCATCTGAGAGCACTTCATATGCAAAACTGATTTCTTTAAATTTATCGCCCGCTTCAGGATTTTTATCAGGATGAAACTCCTTGGCCAATTTACGATAGTTCTTTGAAAGATAATAGAAAATGAAAATAATTCACAAATTATTAAAAATGTAAACAAAGCTATACATCCACATCAGCTGTTTGTGGAATAAAACTCCACAGCGGCAGTTGTCAAATTTTTCAAGTTTTGTTTGTCGCCGCCTTCGCACTCCATTGATCAAAAAACGCTCTATGTATGAGCAATCTTAGGGGAAATCTTGTCATCACCCACTGAAAACTGCAATTTGTGATAAACCAAAAGTTTCAACTGCTACATTTGCGGAAAATGCACACTCAACCATGAACTTATTTTACAACTGACGCCGCACCCAGCTTCCTGCTCTAAACAATTCCATTTTAAGCTTTTATTAAGACAACAAATTGCCAACTTAGGTAATCAACAATATTCAATAACTAATTCCGCCTCCCCTTGAGACAGCTTCTGGATGATTTCTGCTGATTGAGTTGAATTTTACCTTTTTGATGTCCGCATCTGTTGAATCCTTGCTTACGCCGAGAATGTCATACAGCTCTGTGTGCTCCATCGCCTCGCAGTTTTTATTTGTATAAAAATAATAAATAAATTACTATTTTTAATAAACAGAAAACTAATTGAAAAATTTCCTAAAAGTTTTCTGTTCTCTGCAATATTTTTCTTTGGCGAATAATGGCTAAATCGCAATACTGCGTGAGGTCGGTCGTGCGTTGACAGCTCGAGTAGAGATCAACGTGTTCTTATGGTGCAAATCCAAATGCGACCTCAAGCGTTGGTCGTACTTTATATCGTAAAACAAGAAGAAGAGATAAAATACGACCAAAGTACGATCTAACGAGATAAGTAGAAAAATGTTCTACTCGGTCGTGCGTTTGACATTTCTTCATAGAGCAGAGTTGCATTTTCATTGAAAGCGCTTAAAATGTGGGTGTTTTATGGTTTCACTGACAAAGATAGATTTTCGTGGGATTTCATTTATTATCGCTGGAATTTATGTTTTATATAATGTTTTTTAATTACTCATGCTATTAAAGTAATCAAATTAAGATTTTGATAAAGTTAATCTATTTGTATTATTCGATATCTTAGAAATTTATATAGAAATTGAGAGATTTAGAATTGGAGGAAAAACAACTTTTGTGGGCATTTTTGTGTAGCTGCTTTTATTGGCATCGCCAAAATTACAGACGCACAATCTGTCAGCGCAACATTGAGTTTTGTAAAGTAATAGGTCGTGCGTTCTGTCAGTTCATCTCGTAAAGTTTATGCAACGTCGATATAAAGTACGATCGGCGCACGACCGACCTAACGCAGTATTGCGATTTCAGCATAACGACGATGAGAAATAAACCGAGATAAGTACTGCCAGTTCAAAAACTTCAAAGTGCTGTCAATCAGGAAGATATGAAAATGAAAAGGGCATAATTTTTATTTAGCTATGAGCAGTGTTGTCACTTGAAAATATTAAATAGTGGTAAATTAAATTTAAAAAAAAGTATAAAATAGTGGTGCACTTAGAAGAACTACATAGATTATCATAAAAAAAATCCAGTGTTTGATGCTAAGGTATAAAAAATTACGTATAATGGCATTTTTTAACGTTGATTCAGATATAGTAGAACAAGAACAAATTATTATTTAATTCGTGATTATAAAGATATCAACTACTAAAAAGATAGCCTGAAATCTATACAAACATTAAAGTGATGACGAAAACAGAGTAATAAGTCTTTGAAAAACTTCAAAAAGTTAATGTAAAATGGTGGAAGCCAAAAATATCAAGAAAAGATCTACCACAGTTGTAGGAAAGTGATATACTGCTTATAAGTAATATTTTATTATTAATTGCTAGTTCTGAAAGTGATGCCTAAGTAAATTTTTCGCGAATGTGTTGCTACATGAAGCGTCAAAAAGTTGTCGTAAAATTATTTTAAAATTAAATTTGAAATAAAAAAACATGTATTTTTTTACAAAGCAAGTTTTAAGAAAACGATCGCTTATCATATGTATACTAAATAATACTGATTAATACTTCATATGAAACTGTTAGTTGATTAAAATTTTGCCCAGCAAATGATAGAAACATACTTAAAAATTTTAGAAAATTTTGAACACCGATATTTATTACCGGATATTTATTTTTTAACCATAAAAGGTAGGGCAAACTCCGATTCAATGGAGTTCAAACTTTGAGCTATCCAAACAGAGTTAAAATATAATTAATTACCTAAATCAGATAATTTATACATTTTGATTTTGCGAAGGTGTCAAAACGCAAATATATCGAATGGTGTTGGACTCCGTGAAACTCCAAGCGGTCCAAATTTCCAAAGAGTCAAAAATTCTAAGTGTGAATGGTTACAAGTTCTGTTTCAAAAATTGTCTAATTTTCCTGCAAAGGTGAAAACTGTTATTAATTGAGAGTAAATAGTTTAAATAGATTTATGATATTAAAATTTTCGAAAATATTCAAAATTTCTTTTTAATCAATCAAATACATAATTTAAACAGAGATATAATCAAGATTGGTTATATATGCTCATTATGCAAAAAAATATTTTGATTTTTCAAGCGTTTAGTGCTGAAAATTTTATTAGTATCGCGTACATTTTAAGAACCGAGTTTCAAAAATTTCAAATTCAAACATTTGTCAAGCCCTATCTGTCAAAGATTAGATATAGAAATAAATTTTCAAAAATTTAAAAAATGCAAATGGAATAATATTAATTAGCAATTTAGTGGGTAGATGTAATAAAACATTGGAAAAACCATCGCAATACATAATTAATTTGGCAACAATCGTTGTTGTTCTAGTTTTATTCTTCTCCTCATCAGGAACTTAGTGGGGATTTATACAATGAAACTAGTCGCATGTCCGAGAGACGAAAAAGTCTCTCGGGCTGTGATTTCATGAAACTTTTTTGACCTTATTCTTTCAGATTTCCGTTGCTGGCTGAATTTCGAAAGCAAAGTCTCTTCAACACAAATTCATCATGTTATTTGAAGATGAAATTTTAAAAGAAAATTGAAGAATGTTGCATGCGATAAGCTTAATTGTATAAATCCCCGCTTATCGATTCCTGCTGTTATACATACCATGGTGAAATTAATATAAGGTGTTCTCATCCCAAATATCAGAAAAAAATAGGCTGCCTTATTTTGACAATTTCTTTTGAAATCGGAGTAGGGTTGCATATTTTTGTACTTTCCTGGTACTCGTACTTTTTTGTGATGCTACTTGAATATGATACTATTATACATGTAACATTAAAATTTTAGTTTTTAATTAATAATTTATTTACTAATTTACTTATTAATTTTTGAAATAAGTTCATTTTAGCTTTTATATATTAGCTGTGTTTTTTACCAAGCGAGTAGTCAAAAAACGACTGCTTACTCGCTTAAGAATTTTTTTAAAACTTGGAAGCATTTTCTGAAAAGTCAAAGACGTTGTTTATGTTCTGATCAAATTTTTGTAAACAATTTTTGACAAATTTATTTTATATATCAAAGTTCTGACAATTAGTGATGCATAAATTTTCAGATTTTAAGCATTGGAGACTCGGTTCTGAAAACAAACCCGATACTCAAAATATTTTCAGTGCTAAAAGCTTAAGCAAATAACATAGTTTTACAAATGAGTATATTTGATAAATTTTGTTTATCTTACCTGTTAAATTATTATGTATTTTTATTGAAATATTGATCTTAAGCAAATTATGAGTATTTCGTGAAAAGTATTTGGTACAAAAAATTTTCATTTCATACATCACTATTGACTATCAATCAGATATAGTTGCCACCTTTGTAGGAAATTTATACAATTATTGAAACATAACTTGGAAGCAACTTTTAAGAGAGTAACAGTTTCCTGTGTTATTTAAGCGAGTATACATATCGCACACTAAATACAAAACAGTCACAACTCAAAATTTTTTTATGCCGACTTTTTGTTATAAATCAATTCACAAAACACATATCTCAGTATCTTTTTCATTA
Organism: Tetanocera ferruginea; assembly: GCA_958299015.1. NCBI lineage: Eukaryota > Metazoa > Arthropoda > Insecta > Diptera > Sciomyzidae > Tetanocera > Tetanocera ferruginea. The sequence goes on from OY282641.1 coordinate 158,673,987, forward strand.
TTTTCTTCATTAATTGGAAGAATGAAGTTTGTGTGTTTAAATGAAAATTGCTTTTCTTCTGTAGTATCAAACAAAGGGTTTTATTTTTCACTTCTCCTGAAAAGTCATGTTTTTTGAGTTGTGACTGTTTTGTATTTAGTGTGCGATATGATAAGCGGTCGTTTTTTAACTACTCGCTTGATAAAAAACACAGCTATTATCAACTTATACTTATACTTATACAACAGATACTTTCTAGAAGTTTGATTTTTACTATGAAAGAGTGCATTCGGTTTTAGATGAGAACCGCTTGACACTTGACAACATAAGCAAATGATCAGAGCTTTCTTGACAATCTTCTAAATTGAGTTTACTTATAACATAACATGCAACGCACTCTAGAGCATCTCCATGTAAAACTCAAAATTAATTGTCTAATCTTTATATAAATAGGCGTAGGGAAAACAGTTAAACCCATTTTTTCCCGTGTTTCTCAACCTATTTTGATTATTGTTTTTTTCCGAGCGCGGAGAAGGAGAGCACCGACTATTTTTTATAATTAAAATGGTATAATTATTTACAAGGTAGTATTGCCGTTTCTGTAGGAAACAATCATGATTCAATTAATTAAAAGGTTATCCCAATATTTGACGTCTTCTCAAGAAGTTGCGCATAAAAATAAATTTAAAAATAGAAAATTTTTTATTTGTCGGTAAAGTTTCCATTGGTAATTGATACAATGATCGACATTTCATCAACTTGACAACTTTTCTGACACTTCCCTAGCGATAGCTTCGCTCCCCGATGTATCGCTATCACAACAGTTGACACAGCCGAATGTGGCCAACGCATATAACAACGAACAGCTGTTTTTGACAGGAACTCATTTACTTGTAGATGAGAAAATCAACACTTGTCAATGCTACCTTGTAAATTATTATACCATGGACCCAGGCGAAACTAGTATACATGAATATTCATTATATTTGTAGTCAAAAGAAATTATAATCTAATATAATAATAATAATCTAAAATAATAATCTAAGTCATAATCATGTTTCGAGAAATCTTGCTAAAAAGTTTTCATGTTTATAAAAATTCGATGCTAGGTTTTTCGTTTTTTTGTGAATACTTTTGCTAGGATCAAGTTTTTTATATAAACACAAGCTTTTTGCGTTTTACTTACCATAAATAAAAAAGTATTTTTTTTGAGTACTTAACGGACTCAAAACAACACCCTTAAAAAACATGTATCTGAAACCTTTATTATTGTCAAAATAAGGTAGCATGTCAAAAAAATATTGAAAAATGTCATGGGATGAGAACACCTTTCAATTATTTCACCATGATACATACAAGGGTTTGTACACTCTTACAAGAGAACATTAACAAAAATCAATGAGCAATTAAGTTTTAAGTAAAAGTCAAAATTATAATTAATAGTACGTTTGTACTGAGCTGAAATTGAGTAAATTTGTAAGATGATTTCGATGAAAATTGTGAATGTTCGTACTGAATTCATGTAATTTCATTTGACGTTTATATATTTTTTTTTGACGTCATTGTTTAATTTTTGGTAACGCAAGAAAAAACACAATATGGTTATGGAAAGTGCAAATTTAATTTATTATTAAAACATGAGATTAATGATGAGGATGTTGATGTATACAAAAGAAAATACTTGGTTCATGAAAGAAAACGCCGGTTAATTAAAGAAAGGATCAGGAAACTTTAAATAAATATCATCAACTCAAGAAGACAGCATTCATCATCAGCTGGCAAATGACAGTATCTATTGACAGCAGTGCCAAATACGGTAGCAATATATCAGAGTTGGTTTACAATTTTTGGAATTTCGAATTAAATTTCGTTGAAATTGAGGTTAGTTTCTAATTTCATTTGTCAGTATTTGTATGGCGAAATTGTGCAATTTCAGCCGAAAGTGAGAATGAGCTCGAAATGCAAAATTTTGGCCCAGTCCGAAAGTACTATAACATTAATTGAAATTAAATTATAAACTTGATGCATTAAAATTAATTCGGATAGAAAATATGAGTGAAAGCAAGGTGGAAGAGTAAGTAATTGTGGAAGAGAAAGAACAGCTGAGAGAAATAGAGGAGGTATAGAGTATTAATTCTATAATTCTGTTCACAGCATTTTGCTGGTTACGTTTTTACGTTCAAGACCAGCCAACAAGAACACAAAGAGAATTGTACAGAAACAAAATATTTTTGAAAGTTGTGGTCGCTCACTTTTTAAAAATTGTGTTTCAAAATATTGAGCAAAATTAACAACCTTGATTATTTCTTTATATTCATGACTATGTGGCAGGTACCAACAGCCAACTCACTTTATACTATGTTCACACTGAGATAAAAAGCTGAGTAATTTCGAGCTTTTGAGTAATTTCGACTGAAATGATCTAAGAACTATGGTAATTTCCCATACAATTTGTTGATTTGGAAATCACCTCAAACAAGGTAATTTCGTTCAAATTACTCACGAAATTAGGCAAAAATGCACTGCAACCCTGAAATCTGAATATATTGTGAATTAAACACACCCTTTTTTTGGCGTATTAACAATCTTGCTATCCATTCCAGCTGAGCAGTCAAAATTAGACATGACACATGATAATGGCCACATTCAGATACTTAGCTGTTTTGACCCTTCGGTTAGCAACCCATTCAGTGAAACTTAAGTGAGCGATGTTTTCAATGAATTAAAGTTGCACAATTGATAACATGTACGGCTTTATGCGAAATAATTTTGCAAACTTACTTTGAGTAAGAATTCTCTATTTTTAATTGAACATTTAAGTTGGCAACTGTTGAGAGTGCTGAATGTTGCCAGTAAAAAATTGACAAAAAAATAAATCAAACGTCAAACGAAATTATCCAAGCCTAGTGTGAACACTTTTGCACAATTTCGAAATTATCTCACGAAATTACCTAATTTGATCTCAGTGTGAACATAGTATAATTTGATCTCAGTGTGAGCATAGTATTAAGCTATAGTGACAATAATCTCAACTTAATCAATTAATTCATTCATGGCTTATTATTATTGCTTATTATCAGTGACGCGGCTATTGTATATATTTTAGAATGGTTTCGGGGAGATTACGATTTCCTGGGCGCCGCGATTTGACGATGGATTCGAAGAGTACTTTTAATAAAAATAAGAATAGCCAAAGGAAATGTTGTGTTATCGATTTGTTTCCGAGTTATCGATTTTTTTAAATTTTTTTTTTGCTATAAGGTCTATGAAGAAAACTGGCTGTATTATTTTTAATATATAACCGATATTAATGATTAAGATAAAATCTAAAAGGTTATATGTAAGGCTTTTAGAAAAATTTTACATTAATGAAATCTGTTGAGTACTTTGTATTTTATAGGTATTTTTATGCAATACAAATATATTTTCTTACATAAAACCGTTATTTTCTCAAAAATTACCGTTATTACTATGAATTATAAAGAGTAAATTATTAAAGCTTGAACATTTATCTTTCATTTGGTATATAATATATATAATTTATTTGACTTTTTGTCGTGTTTTTTATGATACAATGATTTGCCCTTGTACGGAAAATTGCTTATTTCACTCATATTTACCTTAGATGTTTTTCTTTCTTACTCCATATTTACGAATATCGCCATTACAATACAATATTTATATGAATTAACGGGATTTTCGAGTCAGTGAAAAAAATTTGTATGTTTTGGTCGATCATTTAATAAAAAAATAAATATTTTTATCTATCGAAAAAAAGGTAAAACTTTCAGCTTATCAAAAAATATATATTTTTATTACCTTAAAAACGAAAATTTTGCAGAAAAAAACGGTTCCTTTAATTAAAAAATTCAAATCTAATATATATTCGCTTATAAATTTAAAAACATTTTTGAAATTATATTTGTTTTATATATCGTTGAAAAGGCATTTAATTACCTTTACAATAGCATGTCAATCTTTAAGATCCATTGGATATCGGCAAAGATATAGAAAATTTTGTGAACAGATTTTTTGACAAAGAAAACACTTGGAAAATTTTAATTTTATGTAATATAGTGTGAAATTAAATCAAAAAATGTATATTTTTATATGTCAAACAAAAGGTCTAACTGTAAGCTTTTCAAAAAAAATATATTTTTAGTAACTTAATAACGTAAATTTTTTATAAAATAACGGTTCTTTTTATTAAATAATTCAACTTTGGAATAAATTCGCTTATAAAATTAAAAATATTATAGCAATGATATGTATAATAAAAATATTTGAAAGGTCATTTAATGACCTTTGAAATGACATATCAATCTTAAAGATCCATTGAGTAACGACAAAGATATAGATGTTTTTTTGAACAGATCTTTTAAGAAAAATTTTTTTTTTAAAAATCGATAACTCGATAACTAATAGAGTTATCGATTTTTTGTTCGGCGAATCATGTTTTTTTGTTGTTTTCTACCAGAAAACATCTTCAAATCGCGGCGCCCAGGAAATCGTAATCGTGCCATGGTTTCACAAATCATCATACATTAAAAAAAGTTAAGCAAGACTTTTACACCTTTATAACTTTATTGTAATTTTAAACGATAAAATTACATGAGAAAATTTATAACAAGAGAGCTCTCCATATACAAGTTTTGGCAACGCGTTTATGTCTCACTAAAAACTAAAGTTGGCAACGTGGCATAAATTGACAACGTACAACGCGATCCACAATACATACAAAAATTTCCACACGACGGCCATTTTTGTTAATGTCAGCCATCACGTCATTAAAGCAAAATAATTTCTTATTTGCTGCTATGTACTAAATAAATTGTTGCTGCTATAGAAAAAATCGTGAAAGTTATGAAATAGTTAAAAACACATCAATTAATAAAAGTGAAAAATAAAGTGATTTCGATTAATGCAATAATTAAAGAAAAGTCTGACGAAAACTGCACAGAACGGCAGATAAATTTTGTGTGTATAGACGAAGAAAACGGCATAAGAAGATAGGGAAAACCCTTTACACTGCGCAAAATGATGGAAATTCGTGAGGAAGCGGTGGAAAATCACCACACAAATCAGCTCTGTACGGAGCAGCCAAAGAGTCCAACAACCGGGAATTATGAGTTTTTGGCAAAACAAAGAAATTGGCAAAATGCAACAGAACTGAGTGAAAATAAACAAAACATTGGGTTTGGCGCCGAAATTCCAACAACAATTATGGCAACAACAGAATCTGTAACAAAAAAAACTGAAGCAGCAACAAAAACTACAGTGGTAACAGCAGCAAAAGAAGAAGCAAACACTAGCACAGAAGTAGTTGCGGACGAAGTGCCTCTTGATGTGCAGGAACTACAAATAAATCCAGCTGACATCAATACAGATCCTTTGATAACCGTGAGACAAGTTAAAATAAACTTTGAATCAAACAATGGTGTGAATGGGGGAAAATATACAACTGAGCAGACACAACAAAACGCAGACAGGTCAGGGAATGGGAACGAAAATAGGGAAGGTGATGAGGATGATGACGAGGATTCAGATAATAGTGACGACGATACTACTTCCGATTCGGACTTTTCTGATATAAGTGGCATGTCTGAAGAATCGGGACGTGAATGGAAACCTATAACAAAACCCATTAACTGGGTGCAAAAACAAATTCACTCTGGCGCTAATCCGCGTGAGCTGCTCTCACAAATGCTTCCCAACAGTGGTCCACTTGCACCAGGTCTAAACGATATGACTTTGTGGCGTATATTGGCTAGCATGCTGTCTGAACCACCGCGACGACAGAAGCTACGCTATGTCAACACATTTGCAGATGTTATTCAGCTGGTGCGTGAATCCAAAAACATTATTGTGCTCACGGGAGCTGGAGTTTCTGTATCTTGTGGCATACCAGACTTTCGCTCTAGTGATGGCATCTACTCACGTTTGGCTAAAGATTTCCCTGATCTTCCCGATCCGCAGGCAATGTTTGATATCAACTATTTTTCTCGCGATCCACGTCCCTTCTACAAGTTTGCACGTGAAATCTATCCGGGTCAATTTGTACCATCGCCTTGTCATCGTTTTATAAAATTATTGGAGAACAAACAGAAACTTTTGCGCAACTATACACAAAATATCGATACACTGGAACAAGTGGCTGGCATACGTAATGTCATTGAGTGCCACGGCTCATTCTCTACGGCATCATGTACCAAATGCAAATTCCGCACCTCTGCAGATGCTATACGCGCAGATATTTTTGAGCAACGCATCCCTGTTTGTCCGCATTGTCAACCGAATGTGCGTCGCAGCTCGTGTGCATCGGAGCCCGTTTCAGAGTTGGAGTTGAAACAAATTGTTGAGAATGGCATCATGAAACCGGATATTGTTTTCTTTGGCGAGGGTAAGATATTGTGTAACTGTAGATGATTTAAAAAATCATCTAGCATTTATTTATCCAAAAATATAAATTCAAATTATTGTTGTTAAATCGATTCTTAATGATAGGGAAATATCTATATTTATAAATAGTGTCAACAAAGTCTAAAGGGTCTCTAATTTATAAAATAATTTGTTTACATGCCACTCTGCCATAACATTTATTTTTTACTCTTAAAATAATTATTATAGTTGACATTTGTCAATGATATTCCATTGTCCATCCAACATTCCCAATACTTCTTGAACCCTTGAAACTAAAAGTAATGCTATCCAGACAACTTTTTGTAGAGTCCTTATTACTGTGTTGTGTGGAATCCATTCTATTCAGTATATTCACAATCTATTGAAATTTATGCTGAAGCATTTTACAACACCCTACAATTTTTGTGTTGGAATCTCAATATACCGACTGGGTGTTTCCTTGTTTCAGTGATCTTGAATCAGGATAGAATTATTTTCTAACCAACATATACACAGTCCCCTTTATATCCAAAGGTTTGCTTTAAATAATTATTTTTATAATATATATATATTAAAAGTATGCCATCACAATTATGCACACATTAATTTTGAACAATAATAATTTATGTCAACACCTCCCGCAGGTCTGCCCGAGAGGTTCCACACTGTTATGGCCGAGGATAAAGATAAATGCGACTTGATGATTGTCATTGGCTCCTCGCTTAAGGTGCGACCAGTTGCACTCATACCCAGCTCGATACCTGCACATGTGCCACAGATTCTCATAAATCGTGAACAATTGCATCACCTGGAATTCGATGTTGAGCTTTTAGGCGATTCCGATGTGATCATAAATCAGCTGTGTCATCATTTGGGCAGCGAATGGAAGCAGCTTTGTTTCGATGACAAGGTTTTGCGTGAATCTACCGATTTGGTGACGTTCGAAGAACTTGAAGAAGATGTTCAGCAATACCGTCTGGATACCGATACCCAATCAGTTAAGTCGAATGCTTCGACAGATATTGCTTTGCGTTCAGCTGGTGGCTACTCGGATAGTGGCTTCGAATCATCTACATCATCAGTGGTTGCGGGAAGCAAAACAACACCTGTTGGCGTCAATTCAGACACAGATAGTGAGGCAACAGAAGCTATACCACAAATCCAAACTAGCATTTTGGCACTAAACGATCCCAAAACCAAAAGCATGCTGCTGGCAGATAACATGGATGCAGCTGTAGACTTTGAACATCCCGCTTTCCAGCCTTTTCATCCAACCACTGGTACCGATAGCTATCGGCATCTGTCGATAGACTCCTCCAAAGACAGTGGCATTCAATGCAACGATTCTTCAAATTCAGCTACACCCACGAGCGTATCTTTACTACCGCCATTAACACAATTCGGTGATAGCGGTGGTACACTTGGTACAGGCAATCAAGCCGATTTATCTGAATCCGTATCCGCCACAGTAACACCCACAAAAGATATGCCTATCGGAGCTGCTCCAATCAACAGCTTAAACCCCACCATATCAGCAGCTGAACGTAAAATAAAACGGCGCCAACAAAAACGTTTGAGCGCCGCAGAACGTTTAATTGAGGGCACCTATTACTGTCATGAAATAAGTTCATCGTATGTATTTCCTGGCGCGCAAGTAACGTGGTGCAGCGATTCAGAGGAGGAAGAAGAGGAAGAGGAGGAGGAAGAAGATGAGGAGGTGGAAGAGGAGGAAGAATTTGAAGAAGAGGATGAAGAGGCAGCTGAAGTGACACAAGCCATTTCACCACTACTACCGTCTGCAATAGAAACCGAGATGGTTACAGAAATCAAAACAACAGCAACAGCACATTTTGGAACAACCAGTACGGCGACTAAACGTCATTCGCCCGACGTACAAAGCAATAACGAAAAATCCTGCGCTTCAAGTGAAAAAACTTGGTGTAGTGACAGCCCGTCAACAACAAAAACAGCTACCTTGTGCAGCCCCCCGCCCACAAAGAAACGTTGTGGACCACCGTGCGTTGGTGATTCAAGTGATGAGCAGACAACGCTGGTAACAACGATTAGCAGCAACTCAACACCTGATAACAATTTAGAAGCCGTTTTACTTGGCGCTGCAACATTATCAAGTGCACAGGAAGCTCTGCTGCAGCATTTTTAAGTAAAAAAGTTCATTAAAGGTTTTTTTCTATTAATTTTAAAAAGTAATACAAACATATACACCGTTAAAAGGCGGTCTGAACATACAAACCTAAGGTGGACAATTATTCAATGACAATGAGAGATTTACATTGATCTGGTGGACGCCAAAGTTAATCGAAACATTAATTAAAAACTTACTCTTACCAGGCACAGCTTCTGAATTTTTTAATTTCTCTGTAAAGGATGTATTGAATATTCACTTTTTTGTTTCGAAAAATATTCAAACTTCCCAATTAAAGTGTAACAAAAGAGTTAAAATAAGTTTAAATTTTCTTAATCATTTTTGCTATCTAACTTTTTTATAGAATAGCTTTTCATAGCTAGAGCATGAAGTAAGCTGTGCACTTTTTTACTAAAATGAATAATATGTGTTGCAATGTGCCCGATGTGTGCTATCAGGTGCCTCTTTGGAAAAAAAAATGATAATTAGGGTTTCATTTTTATGGTGTGTTGGTTTTTAGAAGTAAACCCAGGTTTTTTTTAGAAATTTCACCTCATTTCAACCTCATACAAATTATGCCTTTAAAATCGGGTTTTCTTCCATTGCGACACACATGATAGTTTCCTTGTGGCTTAAATCGAAAAGTGCAGGATACACATGCATCGTCTCAGCTTTCTCCAAGCATTGGCGCGTCGACATCGACTTGCTTGCTTTAAGCGGGACTCTAATTATTTTTTTTTTACTATAGTGCGTAACGGTTTTGGTTAAGTTTATATGGCATTTATAAATATCACATCTGCTTTCATTAAATAATCGTATATATATATACAAACATATATATACATACATCTATTATTATTATTTAACACAACCTAGCTTAAGTAAATCATATTTAAAAAAAAAATCGATTTTGTTATGCGAGAACAGAAAATCAAATCAAATTGATAATATTTACGAGTACCAGAAACCAATCCGAAGTTGTACATTTAACACTTTATACTATATAAAGGGTGATTTTTTAAGAGCTTGATAATTTTTTTTTAAAAAAAAACGCATAAAATTTGCAAAATCTCATCGGTTCTTTATTTGAAACGTTAGATTGGTCCATGACATTTACTTTTTGAAGATAATTTCATTTAAATGTTGACCGCGGCTGCGTCTTAGGTGGTCCATTCGGAAAGTCCAATTTCGGGCAACTTTTTCGAGCATTTCGGCCGGAATAGCCCGAATTTCTTCGGAAATGTTGTCTTCCAAAGCTGGAATAGTTGCTGGCTTATTTCTGTAGACTTTAGACTTGACGTAGCCCCATCTGACAACAACAACACGATTCACAACATTTGACAACATTTCCGAAGAAATTCGGGCTATTCCGGCCGAAATGCTCGAAAAAGTTGCCCAAAATTGGACTTTCCGAATGGACCACCTAAGACGCAGCCGCGGTCAACATTTAAATGAAATTATCTTCAAAAAGTAAATGTCATGGACCAATCTAACGTTTCAAATAAAGAACCGATGAGATTTTGCAAATTTTATGCGTTTTTTTTAAAAAAAAAGTTATCAAGCTCTAAAAAAATCACCCTTTATCTACTATAAACTATATCAACCTTCAGCAAATGTTAAGTTTTGTAGCAGTTCTGTTTTCAAAGTTTTTGTTTCTAAGTATTTGATAAAAAATTTTCCTTTTATTCACACATTTATTTAAAAATATACAGCTATAACGTAAGATTTTATTAAAGCAATTAATTTTTAAAGTTGCTTATTAAAAAAAAGAAATAAATTTTTTTCTGTAATGTTTAAGAAATTTAAAATTAAAGTAATTTTGTTTATTAGTATGTATTTAATTAGACCGTTAAGTAAAGTTACTGCTTAAAGCAAAGCATTACTTGAAACAAACAAATAGAAAAACAATGTAATAAAAACTTGAAAAAATTCTGCAACACAATTGCATAAAACATATACTTATGTTATTCTATAAACAATTAATTATTTTCTGTAGCAAACAATAGCGATTGTATCAACCATAGATTGCAGCAACAAGCATCAATTTATATTATTATGACAGTGAAGCATTTGCTGTATAAATTATTAAAGAAAATATTACACTAAAAACAAAAAAAAATCTCATTTTTCTATACTTATTTTCTTAATGAATGTTATACTTTTTGCGTTAAATAAGTTTTGCAGACAATTTTTTAGCGCGCGGTTTGGTTGGGGGTGAATATATATTTTTATACATGAAAAATATTGGTGCACAAACTGCTGAATTGCATCTTATTTTATATACCTACTTTTTGTATAAATTTAAATTTATTTAAAACAGAACTATTTATTTATGTACTTTGTTGTATGATGTCCTTTAACAATTACATTTTTGTTGCTTACCTATAGCACAAACAACAACTGAATTTGTATAACTCTTGTTGACGCTTTATTTCTATTTCTTTGTGTTATTCTTCTGTTATAAAAATTCTTTAAAATTCTCTTTGGTTTAGTGCAAAAGAATTTAATTTTTATATTTTGTATATTTTTCTAAAATCTCATTTTTTTATTCTTTAAATCTAATTAAATTTCTTACTCTGAATAAAACAAAATTTATTAAAAATAGTATCGTAGTTATTTTATTTTTACACATAATCTTTTTAGTGAATGCTTTTTTTCTGTCTGCACAGTATTTTAATTTAGTTCTATAAAGAAAACACAGGTTTTTATTTTCAACAAAGTTTTTTTATTGATAACACCAATACTTACACAATATATATAAAGTATAACAAACGCAAAAAACACAAACATCTATTCAAAATGTTTAAATAAAATAGCAAATAGTTTTGTTCCTTTGTTTATAATACTCCCAATTTGCAATATTAAGCATATCGATTTCAATATCAATCGATACCTACCCGAGTAAATTAAATTTATTTTTTACAAAACGAAATTCTCAAACATTGAACGAACTTTTTTAGGAAAAATTTACAAAAACGTTTTTAAAGTTAATATCACCAGAGCGTAAAATAACATGCAAAAAACATTCCGTTAGGACTATGATTAAACTAAACTCTCCTTTTTCTATGCCAAATCAAAAGCGTAGCGGAAGCTAGGCGAAATATTTTTGATTTTGATTTTAGACGCGTTTTAAAAGTTCATCCTTTGCTAAAGAGCTATTATCTTGTAGAAAATTTTTCTGTTTAGCTTGAATGTTTATTTAAATTTTGAACCTTTACTTTCACGTGTATAAAAATACCAAATGGAGATAATAAATTAACCCAAATCAAACCCTACTAACGCCTTAAATACAATCCCTAGATACTCAATATAATAATATTCACACAATTGAATCTCTTGTTCTTTGCTGATATATATACGAATATATAAAAAACTTAGTTCTATACTTTTTGTTAAATATTTTAAATACAAATTTTTTTATACATCCTCAGTTGAAGTTTTGATTTTTTTCAGCAGTGCTATCGCTCACGAAAGAAAGGAAAAGCTTTAGTCAATTCTGCCTTTGACTTACATGCCTCGACCTGCGGTAGCATTTCCACCAAATTTAATAAATATATTTGCAGTTGTTGACGTCGCTCTTCGATAAAAACCATATTCATATTTCCAAAATGCTTTTTAGGTGGAAACTCAATGGCATTAACGGAAGGATGTGTCTTTAGCAGCGATTTACGTAGCTTGTTAAATTCGCTATAACGTTTTTGTAGCACCCAATGTTCCAAATGTTTACGCATTGTTATATGTATCTCGTAACTGTAATAAGGGGCGCCATGCTTCGATTTCACCAGCTTCGCATTAGGAATGGTTATCAGAAAATTGGTGGCCAAAGATGAGGAGGGCTGTATGCCGGATTCTTTGTAGTGCTGTGTCAATCTGCGCACTAATTGACGGTTCTCAAGACTAAGCTGAGCAACGCGTGTCTCCAACAGCGCGCAACGTTCATTTACCTCGCGTAGTTTTTCCTCGAGTACCGCATTGCTGTTGTTATTTTGCCCATGCGCTGTAGATAAGGCAGATGATGATTTACTGTACTGAGAAGACGTTTCACTTTTGTTATCGTCGTCTATCTCCGTTACACCACCTTCGGCAGCATCAAATTGTAAAGCCTCTTCATAGCTATTTTGTATGTGTGGAAAAGTTTTAGATTCATTGTCTGTATAGAGGTCAGGCAGTGGTTTCTTAAGAAATTCTATTTCTGGTTCTATTGGGTCTGGAGGTGAAAATGTCAGATCTGCATCAACATCTACTGGAAATTCCAACTGAGCTCCAATTACCTCTGATCGCTGTTGCTCCTTTATGTTAAGTGTTTTGATTAAATTTTCCGTTGAGTTTGCTGACGATATGGGACGTTCTATGGGATTAACTTTGCGTTTGTGTTTTGATGTCGTCAATGGTACCGGTGAAGGAGCATAGATTATTGGTTCCTCTTTACGTAGTACTTGTACAGCGTTGCGTGCACTTCTTGAGTTCAACTCTGTTGTGTCAACAGTCAACGCAAAAAGTACTTGATCAAGACTACCCACAATTTTAGGCAATTCTTTGGCTATTTCTGCATCTAAGAGTAGAGACCATGGTGAATAGTACGTCTGCAGCTGCTCTGGAGTATCCAACCATGTGAGCAAATATCTTTGTAATGAGTTTTCATTAAGTGCACCGCGTATAAATGCCAGGCCACGTCCATATTTTGTCCACACTTGCTTTAAATTTATATAACGTTCTCGTTCGTGTTGCGTTAAGTGGATTTGCAAAAAGTCCCAAAACGTAATATCGGTGGCAGAGCTGATACTGTTGCCTAGAATGGAAGAAATACTTTAAAAATAAATCGTTTTGAATGAACGATCAAGATATATCTACCAGTCACAATTTCATGCATGTTTTGAAATAAGTTTATAGCGATTTTAGTTGCCTGGTGTTGTTGTAGCCCATAGCTAAATGCATCTTCAAGCGCTTCACACAACTCAGTAACGCTGTCGTCACTTTCTGTCGCTAGTTCCTTGCGATCGCTGTAATTGAGACAACACTGCTCGGCGGAAGATTGGAGTCGTTTGAAGATGTCTTCCTTACGCTGTCCAAACGTGCCGCTATTTGTCTTCGGTGGGGTTGAAGAAGCTCGATATTCACGCCCAAGATTCTCGGGCATTTCTTGTAATAATTTATATACTGTGAAATACTGTAGTATTATTTGTAAACAATAGACCCAACTATGTAATTATTTTCACTTTTTCCAACTTCTTTGACCTTATTTCGAGAAATCAAATGCGTCACTTAAATGTGTCAACAATTCTTCAGCCACGATTTTTTTATTGCTGTGTACCCATTTTTGCTTTTAAAACTTTATTATTGTGTTTTAAAAACTCATATTTTGGTTTTTAACATTTTAAAAAAGTTTGTAATATATATTTTTTGTATTTAGAATTGTTTTCTTTTTTTACTTGATCGACTTGCAAATTTTGTAAACGTCAATATTTGTGATTGAATCAGCTGAGCACGATTGTACAGTACGTGCGAAACGTTTGGTCAGTGTCATCGTTAAGTACTTTATTATGATGACGTTCTAATGGTCCTTGCAATCGAAGTTTTTACTATAACTAATTAGGACTTTCGCTTAAAACTATATTATTCCAAAAAATATGTAATTTCCGAAGTGGATTTACAAGAAATTCAGGCACGATTACGATTTCCGGGGCGCCGCGATTTGAAGATGTTTTCTGGTAGAGAACAACAAAAAACATGATTCGCCGAACAAAAAATTGATAACTCTATTAGTTATCGATTTTTTAAAATAAATTTTTTTGTTAAAAGATCTGTTCCAAAAAACATCTATATCTTTGCCATTACTCAATGGATCTTTAAGTTTGATATGTCAATTGAAAGGTCATTAAATGACCTTTCAAATATATTTGTTATAAATATCAATGCTACAATATTTTTAGTTTTATAAGCGAATTTATTCCAAAGTTGAATTTTTTAATGCAAAGAACCGTTATTTTCTAAAAAATTTACGTTATTAAGTGACTAAAAATATGTTTTTTATGAAAAGCTTACAGTTAGACCTTTGGTTTGACATATAAAAATATACATATTTTATTTAATTTCACACTTTATTACATAACATTTAAATTTTCCAAGTGTTTTCTTTGTTAAAAAATCTGTTCACAAAATTTTCTATATCTTTGCCAATATCCAATGAATCTTAAAGATTGACATGCAATTCAAAAGGTAATTAAATGCCTTTTAAACGATATATAATATAAATATAATTTCAAAAAAGTTTTTATATTTATAAGCGAATAAATATCAGATTTGAATTTTTTAATTAAAAGAACCGTTTTTTTCCACAAAATTTACGTTTTTAAGATACTTAAAATATATATATTTTAAAAAGCTGAAAATTTAACTTTTTTTTCGATAGATAAAAATATGTATAGTTTTTTATTAACTGATCGAATAAAAATTACAAATTTTTTTCACTGATTCGAAAATCCCGTTAATTCATATAAATATTGTAGCAACAATGTTGCCTTAAAAATAATTGCTTATTGTAATGGCGATATTCGTAAATATGGAGTAAGAAAGCAAAACATCAAGGTAAAAATGAGTGAAATAAGCAATTTTCCGTACAAGGGCAAATCATTGTATCATAAAAACCACCACAAAAAGTCAAATAAATTATAGATTTTATATACCAAATGAAAGATAAATTTTCAAGCTTTAATAATTTACTCTTTATAATTCATAGTAATAACGGCAATTTTTGAGAAAATAACGGTTTTCTGTAAGAAAATATTTTTTATTGCACAAAAATACCTATAAAATACAAAGTACTCAACAGATTTCATTAATTTATAGGTTATATTAAGCCTTATATATAACCTTTTAAATAATACCTTAATCATTAATATCGGTTATATATTAAGAATAATTTAGCCGATTTTCTTCATAGACCTTATAGCAAAAAAAAAAGTTTAAAAAATCGATAACTCGAAAACAAATCGATAACACAACATTTCCTTTGGCTATTCTTATTTTTATTAAGAGTACTTTTCGAATCCATCGTCAAATCGTGGCACCCCGGAAATCGTAGTCTCCCCGAAATTCATTATGGAAAATGTGATTACGTCATCTTTTTAATCATCTTTGAATTATGTTTGACTTCAAACCTTCTGATCTTGTTTTAACGGACGATTTCGTTGTTGGATGGGACTAATGGATAGAACTCCTTACACGATCATTGTCGTTTTTGAGTTTAATCATACAAATAAGTCGCTAAGTACGAGTAATGTTTCCCGTCAGTCCAAAAAAAAATTCTTCTCGCGATGAATTATTGTAATGCATCTAAAAATTATATATTAAAAACAATCGTTTAGTCTGTGCAATTATTAGTGCGTCTCTTTTATTTAAAATTTTCAGGTAGATTTAATTCAGAATGTTAAAATCAATATTTTAATTTGAAAATTATTTCTTTAATATTGTTTTTGCTATTGAACTATTATCATGTTTCAAATATTGTAACATTATTTTCAATGACAACTAATAATTTCCCACAAAATTCGAGAACTTATCATATATTATTTTATATGAAAGAACCGTTGGCAATCAAATGCTAGATAAGGTGTAAAGGTTCTAATTTAAGAATTATTGGTAGATTTTTTTTAAAGAATTCAAATTTTAATTTTTAGGCTGCTTGCTTTTAAATGGTTGTGATCGCTGTGTAAATTTTTGCATTTGTTGAAGTTAACAGGAAAAAAAATTCTGAGTTTGTTTTCTCCTTTTTAGTTAAAAATTTCCACATTCGTAGCACGATTTGGTTTTAGAGGTCAGCATATATTAATAATAAAGAAAAGTGGGAAATTCTAAAAAGCCTGTTTAGATTGGTTATGGAAATTTCGCATTTCCATGCCCTTCGTGTCCAGACGTGAGCATTGGCATGCCCGTTTCGTTTTCATTATATTATAAAAAAATTATGGAATGAAACATTTTTTGAGTGATTTCAAAGTGACTGGAGCTCAAAGCTTAAATATGTATATAATAATTATCGTGAAGTTTCTGCTTTGCTTTCGACTTTTTGTTAAAAAGTTTGTTCAATACCTTTGTCTATATCCTCTCCACAATCAATATCAAAGCATCATTAGATTTAATTCAAGGCCGCTGGATGTTCCTGTGCTCTGTAGCAGAAAGGATAGCTTCTACAAATCTACAAATTATCACTACACTTCTACAAATTATCGAAGTTTCTTAAGGATCGACGTTCATTCTTTGAATTCGTAGCCTTCCTTCGATGTTTACAGAAGGCACCGTTGACAACAACAGAAAATCCTACTCATCAAAAGTTGTGTGATGCAGCTGTTAAGATGGAGAAATTCAAGATACCACATCAAAACGATAAATTGAAGAGACGTGCATCATGACATAGTTCCAGAGCAACGCGGGTGCAGCCAATATCAGCTTTTTTAGGTCCTGCCCAAGTTTTGAAAATTCACACCATCGCGGAAAGGATATGATTAATTCCATCTGGAGCTTTAAAAGTTCTGAACACATATTGGTTATTGCAATTAACATCTCTATTATATTTTAAAGCTTAACTTTTTAAAATGTTTTAATATTGATTATTTTCTTTTTAGCTATTTTTATTTTTATTTGTCAGAATGAAACAACATGAAATTAATTTTTCTGTCATGAAAATGCTAATTTTTAAGTTAGTTAGGGGAATTTCGGCTCAAAATCTTTTATCTCATTTTGACTACCCAATTCTTGTCGGATCTCGCTCACACTTTTTGTCATCGGCATGACGGTCTAAACAGGCACAAAGAGGACTGAAAATTCGAAATTTTTTTCAACTTTTGTGCTCTTGAATCACTATTGATTCTTTATCAACCCTGCTTATATGACATGCCCAGCGTTACCAGTTTTGCACTATAAATAGTGCTTTCGGTATTTTTTGAGCTCTTGCTAGATGCTGCGGGAGAAAGTAAAAATCATCGCTTTATGTGAGAAAAATTCTCATGCGAGAAAATTTTTACCACATGTGCGATTTTTCCCACGCGACAGAATAAAAATACCGAAATTACCACAAATACCTCACATTACCAAAAAGAGATTTCTACCTACTGTGGTAGAAGTACGCGTGAATGAAATGTGTACAGAAAAGGTTAACTGAGTGAATGCGCTTGTTGATGCATTCTTCATTCCTCTTGTTGGTAGTTTGTTTGTGTTTAAAGTGTTTTCAATATTTAACAACAAAGGAACGTAAATAATTTTTAATAGCAAAGTGAAAAATAAAATAATTATGTCTGGAAGAAAAAGATCACTGTCGCATAGTTATTCAAAAACTCTGTAAGATTAAAGTATTTTTACATTTTAGGCGCATTTAAATATTATGAATGTGTTAAAAGATAAATTATGATGAGCAGTGCGAGGAAATTTTTCTGAGAAATAATTTTTGAACTCAATAAAGAATTGAATTATTAAAAATGATTGTTTTATTAACTGTTGATAATTAATATGTTGCAATTTAAGTTTACTTTCGTTACATAATTTCATACTTTGCTATAAACACCGCTTAAAGTGATATTTTAAGCAACTTTGAGGTATTTCATTGACTTGCGGTAATTTTGTGGTAATTTGCACGATTTTGAGGTAATTTGAGGTATTTTATTGACTTGCAATAATTTTGTGGTAATTTGCACAATTTTGAGGTAATTTGAGGTATTTTTGACGTGTGGTAATTTGAGAGAATTAAATGCGAGAATAAGGTAATTTTGGAGGTATATTCATCTGACAACGCTGGACATGCCGTGCATAGATGCCAACCAAAATTCACACTCGAAATCACTAAATCACACAACATATATGTAAATCACACACATAACAGAAAATCACTCAGAAGCAATTCCAACTTTACAGCATAAAAGAGCATTTAATGCCATACAATTTTAAAAATAATGAGATATTTTCTATTATTTGGTAATATTAGCACAAGCTTATTGTTAAAAATTTATTAATATCTTATTTACTAGATCAAACTTAAGAAAATATGAAAATTTTCGGTAATTCAATATAATATATATCAGTGGAACTAATTTAAATTGTGTAAATTTGTAATATAAACTTAATATTAACTTTTTAAAAGATTAAACTTTATACCTGCGCTAGCAAATTTCAATTGCAGTGTTGGTTTTGTTCGTTAATATACGTGATTTCGCAGTTACTAGCCCTCAAAAAATCAAGAAAAGTGATTTATCACACGAAACTGGCATCTATGAAGCCTTGGCAACCATGACTCAATAATTTAATCATGTTGGCATCTATGGCCAAATAAAAATCAGCTGTTTTTCTATTTGTTGTTATCTCTGCTGAAGGAAAAATTGTAATATCTTGAGAAAATCTTCAAAAAAACTTTAAATTTCGTTACTCAGGATATGGAATTTTATTGAAAAATGAACAACAATAATCCAAATATAATTTTTCATCCGCTTATAAGTGCAATACAAAAGGTGGTGCTCTATGAAACCAAGACGGTGAGTAATCCTGGCGATTGCAAAGAGAAACGATAATTTTCTACGTTGTTTTTCAGCGTCTATTTCTAGTGGGTAGTAACAACCGCGAGACACGATTCCGCCTGCTAACCATTGATCGCACATATCACGATCGTCTTGTTATAGATGAAAACCCCAATGAATTCAATGCTTTGGAAATACGACGATTCCTAAGTACTTTGGGTGGTTCACCAAAGGTCATATCCGCCTATGGCGTATTGGGCTTTGTGCGTTTCCTGGAAGGTTACTATTTGTTGCTGGTAACAAAACGAAAGTGTTGCGCTTTTATTGGAATGCATTTGATATACACTATTAAAGATACGGTTATGGTGCGCGTGAATGAGAGCACAATTAAAACGCCGCATCCTTTTGAGGAGCGCTACAAGAAAATGTTTCAAAATATAGACTTACGCAGCAACTTTTACTTTAGTTACTCGTACGACTTGACTCGCACACTACAGTACAATGAGTCTGCGCCTAGATTTGTAGGTGCTGGCGTTGATATTGAACAGGACGAGCCGTTGCCTGACTGGAATACTCTCACCAACAACGTACAAAATCCTAATGAACGTGTAGACTATGCATTTCGCAGTGATTCACGCATGCGATTTGTATGGAATGCGTTCCTGCTTAAACCGATGCAGGGCATCATGCTAAAGGATTGGTTACTGGAAGTTACACATGGTTATGTCAGTCAATCATGCATAAGTGTTTATGGACGACATGTTAATGTGTGTCTAATAGCAAGGCGGAGTACGCGTTTTGCTGGTACACGTTTCCTAAAGCGTGGCGCTAATTTTCAGGGCGATGTGGCCAATGAAGTAGAGACCGAGCAGATTGTCACAGATGGGCATCGCTTGTGTTCGTTTACACAGATGCGAGGTTCTATACCATCACACTGGTCACAAGTAAGCAATTCTGAAGTAGTTAATAAATATCGGCAACTTGTTTAAATAATAATTTTTCTAGGACATCAGCAAAATGGTGCCTAAGCCACCTATACAACTTGATATATGTGATCCGTTTGCACAAACACCCTCACGGCATTTTGAACGTTTGCTCTTTCACTATGGTGCACCTGTAATTATGCTGAATTTGGTGAAGAAACGCGAAAAGCGCAAACATGAATCGATCATCTCCAAGGAGTTGGTCGATAGCATTCGCTACCTGAACCAATTCCTACCACCACAACATCGCATGAAGTACATCCACTTTGATATGGCACGCAAGAGTCGTGGTGGTGGTAACGTTATGGAAATGCTTGCCGATATATCAGAAAATGTAGTGCAGCTGACGGGCATGTTTTTTAAAGACTGTGGAGGCAATGATCTCACCTTTCAAACGGGCATTGTACGTGTCAATTGTGTAGATTGCTTGGATCGTACAAACACGGCTCAATTTGCTATAGGAAAGTGTGCCTTGGGACATCAGCTGGAACGCTTGGGTTTCATTAAGTCAGCCAAGCTAGAGTTTGATTCAGATTGTGTGACAATGTTGGAGAATCTATACGAAGAACATGGTGACACTTTGGCCCTGCAATATGGTGGATCTCAGCTTGTGCATCGCATTAAAACGTATCGCAAAACTGCGGCTTGGGCCTCGCAGGGCAATGACATCATGCAAACGTTAAGTCGTTATTATAGCAATACGTTCAGTGATACCGAGAAGCAGCATAGCATAAATTTATTCCTGGGCTACTATAAACCAAGTAAAAGTCATTCCAAACGTAAGTGTTAAATAGTTGACATGAAAAATTGGCAGTTTGAAATAATTTCTTTTTATTTACGATTTATGCAGAAAATCAACCTATTTGGGAACTCCAAACGGACTATTATATGCACAATGCCTACAAACCGCCATCACCACGTGACGAATCTCAGCTGCTTACAGACTGGGTTCGTCCTAAATTACGTCTTTGCTTGCCCTACTCATGTTCGGATTCGACTAAAATCGTCAAGGAGTTGTTCCGTGTACATTCCAAGGATCTAGAAATGATTGATGCCTATTCGAACTATCATCAGTCTTTCAAGTGGACCGAATTAAGTGAACATATTGCTTTCGAAATAAGCCAATTAGCCATGCGCTATATGCCAACATTCCGCACAAACTACAGCCCTTTCCAGCGTCAAATTCAGGAGCGTAAAACACGCAAAAATCCTTCTCTGACAGGACAAAGTTCAACTAGCTCAATGAACAGCAATTCTTCCAGCTCTACTTCGGAAGGCGATGATTCCTCGACAGATGAAGAGTTGAGCGGATTTGCTGAGCATCCAACCAACGAAATACCAAAAAATTATGCAGACAAAAAACTTTCTTTAGAGTCTTTATTGCCACCCATGAAGGAAGTTTATGGCTGCAATATTACAAATCCTTCTAAAGCAAGTATGCAGGTGTATAAGAAATACGTTCAAATGAGTAAGCTGTCAAATGGCACCATGGTGCAACGTGATGTGGATATGAGCAAGCTCATGAGTGGAATAGAGCTAAAACCACTCAGTGACTATGGTACGGATTCATATTTATCCATAAAGCCGCCTGAAGTTAGTGAAGAGAGTCAACGCATATATGCGGAGTACTGTAAAGAACCTAGAAATTTCAATGCTGTACCCAAGTTCGAAGAATTTGATGTGCTCCACAATTACATACAAATGCTTTAACGGAGGAGTACTTAGCACATATTTTAATCTTTCCTCTTTAAAGCTTGTTTTTTCTTTAATGAAAATTTGTTGTTTCACGATATTGATTCGTAAAGTTTTCCATAATTATTTAATATGCACTATAAATGTATATATTTATTAACTTATTTCTTATTTTATTAATAAATTTTAAAAAAACATTATTACTGTAGACATGGCATGGTTATTGTTGTTGCTGAAGGGCTTTTGCAGCACGCAGTCGCTCTTGTGCCAGTCGACGATTTTCTGCTATTTTTGCCATCTGCTCTGCACTCAGTTTTGATGCTGGTGCTGGCGTCGTGGGCTGTGATGGTGGTAGCGGCGTTGCCAAATCACTCATATCGTCAAAATTATTATGCCTTGTATAAGGCGTAGAAACTACAGCGTTTTCTCGATCAAAAGAGGGTGTTGCAAATGTACTGCTACTTCCAGCAGTTGATATATTAGCTGATGTAGCAGCTTGTCGACTAGTACTCGCGGCCGGTGTTCGTGGCGCAAGTCTAGATATTGCTATTTGTTCACCCAAAAGCGCATCGAATTCATCAAAAGGTTCATCTACAGCTTCGCCAGCAACATCCTCCTCATCTTCCATGGCAGGTTCATTCATTTTGAGATTCTCTAACATTCCCAGCCGATAACGTGACATATGTACCTGAAGTGGCTTCTTTTTTCCCAAACGCTCTATATTTGCTAAGACATCATCGAATTTGTATGTGGGATACATACGATGTCCCCAGTGCTGCAAGCGACGCATTACTTCGTCCAGATCATGTTTTTCCTGCCCTTTACCTTGAAACTTTATATCTTTGAAATATTCTTCAATGGTGTGAATACCACGTGGACCTCGTAGTGTTTCAACTGTTAGCCTAGGTCGTGGATTACGAGAGGAACGTTTTTTGGGTTCAACTTTGACGGCTTTTGCTTCACTATCAGCACCGCCTTCCTTATCGTTGTTTTCATCACCATCACCAAACAGATTTTCTCCGCTGCCATTTGGTTCCTGATTTTCGTCATCGTCGCTTGGCAAGTTTTGGTCTTCAACCAGATTTTCGTTCAATAAATCATCCACTCCATCATCACCAAATATTGATGCCATTAAACAATTCGAATAATACTTTCCGCAAAAATTCAACAAACAGAAGGTGTGAAGTTAACAACTTTGGTTTTTTTTCAATTGTCAAAATCCAAAAAAAAAATAGAAACCGGCATGCAATTTTTAATGTTGTGTACACACTGACGAACACGTGTGCAAAATGACGGCTTGGACTGTGTGAAAAAATGATCGTTCAAATATTAAGAATTTGTGTGTTATGAATGCTTTTGTTTTCGCGAAGAAATCGTCTCGTTCACAGTTTACCACAAATGCCAACCTCAACTCACATAAAAAAAATCACTTTTTCTCACGCCATACATATATACTTGAGCAAAAATTTTACAGCGTTAAAAAATTATACTGGATATGACATTAGAAATCTGCACATACAAAATAATAAGAAAATTTGTAATATTTTATAAATAATGAGATATTTTCTATTGCTTGGTCGTTATAAAATCTTTATTTGGTCATTAGAATCAGTTCGAAATAGGGAAAAAGCTTTTTTTCATGAACATGAACATGATATAAGCCTTATGAGGAAATTTCAATATCCCATTACAAAGTGTTTACACTTATTTCATGTTATATTGGTTCACTGTTATTATTAATTTTGTTTTTATTGGCATCCTTCCAATTTGTATGGGAAATGAGCTAATTCTCATCCCATTTGTAATTTTTGGTCGAAATGAAGAAATTAGTGTAGATGTGAACGCATTATATCCAATATTACGTCGTATAATTTATAGATAAACTTGTCTGATACTTTGAACAGCCACTGCATATATGTTCTCGCTAATACTATGTGTGCATTCAGCGGAAAATTTTTTAAGTAGCTGCTCCACAACTTTCCGGCTGAACGGTATGTAGCATAAACCGCTCACACAACATGTTCCCTGAGCGGTCGCCATCTTAGGTAGCGAAAATATTTTATGCTACCTCGGTTGAGCGGCTTACGCTCACTTCATTTTGACAGATAAACAATCAGTTTGTTGGAAATTTGACATTTCGCCAACAAACCCATTCAGCAAAAAGTATCAGTTTATGCTACTTCGCTACCTGAGCGCTTTTTCGGATTGAATGCTGTCTATGTTCACACTGAGATGGAATTAGGTAATTTCGAGCTTTTGTGTAATTTCGTCTGAAATGATCTAAAAACTATGGTAATTTCCCATACAATTTGTTGATTTGGAAATTACCTCAAACAAGGTAATTTCATTTAAATTACTCACGAAATTAGGCAAAAATGCACTTGCAACCCTGAAATCTGAATTGATAAGATACGATACGATTGATAAGATACGATAAGATTAGTACGGATATGTGCGAAATAATTTTGCAAACTTTGAGTAAGAATTTTCTATTTTTAATTGAAAATTTAAGATGGCAACTGTTGAGAGTGCTGAATGTGGCCAATAATGATTATACAAAAAAATAAATCAAACGTCAACGAAATTGTCCAAGCCTAGTGTGAACATTTTTGTACAATTTCGAAATTATCTCACGAAATTACCTGATTTGAGCTCAGTGTGAACATAGCATAACACTTTTTGTCTTGAGCCTGACGGTCTATACTACCACATATAAGAGGGGATTTATACAATGAAACTAGTCGCATGAGACTGTCAAAAGTGATGGTGCGCAGTATGAAACGAAAATGAAATGGAAAAGTCTTTCGGGCTGTGATTTCATGAAACTTTTTGACGTTATACTTTCATATTTTTGTCGTTGACTGAATTTTCAGAGCAAAGTGTCTGCAACTCAGTTTCATCATGTAATTTAAAGATGAAACATGAAAAGAGATTTTCAGAAAATCTCATGCGATTAATTTCGTTGTATAAATCCCCTCTAAATTGAGCTCGCAATTTTTTCATCAACCACACACAGTACAGCTCAAAACTAATGCAGGCTTCAAATCCGCGTTCTAATGTGCTACACGGCGGCCGTTTCCACACATGTTCGATAGTTAAGAAGTTAGTTTGCCAGTTTGGCACACTAGTTGGCTTGTTGACAAAAATTTTTAATATTCTCTATCCAACAAAGCAAAAAAAAAAACATTCTCTATAGTCTTTACGTAACCAGGGTTGTATTAAAACATTAGTCTAGTAGATGTGAGAAATCTTTGGTATTTTTTCTTTTCTATTTGGTAATACTCTATGTAAATTGCGTACAGTATATGTGATAACTTTGTTTTGATACAGTATACTAGTTATTTCAAGATTATTATGTTGGTGTTAAGGACTTGGGAAGCATTTTTCATGTCATTTTGTAAGTTTTCGTGTATCGTAAATCGTATTCTTCGTATTTGAAGTTGACATGAAGGAACTTTTAGAACTTTCGTATTTTTTTTTTGTAAAATTCAATTGATCGCATTCCGTTCAGGTAGCGACGAAGCACAAAGCGCTAATTAAAGTTAAATTCTTCTCCAAATGAAATGCAGCGAAAATTTGTTCGTCGAAAACGTTTATTATTTGAAATGAACAAAAACTTGTTAATCTTGTCTTGATATTTAAGAGTGGTAATATGGTATTAGTAATGTCCGTAACCTTAAATTCTGTTATTGGTTTCATATATATTTGTAAAGATTTCCCACACTTCCGGCCATACCGTTTAGTGTATACTTTTCGGAAACCATGCTAGGTATTGCTTAACCAGGAGCTGTAAGGGTAAAAAGCCCTCAGCAAAGCAAAAAATATCCAAATAACCTTTAAGAATTGCTGGCACAAAACTGAGCTTGTCGTATGGCCTGGGCTTTAGAGAAAAATTCTACAAGTTTTAGATGTAGTGCTCTCTGTTAATGGTTAGTTAACCTAACTCCGTATAGCAGGAAAGCGCTTCGGAAAAATTCAGGTTCCCCGAAGCCTCATACTTTGGAACAGTAGCCTAATTTGAGAGTTTTAGTTATCGACAAGACACAAAAAGCTACGAATTATAAAGATAAGGGTTCCAATATTGTGATGGGCTCAACAGTGGAAACAGTTAAGAAAGTAACCATGGAACTGATAACTTTTTAAATTCCTTCATTTACTCCCAAAAATCTCGTAAGCGTAACAATTCTGATGGACCATCGTTAAATGGAAATAAGTTAAAAGTGCTAAGAGTTCGAAATCATTTATTTCTTCTTGGACTTTACCCGAAAGTATGAGCTTTTAAAGATAATACCTGTACAGAAACATACAGCTGGTTTGTTCGTAGCTCCACCAGTCCCTTGGGTAATTTTGCCAAGGCCACCTGTGACACCATATTGCAGGCATACGCATACTTAACTGCATTGAGTGCTAGTCCCTATCAAGAGTTTTGATTTCTTGGTCGAAAGGTCCGTTAGAACATTTTAAATTTAAACTATATTCATGTGAATACAAGAAAACTCAGCCAGACCCATGACTTCTGTTGAAGACCACCTGATGGCAATCAAAGGCAGGAGTCAGCATAGCTGCAGCAATATCTCTGCGAACTGACAATAATATGGTGAGCTAACTTCTGGGCAGCGTAGCTGTTTTGATTTTTTCAGGAAGGTCCTCCGAAGAATGATCCAAAACTTCAGGTGATGATTTAAGTGATTATGAAGACTATTCAGACGATTATATTAAATAAATACAAAATAAAAAAATTTAATTTTCAATGAGATAAAATTTTCAAATGAAAATATTTATTTTGTTTTGAAAACTAAAGCCATTTTACGAAAACTTATTTACGACATAAGCATCAAATTTGTTGCGTAAGAGCCTGTTCTCACTCGCCTCAAAAAAGGCAGATTAATGGCGTTATTTTGACAAGAGGCATCTGTCAGGTGTTCTTACTACCGACTTATTTGAGGCTGCCTTATTTTGACGTCAGAGCGCAATCAATCGATTATGTTGTCGAATTTCGTGAAATTCTTCAGTTTTTATGTTAGAAAACAAACTATAATAAAAAAAAAAACACTACCAATACAAAAAAAATTTATTTGCGCCATAAAATATGAGAAATATACAAAAATATGACAAACAATCAAACTTCAAAGCAGTGAACGTCAAAATGAATCCAAAAATTTTTAAAATTTTTAAAAATTCTGCCTCACGTAACATGTCACCTTCCCACAACCCTCTTTGCCTGTAGACGTCAAAATGAATCCGATGCGCCGACTCACGTAAGGCGAGTGAGAACAGGCTCTAAAGTTGATAAATATTCGTAACAAAATATGCATAGAAATATTTTTGACGTTTTGTAAATTCTTACGAAATAAGAGCTTACGAAGCATTTACGGAGTGACATGAAGCACCTTACTGTTTTAAGAGTACATTTCTATTGTTCTCAAATATAACCCTGTGTGTGCCAAACTGATTCCTTAATTTGAACGGACGCCTTCTCGAACACATACAAGCCGCCATATTTTTTGCCATACGAGCTCACAGTTGTGAAATCCACATAAATTGCATAAAATTTCACAACCAGATGTCAGGCCCTACCTTTCTTCTTTTGACAGAACAAGTTGACGCCGCCGCCATGTTAAGATTTTAGTGCCGTCGAAAAAGATTTTGTTTTTGCGTGTGCTACGAAAATTAAAAAAAATACACATATTTAAAACGTTTCTTGTGTACAAAGTATCAAAATGAATACATAAACATTTAATACGCAAAATGAAATATACTGTTTAACGAAATATAAGCGAAATATTTGTATTTAATAACCTGTAAAAGCGGCATAAAATTTATGCGACAGCGTCGTCTGTGCAAGCATTTTTATAGTTACGAAGCAAATAAAAACTACACAAAAAATGAGTTTTTCAAGTGACGAAGTAAACTTTCTGGTTTATCGATATCTGCAGGAATCAGGTTAGTCATAAATTATAAAAATTACACAATTTTAAAATATTTTCTGCTTAGGTTTCCTACATTCAGCTTTTGTATTTGGCATCGAGTCTCATATTTCACAGAGTAACATAAATGGAGCTTTGGTACCACCTGCCGCATTGCTAACCATCTTACAGAAAGGTCTCATGTACACCGAGGTCGAGTGGAGCGTCGGTGAAGATGGTGAAGTTTCGCGTCCCATTGAGGGATTGAGTCTAATCGATGCCGTTATGCCTGAGGTAAAAGCCGCCAAGCCCGCGGCTGTAAAAACTGAAGCCGCAAAAGCAAATGCCGATGGAAACGCAAGTACTGTCAAAACTGAGGTAAAGGCCGAAGGTGCTGCTTCTGGTGGCGTTGGACAAAATCCTACAAGTGGCGGCAGCTCTGGTACAGGTTCGACTAGCACAACAACAGCGGCTGATGCTAATGAAACAGACAGTACCACTGGCGCAGCTGCAGGCTCATCTGCAAGTGGCACCTCAACCAGTGGCTCAGGCAGTGGCAGCGAAGCATCTTCTACAACTAAGAAACCTGCTTCTACAACCAGTTCTACTACTACAGATGCAGGTTCAACAACCGGTACTGCTACTGGCGAAACTGCAACTACTACGACCACAACAACTGGAAGCAATGCTACGGGTAATAGTGGAACGGGGGCCACCTCTGCTGAAAGTGCAGCTACTAGTACAGCAGGCAGTACCACGTCTGGAGCTGGAAGTACAGCTACAGGAGCTCCACCTACAACGACTGCAACCACAGCAGTAACAGGTGCTTCAACAGGACCTGTTGCGGGGCCAGGCCAAAGCGTCACATCTGCTGCCGCCGGTACACAAAACGTCAGTGGTTCCGGTCCTGAACCTATGGACATCGATCAAAGCATTGAAATACCTGCTTCCAAAGCCACCGTTTTGCGTGGTCATGAGAGTGAAGTTTTCATTTGCGCCTGGAATCCAAGTCGCGATCTCTTGGCCAGTGGCTCCGGTGATAGCACCGCACGCATCTGGGACATGTCTGATGCCATGGCAAGTCCGAATCAGCTAGTGCTGCGACATTGTATACAAAAAGGTGGTGCCGAGGTGCCCAGCAATAAGGATGTAACCTCACTGGACTGGAATGTAAGCTGTTTATCATGCAATTATATAAAAAAATTTATTTTGACCATTTTTCTGTTTAGTGTGATGGAACTCTGCTGGCTACTGGCAGCTATGACGGTTACGCACGCATTTGGACCACCGAAGGGCGCTTAGCTTCCACACTTGGTCAACACAAAGGACCTATATTCGCCCTGAAGTGGAACAAACGCGGCAACTATATACTTTCAGCTGGTGTGGACAAAACCACCATTATCTGGGATGCCTCAACGGGTCAATGTACGCAACAGTTTTCATTCCATAATGCGCCAGCCTTGGATGTCGACTGGCAGTCTAATGTTTCTTTTGCATCCTGCAGCACAGATCAACGCATTCATGTCTGCAAACTTGGCGTCGATAAGCCAATCAAATCTTTCCAAGGACACACCAACGAAGTGAATGCCATCAAATGGTGTCCCACTGGACAGTTGCTAGCCTCTTGCTCTGATGATATGACGCTGAAGATTTGGTGCATGAAACGTGACAACTGCTTGCATGATCTGCAGGCGCATTCCAAGGAAATTTACACCATCAAATGGTCGCCCACAGGTCAAGGCACACTAAATCCGAACATGAATTTGATTTTAGCATCTGCATCCTTCGATTCCACTGTGCGTCTATGGGATGTAGAGCGAGGCACATGTATACACACACTGACCAAACACACTGAACCGGTGTATTCTGTAGCTTTCAGTCCGGATGGCAAACATTTGGCCTCTGGCAGTTTTGATAAATGTGTGCATATCTGGAGCACGCAAACTGGACAGCTGGTGCACAGCTACAAGGGCACCGGCGGCATATTCGAAGTTTGCTGGAACTCTAAAGGTACCAAGGTCGGTGCTAGTGCTTCCGATGGCAGCGTTTTTGTGCTGGATGTTAGAAAACCTGATAAAAGATTCGAAAATTTGTTTAAGACAATTTTGTAAAAAATTTTATTTTATTTAGATTAAGACATTGTAAATGGGTTGTCCATAAAAATGGTTTTGCAAAATTTCGACTCAAAATGTTTTATCGATTGAAATGTTTTTAAACAACTCTTGATTTAACGCTTTGGCTCTGTTTAGCTCATCGACGTCAGTGGCTGCTATTTTGCATAAATGATCGTAAAAGTAGTCTTGAGAAAAATCAAATCACAAGTTAAGCAAATCTTGTTTTTTCAAAGATGGGAAAATTAGTTTTAACGTCAATTACTGGTTTCATAATATTCAGAAATTGGATTTCGGTATGACACTCATATATTCAGGTCAACTCATTCATCAATAAAATTGTTCAGTTTCACACAAGATTTGACAACAGAAAAATTTTTTAATCATCCAATTTAAAAGTGAATTTTAAGCCATTTCATAGACAATCCATATCCATGGATTAATAAGCATACTTTTTACATAAAGGCATATGATTAATTTATACCTCATGCAAAACTTGTAATAAGCTTAAAATATAACATAAATTATGTTCTAGTTTTAAGGCTTAAAAATGTATGACTTGCAACGCTTAACGTTGGTCCTGTTCAATTCTATTGCCCAATGGTATGCAATGTGTACTATCGAACGCATGATGTATTTACAAAATTATACTAAGATTCTTTATAAATTAAAAGCATACATTTAATATTCTTAAAACAGCAAATTTTATTCTTAATCTACAGCAATTTACAAAAAATTATTGAAACAAAAAACGGATCATTTTGAAACTCAATTGTTAACAACTAAAAATTAGTGACATTGTCGAGATAACGTTCTTTTAAAAGCCTACATTGCAGTCGCTTAACCTGTCCCTCTTTTGTGGTTTCCTTGAAAAACTTTGTCATCTTAGGACCAGCCGCGTACTTTGGTTTTTCACTGTCCGGCTCATCGAACTCCATATCGTAGGCTTTGTCAGCCAAAGCATTTTCCGCCGTTGACCAGCTGAAACGCACCAAGCGTGGAAAACCAAAAACCATATCAATGTGTTCGGTAAGAAACTGCTTGGTAGTTGGATCACCTGGATATCCGCTGCCAAATAACGTCTTAGCTGGCAAGCCCTCCGGAAACTGCCAAACCTTCAACGCATGGTCACGTGTTACCTTGGCGCATATACTGGCCGCTGAAACAATAGGATATGTTGAATCAGCCTTTTTTGCAACAGTTATTTCAAACTGTGGAAATATGCCCTTCAGCTTGTCCTGATATTTCTCAGGCGGTCCTACCGTGTCAACGTATACCTCAGAAATATTAACGCCTGCATCGATAGCTTTATGTATTAGTCCAATTGCCGAGTTCATAGAAACCTCATTCAGCGAACATTTGCTGCGCCGGTACATGCTTGAGCTAATGACATTCGGTGATATGATTTCCACCGCCCATCCAATGCAGGATTTAGCATATTCTTTCGTATTTATGTCATCGAAAATAACCTCACGTTTTTCTTCAGTCAGCTGCTTAGAGTCCGCACAGCCCAAGTCGATTAAAGTCTGTTTGCTCTCTAGTGGGCAGAATGCAATGCCGTACACCATTGGGCCTAGCACGGGACCACGGCCGGCTTCATCGACACCCAGCATGCACGGCTGCTCTTTGCAAATGTTTGGTATATCAGTTATGAAGACGGTGTTGCGCGCATTATCCTTGCTGGCGATAAAGGGACCTAAGCTTTTAAGTGAAGTTATTTGATCAGGCAGTGAGGCCGCTTCGTCTTCCGTCTGCTCAGCTGGCGCTTGGTTGTCTGCATCCATCGGCACTTCTACATTTTCCACAATTTCATTTGCAGTTTCCTGCTTCACTTCAGTTATATTTTCAGTCATTTTTGGTAAGGTTTAATGTATATTCAATCAAATAAATTTTTAACTTTTAATATTTACGCGCTTTTTTGTTTTGCTGTGTTTTGTTAGTCGAACTGTCAAAATAAACTAATTTTATAAATACTAAGAAACAAAAGTTTGATTATTACACAGTGATGTCAATAACACTGCGCCTTTTTTCTGAAAAATCCGGTGTTGAACCAGTGTAGAACAAGATGGCAAGTTTAATCAACTATTGTTAATAGCATTTTCTTCCAACAAATGTAAGAATAGAATGGACAAATATTAAGTTTTATTACTATGAATCGATGAATTTATATTAAAAATTTCTTGAGTAAAAGTACTTTTCGAATGGCGAAAGCCTTTGTTACGTACAGTACGTGTTGAGTTTTGACAACAAGATGTCGCACCAAATGAAAAAAATCCAACTTACCTTTCGCAACCACAGCAAACTTCGTTGCAGCAACTTTGACAGCTTTTCCACTCGTTCTTTCCGGTTCAGGATCTTGTCAAGTGTGCTTGTTCTCTTTTTGAGCTAAGGCCAAAATTTATAAAGAAAAATTTTTAATTTTTGGCAACTTGCACCAATTATTAACAACTTCAAAAGCTTCTAAATATGTCTACCAAAGCTGAACTCGCTTGCGTCTACGCTTCCCTCATCTTGGTCGATGATGATGTCGCTGTTACAGTAAGTTGAATACCACTACATAAAATGGCAAAATAATCTATGAAAATCTAGCAAATCAAGTAATTTATCATCGAAATCAATCGAATTTTGTGTTTCACAACAACTTATTACTAAGTAATTTTGTGCTAATTATATTTATTTATTATGTTCTAGGGCGAGAAAATCTCTACCATCTTGAAGGCTGCCAATGTTGAGGTTGAGCCCTACTGGCCCGGTTTGTTCGCCAAGGCCTTGGAAGGCATCAACATCAAGGATTTGATTACCAACATTGGTTCCGGAGTTGGCGCTGGTGCACCAGCCGGTGCTGCCGCTGCTGCTAGTGGTGATGCCGCTCCAGCTGCTGAAGCCAAGAAAGAAGAGAAGAAGAAGGAATCAGAGCCAGAGGAATCTGATGATGATATGGGTTTCGGTCTTTTCGATTAAGCCGCTATATCAAGCAACAACAAGACCACCTAATGACCATGTCGATGAAGCTTTTTTTAATGTAGAAAGTTTTAGTTTTGTGGACTTGTTTGTAGTTTTGTACACGTTTTAATGTACAAATTTATGAATAAAAAAGAAAAGTAATTTTTACATGAAAAAAAGTGAATGCATTGCTTTTATTTAAGATTAAGTTTTAATTAAGGTTAAGAAGAAATCATTTGATTATCTCGTCCAGTACCTTTGCCACTTCTCTAAGATTCTTGCCGTTGATATCTTTAAGGCCCAAACTAATAACAATCTCTGTCGGGCAGCGATTAAGCTTGGATTTGTTTATCAAAAATTGTATGCCGGCGCGTACTTCCTCAGTATCTGCACCAAAATTACACTTGACCGTTATTGGCACAGACATGTGTAGCTGTGGGTGATCGATGGGAACCTGCATTATACCCTCATTACGCTTATCATCAAATTCAATAGAATAAAAATTTGCAGCCTTTCCGTATTGCGTTATGAGCAGGAACCATTTGTTAGCGAATTTGTGGTAAACGAACTCGGTGTGTTCCCCATTAATGTCACGTCCAAATTGTGCATGAAAGCCTGATGTTTCAGCTGCTGTTGCCCCTGTGATGCACATAATTTTCTTTTTACGGCTATTTATAATTGGCGAATATATTTGTTAAATTTTTGCAAGCACGCAAATTTGACTTCGGTTCTGTTGACAGCTGCAACGAGTTGACAGCTTGTTGCATTAATCTCTTTGAAATTATCGATATCACGCACTATTGTGAATTTATTTTTTTTTTCTATAACTAGAGAAGCTCATAGATGCCAGTTTCGTGTGGTAAATCACTTTTCGTGATTTTTTGAGGGCTATGTGACAATGTGTGATTTCTGAAATGAAGCGAGTGATTTTTCACTCATGCGTAGTTTTTTTAATCTCTCACTTTATTGTTGAAGAGTGCGTTCAAGTAAATGCGAAAACACGTATATTAACGAACAAACCCAACACTGCAATTGAAATTTGCTACCGCAGATATAAAGTTTAATCTTTTAAAAAGTTAATATTAACTTTATATTACAAATTCACACAATTTAAAATAGTTCCACTGATATATATTAAATTGAATTACCAAAAATTTTCATATCTTCTTAATTTTGATTTAGTAAATAAGATATTAATGAATTTTTAACAATAAGCTTGTGATAATATTACCAAATAACAGAAAATATCTTATTATTTGTAAAATTGTATGGCGTTAAATGCTCTGTTATGCTATAAAATTGGAATAGCTTCTGAGTGATTTTCTGTTCTGTGTGTGATTTTTTGCGTGATTTTCTGTTCTATGTGTGTGATTTTGCGTGATTTTTTTTCTATGTGCGTGATTTTTTTGCTGTGAGTGTCACACGAGTGATTTTTATATATATGTTGTGTGATTTAGTGATTTCGAGTGTGAATTTTGGTTGGCTTCTATGGAGAAGCTTATAACTTAGACGGAAGCTCGTTTTCAGACTTTAAAACATGCATATTACTAAAGATATAACAAAGGCTTGCTTGAAGGAGATGTATTCAGAAAATTAAACAGATATTCTAATATTAACATGAAAATTTCATCGGTTTCAAAGTGATAGACACGATTACGATTTCCGGGGCACCGCGATTTGAAATTGTTTTCTGGTAGAGAAGAACAAAATATATGATTCGCCGAACAAAAAAATCGATAGCTCTTAGTTATCGATTTAAAAACAAATTTTTTTTGTTAAAAGATATGTTCAAAGACATCTATATCTTTGCCGTTACTCAATGGATCTTTAAGATTTTAATGTCAATTGAAAGGTCATTAAATGATATTTATTATAAACATCATTGATACAAAATTTTTAGTTTTATAAGCGAATTTATTCAAAAGTTGAATTTTTTATTAAAAAGAACCGTTATTTTGTAAAAAATGTACGTTATTAAGTTATTAAAAATATATTTTTTTAAAAAGCTTACAGCTAGACCTTTTGTTTGATATATAAAAACATGCATGTTTTTTTTTAATTTCATTACTTAAAATTGAAGTTTTCCAATTATTTTGTTAGTTAAAAAATCTGTTCAAAAAATTTTCTATATTTTTGCCAATATCCAATGGATCTTAAATTTATCATTAATGCATTTTTTGGCAAATGGTCATATAAATCCCAATTGAAAATGAAAACATTTGCATTCGTTAATGGCTTAAGCATATATCAATTATTCAATTTAATAAAATGGAAACCAATGTCCGAAACTGATCGACTACAAATTACAAAGCTTTTCACTGGTTCAAAAATCCCGTTAATTAATATAAATTAGAGATGTAACGTATATCCGGTTATCACACGGTATGTCGGATATCCGGGCTAAATTGACTTTTAAATTTTTTGTGATGACATTTACTGAGAAAGTGCGAAAAAGCTGTAGAAGCTGAACTTTAGTGTTATTGCATGTAAAACTGCTATATTAATATGAGCTTCTTTATTATTGTGCTATGGTTGTAGCATGTCGAATAAGAAATATATTTAGTTTGCTAACAACTAGCCAATGGACCCACAATCCGGATGCCGGCAACTCGAAAACAAATCGATAAATCAACTTTTCCTTTGGCTATTCTTATTTATATTGAGAGTATTCTTTGAACACATTATTTTGGCTTCAAACTCAATTATTATATTCATTTCCAATCTATTCGTCTCCCCTGGATTTTGACACGATGGGCAAAAATAAAATAAATAAAAACACTATTCCTCCCCAAAATAAATTTTACCGATCCAACTCAAAGTACCCTCAACTTTCCTTCAACTTCAATAAAAAGTATTCACAAATAAAAAAGCAGTCCCAACACTACAAAAGTAGTAGCCCTAAATCTTTTTAGCTTCGTACTCTAAAAATGGCAAGAGGGGATTTATACAATGAAACTAGTCGCATGAGATTTTCTAAAGTTCTCTCTTAAAGTTTCATCTTCAAATTACATGATGAAACCGAGTTGCAGAGACTTTGCTCTGAAAATTCAGTCAACAACGAAAATATGAAAGTATAACGTCAAAAAGTTTCATGAAATCAGAGCCCAAGAGACTTTTTCCCTCATTTTCGTTTCATACTGCGCACCATCACTTTTGACAGTCTCATGCGACTAGTTTCACTGTATAAATCCCCTCCAACATCAACATCAATAGTACGAAAGTACGCTCCTATGCAACCTTGAATACAAATACCATTAATCATGATAGAATAACAAGGTAGGCGCATGGCATGACAGAATAATAAGGTAGGCTCATATTTTTACGGCTGCTCAAATGTCTAATTTTACACTAACAAAGCTGAGAGGTGCTATAAACGTTAAACGAAAAGGCAACAACAACAATTAGAAAAACTTAAATTTGAACAGCTGTCTTTGACATCTACACTCTCCCAAAATTGTTGTTGAAATTTAACAATTACAATTGTTAATAAATTTAACAATTTCCTTGCTAAACTTTTACTTTGATTTTGACTTTTAAATATTCCTTTTCAAAGATTGACAATTTTTATTGTGAAATTGTCAAATATATTGTTGTGTTTTTTTATTGTCAATTTCAACGATTCGATTGTTAGTACAAAAAAATTTAAACTTCTATTGAGCAGATCAAAATTTATAAATAATTTTTTTGTGCTGACGCTTGCAAGATCAATAGAATAATAAGCAAAAATAAAGGTAAATATAACGATTATATTTTATTTCATTAGGCTGCAAATTTAACAGTGTGATTTTATATAATTCTTGATCGGTGCTTTGATGATTTACGAGATGTATTTAAATTTCTTTTGGGATTCCGCCAACGTCATTTTGTGCTCTTGTGAAACTTGTTCGTCTTTCCGTGCAGAACTCAGGAGTATACGACAGCAATGAAAGTTGGAATAAAAAAAATTGGCTTACCAGTGATACTGCAACGGTTTGTTGAAAATCCACCAACTGAAAAACAACTTCACGCAACTATCGTATCTGTGTAACATTAGTTATTAAATAAAATTCTTTTTAACATGCGTAAGAGTTTTCTGAAATGTTTTGACAGTTGATATATTTGACAGATAATTTTCTGATTACAAATTGTTGACGTTTAAATTTTGACATTTCATTTTTGACGTTTAAATTTTGACATATAATTCTTGACGTTTAAAGTTTTTGACTTTTAAACATTCATGTTAAAGAGAAGACAAGACAACCATCAAAATTTAATTTTGAAAAATCTACAATTTTGATTGTTATTTCTAACAAGAAATCAACAATAATAATTGTTAATGTTATTTTAACCAAGATTATTGTTATTTTATTGTTAGAATTAACAAGTTTTTTTTGAGAGTGTAGCTCACTTTCTCTCCAATAGGCGAATGCAGACAAAGCAAACAAACAAATCTAAATTCAATGGAACATCGTGTTGTGCTTAGTGCAAATAACATTTAATATTTTCGTTGTGATATTGTTTAATTATAACAATAAACTAGATAAAATAAATAAAATACAATAACTGAGGAATAACAGTGAATTGAAGGTGTTTGCAGCGAATTGTTCTAAGAGGTCCGAGTTTAAGCAGCAGCAACAGTGACTGCAATTAGCATCCAATGAATTTCAGTTTATTCAATTTGCACTTTTAATTTTATTAATTTTTATTTTTAATTTTATCGATATAATACTCTCTTTATTTCAGCAGGCGTCTTAGTTTACTATTTTTTTCGTATTCCAAGCAATCTACATTTTTTGTTTCGAACTTATGTTCGAACTTTTCGAATAGTAGTTTGCCATACAATATTT
This sequence comes from Tetanocera ferruginea, assembly GCA_958299015.1. Taxonomy (NCBI): domain Eukaryota; kingdom Metazoa; phylum Arthropoda; class Insecta; order Diptera; family Sciomyzidae; genus Tetanocera; species Tetanocera ferruginea. The sequence continues at coordinate 158,711,465 of OY282641.1, forward strand.
GACAAAACAAAGCCTACTATTAGGTTTTGTTTTTTTTTTAGGTTGGAATCGATTGCTATTTTATAGAGAAGTCAGCGGTTGCTTAAAAATAAATTATTGGTAAGGTTGGTGAACACAGGCCTTACAATAACAATAAAAATAATATACAAAGCGACAAATCACAATTTTCTACAATTATTTAACATAAACACGCGAGAGTTGGAAGCGGATCATTGTTTACATTTTGCCTATTCTTAGCGTTCTACTCGTTCGTAGATTTTGTATGAGCTCTCAACTTCGTTTTGACAATCACGGTAAGCTGCTTTCCTTCCTGATATTACTTCGTTAATTATACTATGCTTACGTTTATGTTTTGCGATCTCTATTCGTTTTTGTGATGCATATTTTTTCCACTCAAAGTCAATGGTATAATAATTTACAAGGTAAAATTAATTTCTGTTGGATCCATGATATAATAACTACAAGGTAGTGTTGACGTTTCTGTTGGCAACTACCATCCGTCAAAAAATATTATAAAGAAGAGAGTGCTCACAATCCGCCATTGCATACAATTAATTTTTCACTGGTCATATTCAGCGTACTCAACAGTTGGCAACTGTTAAGTCAAAACTTGAAGTTGCGCATTAAAATGAATTTAAAAATAGAATTTTTTTTTTTCGGTAAAGTTTCCATTGGTATTTGATTCAATGATCGACATTTCATCAACTTGACAACTTTTCTGAAACTTCCCAGCGGTAACTTCGCTCTCCTATGTGTCGCTATCACAACAATTGACACAGCTGATTGTTGCCAACGTATATAACAACGAACAGCTGTTTGTGACAAGAACTCATTTATTTGTAGATGAGAAAATCATCACTTGTCAATGCTATCTTACAAGTTATTATACTATAACTCAAAGTGATTTATTACTGAGTTGTGCTGTGCAGTTTTGGTACTGCTTTTATGCGATAGGTCGATAGATAAACAGGTAGGCGCTTATTGGAGAGGAAGTGAGCTAGATGTCAAAGTCAGCTGTTCGAATTTAAGTTTTTCTAGTTGTTGTTGCTGGTGGTGACCGTGGCATGCAGGTAAAGTGTGTGGCTTAGCATGCTCGGAGCCCGGGTTCGATCCCCAGCCGTGGCGAAAAATTTTCTCAATAAAAATTTTTCTGATCGGTCACCACCTCTCTGCAGACAATGGCAAACCTCAGAGAGTAAATAATGCCATGAAAAGCTTCTTGAGAACATGAACTTTAGCCGTTCGGAGTCGGCATAAAACATGTAGGTCCAGTTCTCGGTCAATTGTGTGCAAAAATTTAATAACACACACAACACAATCGATCCTAAGAAGCTCGGTCAAAGTCCTTTCAAGGGCTGAAATGGCCAATTTGTTTTTTTTTGTTTTTTTGTTGCTGGCTTTATTGTTTGACATTTATAGCACTCATAGCTTTGTTAGTGTTTTTTTTTTTATTGTATTCGTGAGGGGGAACCTTCAATAGGCCCCAACCGTGCAGGTGGGAGTGTGCGATTCCTACGCACTTAACCTAAATTTCCATATTGAATCTTTGACCCAGTAAGAATCCCGTAGAACCGCTACCTTCTTTATTGCACTATGATTATTTTATTGTGAGCCATGATAGAATAATAAGGTAGGCTCATATTAATATGGCTGCTCAAATGTCTAGTTTTACACAAACAATGCTGTGAGTGTTATAAACGTCAAATGAAAAGGCAACAACAACAATTAGAATAACTCAAATTTCATCAGCTGATTTTGATATCTAGCTCACTTCCTCTCCAATATGCGCCTACCTTGTTATTCTTTCATGATTGCGAGCAAAAAGCGAGCAGTACTCTTTTTAAGGTAGGCGCATAGAGGGGATTTATACAATAGGTTTGTTCAGTAACAAAAAATTGTTACAAATTGTTACCAATTATTGCAAGTTTTTACTAGTAAGGCCATTTCCTCACGGAGCAATTCAAAAGTAATGCAATTGCAACATATGTTGCTAACCCATGTTTCTATACCGAAACCTTCGCATGGAGCAACTTTTCAAAACTAGTTGGGAACATGTTAGCGATAAGTTTTATGCAACGCAGCATGCTGCAATTTATATCACCAACTTCTTGTGTTTTTTCTTTGGTCATTCTGTACAATCAGGGTACACTGAATAAGGTAGCCGCAACACGGAGAGCGTGACTGCCGCAAATGTCAAAGCGAACTGCTTCAGCTGTTGTTGTTGTTGTTCTTTTTTTCGACAGCCAGTTGATTTTGACACTTTTGGATAAGCGAAAGAGAGCAGTCAGTTTTGAGGCAACCGTGTTATTCAACCATGGATGAAGGGAACAATAATAATAAAATCACTCAAATTAGAACAGCTGCCTTTGATATCTAGCTTTCTCCTTCTCTAAAATCCACCTATCTTATTTTGCCATGTGAAACCAATAACAACAGCAAAAACAGATGTCAAAGTCATCTAGCTTACCATAGTTAAGAGAACTCATTGAATTTTAAATTTATGTTCACATATATTTATATTTATTCTTTATATTTATATTAAATTATATTTAGATAAATTTTATAGAAAGGTAAAAGGAATCCAAATCGAAAAAAAACCCAAATTTGAACACTAAAACGGCAAATTTGTATCCTCATCTCTAGAAGTAACATTTTCACTACATTAGTTAGTAGTGCGTACTTTTTAGTTTCTTTTCATGCAACCCTTGTCGGTGGCTTTTTTGACAGTTGGTGAGAAAAGCAAAATTGAAAATATTTTCAGTCGAATGAAATTGCGTGAGTGCAAAAGTTGTTTAAAATTTTGTACGGAAAATTATTTAGCTGCGCGTTGCCACTATTTTGTGCTGAATTTGTGTTAATAAATCAAAATAAATAGAAGAAAAAATTAAACAAAGAAAAACGCTAACTAACAGCATTGAAAAAAAATTAAAGCAAAAAGAAATAGCTTGTGAAACAAAGAAAGAAAGAAAGATGAGAAATAATTAAATTAGCAGCAGAAGCAGATTGCTTGTTAATTTTGTTGCGTAAATATAGTGTGGAAAAAGTGGAAAAATTGTTTTGTTTATCGAAGAGGATTGTTGCGTCAATTTGTATGTATCTTAATTAGTATTTATTTAAAAAAAAGAAGAAATATTCTGTGATTTTTTTGTTGTAATATCTGAAATAATTTACACTGATTTTAAAATCAAGAATCGAAAAGAAAATATTTCATTTCATTTGAATAGCAGAAAATAAAATTATAAGTTCTTAATTCATTTTGAAAACTTCGTCAACGTCAACGTTAACAGCAACTGCAACTGTTGCAGAATCGTCGGAATTGTAAGCGCAAGCAGCAACTGCAGCATAGCTATTGAGATTTCATTGAAAGCGTGTTAAATTAAGAAATCTACAAAAATTCAGTTCGTTTTTGCATACAATTCTTCAATACATCCGAACGCAACGGATCCAAATCGAACTGCAGTTCCGAATCCATCGCCACCGCCGGACACTGAAGCCTTTGCGGCGACGGATCAAGACGACGACGACGGAAACAGTAGCAGTCCGAACTACAACGGTAACAACAACAACCGCATAAGCAATAACAAAACGTATAGCGTTGACGACGACGCGACCGCGCATCATATAAATTATCATCCCGGTTTTTATAAGCATCAAGCTACGAACGAGTCGGAGACACCACACGCTCAAGCCATGGCTGTGGTACGCAAGAAACAGGATGACAAGTATCTGAAGGTTCTACGCGAGCTAGTGACTACAGGTGGAGGAAATCGGCAGTGTTTCGATTGTGGCCAAAAGGGACCAACGTATGTCAACATGACGATTGGTTCATTTGTGTGCACTCGTTGCTCCGGAGTTCTGTAAGTAGATTGTTAATTATTATGAGTATAAATTTTTAATAGTTATTTTTTCTTCTTTTAAATGCTAAATGATAAACAATTTAAACTAAATCTACAAGAATATAAAAAAGGTCAGACTGGGTGACCAAAATAAAGCAATTTTTCCCTGTGATACCTACTTCTGGGAAAAAGTTTCCTTTGTACTTTAGTCTAAGGGCAGGCAGTCCATCAATCTATTGAGTTTAGTTTAGCTGTGGCTATTTGGAAAAACCAAACATAAAAATCATAGCAAAAACTGAAACCTATTTTAATTTTCAGCAAATAAACAAAAGAGTGCAATATTTATACAAGATACAGCCAGGTTATAATTTTTAAACACATCGAACTGCAGTTAATTGTAAGCGTTTTCTGCTATTGCTTGGCGAAAGTGGAACTGGACGCTTCATTATCTGTTGAAAGTTGACTTCATGATATGTATGGAATCGACTGAAATTGTTTTCGCCTTCATTATTATATATTATTTTCTGATTACTTTTAATAATATATGTAGCAATAAAACCATTGACCTATCCTTAATACATTCTTGTAGTCAGTAAAAAATATCAATTATTTTTTTTATATTATTATTAATTAATTTTTTGTATGTCAATGAACTGTTTTTTCAGTCTTTAAGACAGCTTAAAGACTGCAAATAGCAGTGATTAACGAGCTGCAGTGGTGGCGAACCATAAACAAAATAAGTATTATTTTAAATAAGTATGTTTTTGTTTTTAATAGCCACCATAACGTTGCAATAATTTTTTAAACGTTACAAAAATAAGGTCAGCAGCAGAAGATTACAGGCAATGAAGTTGCAACAGCGATCGGTTGTTTGTTGCTTGCCTACTTTGGAGTCCATTCATTGAAACCGGTTCAGCATTCTAGAATAGTTCTCATTGGAGTGAGCGGCTGCAGACAGCAGCAGCAACAAGTTAGCTTTAGGTACATAATATTAGTCACTACTATGCAGCTATCATCTATTTAGCAAAACATGCCTAGTTTCTGCAGGTTGGACATATTCGAGATAAATACGAAGCGGTGCAAGGTCGTAAGAAAAATGTAATTTGGAACTTCTTCTTAAAATCAGTATATTTGAAAGTTCATAGATGGTTCCATATCAATGGCTTTTATTTATTTTTTATTTTTTATTGGTAAAAATAAGTTTTTCATTTAAACCAAATTCCTACACAGCCAAAAGTTATACCGGTTTTGTTTTTTTTTTTTTTTCAAATGATTCTTAAACACTTTGTAGCAAAAATCATGGGCTGATTTTATATCAACAACTTACTTTATATTCGTTCATATTTTATAACCTCCTTTTTCTTAATAATTTATATTTTTAAATAAAAATATTACGCTTTAATATAAACTAAAATCCAACCAAACCAAGATTTATACCAGTTTTTGTTTATGTTTATATATTAATTATTTCTTTTCAACACAGCATGTTATAAAAAATGCGTTTTCCAGTTTCGATTATTCTTTCAATATTCTTTAAAAATGTTAATATTCATTGAAATTAAATATGCGAGAAAAACGCTGGTTCCCGCAGAATATATGTGTGAGTTTTTTTTTTTTTTGTTTTGTTTGTTTTGTTTTGTTTTGCACAACTTTTACTTTCTTCTTATATAAGAAGACCTACATATTTTATTATTCGTTTTGTTTTCGATCTTGAAATCTTTGCATTATAATTTAAAATTTACATAAATCTTATCCGGATGCATAATATACAATAACTTTATGATTTTTTGGTTTTTCAATATGTGTTTTTTAATGTTTAAATTTTGCATCAATTTAATTACTTTAAATTATTTGTTTACTTTTGTTAGTCTGTCCTATTTCTTCTAGTATTTTATTGAGTTGCCGTCGTTTGGTAACTGTGCCAGCGTTCATTGTTACTCATCGGTGGAGCACAACAGTTTTCAATCGAAATGCCAAAAACAATTTAAATCTTTTCAAACTTATTGAAGTCTATCAGTTATAGCTAACGATAAAAATATTTTCATAATCCTTAGCTATTTTTGATAAAATTATTCAATTGATTTATTGAAATATCTATAAATTTAAAAAAATCGATTTATTCATTCAAATTCGAAGCGATTATAAACGTTTTCGTCAAAGCAAACAAAAAAAAAAAAAGCACATTCGTTGAAGATATATAGTTAAAAAACACTTTAATGAAAAAAAATTAATATATTTTTTTTTGTAAAAATACTAAATAAATCCGCTAGTGGAATTCCCAAATAGTTAAACTACAATTTTGGATGTTGTTAGCTTGTGAAAACTCTCATTTTCATAAAATCAGAATCAATGCAGTGCTGGGAAAATTTATTCAATACTCTTAAAATAGTTCTGAAATATAGGATTTCTATTTTAGATGTTTGTTAAAATTTAATCTTGATGTCTTTTAAATCTAAGTAAGACAATCAACCAATTGATAAATAGTCTTATACCCATATGTATACTAGTTCTTTTCCATTAAAAACGACGAGACCGGTTTAAACAAAGGAAACAATTTGAAATATTCATTTACTTTAAGCTCAATTAAAAGAAATTTGGGCACAATTAGAAATAAAAGTTGGCTAAATTATACTAAAATCTTATATAAAAGAAAGATGCCATTTTTCAAATATATGATCTTTTTCCAAATAGAGTATCGTATAACTTTGATAATACTTTACGAAGAAACTCATATTAAAACGCCTGTCACCGGTTAAAAGACAGTTCACACCATTTATTATAAAAAGACGCATCGCGATATCTGTTATTCAATCGAGTTAAATGTAGTTTTTAAACTTAATTAAGACTTTGTAAACATTTACTATTTTTAAGCAAAAATTTTCACCAATTGTCACCAATTTGTCACGATCGAAATAGCATTCCAAACTTCGAGAAGTCAATCAACTGAATTCCAAATTTTCGACTTTTTTATAAGTTATCTGGATTAAGTTTATCTGAGCTTTATGCTCAGTCAAATAGTTCACAAGCTACCGGGAAGTATTATTACTGATAAGATAACATTGTTTGAAAAAATATTATAATAATATACATATCGTCATATTAATACAGCAATGAAGTATCTCATAATTAAACAGGAAGATAAAAAATTTGAATAACTTCTGTAATGAAAATTGTCAACAAATTCAAACCATATTTCAGTTTTTTTGGTATCATTGAGTGAATTCTAACAGAAAATGCAAATAACAAGATTTCGAAAAATTATGAGTTACGTTCTTTTTATATTTAGGTGACGACGATATGTTCATAAAATGTTCCGTTTTAAATTTATGCTTTTTTATAAAGATTTTTAAATTTTTAAATATTTCTTCTTAAATCTTCTTTTGGCTTCTAGCACCAACTATATCCTTTAAGATATATATACTTCTAATTAAGTTGTCCAAAATTCGAGTATTTATCTTCAAACATTCCCCAGCTACAACCGTCCAGAGCTCATCAAACATATTCGACGACGGATTCTTCAATATAAATTTTGTTCTTCAATATGTTCCACAAGTTCTCTATTGGATTTAGGTCGGACGGCTGTGACTGCCAGTGCATCAAATTTATATCTTATCCAAAATCTATTTCGTGGTTATTTTCACCTTATTTATGAGGACTTGGGTCATCTTGTATAAAAAGGGTATAGACTATTTTCAAGACTGTGAGGGTAGGAGTCATTAAAAATAGAAGCATAGTTTTCTGCTTTAATTATTCCTTAAATTTTTCGCAGAACTACCACTTTATTTCCTTGAAAACAGCTCCATGTCAATAATGATCCTTCTCCAAATTGTAATGTTTAAAAATTCAAAATAACGATAAGCAATGACTTTGCTTGCGATTCCAAGACCAATTTTTTTGATTTTGATTTTGATTTTGATTTTGATTTTGATTTTGATTTTGATTTTGATTTTGATTTTGATTTTGATTTTGATTTTGATTTTGATTTTGATTTTGATTTTGATTTTGATTTTGATTTTGATTTTGATTTTGATTTTGATTTTGATTTTGATTTTGATTTTGATTTTGATTTTGATTTTGATTTTGATTTTGATTTTGATTTTGATTTTGATTTTGATTTTGATATTATAATAATATACATATCGTCATATTAATACAGCAATGAAGTATCTCATAATTAAACAGGAAGATAAAAAATTTGAATAACTTCTGTAATGAAAATTGTCAACAAATTCAAACCATTGATTTTGATTTTGATTTTGATTTTGATTTAGATTTTGTTTATTTTGATAAAAAATGTGAATGTTTATTTTGAAAACATGAAAATTTATGTTCAAAGTCATTGATAAAATGCTAAGGCATCCAAGTTATTCCTAAATATCACACTTCTAAGTCTTGCCATGCAAAATAATAAATTCGTGCAGTTTTTCCATTTAATCCGGAATATTTCATTGTTGCAAAGATATCAGATAGCGTATTAAGCTCAAAGAAGCCTTTTAATTAAAACTTTAAGAGTTGATTTTTTTGTGTTCAGTTTCGGAATTTTCCCACGCTGTATACCTTGAATTCTCGAAAGGTGGCCACACACTGCAACAAATGCCACTGACAACACTTGAGGCTGTGTGCTGCTGCATCACATTCATGCTGATCAGCGATGTGGAACATGCGCCATAGTAACACATGTACAAACAGAGCAAATATGTGCAGCGCTTGATTAATTTTCATTGTTGCTGTTGTTTTTGTTTTTGTTGCTACTGTTATTGTTCTTACTGCTGTCAGAAACAACAGCATATTGGTAACATTTATAGCCATGTTAAGTGATCTTAAAAAGCTTTTATTTAAAATTAAATAAAAACAAAACAAAAAAAAAAAAAAAAAAAACAACAATCACCAAATAGCAAGCGAAAGTATCATGATCTTATATTGGCCAAAAAAGTGTGCTACCTTTCACAATAAACAACACACCTCAACTCAATCAATAACAGCTTTGAATATTAATTAGTCAAGAAATTTGCTAACATGTATTGGTTGTTATGTGAATGTATGTATTTGTTTCTATTATTGCTTCTATCCATATTAGAGTGGCTTAAGCGAATTTTGGCTTTAGCGTTTCTTTCTACATGTCTTGTTTCAAAGTCATGGTCGTGACTGTAAAATAAGCTAAATAATGGCATATAAGTCAACAAAATAACGCCAACACTAGCATAACTAAAATCCATTAAATGCGCACGTTAAGAGAAAATTTTGCGTTGTCACATTTCACAAAAGTTCACCATTGAAAACACTGTTAATTGTGGTGTTGTTGGGGGAAATTTCTGAAATATTATAGAAACGAGAGATTTTTTTAATAGTTAATGTGAAATTGTTGTTTATGCTATGGTTTTATTAAGTTTGACATAAATTTCAAATGTCAAAAGTTGGTTGGTCAATATCTAAGAAAGAGAAATATTGTGTTAAAAATTATTCTAATGCCCTTTAATTTGACAAAATTGGCAATAGCCGATTATATGGCATATATCGTTTTCTAAAACTCTCTTAATTATGACAATTTCATCATCATCTACACATTCTGACTCACCATCATGATAACGCCTCAAGCCACAACAATCGAAACAAGCAGAACTCATCAAATTGAAAGCATAAATTTGATTGTTTCCACTCAGCAGCTCACACGCATGCCAGTAAGCAAAGCAATCAGCCAGCTTAGCATTAGGTTGACTCTAATTTATGTTTCCCAAATCCATATTCAAATCTGTCATAATGACAGTTGACCCAATTTTGCTTAACTAAGTTAAGCACAATTTTAAAATTGCAGCCAAATGCAAATCAACAGAGCCGTCGTTGTACATGAAATCTTTCTTCCAATCTTTACAAATAAACTATTTAACTATACTTTGATGTATGTGTGTGCTGGTATCGAGTTGAAGTTTTGGTTGACATTTTCACACACGAAATAACGTGCACGTAACAAACTCTTCTTTTTTTTTTTGTGTTTTATGTGCGCCAGTGTTTGAGCTACAATTGACACAGATTTTAAAAGTTTTGAAATAGAAGAACGTGTTTCCATCATCATATGAATAAATATTAAAAACTTTTGAGACAGCCAACTTAAGTCAACGACAAAAACTTTTTTTTGCTCACAGATCACGGAAGAGTCACTGAATTAATTATTCTTTGGAGTCGTGTAGATGAGAACCTCAAGCGACGTCTGGCAGACATTGAAGGAGAAACGCTTAAGATTTCAGTCGATAATGAACGTTTGCCGTTTAAGCAATACGTTGTCAGAAGGTGCAACGCGAATTTCTAATTAATTGTGCCCGGCTAGTGACTCAGTTGACTCGATGGGCTCGTTTGGCGCAATTGACTCAAGTGTCACGGTTGACTTATAGATAAAATAATAAACTTATATATAAATATATATTATAAAATATATTTACATTATAGAGTAAAAGATAAAATTACATGAACAGAGTAATTTATGACAGTTATGACAATTATACGCGATATTTTTCATACGAATTAATGACATCAAAAAGTCATAAAAATACAAAAACCTTTAAAATATTCCACAAAACACAATCTATAGACACGATATTTGCGCATGGGCTTTGATCGATGAGACCCCGCTTTAAGGTAATTAAATATACCTAAATAAAACCTCGCCTATTCCCCATAAAAAGTGACGTCATCAAAATTCTTTACTCTTAATTGACTTGAGAAATTGAGAAGAGCGAATGTTTTGGGTTTATGTAACTGATGAGACAAAGTTGTCTTCGTCGTGGTTCATCTCCCATAGAAAGTATTGTCATACTAATGAATAAGAGCCCGAACAGAACCAAAGCGACTGACGGCTGGCGGTCCTCTCTCGGCGAATTGAGCTGAAACACGTCTACAACAAGAGCGGCTGGCGGTTGTCGGAACAGAGTTGCTTTTTGTCACGGTAGTGGTAAAATTGACAGATAGGGGTGCAACAGACGGACAACATGATTAACATATATGAAAAAATTTTGACTTATTCAATTAAGTGTTCATCAAAATCCATTATGAAGACAATTATTTTGTATATTATCAGAATATACTAAAAACTAAGAACATTATATTAAACACAGCCAATTCTTAGCAAAAGTATGGCAACATTTATGTTACTCAGAGAGAGGACCGCCAGCCCCCATAGCAAAAATAGAATAGATTCTATTCTGGCGTTTTTCCGTCGCGGATTCGCCTAGCGAATTCGTTTTTGCTGAGTGCATACATTTTCATGTATTCTGCTGAACGGCGAATCCGCCAGCCGTCATCCGCTTTGGTTCTGTTCGGGCTCTAATGTGTTTCCATTTGAATTGTTAAATTATTGACAGCTAGTAATGAAGATTCTAAAAATGAAAGAATACAATTAAAAATTTCTCAGGTGAAGAGTTATTTGAGACAAACATACATTCTCAAATTTATTTAAAGTTTCTCCTCCTAAAAGTTATTTTTTCAAAATCTGGCACTTACCATAATTGCTGTTCATTAAAGTGCTATTAAGTAAAAACAATCTTCATGAAGCCTCCCTCACTCTCATTCACATCAGACGGAAGTAGTTCATGAAAAAATTGCTCAAAAGAATGCATTTCCGGTTAACCTCACAATTAACCGCGCTACAATATCTTATGATCTATGACAGGCAACAAGAAATGTCAAGATCCCCACAAAAATCCAAATAGATAGTTGATAGTAGATAGTAACTAACAATAATTTTCACAAAGACCAACAACAATACATTAGAAACATTTGTAATAGCGATACTTCAACAACAACAACGACTGAAACTAATAACTTCAAATTTTACATCGACACATTTGTGTGTGTGTGTGTGTTTCTATCTATTGCCGCCACTATCAATCGTTGAAAGTATCATTGTATCTTTCAGCCAATCATTGTCATTGTAAATAGCGGTTATTTATCTCTATTACTAACGACCAACAAACTAATATATTGAAAAAATCAAAACAATGCATCGCCAGCATTTCTAGCAACAAAGGAGAGAAACCTGTAAATCGTTTACTTTAATTGAGAAAATCAATTAAATCTAAGCTACTCGGAAAGTTGTGTTGCAACATTTCAAATATGTATGCTTGTCGTACGTTGCACTCTGCATCTATGTAATTTTAAAAAATTTCCTTTATTTTTCTTTGTCTCTACAGTGCTATGAAGTGTTGTGGTGTGGAGAAGGGCATATTTTATGATGTCCAAAAAAATATGCATTGCTACTTATTGTAGCCATGCTTTGTTTGCTGATGTTATCATATCATTATGTTTATCTACAATGTAGCTTCACGCATAGATACTCTTATCGCTGTTGTGCAATGACCTTCATAGTTAAAGTGCCGGAAGTAATTGCGTAGAAAATTGTAATAATCTAAAAATTAGGAAATTTGAAAAAGAATATGAGGCTTAATAGTTTCGAGTAAAAAAGTATTAGAAAAAAATCATATGAATAAAAGCTATACAAAATAAACGAAAAATGTATTAGTAAAATATGGTCCCAGTCTCTGCTACGAAAACGTTAGATGTCCCACAGAACTTAAGCTGTTTTACGACATGACATGTGAAGTGACATGTGACGTGACGTAAGACATAAGACATGACATGTGAAGTGACATGTGACGTGACGTAAGACATGACATAAGACAAGACATAAGACATGACATAAGAAATGACATAAGACATGACATAAGACATGACATAAGACATGACATAAGACATGACATAAGACATGACATAAGACATGACATAAGACATGATATAAGACATGACATAAGACATGACATAAGACATGACATAAGACATGACATAAGACATGACATAAGACATGACATAAGACATGACATAAGACATGACATAAGACATGACATAAGACATGACATAAGACATGACATAATACATGACATAAGACATGACATAAGACATGACATAAGACATGACATAAGACATGACATAAGACATGACATAAGACATGACATAAGACACGACATAAGACATGACATAAGACATGCCATAAGACATGACATAAGATATGACATAAGACATGACATAAGACATGACATAAGACATGACATAAGACATGACATAAGACATAACATAAGACATGACATAAGACATGACATAAGACATGACATAAGACATAACATAAGACATGACATAAGACATGACATAAGACATGACATAAGACATGACATAAGACATGACATAAGACATGACATAAGACATGACATAAGACATGACATAAGACATGACATAAGACATGACATAAGACATGACATAAGACATGACATAAGACATGACATAAGACATGACATAAGACATGACATAAGACATGACATAAGACATGACATAAGACATGACATAAGACATGACATAAGACATGACATAAGACATGACATAAGACATGACATAAGACATGACATAAGACATGACATAAGACATGACATAAGACATGACATAAGACATGACATAAGACATGACATAAGACATGACATAAGACATGACATAAGACATGACATAAGACATGACATAAGACATGACATAAGACATGACATAAGACATGACATAAGACATGACATAAGACATGACATAAGACATGACATAAGACATGACATAAGACATGACATAAGACATGACATAAGACATGACATAAGACATGACATAAGACATGACATAAGACATGACATAAGACATGACTTAAGACATGACATAAGACATGACATAAGACATGACATAAGACATGACATAAGACATGACATAAGACATGACATAAGACATGACATAAGACATGAGACATGACATAAGACATGACACATAACCATGGACACATAAATACCACACATGCTTATTTATTTTTTTACCTTTTGGTTTCAACCTGGTAATTCATCCATCAACTGTAGTTCTAATTTTTTGAGACTCCAGTGTGACGTTGTGTAAAACTCCGAAAGAGATGTTCCGTAACATACTTTTATTTCGTCGCTGCGCCTAAAAATTCAGTTATGTGTTTTTCGACAACTTTTCAGGAGAGCAAAAAAACTGATTTATTCTTTGCGCTTCCAAATTTATTGCAATGTCATAATTTTGTATTTTTTGCTATAAAATTCTAGAGATAAGTATTAAAAAAAAACTTAAACTTCTTATTCCAGCACGAAGCGAGGATGCATTCTTCCATTTTCAGACACATAGCCGATTTTTTTACGGGCATTCTGTTTTTACTATGATCAAAGTTTTCGAGCACATAACCGATTTTTCAAATTTTTAATTAAAAATTTTAAGAATTCTACAAGGAATTTATTGTAAAAATATCTCCAATGTTTAGACCAAAAGAGATAACGAAAAGCCGTTCAGCGCACAGATGGGTATTGAGTAGAGCTATTCAATTATGCAATAAAAAAAAAATCAGGATCGCTTAGCGTTATCAAGGGCCCATGTTAATACAGAGGACCAATTTTTTGAGAAATGTGCTCTGGACTGACGAAACTGATTTTAATAGGGTTGGATAAGATGCCAAATGCGAAGACTTGAATCAGAAGTAAACCAAAAAAATCATTAAAGCATGGAGGAGGAAACCTAATAGCTTGGGGAGCTTTTTCCTGGCACGGCGTGGTGCCAATTTTTGGTACACCTGAAAAAATATGTATTAAGATTTACTAAAAAACCAGATGGCATCATTTGCATTTGCAAACATGCCTATTAGGTGGACTCTTATGCACTATTATAACCCAAAACACTCAGCAAAGATTGTGAAGGATTGTCTTTATAATATTAAAATAAATATATAAATATATAAATATAAATAAATATTTTGGATTGATCGGCTCAAAGTCCAGACCTCAATCTGATTTTAAGTTTTTAATATTTAAACTCAAATACTATGGAATACATTTTTGTTTTTCTTGATGTATTTTATTTTAATTCAACTTGAATGAATTGATTCAATATGTTTGCTTACATTGTTCAGCGATCACTGGCACTTGCAGATGTCAAATTAAGAATAAGTTTTTGTTGTCGTTATATTTTGCAAAATTAAACTTTAATTTTTTTTTTTTTTTAATTTAATTTATTGAATCTTTTTTCCAATCGAATACAATTAAGATAATTTATATTTAACAATTATAAGGAAGATAACTTAGAATTATGATTGTGTTATTCTAAGAAGCTAAGAATAAGTAAGCAACATGCTTTATTTTTCTTTTGATTGTAATACGTACATGATTGTGTTTTGTTTTCTTTAAGTTGGTACTGCTTGCTCTCGGCATTAGTGAGTATCATTGAGACGTGTTGTCTCTGTTATACAAAAATTAAACTTTAATAAACATGAAACTTGAGGCACTTCATTGAATTTTGTAAAGACCAAATGCAATTTCACTCCGATGCCCTTTTAATGCGCCCCATAACAGTCTTATCTAATTTTGCCTTATATATTAATCAAGAGTATCTATAACATAAGCTTAATTTACAAATTTTCAAAACCGGCTTCGCTGCATTTTAGTCGCATGACTCATCAATGAAGTTGGTTGTTTGTTATTTTTGTTCAACTTCAATCGTTGCAAAACTTTGCTTCAGCAACTTTGCGCACAATCAGCTCAACTTCTTACAGCAATTATTTTGGTTCAAGTTGAGATTTCGAAAAATAAAAGAGAAACAAAAAACAATATTGCGTAGGTGTAATATTTGCAATTAAGCTCATTTTACGTATGAGGTGCGCGCTAGCAAACAAACAATTAAATTTGTTTCAAACTTTGAAATAAGCAAAGTTAAATTAAGATTATGTTGTATGAGCTCATTTTTAATACTGAGTGATTTGAAATGATTTTTGGCTAACATATAGTAACAACTATTTTAACGAACATAACCAGCAGCAGTTGTAACGAGTTCTCAAATGCTAAATATAAATTTTTGACTAAATAACATGTTTCACATCTCAACTTTTTAACTTTTAACGAGTATTAGTACAACTTTTACTTTTTTTATTATTGTTTTATAACTTTTTCTTATCAAAGTTGTTCTACTAACTGTTTTTATTGACTTGATTAATCATATTCGGGGAACTTGTATGATTTTCAAGTTGTTGTTTTTGTTATTGTTGTTGCTCTTTCATTGTTCTCAGAGATATCTTGGAATCACCAATTCCCAGAGTATCACACAGCATGAGTCATGAACTAACTCACTCACTGTTATAGTGTTTGTTCAGCTGTCTGTCTGCCTGTTTTTCCGTCTGTCTCTGACTTCTTGCTGAATGTTGAATGAAACGCTAAACCTTACTTGTACCCTGCTGACTGCTTGACTTTTAAAATATTTTTGTAAAATTTTCTCTCATTCTTTTTATCGTTTTATTTGCTGCCAAAACTATCGCTTGCACTTTGTTCAAAGCACAAATACCAAAAGCCAAAAAGACAACAACAGCGCTTGTCTGCTGAACCATGCTCGATGGTGCATACTATATGCTGAAAAAAACAAAACAAAATAAAAAAAAAACAAAAAAAATATCACAGCCCTAGCAAAACAACGAACGAACGACCGACTCAAGCATTCCGTGCAAAAATGTAATTCATTCAAAGTGGCAACCTGAAACCCATAATATTACCGAACAGAGAAAAACGTCCAACCGATCGACTCGACCGCCCTCTCGCCAGTCAAGCAATCAAGTCAAGTTAGCCAACAGCCAGTTGCACAGTGTTCGATTTTGACACTCCAGTGTGACAAAAGTTTAAAAAATTTGAATTTTTATATAAGAAAAAATATTTTTTGTAAGGATATATATTTTAGTTATGGACAAAAGAACCCTTCCATTATAAGGCAAATGGTTGTGGCAGTTACATGACATAAGACATGACACAAGACATGACATAAGACATGACATAAGTCATGACATAAGACATGACATAAGAGATGACATACATAAGACATGACATAAGACATGACACAAGACATGACAGAAGACATGACATAAGACATGACATAAGACATGACATAAGACATGACATAAGACATGACATAAGACATGACATAAGACATGACATAAGACATGACATAAGACATGACATAAGACATGACATAAGACATGACATAAGACATGACATAAGACATGACATAAGACATGACATAAGACATGACATAAGACATGACATAAGACATGACATAAGACATGACATAAGACATGACATAAGACATGACATAATACATGACATAAGATGACATGATATAAGACATGACATAAGACATGACATAAGACATGGCATAAGACATGACATAAGACGTGACATAAGACATGACATAAGACATGACATAAGACATGACATAAGACATGACATAAGACATGACATAAGACATGACATAAGACATGACATAAGACATGACATAAGACATGACATAAGACATGACATAAGACATGACATAAGACATGACATAAGACATGACATAAGACATGACATAAGACATGACATAAGACATGACATAAGACATGACATAAGACATGACATAAGACATGACATAAGACATGACATTAGACATGACATAAAAAATGACATATGCCCATTTTTTATTCAAAACATCTGAAATATATTCTTAGCACGACGTATTACATCGCTTTCCCGTAATGTACGTCCATGATTTTACTGCATGACAACAAAAATTATTTTTCAGTGGACATGAAACCACTTTTGCCACGATATATTATCAAAATCTTGCACTGTGCAACATTTCGTTGCAATGACTTCAAGTAAGGGATTTACGACCAACGCAAGAAACTCACAAAAGGAATAAAACAAAGAAAAATCTTGGGTTGACGACTAACGTGGCACTACCAAAAAATGCAGAAAACCAGTAACCAAAGCATTGAAACACAAAAAAAAGGCCAACCAAAATGAAAAAAAAACCAATAAGTGCCAGAACAAGACAGCAAAAGCAGTTAAGCAAAAAATCTTACAGTACATGAGTAAAAAGTAAAAGAAAAACGAACCACGTCTATATTGCAATTCCTTTCTTGCGCCCAGCTTTGTAAGCAAAGAAGGCTTAACAAAATGAACAAAAAAAAGTACATAATCTTAAAAAATAATACCAAAGTTCATTGAGTTCTGACAGTCGCGCGCTGACAGTGACAAGCCACCCAAAGTACTACAACCCACTTTACACCATTTTGTCTTTGGGTCTTGAGTCACTGAAAAGGGCAACATTATCACTTATTATGTTGACAATTCTGCATTATCTGCTCTAGTATCTCTGCCTCCAATGCACAATTCAGCCGACAAACAGTCAATGTTTGAAGTAATGTGACTTTTCTAACGTTGTTTCTAACATATTCGTTTCTTTGCTCTTCAATAAGAAGCCACTCAATTTTCATAGAAACCATAAAGTACCATCCATCATCCGAGCATATTCGTTTGTAGTTAAGTTAGTTAACCCAGCTAGTAGCTACTTCATTATATTTTTCTTTTTTTTTGTGTAACAGAGATTTTTTTTTTGTTTTTCTTTTTTATCTTAACTCGGTGCACTTTGTTGGTTTTCTCATTTTATATGATGTTCATTGGGGACTATTTTTAAACTGGGTAAGTATGTGTGAAGTGTGCGTGGTTGACAAACCGAACGACCCGTTAAACTGAGGTTAAGTTGTAAAAAGCATCTTTCACTCTGCCTCTCTTGCACCCTTGCCCTTCCTTCTGTGAGTGTTTGTGTCTTCTAGTGTTTTATCTTAATTACTCTAGAATATTCAACCAACTTCTATGGTTTTTGTCATTATTTTTTATGACTTTTCAAATTATTACTAAAGGCTGACTACATCGTATTTTTTTAAGCGTTTTTTGTGACCTTTGTTTTATTTTTGAAAAACCTTCAAAGTAAAGCACTTTTGAGCTCATTCCGAGTTTAACAAATTATAATGCGTTCTAAGCGAGTATTATACAAAAAGAAAAAAAATTATATGTAAAACGCGATTATGTTGCCTCATTTCATAATGAGAGAGATTTAAAAAAAACATTCATACAAGTTCAGTCATATTCCAAGTTCATATTTCAATGCTGTAAAAAATATATATTGAGAAATATTTATGCTTATTTAATCAATATTCATGTCTTTGAAAAACTTTTCTCTCAAACATGGTTTTCTAAATTTATATTAACGTTAGTCACGGACTTGTGAACGTTGATGAAACTGAGTATTATAATGTTAAGTTTGTACCAGTTGACTTGTAACAGTTAACTTCTAAGAACTTTGTCGGATAGTCTTATTCAAATTTTAAAAATATTTTTTCTAAGTCCGAGAATTTTTCTTCATCAATATAATAAAAAAAATATGTTTTATTCTAAAATTCACTGTCGAATTGCCAATTGTTTGATACAAGCTATAAAAAAACGAATTGGCCATTTTCGCCCTTAAAAAGGATTTTGATAACGACTAAAGTTCATGTTCTCATGTTCTCAAGATGCTTTACATGGCATTATTTAGTCTCTGAGGTTTGCCGTTGCCTGCAGAGAGGTGGTGACCGATCATTACATATTTTTATTGAAAAAAACTTCTGGGGATCGATCTCGGACTCCGGACTCCATGCTAAGCCACACACTTTACCTGCATGCCACGTTCACCACCCTGTTAGGACCTGCCTCAAAAATCAAAAATCAAGAACAAACCGAGCAGACTAGACCATGGTTTCGTCGGACGCTACTCCGACTCATCAGTAGTCTCCATGGTCTAGTCTGCTCGGTTTGTTCTGCAAAGAACATTGTTATTGTAGCAACCTGTTTGGCTTCACAAATTATTTGTCATCAAGCTCTAAATATCCCAGTGGGCAATGGCAGCACTTCGAAGCGCTACTTGCAGGCGTTCATATGGATTTCGAAGTGCTTCCACACTCATATCCAAGTATACTTTCTTTTTTATATGAAATGGGAAAATTTCGCAGGCCTTCCGCTCCGATAGCTCAAAAGAGGCCTGATAGAACAACTTCTTAAGAATGGCTAAAAGAAGGAGTAAACAAAAAGTCATATTTTTAAAATTGATATATATTTTGACTTTAAACGAGAAAGTTGCCCTGAATTATATGAAAAGTTAGTCTTTGAAGGGAAAAAAGTTTGTTGTGCTGCGTTTTGTGCAGAAAAAGAAGGCCTTCAAGAAGAGCTCATAAGAGCAGCGAGGAAAGGATGTGTTTGGTCTTCAAAAGAAGCAGTCAATGCAGGCTTTCGTTTGAAGAGCGCTGGCTTAATTGCCTATTGGGATAATAATTGAAAACTTTGTTTTTTTAAGAATTATAAACTAATAGAAACAATTAAAAGTCACGTTAAAGAAAATGTTCAGCCATTAATTAAATCAAATAAAATTTACTAAAACATTGAAAAATTACAAATTTTATAAAATTAAAAAATTAAAAAATAAAGAACTAAAAAAATTAAAAAACTTTTTCAATGAATAATAGAATTATTAAAAAATAAAAAGGGGAAAATTAATTAAATTAAAAATAAAAGCAGGAAAAAATAAAATAAAATATAAAAAGTAGACAAGATTTGAAAAATTTTAAAAAAAAATTAAAAATAAAAAAAAATTTATAACAAACATTAAAAAATTTAATGAAGAATTTTTAAAAAATTAGAGTATCAAAAAATTTAAAACGTAAGGAATGAAAAATAACAAAAAACAGAACACATTAAATAAAAGAAAACAATCTATAATAATAAAAATTTTTTGAAATAATTAAAAAAAATACCTTAACAAATGAAAAAAATAAAGTTGATAAGATCTAAAAGTAGAAAAAATAAAATAAATATAAAAAAATTAATGCGTAAAAATTAACAAATTTCAAAACAAAAAAAAAATTTTTAAATTTAAAATTCATAAAAATTAAAAAATTTTTAATTAAAATAAAAATTAAAAAATTTTAAATTAAAAAGCTATTAAAATTAAAAAACTATTCAAAATTTAATTGCAAAAATAGAAAATTTTTAAAAACTGAATATAAATACTTGAAAATAAAAACTTAAACATTGTAAAATAAAAAATATAAAATTAAAAAAAAAGTAAGACAAAGAAAAATAGTAAAAATATAAAAAAATAAAAATAAAAGAAAAATGTAAAAATAAAATAAAAAAGTAAAAATAAAAAAAGAAACAAAACATAAACAATAATAATAATTTTTTAAATAAAACAGAAATTACAAAATAAAGAAATCAAAAAAGTGAACATTTTTTTTATTTAATTTTTTTAAAATCTGACAAAAAATTAAAAACTTGTTTAAGAAATTTTGACAAAACTTTATAGTAATAATAACTTATTCTGACACACATTTTGTCATTGTAACTCACAGTGAAAACATAATTAATGCATTTCTTTTTATCGTTTCTAAAATTTTAAACAGTTTTGCGTTTTTAAAAAACCCTTTTTAATTTTGAATTTTAATAATTTTAGTGTTTTTAAATTATTTAAATTGTAATTTTAATTTATTTATATATATATTTTAAAAAGAATCGATTTACAACAACAATTTCCTATTGAACGAATCAGCTAAACAGCAATTCTTTAGCCTTTTGTGATTTCTAAGAAAACTTTTGCAAAACTAGTGTGGAATTATAAGTGGTATAATTGAAACCAATTTATTTTTCATTCGTAACTATATAAAGCTCACAGCGCTCTTGATTTATTAATTTATATTTTCTCTCCTCACATATTCCCAAATATCGCAATTACTTCCTCTTAAATTAGTTAGCTTTGGTACAAAAAATTTGCTGCTATAACCGAGGTTAGCTTTCCTTTTCGTAAGCTTTAAATATCACATAAATTAAGCTGTATTACCACGATTTTTTTACCTAATTCCTAAAGCGCCTAACAATTGATAAAAACAACAATTTTACCTATTGTTAAGCTGACTTTGTTAGCGGTGTTTTGTTTTAAATTTATCTGCACAAATACAATTGCACATAAAAGGAAAACATTGACATAAGAATTGTGTTAAGTGTGCTTTACATTATTTGTGTGTGTCTTTTTCTTCTGCCCTAAAAAATGTTATTATTTTTTGGCTGACTCTGTAGTAGACTGGCACACGGTTTTGTATCTTGGGTGCGCAGAGACCGGCTCAATTTTATTTAATTTTTTTTTGGTTTAGTTAAAAAATTATTAAAAACGCTAAACAATTGCCGGCCATGTTTATAAAAGTCATCCTTGATATACATAATAATTGTTATTTTTCTTCTGTGCTGTAAATATTATATTTTTCAACGCTTTTTCAAACGATTTATTGTTTTATTTGTTTTGGTTGTTGTTGTTGTTGTTGAAATTGTGTCTGCATTACGTACACGCATTACATACAAGCATTACATACAAAACGGTGAAAGTTAAATTTCATAATCATCCATTGCAAGCAAAGCGGCGGTGAAGTAGTTGTCAGTGTAGTTAGATAAAATCTAGTTACAGTTATATTTACATTGACATTTGCTGTTTGACTGTAACAACAACATGACTTTTGAGGTTGTGCAAATATAATGTTTTTCTTTGTTTTGTCAGTTTGGATTTTTTTTTTTTAGTTTTAAGTTTGCTGCGGGAAACTCCTAACCGCAATTTCAGTGAAATTATAGAAAATATCAGATTTTCCTCTAGTCTATTATAACGACTTGCTGTATTACGGCCAGCTGCAGTAAACATGGCTTGTTTATTTCGAAGTAAAAATGTAGGTTTATTTTAAGAATATAAATATGTGTCAAGTACTCAAAACCCACAAAAAGCCCACGAAAAAAGTTTGCTTTGTTACCTCGAACATTAATACGTGTAATTTTTGTGTAAAAACAGCGTAATATTTATTGTTTTTTTGTCTACACATGTCTCACATCTCTTACAAATGTCTTTATTTCGTCACAAAGTAATGTTTGCTAGATTTATCTTTTGAGCTAATAAAACACTAAGTTTTTATCTAAATTTTTGCAAAACTTTTAATTTGTTTACTTAATTTATTGTAGTTGATTTAAGTCACGTTTTTCCCTCACGTAATTTTTTTATTTGTATACCTACTCGTTGCCGATTTGACGTAATCTAAGCTTTTAGTTTTTTGTTTTTTTTTTTTTCTACTTTATTCGCATGAAATAAAATTTGTTACCATAAAAATTTGTTGTTGCCAATTTTGTTGACAGTCAATTTTGCTGATAGTCGTTAGAGTGAAAAAGTAGTTTTCTGCTGATTGCAGGTAAATAATACACCGTCATAGAACACAGGCAGAGCGTGTTTGGAAATGGTCGCAGGTGTTGTTTAGAAAATTTATATCACTTTCAATACTTAGTTTTTATAGATATATACTGGAAACCGCCCTAAGTTTAATGAAGTTTGTCCAAGATTGCTTTTTTGTTGTTTTCCTTTTTAACAGAAAACTGCCAAACAAAAAAAGACAAAAACAAAAACACTTAATAAATGTTATCGACACTCCCTGGTTTCACATTTAAGCTTGTCTCTGTTTATGTTAAATAAGACTAACACAAACTCACTCAAGGGATGGCTACATTTTAGGTTTTATATCGACTTGTATAGTTTTGTTCAGCTCACTTTGTATTCGTTTTTATGACCAACATAAGCCATGATTGTATATGAGTGGCTTAGAATCAAAACTCACAAGCTCCACTTTTTGAAAAAATTGAGTTAATGATGCAGTTTCGTTGATTTGAATGAATAATATGGCTAGCCGAAAGAAAATGTTGCAAATCTTTGAATCTCCGTCGTCCACAACAGGGACTTTATTGAGTTTGGTTGCAAAACTCACAAAAGTGGGCAAAGTATTGGTTTCAAAACTCACTAACTCCTTTAAACTAGCAAAATCAAACAAGTCAACACTGCATTTGATGTCGTACGAGTGGAATTAGTTCATTCGTGTTGTTTTGTGTCTGAGAGTAAATCGTGAATTTTGTCTTGGTGTTTTAAGACAATAAAACATTAATTAAATAATGGAAAGAAATGCTAGGCCAGTGCAAGATGGGGAAACCCCAAGGAAAAAGTTGAGGCAACCAGAAAATTGGCAAAGGAATAAAGAAAAAATAATGCGGTAAGTAAATATTAGTATATTACTTGCTAACATGAAAATTTGAAAAATATGTATTACAAAAATTCATAGACATTCATCGGTTATGCTGCCAATTCCACCCAAATGTGGTCATAAAACTAGTAAGTTTCTTTGCAAAGAACTAAAAATGAGTGACCTGAAACATTTCCACGCTCAAATGTATTTGAAAAAAGATAAAATTTATCAAGATAATTTTATCTTAAAACATTTAAAATCTAACACTGTCAAAAGAAGAAGGCCTACAACTAATACAGGCAAGGCTCGGAACATGCAAACAAAGTATTTCATCAGGAATACCAAGAAAAAACGTGTTCCAGTGTGTTGCAAAACTTTTATTGATGTTCTAGGTATATCTAGATTTAGAGTAAATCTAATAGCAAAAAACTTTTTTGAAAATGGAGAAATGCCCAAAGAAAAAAGGGGAGGAAATAGAAAAGAAACTGCATTCCTACCAAAAAAAGAAAGTGTGATGAATTTTGTTAGAAAGTTTAAAGTGATCGAGTCACACTACTGCAGAGTTCAAAGTTCAGGACGTCATTATTTGCCATCTGAGCTATCCATTAAGAAAATGTGGAAGGAATATATGAAAGAGCAATCAAATGCTTTCTTAAAAGTAAAAGAAAACTACTTCAGGGATACATTCAAAAAATATTTTAACCTAGGATTTGGAACACCAAGAACTGATGTCTGCTCAACATGCCTGGAACTTTCAGAACAAATCAAAAGGAGCGCTGATGATCAAGGAAAGCAAAATCTGATTACGCAAAAACGTATACACACGCTGAGAGCGACGGCATTCTTCAATTTGTTAAAGGATAAAAAATGTGACTTGCTTATTCTTAGCTTTGATTGTCAGAAGAATTTACCGCTACCAAAACTACCAGATCAATCGACCTACTATAGCCGCCAAATTTGCTTATTTAATTTTACGATTGTCAAGGGTCCTTCAGGTGGTTCACTAAATAGAAATACTGTAACATCTTACTGTTGGACTGAAAATCAATATCGGAAAGGTACAATTAATTACCGTGAGGTACTCTGCTATTTTTAATAATTTCTACATTTAAATATAGGTTCAAATGAGATTGCTTCATTTGTTTTCGATACTCTGAGCAAGCTGGATATGTCGAGCTATTCAACTGTAAGGTTAGTGAGTGATGGTTGTGCAGGTCAAAATAAGAACTCCATTATGGTGGCAATGGCAATGTATTGGTTTTATTTAGCCCCCAAAAATATTATTGGAGTAGAGTTAGTATTTCCTATCACTGGCCATAGCTTCATACCACCAGACAGAGTCTTCGGATTGACTGAAAAACAAATAAAAAAAATTGAGGCAATAGTTACACCTGAACAATATACTGATATCATGAGAGAACATGCACAAATAAAAAAACCAGGGAATTTTGAAATTTATGATTGGAAAAGCTCAAAAACTAATGTTTTAAAAGCCCCTGCAGATTGGCATTTTCAAATTCGAAATTCCAAAAGAATCTTTTTCACACGATCAAAAAATAAAAAGAATATCCTAGTTCGGGGAGAAAACACGTACTCTAATATGCTTAACGACCCAAGAAGCATTTTGCGAAAAGGTAAGCAATTGAGTCAATTAAAACCAGAAGTTATGAGAGTCAGCTTGGTTGCTTTAAATCCTGAAAAAAAAACTGACGTTACGAATTTGCTGGAAAAACATTATGGTGCAGATTGGAAATCATTAGCAGAACTTAAATTTTACAAGGACATTCTAAAAGCCCCTGAGATCTTAGATTTGGATAAAGATGAAGAAATAATGTGTGAATTTCAAGCGGAGCAGATTCCATCAAGGGTTTGATCATTCAAAATATTTTAAGGTTTAAGAGTGATTTATTTTTTGTTTGCTTTCTATTTGAAATAACCTTGTTATGAAATACATTTTTTACTTTTGTTTTAAAACAGTTTTATTGCTATTGAAATATTAAATCAATTATTACAACACTAAGAAATTGTCTTGTATAAATTTAATGAAACGTACAATATCGCATTTTAGTTGCAATACTCACAATATCCAAATTGGTTAGTTACATAACTCAAAAAATCCATGATTTTGCTGCAAAAGTCACAATATCCAAAAGTATTTCTCGTTATTCTACTATTTAATGTTCATAGAAACATTTTTCGTTTTTCTTGAGTCAAATGAAGATAGATTGCGTTGAAATAAAGGAAACACTAAGGTTACAGGACATAACATGCTCTTGTGAGAAAGAAATCAAATTTATCTCAGAACCGGTTATAGTGGAGCTTGTGAGTTTTGATTCTAAGCCACTCATATGTTAAATGTGTGAAATCGGTTTATTTTGTGAGTATTTTGCATAGAGTTTTCTGTTACCGTTCTCATGTGTACCATATGCGTGAATATTTTACGCATATATGTTCTGAGTATTTTGCATCACGTTCGAATTCCCTCGCTATTAAAATAACTTCTTTATGTGCGTTTCAAATTGTTTTCTTAATGTTTAACTTATGGTATACAAAGTACAGAATTCTAAATATTTGCTGCAAATGTTTTAGGAAAATTTTAATATTTTGATTATATTTTTGTTTTTTTAATATTTGCCTAATTTTTTTGTACAAAAAACATATAAGGTGGCTCTTTTTTAATAAGGTGAAATTTGACTCCGAAATTTTTCTTTGAAAAAATGTTTACCCTATCTGCGGCACATTGTAGTAGATTTTGAGCACAATACAGCACACGTTTTGAATTTTCATAAAAATTAAATGGCAGAGCTAACTTCACACTTGCACCATCTGTAAATTCTTCCCTTTGCTATTTTTTTCAGTATGACACATGAAATACAAAGACTTTTTTTACAATAAAAAAATACACTTAAAAAAAAGTTTCTCGGAATATGATAAAAAAAGCATAATTTTTAGAGAAAAATGGCATAGATTTGCTCCGGATTTTTTTTTTATCAAAATATAGGAAAATTTTTTCATTTTTAGTAAATTTTTCTCCATAAATGAAAATTTTTTTGTGCGAGAAAAATACTTATCATTATCAGAGACATTGAAATATTTCCATTTCCCGCAAGTGAAGAAATATTTCTTTGAAAATGTGAAAATATATTCTAATTGAAGAAAATTTTATTTGAAAAAGAGAAAATTGCTATTATCGAAAATAGAGACATTTTTTATCGGAGAAAGATACGTGTTTTTTTCTGAGTGTAGCGGAGTTACTTCTAAGCACATATTTCTTAACCCTTGGAGTCATTTTTGAATTTTTGGGTTTTCACACAAAATTGATTATTTTCTCAAAAATCGGAATACTTGGACTTTTGAGGTCGCTGAAAAATTCAGATCAGCGAATCCAAGATGACAACAAACATTTCATAAAGTCGGAATTTTTAATCAATACAAATCCGAGGTTATTAAAATCTTAATATTTTTCTTGGTCTATTTTTCTCTATTAAAATTAGAGCACAGGAGAGCACCTTGCTTCATATTTTGAAATATTTCCATTCTGGTGTCATTCACGAGCGACTTAGGACAACTGTTGTTAAATATCATTTAATAACACTTGCAGTTTTTGACACGAATTTTTTGGTCTTACGATAAGACCAACCTTTTCGGATTTGGTGGAGTCCCCAGAGTACAAGTCAGTCCTTGATTAAGTTAGATTTGCGCAACATTTAAATAAAATTATGTTTTTCCAAATGGTCGACTTTGAGCGCTATTCTAAGCCTTTTTCATGTCTTGTAATGAAGATATCTCGCGTACCAGTGGTACGATCTTGACAACCAATGAAAAAAACTAAAGATAATGAAATTCTACGACAATAGTTCTTAAGCTACTTTTCGATCTGCGTATAAGTTTTCTTATTATTATGAAAATTTCCCTGATATTTTATTTCTTTTTTAGAAAAATGAAAAAAATGGATTGAAATTAAAAAAATAAATTTGTCACTGTTCTATTAAAGAAATGCAAAACCGAACTTTTTTCAACAATGTGGGTTTCAACAAGCAATTTTCGTAACATGAATTGAATTTCCATTTTTCGTAAAAAAAAATTTTGCATTTTGAATCCAAAAATCTGTTTTAAAAATAACAAGTTATGTAGAATTCTGAAATTTTGTCTTGACTAGTCCTGACTTTGGGCATTGCTTTCACTTTCTAGACTGTCTAAGCTTCCGAAATCTTGAAGACTGCTAAAATCATCAAGACTTATTAGTAATCAGGTCCGAGAACATCATGTCTAGATAATTGTAGATCGTCGATAATACTAAAAATTTTTTTATTTTTTATATAATTTTATTATTTATTTTTATTTACAATTTCTCTTTTTATTAATTATAGTGTGCTCTGCTATCTAGGTAATTTTTGAAAATATAAATAAAACTTTTGTATTGCTCAAGCTGGTTAGTTCTCTCAAACTTGTAGTCTTAAAAGAGCTTTTTTAATGGTGCACCTTCATTGCAATATTCGCAACATGTTATAAGCATTCGTTTATGAACCAAACCTGTTACCACTTCAATCAAACATGTCGTTCGTTCATTCACTACCTTCTTTATTGCACATTGCAAAATATATCATATATGTATGTATGTATTTTTGCTGACACCTATTCTATTTTTAACGCTACCAATTGTAAAATAATATTTTCGTTGCATTTCAACCTTGTGCTCTTTTTAAATGCAGCATTATTTTTAACTGATTATAAACATTATAATTTTTTTCATGACTATTTTTATTATTATTATTAATAACACAATTTGTATTCTTGTGAAATTCAATCGAGTTTCTAGCTTAGAAACAATTGCGACTGACACCTGAAAAATTATTGCTGAAAAACAAAACAAAAAACCCCGTTATAAGTCAAATTTCAATGTGAGAACTTAAAAATAAGTAGCTCATGTTATAATGAAGTAACACCTAGCTTTGGTCTTCAATGTCTGTCATACACTAAGCAGCCTACTTATAACTTGTGCTATCGTGCTATTGTGATATCGCTGCGATATCGAATTACGTCCTTGTGCGGATTTTTAATTCTTTGACTTTATTGTTTTAGAAATTCCTTGGTGTCAAAAGCTATTTTTATGTGTGTCAGGGAATTTACTTGTTATTTCTTTATTTCTTAGTAGTTTTTATAAAAGTGATCGTATTCGTGAAAGAAATTGTAATAAATATTAAGAATAATGTATGCAAAAGATATTATTCGAAAAATATGTGTGCAATTAAAAAGAATTTTTGAGTTTGAAGCAAGCATTGCTATTTCTTAAAACCCAGCTGTATACAGATGAAGAAAATATTCAGAGAAAAAAAAAAAAAAATTAATTCGTAACAATATTTGAAACATGCCAAGTTTTGCAAAATTTTTGTAGAAATACAAATTATTTTTTAAATAAACTTGCAATGCTTCCGAATTAAAATCAAAATTTTTTATGACAAAATAAATTTTCCTGTCAAAAAACTTCGTTGAAACTGCTTAAGAGCATCGGCACATTGAAAATTATCACAATTTTGGCCTTTTTGTGAGTTATAAAAATTTCCCTCAAAGGAAAATTTACAACAAATTGTAATGCGTTCTAATTTATGCATAAATCTACATAGATAATTAATATTTAGTTGTTAATAAAAATTTCCCTTAAAAGGACATTTTTTTGATGGTCAAAATCAATGTTTCTTTCAATATTTATCTCGCAAGCTATAACAAATTTGACTTAAAGGTGCAGTTTTGGTGAGTTCAAAAATTTCCCTCAGTGGGAAATTTTAAAAATTGCAATACTTTTGAAATTTATGCATAATTTTAGAGAAAAAAATTGGTTTTAACGTGCAAAAAATTTCCCTTAAAAGGAAATTTTTTATTAATAGCACAAATGCTTTTTTCTTCACTATTTTAATTCTGTTTCAAAATTTTAGTTTGAGAATTTTTACTCAAAGGAAAATTTTTAAAAATGACTCCTTTAAAGTTAAATTGCTTTTAAAAGTATTAAATAAGTCACAGCATGTCAAAGTATATATATCCCATTAAAGAGACATTTTTAAAACATCTTAAAATATTTATTTAAAAACTCTGAAATCCGAAAACTGTTTCTGAATTAAAACCAAAAGTTTTTCTAACAAAAACAAAAAAAAAAATTTAAAAACTTTGAAATCATTGTATTTAACATATAACTATTCATTATTTTAGAGTTACAAATTATTTTTTAATTTAACCACTTGTGAACTGTTTCCGAATTAAACCAAAAGTTTATATAAAAAACAAAAATTTCCTTTCCCTACCAACAATCTTGGCTTAAACTCCTTAAGAGTGTCTTCACATTTAAAGTGATCACAATTTTGGCCGAAGTGATCACAATTTATGAATTTTTTTGTGAACTGTAAAAATTTCTCTCATAGGGAAATTTAAACTAAATTGTAATATATTATAATTTATGCATACATTTTCATAAAGAACCGATATTAAGTTGTAAACAAAAATTTCCCTTAAAAGGATATTTTTATTAAAGACAAAAATTAATTTTTTTGTTCAATATTTATAACAAATTTGACTCTAGGGCTAAGTTTTTTGGAGTTAAAAAAATTTCCCTCAGAGGGAAATTTTAAAAATTGTAATACTTTTGTAATTTATGCATAAGTTAACAGAAACAATTGGTTATAACGTGCAAACAAAAATTTCCCTTAAAAGGAAATTTTTATTAATGGCACAAATGTGCTTTTTTCAATATTTATGCAAACAGCGTTTTAAATCTTCAGTTTAAGACATTTGACTTGAAGGGAAATTTTAAAAGTGACTCCTTAAAAGTTCAATTATTTTTAAAATTATTTATGTTTAAAAAATAACAGGACAAAATAAAATTTTTCCACTAAGGGAAATCATTCTTTTTAAGAGTTATATTTTGATCTCAAATCGTTAAAAAACTTGTTCGGTTTCACCCCCTTCCTCCTACCCCCCGATAAGCAACACAATTATTGTTCTTAAAGTTATGTTTTCTTTCCATTAAGTGCTGTTACTGATTCTGTTTTATTTTTCGTATAAAAACCGTTTCTTCCACAATGCTTCAATCTCGTACCTAGTTATGTATTTTAATGTTTTCTGTTTTTTTTTTTATTATTATTATTATTATATGTATTTCCTCTTCACAACCACTTCTATTCAATAATTTCCAGCTGCTTATTAAAGCCATTTCTTTGTTGTAAACGTTTATTTTACTAGGACGTGGCTAATAAAGTTGATGTGTTAGCTTGTCACAGCGATTGACATTTTTATCAATTTTGTTGTGGTTTTTCTTGCTGTTTGACTTGATGTTGAGGAAATTGAATTTTCGTGTTGTTTCTCATTCAACATCCTGTTAAAAGTGTTATATGTATTTCAAACGCCAATTATGGTGGCTGTGGTTAAAGGTTTTAAATGGTGTTGTAGTTGTTTCAGGAAGTTTAGTGCTATATGATATCCTGCTGTCATGTTAAGTTATGTCAATAGTTATTATTGATATTGTTGTTGTAGAGCTTTTAACATTCACACACTTCTACGTATATGTTATATATAAAGCAAACGACATGCAGTTATTAAATAACGCTTTATTAATTAAAAACCATTTTATATATTTTTTTTAAACGTATGCCAGCATAAAAAGATTTATGTTTTACGCATATGTTGAGTACTAATATAATTAGCTGTGCATACGTGTGTGTGTGTTTGTGTTTGTATTTGTGTGTGGTTATGCTACAGATTATTATTTAATAACAGTAAAGTTGTTGCAGTCATGTGTGTATTTATTTTTATATTTTCCAATAATTTTTTATGTGACGCACACGTGAACACTTTGCAGCAGCGACACTTATTTTGGTTAGCTTCATAAAAATTAATATACATTTATTTTTTATTGAGTTTCTTTTTATGTTATTATTTAAATTTTCAATTTTTATTTTCATTTTTATAGTCAACTGTTGAGTTAAAAATTCGTGTAAATTTAACGCTACGCATTTATTATCAGTATCATTTTATTAATCTTCTATTTTTAAATCCAAAATAACTGCCGATGGACTTGATAAATTTTACTTTTTCTATTAGTATTTTGAAAAAAATACACTATTGATTATTTTCTTACACAAAACAAACTAAAATGCTCGAACTCCAATAATACTAGCTTAACAAATACTACACAATTTTATTGTAGCTTTAAGCAGCGATTGCATTTTCATTTCATGCCATTCAAGACCAGGAATGTCGCAGTCAAAACAAAAAAAAAAATTTTGAAAACAGGAAGTTAATAATGCGTTATTTAATGGTTTTGTTTTTATTGTTCAAAATATCATCGCAAAATAATGTCAATAATATGCGCTTTATTTTTATTGTTTCTCATCTTGTGATCTCAGAATTTTTTGCTCAAACCAATTTTTTTTATTTTTGTTTTCTAATCTAAATTTTAAACTCGATTGTAAATGCAAAGCTTTTATTTCTTGTGTACTCAATAAAATGTTACCGACTTTGATTGCTTTTATGACGACGTCTGTGGGTTCAAAGCTCTTTCAAACACGTTTCTTTATTATATTTGTTTATTTGATTATTATATGTACCTTAATAATTCTTGATTTTAATAAAACTTATTTTAAAATCTTTGAATTTTATTGCGCCATAACAATATTTTGTAATCAGTTGACATGCATGACTCTTTTCGCAGAATAATCAGCAAATTGCTTGCTTTGTGATTCTCTCTAGGATTTCCCTAGTTCATAATAGACTGGTTTAAACATTTTAATAGTAGGTTTTTAAGTCAAGGGAAATAAGCTGATTACGGCTTATTCACGATGCTGTATAGTGTATAGCTGTATAGCTGTATAGGGGAGATAAGGGGGCGATCTTCACATGGCAACGTGTCTGACTGCCTCAACTTGGCGAGGCCAGCATTATCCCTGTCGAAATCGTCTCAAGTCGACTCAAACCTCCGCGTGGTGTCTCCTGGAAACGTCAAAAAACTATCATACCGATATACTTTGGCGGCGAATCTGAGCGGCGGGCTTCCTTTGGTCATCAAGCAAAGGTTGTGCGTTGGGTTTGAAGCCCACCATGTAATAAAAATATTTCAATGAAAAGTTTAAGAATGAATAAAAGAATGATCCCCAAATCTGATGACGACTACCGCAAACGAAAAACTGATAATGATTTACGGATATGCACCTGGAATGTCCGAACCCTAAATTGGGATGGTGCCTCTATCCAACTGATTGATATCTTGGAAAGATATAATGCTGATATCACTGCAATCCAAGAAATGCGATGGAAGGGACAGGGTTGCTTACGGCAAGCATCCTGTGATATCTACTATAGCGGCCATGCGGAGAAGCACGAGTTTGGATGCGGATTTGTAGTTGGCAAGAGAATACGGCATCATGTCCTGCGATTCACTCCTGTGAACGAACGACTTGCCATAATCCGCTTCAAGGCAAAATTTTTTAACATAAGCCTAATATGTGCGCACGCTCCGACAGAAGAAAAAGATGACGAGACCAAAGAAAGTTTTTACGAGCGCCTTGAAGACGCATACGAGCGCTGCCCCCGTCATGACATAAAAATCGTGCTTGGTGACTTCAACGCCAAGGTGGGTAAGGAAAACATATTTGGTCCTACAGTCGGAAAGTTCAGCCTCCACGACAACACATCCGATAACGGAATGAGGTTGATTGACTTCGCCGCAGCACGAAACATGGTCGTTAGTAGCACTAGATTCAAGCATCTCAATATTCATAAGGCCACCTGGTTGTCCCCTGATCAAAAAACATGCAACCAAATTGATCACGTTTTGATTGACGGAAGGCACTCTTCCAGTGTACTAGACGTACGCACGATCCGTGGTGCTAACATAGACTCGGATCATTATCTTGTCGCAGCCAAGATCCGCACACGTCTGTGCGCAGCTAAGAATGCTCGCAATCCTACACAAAGAAAGCTAGACGTCGACAAGCTGCAGTCAAAACGGACGGCCGAAGCCTTCGCTACTCGACTCTCACTCCTGCTTCAAGAAAGCACTCCTCCGATCGACGATATATGCGGACAGTGGACGCACATATCCCACTCTATGCGTACGGCTGCCGAAGAGGTGATAGGCTACCACCGCCCTCGCCGAAACCAGTGGCACGACCAGGAGTGTCGCGACGCCACTGCAGAGAAGGACGCCGCCTACAAAGCCACCCTGCAGTCGGTTGTGACGCGTGCTGTTAAGGAGCGATACCGAGAGAAGAGGAGGGAAGAGAGACGCATTTTCAGGCGAAAAAAACGAGAGGCGGAAATGCGTGAGTGCGAGAAAATTGAGATGCATGGCGACAGGAATGAGACTCGAAAATTTTTCGAAAAAATAAGACGCCTGGCCGATGGTTTTAAGACCGGAGCCTCTTCCTGCAAGGACGAAAATGGGAATCTAGTGACAGATATCCAGAGTACACTGATGTTATGGAGGGAGCACTTCTCTAGACTTTTAAATGGCGACGCTGTCAACAATCCCGCCAGTGGAGATGATATCCCGGAAACCCCAATTATGGATGACAGCGTTGAAGTTCCGCTGCCCGACTATAATGAGGTCTTAACAGCTATAGCTCGGCTTAAAAACAACAAAGCCGCAGGAGCCGATGGTCTACCGGCTGAGCTGTTTAAGACCGGTGGCGAAGCTCTGTTTAAATGCATTCACAGACTTCTATGCAGAATATGGTCGGAAGAATGCATTCCAGATGATTGGAACCTCAGTGTGCTCTGCCCAATCCACAAAAAAGGCGATCACACCATTTGCTCCAACTACCGTGGGATTAGCCTTCTTAATATCGCATATAAGGTCCTGTCGAGCGTATTGTGTGAAAGACTGAAGCCCATCGTTAACCAACTGATTGGACCTTATCAGTGTGGCTTCAGACCTGGAAAGTCCACCATCGACCAGATCTTCACGCTCCGACAAATCTTGGAAAAGACCCTCGAAAAACAAATCGATACACACCATCTTTTTGTCGATTTCAAAGCCGCCTTCGACAGTCCAATAAGGAGTCACCTATATGCCATCATGTCTGAATTTGGTATTCCTGCGAAGCTAATACGTCTTTGCAGGATGACACTGAACAACACCAGCAGTGCAGTGAAAATCGGGAAGGACCTCTCCCTTCCTTTCGATACCAAGCGAGGTTTCAAACAAGGTGATTCCTTATCGTGCGACTTTTTTAATATAGTCATGGAGAAGATCATCCGAGCTGCTGACCTGAGACGCAGCGGCACAATTTTCTATAAGAGTGTTATGCTGCTGGCGTATGCTGATGATATTGACATCATTGGTCAAAATACGCGCGAAGTCAGTGCAGCATTCTCCAGGCTAGAAAAAGAGTCGAGTCGAATGGGTCTTGCAGTGAACGCAGATAAAACGAAGTATCTTGTGTCAACAAACAAACAGTCCCAGCGTCTTGGAAACCACGTCACTGTTGACAACACCTCCTTTGAGGTAGTGAAGGACTTTGTTTACCTGGGATCCAGTATAAACTCCTCCAACGATATCAGTATTGAGATTAAACGAAGGATAACTCTTGCCAACAGGTGTTACTTTGGGCTCAGTAGGCAATTGAGAAGCAGAGCTCTCTCTCGACGAACAAAACTGACGCTCTATAAGTCAATAATCATGCCCGTCCTACTATACGCATCACAAACCTGGACGTTGAGCAGCTCTGATGAAAGGACTTTGGGAGCGTTCGAGAGAAAAATCCTTCGCAAGATCTATGGTCCAATCTGCGTCAATGGCGAGTACCGAATACGATGGAACCATGAGCTGTATGAGCTATATGCCGACATCGATATAGTCAAGCGTATTAAAATTGAGCGGCTTCGCTGGCTAGGTCATGTCGAGAGAATGAACGACGAAGCTCCAGCGAAAAAGATATTGGATTCGGTACCCAGCGGTGGCCAACGCAGACGAGGAAGACCGCATCTCCGTTGGAAAGACCAGGCATTGGATAACCTGACAACGCTTGGAGTTTCCAACTGGCGCCAGCAAGCGCACGACAAAAGAGGCTGGCGAAAATTCTTAGACCAGGCCAAAACCGACCAACGGTTGTAAGCGCCATCTAAGTAAGTAAGTAAGTATAGTGTACAAGTAATTGTAAAGAGAACTTCAAATAATCAAGGTGAACAAATTCAAGTTTGTACAATATTCAAGCTAAAAACTTATTATTACCAACGCTCAGGGGATGCCCGCCATAAATGTGAAAGCTTTGTGTTAGTTCGGCAGAATGGTTATAGTTTAGTGGTAGGATGGGGAAGATAGAGAAGTGTCGGTGAAGATTTGTTTTAAATTTGTTCAACTTGAAACTGCATGGAAAGACACTTGCAGGAAGATAATTCCTCAATTTTACTGAGTGACTGAAGTACGAATCGGTTATGCGATATTCTATTGGGCATCAAAGCAATTTTATAAAGATAAGCTTGAAGAGCTGCCCGAGTGAACCTAGAAAACATGGGTATTAGGACATGAATTTCCCTTGAACATTTCCCGTGAACATTGCGTCGAAGCCCAAGAGAATTGAGAGAGGAAGAAACAGTTTCATCTCATACCAAATATATCGCATGATCTTGAATATATGATCTTGAATGTATGAAATATGATCTTGAAGCCCCTGCCCAAATGATTGCTGAAGATTTGCTCTTTTCGGACGAGAATCATTTCCACCTCGGCGGCTATGTAAGCAAGCAAAACTGCCGTATCTGGGGCTCGGAAAATCCACAAGTGATCGTGGAGAAGCCAATACATCCCCGCGAGTCACTATTTGGTGCAGTTTATGGGTCTGAGGCATGATCGGACCGTTTGTTTTTTTCGAAGATGAGGACGGAAACACTGAAAATGTCAACTCTGAGCGGTACCACACTATGTTGGAGGGCTATTTTGTGCCTGTGATTGAAGCTTAGGGTCTGGACCACATGTGGTTTCAACAGAACGCAGCATCACCACATACAACTCGCCTCAATTTGGACTTTTTCCTCGCGTCGCAAATTCCCGAACCATATAATTTCTCGTTGCGGTGATGTGAATTGACCGCCCAGATCATGCGATTTGACACTGTTAAACTTTTTCCTCTAGGGTTGGAGTATGGAGTATAGAGTATGGAGTATGGAGTATGGAGTATGGACTATGGAGTATGGAGTATGGAGTATGGAGTATGGAGTATGGAGTATGGAGTATGGAGTATGGAGTATGGAGTATGGAGTATGGAGTATGGAGTATGGAGTATGGAGTATGGAGTATGGAGTATGGAGTATGGAGTATGGAGTATGGAGTATGGAGTATGGAGTATGGAGTATGGAGTATGGAGTATGGAGTATGGAGTATGGAGTATGGAGTATGGAGTATGGAGTATGGAGTATGGAGTATGGAGTATGGAGTATGGAGTATGGAGTATGGAGTATGGAGTATGGAGTATGGAGTATGGAGTATGGAGTATGGAGTATGGAGTATGGAGTATGGAGTATGGAGTATGGAGTATGGAGTATGGAGTATGGAGTATGGAGTATGGAGTATGGAGTATGGAGTATGGAGTATGGAGTATGGAGTATGGAGTATGGAGTATGGAGTATGGAGTATGGAGTATGGAGTATGGAGTATGGAGTATGGAGTATGGAGATGGAGTATGGAGTATGGAGTATGGAGTATGGAGTATGGAGTATGGAGTATGGAGTATGGAGTATGGAGTATGGAGTATGGAGTATGGAGTATGGAGTATGGAGTATGGAGTATGGAGTATGGAGTATGGAGTATGGAGTATGGAGTATGGAGTATGGAGTATGGAGTATGGAGTATGGTGTATGGAGTATGGAGTATGGAGTATGGAGTATGGAATATGGAGTATGGAGTATGGAGTATGGAGTATGGAGCATGGAGCATGGAGTATGGAGTATGGAGTATGGAGTATGATGTATGAAGTATGGAATATGGAGTAAAGTGAACTTAATATTGAGTATTGACGAGTATTGAACATTGAGTTTTAAGTACTGAGTCTTAAGTATTGACTTGACGTCTGAGTTTTGACTATATAAACTCAGACGTAAGATTCGTTAGAATTCGAGTGTAAAAGCAAGTTTATTCAGGAAATAAATTTGAAATAATAATGTAAGTATTATTACTTACATTTAAAACAATTATTATTTCTTTAACTTTATTTTCTACTATTACATGATTTTCATTTTTAAATTTTTAATTTTTTTTCGAAAGTAATTTCGCGTTGAAATCAATTAAATAAAGAATTGATTAATTACTGCAGTAGTCACTTACATTTATATATATATATCGCCTTTCAAACACACATTAATTAAACACACTTATTTTTTTGTTGTAAATGCCGGTTACTCTCTTATCATGAAAGTGTATTATACTTATTGATTCTTACTGAACATTTCCAATAAGCTACAATGGCCTTTAAGATTAATTATATCATTGATATGTATGTTTTACATACATACTGATAACTTATATGAACTGTTTATAATAATTTATTTAAAGCTGTATTTAAATCATCTGAATGCAACCCTGCGGAAGATTTTTAATGTCATTTTTAGAACAAGTGGAAAATTACAAAAAAATTATGAATTGTATCAAGATGAAAATACATAAAAAAAAAATAGAATTCAATTACAAATCTTAATACTGAATACATTTCTTGATAATATTATTATTTTACTTATTTATTAACTCAATATTCATTAATTAATTGCTTTTACTTTATATGTCTAAAGACACGAGGGCTGGCTGTTGTATTAATGATGCCGATCATGATAATCATTTTGATGACGTGTGTGTGTCATGATTGTTGATTTTCGCCTTAATTTTATTTGATAATGCGCAATAATATTTTGCAAGCTGTGCTTGATACAACTCAAGCAACAATTTTTTTATTAATTAATTGTTTTTGAGTGAGTTTAACATGAACATGATGAAGGCGAGTGGTTTTGTTAAGGCATTTCTCAAAAAAAAATCATTCAGCTACACTTTAAGTCGAAAAGCACTTTAAACGCAATTTAAGTGATGCAATTCCTTAAAAAAAAATTGTCTGTCTATAGTTCCTTATACAACTATTTATTCATTGAAATTATAAATTTTTAATTATTTTTCAGGTATTCTCTTATGTCGTCTATGCCTTATCTCATATCTCTTAATTAATTTTAATTAGTTTTTTTAACAGAAATAATTTTCTAAATGTTCATAAAAATACGCAAGATGAGGTGAAAAAGTTTCATTATGAAAAAAGATTTTAAAATATAATAACATACATAAGTAACCATTTTGGCATAAACATATTTATTGCAAATTTCATTACAAAAAATCCAAAAGCATAGCCTGACAAAAAAAAAATTAAAATTGAAAATTTATTTTTTAAGCCTTAAACTTGTTACTTATCGCTTTTAATGCTCACTGTACTGGATTTAATGATTTTTTGCCATCATTAACTTATATCTTGACATGTTTTAAACTTATACACCGCGTTCATGAGTGCAATCATTGTTCGTATCGTGCTAATCTTGTCTCTTTTGCTGTTGCTGTTGCTGCTGATGTTTAATTGACTCGTTTTAATTATTTCTATTTGATTTATCGATTGTAGTTTTAGTTTCATTGGTATTCTTCTTAATATATAATTTTTTTTTTGTATTTTATAGCATTTGTCTGCTTGTTATAGCGAGTTATCGGCAACGCAATAAATTTCTCAATATAGTAGGGATAGTCCTTGACACTTGTTTGCAAAAGGTTTTTTTTTCGTTTAATTTTCTTCTAAGATTCTGCTAAGAAAACAAACTGGGCATCATTTTACTGCTTAATCTTGTCATGTTGCCAATTTTTAACAGAAAAGTTTTGCTACTTTGTTTGTTGCTGCAGCAAATATATTGCTTCTATTCAACAACAGCACTTAGGCATTTATGCTTGCTTAAGTGTTGTTGTTGGTTTTTGTGTTTTTCTTTTTTTGTTGATGTTGTTATTGTTGTAGTAGTTGTAATAATGCTTTTCATCACATTTGCCAAAACAAATATATTTTTATTGGCTAAGGATTTGATAAAATTTTGAGAGTTAGTATTACTTACAAAACCCGCTTCTTATGTCGTCCCTCAACGGAAATTGTTTGTCTCCAGCGAGCCAAACGAAGAAAATGTTGTTGACTTAAGCTAAAAATAAGCATACATCTTATTTATTCCATTCATTTAATATGAGCATGCAAACCAATTTAATCTGATTTTTCCAAAGTAATGTTTGTTGGCAGCCGTAACTTCAACTGAAATATTACAAATTGTCTTTCCTTTAATCTTGTTCAACGTTGTTGTAATAAAATTGTATACTTATTTTTAGTAATAAGATACTGTTCTCCTGTTCTCTTCTCTCTTCTCATTGTAATTCTATACAAAGCATTTTTGTACACTTTATACATTTTTTTTTTCTGTCAACGCAACCCTTCCATATCTGCTGCTATTTGCATTGTTTTGCACCCTCTTAACATGCATTTTAGTCTTTTAGATGGTTTCTGCCAATTTTATTAAAAAAATACTGAAATAAGCTTACCAGTTACCAGTTGAAATCTCAACCATTGCTCATTAAATAAACTGACTTCAGTGCCAGAAGTTTCTGTTTTCTGTTATATATTTTAAGTATTATACATATATTATCTTCTAAGTCTTATACCTCATACTATTACAAGTGACTAATTTGTATCCTTTCTTTTGTCTCTTTCTAGGTAAGTTTACCAAATAACCAAATATATGTAAAGAACTATGAAAAATCGTAAGTGTTTAATAAGCTAGTTACATTTAACATTACACTTAGAATATAATGTAACTCTCAGGAGCTGAGATGTTATATAGTTTTAAAAATTGATATAATTAAACAATTAGACATAAAGCCTGATGTTATGTCATGTGATTTTTATAAAGAAGACTTAAAGGTATTAGCATCTTGTATAGGATTTAGAGGAAGTTTAAGGATTAGGAACAGACAAAAATATAATATAAAGCGAATGAATACCTCAAAAACAAACTCAAAGAAAAATGCTTAAAAATAACTTAAATAAAATTTATATTAAAAAGATAGAAAGAATAAAAATAAATTTATATACAGAGCAAATGTAAGGATCGGTATAAATAAAAAAAAGTGTGAAGAATACCAATAAAAATTGACTTGGGGAGTCAAGAAACAAAAATAAAATATACATAGGTACTTATGTATAGAACCAACTAAAAAAGATAAAAAATATAAACACTTACAAGAAATTAAAGATGAAAAAAATGGTTAAAATAAAAAACCGACCTCAAAATTAGAGACATATATTTAAGAAAAAAATAAGGTAAGAATAAATTAAAAAAATTAACGAAAACAATGCAGGCAGAAATATGACTGAAAAAAGAATTAAGAACAAAATTTAGAAAGTAATGAAAACAGTGAGAAAGAAAAACAAATAGACAGAACGAATAGAAGGCGCTAAAACATACATACAAGATTGGGTAAAATTAGAGGCTTAAAAACTAAAATATAGATAAAATATGGTACAAAAAAGTGAAATAAAAGTTAAACAAATAAAGAATACAAAATTTTTAAAATAAAAAATCTTAAAAAAAGTAAAATAAAAAATAAGAAAGAACATAAAAAATGGAAAATAATAAGAATAAAAATATTAAAAATAAAAAAAACATTAATAAAAAATTTTTTTATAAAAAAATTCAGAGTATTAAAAAAAAAAAATTATAAGATAAAGGCTATAGAAAAAGTAAAGGAAATGCTACATTCAAAATACCTTTTAAGGGGTAAATTTTTGTTCGCTTTAACGCTTCACTCAAACGCATATTTCTTCAAATATATCGAACATAATCCACAAAAACCAAAAAATTTTGTATGTATTTAAAAGTAGACCTCCATGCTTTAATTTTATGTGAACAAACTTTTCTTCTAACATTTGTTGTTTTGAAGATAAAGCCAGTTTTATGTGGTCTTTAACGTTACATTTTTGGAAGTGAGATTCAAAGAAGGTGTGCATTTAAAAAAATTATCGCAATTGGCA
This sequence comes from Tetanocera ferruginea, assembly GCA_958299015.1. NCBI lineage: Eukaryota > Metazoa > Arthropoda > Insecta > Diptera > Sciomyzidae > Tetanocera > Tetanocera ferruginea. The sequence goes on from OY282641.1 coordinate 158,753,362, forward strand.
ATGACAAATCTTAAATTTAAGAACTATAACTAAGAACAGGCATAAGAAAACGACAAACCTAAAAAATGCACTTTTAGGAGCCTTTTAAACTTTTTTGTTCTGATTTGAATTTGTATCGCTCGTTAACCTTAAAGCAAATAATTAACGAAGTACTAAAAGCTAAGAAATAAATGTTACTAAATGTTAAGAAATAATAAATCAATATAAAAGTATCATCTACATAAACATATGAAGAAGGATATAAATATTAAAAAAATATTAAACATATAGAGAAGAAATCATATATATGAGAAAATTAAAAATAGAAAAAAGGAAAAATAATAGGTGTTCATAAAAGAGAAAAAAAGACCCACAAATACAGATGGAGAAGGCAAACAAAATGTTAAGGCTAGATATGTATAAAAAAAAAATCAAGGACTGAAGGTAAACTAATAAATAGTTACAGAGAAAATACAAAATTTAAAAAAAATAAAAAAATAAAAAAAAATAAAAAAAAACAAAAAAAATGTAAAATTTTTATTTAAAATAAGGACAGATAAAAATAAAGACCAGTCAAAAATAAAAATATTAAAAGAAAAACTAAAAGGATTAAAAGAATGCAAAAATAAAAAAACTAAAAAAAAAAATCAAAAAAATAAAAAATAAAAAACAAAATCAAGAATAAATAAATAAAATGTAGATAGATAAAAAAAACCTGAAATAAAAACAAAAAAATAAATTGGCCATTTCAGCCCCTGAAAGGACTTTGACCGAGCTTCTTATGATCAATTGTGTTGTGTGGAAAATTCAATGTTTGCACACAATTGACCGAGAACTGTACCTACATGTTTTATGCCGACTCCGAACGGCTAAAGTTCATGTTCTCAAGAAGCTGTACATGGCATTATTTACTCTCTGAGGTTTGCCATTGTCTGAAGGAAAAAACCAAGGTTGATTTATTTATAAATATAAACATATAAATAAGCCTCGGAAAAAACATGAAGGGAAATTAAAAAAAGAGAAAATAAATGAAAAAGTCTAAAAAGCAAAAAATATTAACAAAATATGACATTCTTCAAAAGGGAAAAGACAACGGTGGTATTCATACCGCATTGGGCAGTTGAGTAGATTGGCAAATGCCATACATTTTGTTTCTGTAAAAGTGCCATTGTACCCATCTACAAATCTAGTCTAGCTGACTCACTGACTTGTTTGGGTAGATTAATTTCTTGTGAAATTGAGTACTTTTTCATATGTTACTAGCTTTTCCTAAACTAGGCAATAATTGAATTGACAAAAAATTAAAATAAAGTAAAATGTTAGAGATAAAAAAACATGGAGAATTGCGCAAAACTATTCTACAATGTACTCAACGTCAATTAAGGGTGCTCGCAGTAGTCAAAAGATCTCAATCTACCCATACCCAACTATCCAAGTCAGCCTGAATACCCATAATATTAAAGTTTAAGATTGAGGACTAAAATTACAAAAGCGGTTGAATAAAAAAAGAGAAATGAAGGCAAATGAAGGTGTGTACCATTCGAGAAGCTCTGATCCTGGCGTAAGTCTGGGAAAAGATAGCTGCAGGATCCCTTTACTAGTCTTTCAATAAGACAAAACAAGCTATGTGAGCTTTAAAATCGCACTTAATTGTTAATAATCTTTTTTATTTCGCAATTTACTGACATCAATTAATTTATAAACAAAGCCTCTAGTCCTGATGGCATACCCATAATTGTGCTTAGAGCGTGTGCTTCTATCCTAGATCTTACGAAGCCAGTCGCTCTTGTCGTTCTGGACATATTGAGCGAAAGCGAATATATATTTGAATCCAATTTTATCTTCGCTGGAAAGATCGTATCTAAAGAAACGTTCAAGTACTTAGATTTCCAAAAACGGTGTAAAAAGTATTAAGCTTCAGCTTAAATTCGCACTATCTATACCTCATGTATAAGGCAGAAAATGTAGTACATATCGCACATTTGAGCAGGGGCTTTAAACTCTTATTTGGAACTACTGAAATGGATTCAACGGATTCATAGAGAATGCAAATGTTTCATCCTCCCTCAATTCTTTTGACCATTGAAGATATGTTCGGTGTTAAAGCCTTTTATGGAAGTACTACCAGGAGAAGTGTTCAATGACGGTACACTATCTGGCTTCACCAGCTCGAGATTTCAATACGCTTCATTTGGATGACTCACCTAGCTTAGCCCTAGAATATTACCTTGATCTCCAAAAGAACCTTGCCTTACCCAGATAATTATTTATTAGGTCAATTCAAAATAGTGCAATAAAGTGCTTGTGAACTTTTTCCCGACAGTTTTGATCTGTGCATGCAGAGAAAAAAATGGGCTAAAATCATTCTCAAAACGTTCATAACTGAAATCAGCTCAAATGAGCTCAAAACCATCAGCCATTCATGTTCGCAGTTTATGCCAGAAATTGGGCTCGAATATTTAACAAGTGTTATCATGGGCTTGTTTGTAAAAAAATAAATTTTGTTGTTGTTGTTTTTCCACATTAAAAAAATGAGCAACCTAACAACGTAATTCTCATTTCGTTTTGTTCCTGTTACTATAAAAGTGCAGAAAATAAATTAAAAAATTATATTTTCATGTCCAAATTGGATGACATATATATTAAGACAATAAAAATAATTTTTTTGGTTTTTCTTCACAAAAACAAAATTAAAACAGAACAAATTGCTTCTTATTATTTTTGTTTTTTTTTTCTTTATTTGTTGCTAGAGTCACTTGTATATTTTGTACAAGTGCTTAATTCAGCGTATTCATATTTTTTGTATTTTTTTTCTTATGTATTTTCAAAATATTGTTAACATTTGATATATTTTTATAAACAATACCAAAATTCCTTAGATTGGGCATATTCATTTTTGTTTTAAAATCAATCCATAAGTGGCATGCATTGGACACAAGTGAGGATATTAATAATTTTGATAAATAATTCAAAAATCACTTACATTATGCATGAATGGGCGTGTTATTTTTTTTAATAAACAATCACATTAGGGCTTGATATCAAGAATATTATGGCTTAGACCAGAATCACTCCCAAATTTAATTGGTTTGGAATTGTTTTCAGCTCAAATTTCTCTCCGTGTGTAAATTTAAAATAAATTTTTACTGTCATTACTCCAATTTTCCACCCTCCCATTAAGCTATTTACCATCTTGCGAATCAACCCAATGCTTACGCATTTTTGAGGGGCATCCCCTGTATAAAAAAAAGCATCGAAAATCTATGCAAAGCTACTTTCACTACCCAATTAGCCTGATTCGAAAAGCTAATTTAAACGCTTAAAAGAAAATATTTTTTTCTTAAATATTTTTCATTTATTTTGCTTCTTCGTGCTTTACATAAAGCAGATAAATAGAGGGATTTTACCAGATTTTTTATTGATTTTTTGTTTTCTTTCTTTTTTTAGTAAATAAGTTGGAATTTTTTCATGGCTAGATTTACAATTTATTTTTTAGTTTCTTTTTTATTTAACTTTACTTCTTTGTGAACATTCTTAAGCTGTCAATGGATACGTTGCCCTCATCAATGATAAGTTGTGGTTGTTGTTGTTGTCTTTTCAGCATTATCCGGCATTGCATTTATTGTATTTGCATGTGACGCAGTTGTGTGCAGTTCATATTGCCTTGAACTTTTTTCCCCCCCTTTTGTCCCGTTTGTACTTGTATCTGTATTTCGTTGGCTCTCTTTTGCCGTTTGACGCGGCGAATTCTTGGCCAAAAATAGCTAAATTTTTCTGGCAAACACTATGGCGCCAATTAAAAATAAATGTTATCTATTTTTCTCGCAGTAACGTACACATACATACATGCACATATGTACTATATATATATTTATATATTTGAACAAAGTGGAAAACACTTTGTCGAGCAACCCGTCGTGTTTAAAGTAATGAACGACGCAGAGATAATCTTTGGCAATTATTTCTCTCCACAAGCAATGTTAACTCCACTGTTCTTTTTTTTTGGTTTTTTTTATATTCATTTTTGTTTTCAAATTTATTCGATAAGCCAGCGCAAAAATTTTCCATTTTCATCAGCAGAAAAAAAATAAAAAAATATAAAACACAACATCTTGTACTTAGCTGGCGGTAAATTAAAAATAATGACAAAAGCGAGTTTGCTGCTGATTATTTTTATAATTTGTTGTAAATGTTTTTTGTGCTGTCATTAAGCTTTATGACAGAAACAACCTAATTAAAAATACTTTTACCAGTCAATATATTTTTTTTAAACATATTTTTAAGTGTGATGTATGTGTAGTAATTAAACTCATTCTTTGTTTGTTTGTCTTTTTGTTTGACCGCTAAACAAATCTTCACTGTTATACAGTTTTCATTAAAACTAATGGCTTTTTAAAAAAAAAATGAATCGCCCGTGCAATACCGGGTATATCAGCTATTTCATTAATAAAAGCTTAGTTGAAAGAACAGAGATTGAGTTAGTTTTTTTCAGCGCATGTGTAGACACTGCGCGGCCAGACTTGTTGTACCGGTTTCTTTACATGCTGGCTACCAGCATATTTCTGACACCAATCGATCAATCACCATGAAATGGGCAACACAATTCTTTTTGTTTTATTCTTAACTGATCGTGATTAGCTTTAGTATCTAAAGTGTAGATTGTAAATATATGTGTAGATCACTTTATATTGTCTTATTTACTGTTCTTGACACCTCTTAACTTTAGTCGATTTCTTCGACTTTTATTCTATTTGATTGGTTATAACGAAAGCTCATAACTGTATTTTTTTTTAGAGAAACAAAGCAACATGTATTTTTTTGAGTAGGTGTCAAAAAAGATTTAAATGTTGACCTTAACACAAGTGATTCTTTAAAAAAAAACAATCATGTAAAAATGCTTGTTTCACTGTCAAAAACATGGCATCATAAATTTTTAAACCACATTTTCACACCCACACATATCATAATTCATATAAAAAATAAAAAACATGTACAGTGTACAATGTTCACATAAACTAATGGTGGTGCCCTTTTTTTCATTGCACCAAAAATGAAAGACATACAAAAAAAAAAAAAAAACGCCGGCTCTTGCTCGCTTAAGCTGGCCTGGTTCAATGCATTGGAATGCATTACAAAAGAAAAAAAAAAAAAAATTGTGTAGGAAGCAGGATTCCATAGAACAGCATGCTTGCCCTCCCACTCATGTGCGTGTATGTTTGTACAAGGAATTTAAACTATTCTACTATCGATATCTATCTATTGCAGGCGACGGCAAAATAATTCATTCGAGCCACTAAATCATTGGAATGGCGCAAAATCGTTTAAACTCTACAGTTAAAAATAACAAATAAATAAAATAAAAACAAAAGATATCCATATCAATATTGCTGTTTCACATACAGCAGCAGAAATATTAAGTAAATATATGTTACTGATTTATTTTTTGTGTGCACATTTTTTATGGTCTGTCAGATTTTAGGTAAGACTGTTTTTGTTGCTAAGTACTACGGCATGCAGTTCCAACTATGTAGTGAAATCTGTTTTCAAAAATTTAACGAAAGTTAAGCATGAAAAGCAATAAATTGAAAGAAGCAGCCACATATGTGGCGAAATTTTATAGATTAGAAAAGATCCTTGTCAGAAATTTTTCTAATACCCTCATGTACTAAAGCTTTACACTCAGGAACTAAAATATTGTTATATCAAACAAATCATGGGTTGAAATAACAGATTTCACTGTTACCATCCAACAAATGAAACTTTCAAATCAACAGTCAGTTGACAAAGTTTTTCAAGTTTCTAAGCAAACTTATTTTGAAGATTATTTTTGACCAAACAGCTAATGAAACAGAATTAGAATTTCAATTTTTAAATTAAAATTTTTGATACTTACTCAGCTAGGATACGAACCCACGTCCTCTGAATGACAGTCTAGCACACTTCCACTGTTATATTGATAACGATAAGATAAATATAGCAAAACACATTTAAAAACTATTGCTTAGAAAAGACAGAAATTTCCAGAAAAACACAAAAATATTTCAACAGATGATTTTTAACAGCACAAAAATACTTTGAAAAGTTCATTCAATAAAGAAAACTGTACACTTAAACGTAAATCGTTCAATCTAACAGTGTTTTGAAATAACAGCGGCCGACTGTTAATATTACAGTTGATATTTTTCCAAGTGTACATGACATTGTTTACTCTCTGAGCTTTTTCTTGTCTGCAGAGAAGTGACGGCCGATTATAAAAATTTGTTTCTATTGAAAAAAAACTTTCTGTGCCAGTTGGTGATTCGAACTCGGTCATGCCGAGGCGTTTAAGAAATCCAAATATTTCACAGCCCATGTCCTTGAGAAGATGTTATACAACACATCAGAACAACTTTCACGTCAATCTAACAAATAGTTTATGAATTTATTAGAAACATACAAAATATACACACAAAAATTTGCTCTTTATAACAACAGGTATGTATTTTTGGTCACTACTTTTTTTTTGGTGTGGATGATGAAATATACGTTTAAAATTAAACGACACGCTAACATAAGAACGACGACGCATAATTAAGTGAGTTTTAAAATATTGCCAGTTAAGATGACGAAATTTCGTCAAAATAGTAAAGTAAAGTAATGAAAATAAACGATCCAAAACAAAACCGCAACTTATTTAAACAACACAATAACAAAAAAAAAAAGTAATATAATCACAGCCGCCAACGCCTCTCTATATAATTAATCATTATTAGCTCTTAATGTCATTCTATTCACAGCAGCATCATCTAGCAACGCCTGAGATATATTTAAGAAATATATCTGACATTAAAAAAAAAAAAAAAAAAAAAAATTAGCAACAGCACCTCATTAAAATTCATACGAATATAAGTAGCATAAAAATGAGAATATAAGAAGTTATGTGTTTATGAAATTAATGAAGCTTTTAATGAGGAATGTGCCTTTATTGTGTCGTTAAAGCGATAAACTGGTCGTCCTTTGAGAGCGAAATAAGCAAAGCATACTTTACGGCATTTCCAGATGAAGTCTAATCCAAAAGCGTAGAAAAATAACAGCAAAAATATACCGACATACTTAATGTTGGCTGACTGACTGACTGACTTATGCGAGTGATGGTGGTCCTTAGATATTTGCATGTAGGCGGCGGCATTTGCGTTGGCGACAACGGCATCATATCAGAGAAAAAAAATCATATCAGAAAAAAAACCTAATCAGGACAAGTGGAGCCACAGAGAAAGTAGCTCTTAAATTTTAGTGGAATTTTGTTGTTGAGCAGTAGCAGCGCCTACGCGTATGTTTCTCTTAACAACAGCAATAATAAAGTTAAAAACAATATTAAAATGTCGCTTAGAAACAAAAACGTTTTTATGTTGTCCTTTATGTGACCACGACCAAATGAGTTATTACAGCATTATGCAAAAAACAAGAAAACAATATAAAATGAATGGTTTCTGCTTTCCCATAATTATAAAATGCGGTCGATGATATTAATAAACGGTCAAAAATAAAATGACTTAATTATGGGGGAACGCAGCAGTAAAATGAGTTTCTTCCTGTTGCAACCTCCTGGAAAGGGAGGGGATCTGCTGTTGCATTTGAGCATTTTTCGGTCAGAAATTTGATTGCGAGAAATAATTCCTATTGACATATTTATGTGACGCTGAGATATTAAGTTTTAAAGGTGCTTGTGATTTCGAATTTTATGTCGAAATTAAGAGGTTATAATATCCATGTTCGCGGCTTCAATAATTTAAATTTTGAATTTATTTTTTATTTGAAACGTTGAAATCAGGGAATAAGCTGTTGCCATTTTTTAGAGTCTTATATAGCAGAGCCATATTAAATACGCCATCTTGAATTTTCAAGCCTCTCAATTTTTACTTCAAATTCGGAATTTGCTACCCAAAAACCCCGAGCAATAAAGTTTGCCAAAAAAAGTAACTTTACGCAATTTTTGGAGGCCAATAGACGATTGCCATCTGAAATATTTGAATTTCTAAAAGTGCGCTTCAAATTTGGTATCATTGACCCAAAAAACAGAAAAATTTGTGCTACTGAAAAGGTAATAGGAAAAAGGTAGATAAAATAGGTTCTGAGGTGGAATAATTTTTTTTTATATTTTTTGGGACCTCGATAGTCGAGTGGTTAGCGTGCTTCACTGCCAACCCAGAGGTTCCAATTTCCTTAAATTCTTTCCTCATTTATGATCAACTGAAATTAAAAATTCATCAATATATACAACTTTTGAAGTATTACTTGGTGGTAGAGATGTTTGTGGAATAAAACTCCTTAATAGCTCGAATTGACTGAAGTAAAGGCATAACACTTGCTCGTTAGGTCACGTCAGTCTTATTACAAAAAACTGTCTTATCAACTCGGTTGAAAATGTTTCTTAGCTCATTTTAGTACCAACCACAAAAAAGGTATGGAATGTATTAACCCTTAGGTTTTCCGGTATTGTCTTGAAAAAAGTGTCTTTTTTGTTGAAAGCAACAGGAAAGATTTCTCAAGTTTGTTTATTTCGATAGCAAGCATTTTTGAATTTGTTGTTTTTGACAATTGAGCCGCTCAGAATTAAAGTGGTCCAACCCACAACAATTTCTTATAAAATTTTGGGAAGACACCGTTACTAAGATTATGTTTTGATATAAAAAGATCTTCCTTGATATTTTATCATTATAAAACTGTCATAGCAAAAAATAATGTATTTAAAAAAATAAAATATTGATATGAAAAAGTGGGTCTTTCTGGTGGGAAAAAAGTGGATTTTTTTTCTTTAAATATGTGCTGATCTGAAGTTTAAAAAAAAAAAAAAACAACAAGTAATAAATAATTATAATAAAGAATAAAAAAATTATAAAATATATAAGAAAAATTAGGTATCATTTCAAAGAGTTCTTGTGCGCTCGAAATAGTGGTTTGATAACTATAATCAAATAATAATTTTTCTCAACTATAATGATCAAATATAAGTATAATTTTTTCAATAACCTCATATTTTTATTCCCTAAACCTGAAAGGTGAGGGTACATTAACTTTGTGCAAACGTTTGTAACGCATAGAACAAAGCGAGTCCGGTAAAGAAAAGTATATATATTATTGATCAGCGTCACCACGTGAGTCGAGCTATCCATGTCCGTCCGTCCGTCCGTCCGTCTGTCCGTCTGTGTGTTGTCCGTATACACAGGATAAGAAGAAGGAGTTGAGATAATTGTATGAAACTTGGTACACATGGTCGCATAGACCCAAGAATCTGCACTATTGAATATTTTTACAATCCGCCCACGGACACGCCTACCTCCCGTACAATGCAAAAATTGAAAACTGCATAAATAAGCTCATAATTAACCTACAACAATAAAATTTGGTGTGTATGTGTTTTGTATTAACACAAAAATGTCTTCGAAAAATGGATGTCATCCGATCATGGACACGCCCACCTCCCATACAACCCAAAAATTGAAAACGCAATAAATTAGCCTCTGTTTAACCTACAGAGATAAAATTTGACACGTGTGTTTCTTATGATAAAACAAAGACGATTTGGAAAAATGGACATCATCCGCCCACTGACACGCCCACCTCCCATACAACGCAAATATTGAAAACTGCATAAATAAGCTCATAATTAACCTACAACAATAAAATTTGGTGTGTATGTGTTTTGTTTTAACACAAAAATGTCTTCGAAAAATGGGTGTCATCCGATCACGGACACGCCCACCTCCCATACAACCCAAAAATTGAAAACGCAATAAATAAGCCTCCGTTTTACCTACAGAGATAAAATTTGGCACGTGTGCTTCTTATGACAAAACAAAGATGGTTTTTAAAAATTGACACGCCTACCTCCCATACAACCCAAAAAGTTTAAAAGTCAATAAATAAGATTATGTTTGTCATAGAGAGATCAAATTTGGTATGAACACGCCCACCTCGCATAGCGAAAGGCATTAACTGTGAGCTACAAGAATAAAACTTGGTATGTGTAAAGTTTTCATCAACATTTAAATGCATATAAAATATAAGCTTCATCCGCCCACGGCACGTCCATTTTCAATAATATTATTTTGTTTTTTGAAAAGTAGGTTTAGGGTATTTCATAGCCGGCCTAGACCGACTTTAGACTTTCTTTACTTGTTTTTTGTTTAAAAATGTTCACTTGAAAATCTCGGTTATTAATTCTTTCGGTCAATACCATCCTCACAACTGTTCTAAATATCGAAAAAGCGCCCCTCGATTTTGTATGGAACAAAAGGAAAATTGTGTACTTTTAATGGTTTAAAACAGCATTTTTTTAAAATTTGATAAAAAACATAGAACTGTTTTGAAAAATGATAGTTTGTTTTTATTGTATTACAGAGTGAGACATGGAGGTTATGTATGGTATACAATATCCGATTCTTATGGCACCCATTGCTCCTTAGAACATTTTGTCATAGTGCCGACTCAATTTTATAATTGGTGTATCGAATATCTGCTTTCAGTTCAGGAATTGTTCTTGGATTGGATGGTACCACCAATATCTCGTATAGACCCTTTGTGAAATCCCAATAAAAGTCGATGGGCTTTATAAAATAAAGTCCCAGAGAAGAAGTCCCCAAAATGAAATAAGCCCCCAAATATTTCTGTATAAAACAACAAAAAAATATTTGGAGTGTTATCCTTTATTGGGGCTTTATTTATTTTTGAAAGTAGATCTTTATTTTATTATCAATAAGGTCCCAAAGCTTAAAAATTTCGCTTTATTTGGGGCGTAAAAATAAAAAATTCACATTAAAATTAAAGTAGGTGGTCTTGTGAAGACCTTTCTAAAAAGTAGAATTTTTGTGAACTAAAATGCAAATTTATTGCTTACTTTATACTAAATAATATCTGTAAAAAACTGTATTTTTTTTAATTTTTTCCTAAACATTTTAAATCGATATGAAACTAATATTTCTTCTCTATTTCTCTTTCTAGGTAAGTGCCAACAAAATATCAATATTTATGCTTAAAATACGTAAGTTAAACATAGCAAAAGTTAAATACAAACAATCAAGCTTTCGTTGCAATAGCAAGCAACCAACCAACTACCTTGTTGTGTGGTCTTCAAGAGTATAGCGCATAGGGCATAGGTCATTTCGACATATATACAAAATACAGAAAAAATAAAGATCCATTAAAAAATCCATTAAGAATTTGAAACTTAAGAATTTTATGTCTTTGCTTGCCACACACGTTGAGCTATAGTGAAAAAATTAAGATTTTTTAACTGAAATCACTGTCTGACATACGTAGATACATTTTTAAAGTCATAAACATAAAGGTGCATTCTTGCATAATATGAGAAAAGAATGGTATAATAATAATTATGATTTACGTCATAGTTTGGCTTAATTGTTTTTGTTTTTTTTTTTTGTTTTAAGCAAAGATTTTTTTATTAATACGTTAAAATAACCAAAATTTTAAAATCTAAATGAAGCTGATGGTGTGTTGTACGTATCTACATGTGTGATGATTAAACAAGTGCCAGAGTATTAGTGCCAATGAGTGCTGCATGTATGCGTAAGTGTGTGAAAAAAAGTAAACCATCATCATCATCACTCAAAATTGTTTACGCCGCGTTGCTTTGCGTTGTGCTTCTTCTAAGCCGCACAAACAACCGACTTTTAACTGCAGATACTCTGCTACTCAACAGATGCTACACTTTTGCTACACTTTGGCCAAAGTGTGCAACGCAGATTGCTGCTTGCCATTGCCATTTTTTACACCTTATTGTTCTTCTTTTACACAAAGGTTTTTTTTTTTTTTGCTACTATTTTTCATACTATTTTTTTGCTAGTGTTTTTTTTTTTTAAATCTTGCCAGTTCTTCTTTAAGGCGGTCTTCTCATTCAAAACCCGTTTTTTGGACCCTTTTTAAAAAAAATTCTTATTTGAAAACGCAAAGAATAATTGAAAACTTTTTTATTTATTGTATAACAAAAGTTTCAAAGTAAATAAAAAAATTTTTTTTGCCTCGATACACGTATCGCTGTTCAAAAAGTAATGAGACTTCAAAGTTGGTGGTGAAAAAAAAGGTGTCGTCACGGCGGCCACGATTCCGGGTCTCCGGAGCGTCTGAAATGAAAAAAAAAAACGGGGTTATAATCAGTATAGATGTAATCCTCGGGTGAACCTCAAGCTTAATTTTGTGATTTTTTTTGACAAAAATGGCGGCCATTCAAAAAAAAAAATTCAATTCCGGGCTTTTTTTCTGTAGTTTAGTGTAAAAAAAAATAGTAGAAAATTTTTTAAAATTATGGTCGAGGTTCACCCGAGAATGGTGACAATTCTGCGTCGATTCCACTTTGTTTCATGAAAATCGGTTCAGTTGAACTGGAGATATCATGGCCGCCAGTTCGAAAAACGTGGTTTCGAGATAAACGCGTTTAAAGTTTGAAGTAATTTTTAAAATAGCTGATTTTGACGAAGACCTTGCTTCACAAAAAAGGCTGTATCTTCTAAAGTATTTCTAAAAATCGTTTTAGGGGCATATTCACAACTACCCAAGCTATAAATAAATGCAAAAAAAAAAAAGTCGAAAAAAAAGTGGCTCAATGAGAAGACCCCCTTAAAGCATGCTGTTTTTGCGCAGCTATGGATGCTGTTTATTTCTGCTTCTCTTCCGTTCACTATTTAGAAACGTGTATGAAATGCATAAACGTAAAATAGGAGCAAGTAGCTGTCGCTGGTAGTGGTTGTTGATTTAGTTTTTATTAGTTTTTTCTTTTTGTTTCTCGAATTCTCAACATCACAAAAATACAAAGTTTGCTGCTAGCGCGACGTACGACATGCAAGATAGATTATATAACAATAAACAAAACATTATCTTACATCATATAAGTCGGTATGAAACAGCTTCAGAAAATGTGTCGGTTTCTTCTTCTAGTGAATTCTCTTTTCGCTTAAGAGTTGTTTTTAATTTGCCCCAAAAAAAAAAAAAATTCAGTTGCGAAATCCAGTTTTTGCATTTTATTTCATTTCTTAATTTTGCTTCTTAGTTTTTTAATGATAATTTAATGGAAAATATTGCAAAATGTTTCTTTTTATTGGCAATAAAGTTGATTCAAGCTAAAAAGAAATCTAAACTTGGACTTTGTTTTTCTAATATTGCATCAGAGTTATATTAAAAGGTCACACAGCTGTTAATGTGTTGTATAGTTCTTTGAAATTTTTCTATTTTTTTTTTGGTCTGAGTCAGCAAAGCTGGACTTAATTATTTTTTTTTCAATCTGACCATTTTTTTTTTTGATCTGACTCTGTCATTTACGGTATGTAGCGTGAATAACTAATTTTTTTTTTTGGTTTTTAATGAGCTTATAAGTTGTTATCTTTAGCAAAACAGAAATGTTAGTGAGTAATAAATTGTATTTGTTTTAAAGTAGATATTAAGTTCAAAGACGTGGTGTTTAAATTAGAACAAAAGATTGTTAGACACTTTTTTGCTGCTATGTAATATTTTTTTTAGCATTTAGTAGTAGATTTTCAAAGTAGACTGGTAAAAAGGGGAAATGGGCTCATTTCATGCTCAACTTTTAGAACACCCCCATTTCCTCACACTAATTTATTGTCATTTCTCTGAATGCCGCCAACGAAGCCGACAGAAAGACTTCTTGTGTCGAAAGTTCACTTTGCCAATGAGTTTGTAGCGTGACCACCGCAGTCAGTTCTTTGGTTTTTCCAGTTTCAAGTCCTCAACACTTGTATTAGGCTTGCCGCGTATTGCTCTGGCATTTTGTTGTAGTTTAAATAAGAACTTTTAAGTTTTTCATTCCTAAGCATTTTCTGCCATTTCCGTTTTAGGATATCCGTTCGTTGTTTTAAGTTTGCACTTCCGCAGAGGAAACTAATTAAAATAAGAGCGCAATACAAAAAAAAAACATTGCTGCTTGTTTTATTGTGGTTTTTTTCTAGTTTTTTTTTTTTCGAAAAAATTTTTATCGACAAAGTTTTCCAATTAAAAGCTGCCGCTGCTGCTACTGCTGCAGGCTCTTCTTCGATATCACGGCGCTTAATCTGCGTGGAATTTTATGTTCTTCTTAATACAAAACAACTTGTTCGACTATCAGCTGCTGATAGCCATAGCGTTGTGTGTGTTTAATTTTTATATTTGTTGTTTTGTTGTCTTAATTGCTGCCTGAGGTTAATTAGATGCTTAAGTTTTTATTGCGGCTTAAGTAGAATTTTCTTTCAAACTTGCGTGAATGTAAAAATAGAGGCATAAAAATTCTTGGTAAATGACTAAAATAACACAAATAAAATGTATGTTCAATGCCAGTGGGTCAAATTCTTCAAATGTACATTTATAACAACAACAGGCGCCAAACCGCATGAATCATGTGGAGATCAAATAGCAACGCACATGCGTTGACTTTGATCAGCTTTCTGTTCATCACAGCGACAGTCAGGCAGCACACAACAACGCAAAAGCAAAATCTATGATTTTCTAGACATACATATATGCAGGTAATAAAAAGAGAAAGACATATATAACTATTATGAAAATAGTGAATAGTTAAATTTAAAGATAGGATAGGATTTAAACATAGATATTTAAAAAGATATGTTGGTAGAATTATTTGTCAAGAATTTAGAAAAGGGACCGAAAATAACTGTTATTTTACAATTTTTAAATGAAAAAGACACAATGAAAAAAATTGTTGAAGGACTTTTTCAAATATACATTATGATAAAAATGGCCTCAGCTTCACGAATATTAAGTGCCTTTTAAATTTTCGACTAATTCTAGAAAAGTTAAAATTAACTGTTATTTTTTGCTTTTTATTTTTTCGGACAAAAATAACGGTTACTTTTGATTTTTATTTTATCGGTCAAAAATAACAGTTATTTTGTGACTTATTTTTTCGGTCAAAAATATCAAGCACTGTATTTTTATAAAGGCCGCTTGACCAATTAAAAAAACTATTGATACCATATGTAAATTGTGCGCACCAACGAGACAAAAATAATGGTATCAATAGTTTTTTAGTCGGTATAACAGCCTTTGAAAAAACACAAATTGCCTGATATTTTTGACCAAAAAAATAAAAAGCAGAAAATAACTGTTATTTTTGACCGATAAAATAAAAGTCAAAAGAAACTATTATAATTGCCCGAAAAAATATAAGGCACACAATAACTTTTATTTTTTTCGAAAAAAATAAAAGTTAAAAAATAACAGTTAATATGTGACTTTTTCCATAAAAACCATAACCGATACGGTCCCTGATTTAGAATAATTTAAATTTTTAAATGTAACTGTAAAAATACTATAAATACGAAGATGGACTAACATTAATAAGTTTACTACTTAAACAAAAATTATTACTATCCGAAAACATCGCAGGTTAACTTTTTAAACTATGAAACGTAACTAATTATAATAAAAACGAAGTAAATGACAAATTCAAGACAACAATTAATACTTAGATATAATTGAAAAATTAATTAAAAATACTAACAGAACACCTACGACCTTGACTGTAACACATTTCGATGGAAAAACGCCAAAAAACCCAAACATTTTTTTTTTAAACCGTTAAAATTCGACAGAGTTGTTTGCTCGGAAAGAGAAATTTTTGAATTTGGAACTGCATTTTTCACACAATTGACATTTGAGGAATACTTAAAAGATAATTGTGGTTAAAAATTTGAAGTTTTGAGAAAAATTAAAATTTGAACAAATCTTAAGATCTCCTCAAACCAAATTTTAAATCGATTAAATAGCGGATTTTTGTATAAAAATTGTATTTCTGTTTTAAAAGGTTGGGAATCGCCTGAAGCGAAATCACAATTTTTAAAAGTTGTTTGCACATCTACAGCCTAAACCAGATTTAATGACATCTGAATCGATAAAATCAATCAATTGGTCTGGGAGGAGTTAAAGTCACAAAAAAAACCTTAGCCTATTAATTATGTAGATTGATAAACTTAAACAATTTTAAATAACTTCTAATTATTTCATGTCTTACAGTTTTTACAGTCTTACAGTCCTTTACAGTTTTTAACAGGTTTCACTAATGTGGGTTGTATAGGAGATGGGCACACCATAGTTTTGATAAAAAATCCTCCAATACAAAGTTTAAGCCCTGAAGGTCATATATAAACCCTTTTATGGTATTTTAATTTTTTTTAAATGTATGGGAGGAGGGCGTGTTCGAGGGCGGGTGACGCACATTTTGTGTGTACACCTTAGTTTTGATAAAAAATCCGCCCATATTAAGTTCAATCCCTGAAGGTCATATATATACTTTTTTATGGTATTTTTAATATTGTGAGTTTTATGGAAGGTGGGCGTTTTTGAGGGCTGGTGACGCCCATTTTGTTTGAGAACTTTAGTTTTGATGTAAAATCCTCTTAACCAAGTTTAATTCCTGTAGGTCATATATAAACCTTGTATTGGTATTTTCAATATTTTGAGTTGTTTGTGAGGTGGGCGTATTCGTGAATGGGTAATGCCCATTTTGTGTGCACACCTTTGTTTTTATATAAAATACTCCAATACCAAGTTCAATCCCTGTAGGCCATATATAAACCATTTCATGGTATTTTCAATATTGTGGGTGGTGTGAGAGGTGGGCGTTTTTGTGGGCGGATCACGCCCATTTTTTGTAAATTTCTTAGTTGTTGTACAAAATATATGCATATTAAGTATCATTTCTGTAGCTTTAATAAAACACTCCATGCAGTGATTTACAATTTTTGGTTGTATGGGAGGTAGGCGTGTGCGTGGGCGGATTCAAAAATATTCAATAGTGCAGATCCTGGGGTGAATGTTAACATGTGTACCAAGTTTCATGCAATTATCTTAACTCTGTCTTCTTATCCTGTGTTTACGGACAACACACAGACGGACTGACGGATAAACGGATAGGGCTCAATCGACTCACGAGGTGACTCTGATCAAGAATATATATATTTTTCTCTACCTGACTTGCTTATTTCTAGGTGTTACAAACGTTTGCACAATGTTAATATAACCTGACCTTTCAGGTTTAGGGTATAAAACTAGGTTCACAATATGGTATATCTTAAATTAATTGTTAAGGGGTTTATTAAAGGATATATTTCATCAAACTAACATTATTAAATTGGAGAACAACAATTTTAAAAAGCTAGTTTCTTTGAAGTATAACTTTTACAGGTAATCGCGAGTAATGACCAATCAACATAGCAGCTACTAGGATCCATTTCAATTCAATTCAATTCAATTTTGTTTTCAGAAACCTGCGACAAAAGAAAGAAAAGGCATTTTTTATTTTTAAATGGAAAACCATCTAAAAACCGATTTAAAATTTTTTCTCGAGGTTATACCGAGAACTGACGCTGGTGAAAAAGTGTCAAGCTCCTCATATAATGCACATAAAATGTTTCCAGTAGAACAGCACGTGTAAATTGAGGTTGAATACCGAATTCTAAGGCCTCTAATTCCAAAGCTATTTGATATCGAAAATTTGGATTGTATGAGAGATGTCCCTTTGTTCGAGCGGTACAAACTTCACAAGAACACTTTAAAGTCTTTGCTACAGCTAAAATTTCATAAAAATTGGTGTTTGAAATCTATAACTAATTTATATTAAATATATCTATACGACCCATGTGTTGAGTTGTTACGTTGTTGGAACAAATACGGTTTCAGGCCCAACTTTCCAATAGCGGGAAATATTTTTCTTTATAAATATTCAAATAAGAGTACTTATTCATATTCTCATCTATAAAGACCAGTTTTCTCACTTCAGATTCCTTCTTACATTCCCACACCATAACATTACCGAATCGTGTTTCACTGATTTAATGATATTATTTTCTTTGAACTCTTTTCTGAAGTAATGTTGAATTTCGATTCATCGCTAAATATTACGCTATTCTAGAAGAACTCCGACTGATATTTCTTATTACCAAATAGATGACATAGATGATATGAGTAGATCATAAGTAACCGTAACTCGCTCAAGGTTTGTGTTTTCTGTTAATATTTGTGCATTGAAATCAATTATTATTAAAAGGACGTTCTCTCGGCAGACTGTCGATTCACTCTTTGCAAAAGCCAAGAGAAGTCTTCTTGTTGGTGTAGTCGGATGTTTCTGAGGGCGTTAAGCACTGAATACAAGTGTGGATTCTGTTAAAAAATGTATAGATTATTCCTTTCGAGTGTGGTTCTAATGGTTTCAGAATGGTTCTAATGTTTCAAGTTCCAAACCGTTTTCTCTTTTTCATGTCAAAAGTTGTCATCCTGAGGTTAGTCTGGTTTTATTTATGGGTCATTCGCAAGGGTCAACAAGGTTGACAGAGCCTTGTTTGTCATTGACAGGATGTACTATATGTTAGTATTGTTGACAGTTGAATATGTCCTAATTATAATGATATTATGAATATTAAACTTATTTTAAAAAATTTCTAAAGCCTTTGAAATAGGTCTTACTTTGATATATGTCGAAATTTTCCGATCTTAGAGTTAATAATACAAATAACTCTTTGATACCAGGCGAGAAAATTTTGAATGAAATGAGACTTGTAATGAGGCAAAATGGGATACCTAAAGTAAGTCCTTAACTAAAATTAATTGCTTTAAAATAAAACATAAATATTTATGAGTATTAAGTAGTTTTTATATCAAATTTTAAGCCCGTTACGCCCGATATAACCTGATCAAAGTCTTCATTTCTAAAATTGATTCAATTAAAAAAAAAAAATTTATTTTTTCAATCCATATTTAACCCAGTTTGCGGTTTGACTCAGCTTTAGCCTCTGGGGTGTCTTCGCTTTTAATTAAAAAAAAAGAACAGTCTTCTAATAATAACGCAATCTTAACACAATAGTTTCGCTTTTATGCCCTACAACTTCTACGGTATCTCATTCTTTTATTCTTCTAATCAACTTGAATGCTTAACCATGACCCACAGATATATTGCGTTTCTATTCCGTTTTAGACATGATGTGAGTTCTTAAACTGGCGATCTAATGATTTATTAAATATTTACACGCGCTTAAAAGCGAGTTTGCTTTGCTTGGTTAGTTTTTTCTTTTTGCTTTTATAGTTAATTAATAGATATCGTCATGAGCACCGCAGGAAAGGAAAGATAAGATTGTGACTGCAACTAACGGTGTCTCAATTGTTTAGTGTTTCGACTCTGTGAATAATAAATAGTTCATTGCTATGAAAAGAAAAAAACAACACACACGCTAAAATGGGAAAAAAATATCTTTTATTTTTTTCGTTTATTTTTTTGCTGTAAATTTATCTCAATCATAGAGAATCACGGCTAAAAATTATTTTCTCTTTCTTCTATTTCAATGCAAAACCATTTAACTGTGACCGCGTGTTTTTTTTTATGTTATTTTATTTTTGTCAGACAATTATTTGCATAAATAAAGCGTTTTCCCTCTAGTTACTATGTTTAAAATGGCAATCATTTGAAAAAAAAATACACATACTTTTTATCTAGTTGCTTATGGAAGTATGTTGGAAATTCTATTTGTAGCCGCTATCTTTTAAGATGTATCTATCTCTATCTCTCTGTATCTGTATCTGTTTGTACAAAGTACGAATAACGTTGTACAACTTTTATGCAAATCTGTGATGAGATGCAGAGTCATTAGATGTAAATGAGGAAAAATGTGACTGGGTACAAAGCGATACGACCATGATCATCATTCAAAAATTGTTGTCATTCTGTGTGGCATTTGTTCTTTTGTTGTTGTTGTTGTTTTTTGCTTTCATCAAATTGTTCCATTCATCTCAACATGTGCTCAATCTTGGGGGAAATCTAGATGTATTGTAGATTAGCTGCAGGGGGCCGCTATACGAAGCTCAAACTTATGCATTCCAGATGATTTGTACCATTTAATACATTAGCCGAAGACAATTTCACATTTGTTCGTTCGAACACATTTTTGTTTTTTAAAACTTTATTTTGTAAGTAAATATTTCGGCGTACATTTTCTTATATGTGGGGGTTCAGCTGTCCCACTTTGATAAACACTTGCACGCCTCTTGTCTACGTTTCCGACTTGTGGTTTTTCAATTGGATTTAATGATATTGAAACTTGTTACTATTTTTAGCACAGATACAATTAATTTTACGATTTTATTTTTTTTTTTTTTCATCATAAATTAACGTTCATCTTAAACGTCCTTGTAGATCTCTACTCAGAATTTTTTGGATTGAGAATAACAATGAGTTTTAAGTTAAACTGTCAACCTTGGTCTGGGTTTTGATCGTAAAATTAGACTGGTTGTTTAGAATCCTGCTATGCAAACTACTTTATAGAATTATTATATTGTAAGCGATGTCGATATCGGCCTTAATAATCGAGTTGTTGAACTCTATCAATCTTGTTTTGATAGATAAATTCTAGTGTTGTTTTTACGTCCACTATTTACTAAAATAAAATATCGGTAGAACACAACGACAAACAATACATTCTAGATTTTCTATTTTAGACGAACCGTCCCTTAAGGGAACATATGTATGTAGTATGTTCAGTAGACCTCATAACAAAAATGTTAAAATACTCAATGCGCGTCCATTTTCTGAAAGTTTGATTTCTTATGACAATAAAAATACCTTAAGACCCAAAAATATGTGACCTCTATATAATCTGAAAATAGTTTTAAGGTCATTTTGGAGCTATATGGGACTTGAACTATTGTGAATAATGATATCCTATCAAAATATGTCCCATGTGTGTTTCGGTTTGTACGTCACATTCAAAATGGTCCAAAATGAACTTAAAACGATTTGTGTAATATCTAGAGGTTAAATATTTTTGGGGTCTTAACATATGTGACCCAATTTTATTCTTATTAGACCATTTTTGTAAAAAACTTATGAGTTTTTATGACATTAAACTTAAAAACATTGAATTGAAAATATTATTGAAAAGATATTGAAAAGATATTGAAAGACTTGAACTATTGTGAATAATGATATCCTATCAAAATATGTCCCATTTGTGTTTCGGTTTGTACGTCACATTCAAAATGGTCCAAAATGAACTTAAAATGATTTGTGTAATATCTAGAGGTCAAATATTTTTGGGGTCTTAACATATGTGACCCAATTTTATTCTTATTAGACCATTTTTGTAAAAAACTTATGAGTTTTTTATGACATTAAACTTAAAAATATTGAATTGAAAATATTATTGAAAAGATATTAAAAAAATATAATATATTGAAAAAAAAAAATTATAATTATATTCTTTTTTTTTGCCTTCATCTCTTTTTCATAATAAAATCCCTAAAGCACCAAGAAAAGTGGTCTTTTTTGGGGGCCGGATATCTTGGATTTGAAAACATCTATTAAAAAATCTGTTAAAGTACCAACTAAAGACCAGAAATTAACATATTGATAAGACATATCGATAAGACATGTAGTCATATTGTTAAGATGAAGAAGTTTTTTTGGAACTTTCTGGTTTTTAATAAAATGTTGGCTCAAGACAGTCAAAATTTAAGGGTAAATGTAGGTGCATACCTACAAAAAACCTTGTTTTTTAGACCTATAAAAAACCAGAAATCAAGGTTAATCCCTGAAAAATATTTTAGTTAAGATAACAAATAATTTCAAATCAATCGGCCGGATAAGTGTTTGATTTTGAACTATCCAAAAATAAAGTTAAAAACAAAAACTCAATGATATAAGAGAGTAGAAAATGTAAGAAGTGGATTTTCCGAACCACAACTCACTATTTGAAAACGTGTTTTTCTCCAAATTTGAAAGTTGGGGGCTATTTCAATTTTTATTTGATTGAGAACAGATATTCACTCAGTTTAGAAGTAGTATTTTCTCGTAGCATTATATATCCGAAATATTTACTTGATATTTGCAAAAACACAAAGTTAAAAAACCCTTCTTGCCATATATCTTAAAACATGGTCTTACATAAATTTTGTATATGACCTTTTTAGAGTAAAATTATTAAACGTCCCATTTCGAAGATCCCTTTGGCTCATCTAATCGCAAACTTCCCGTGCGAGATATAATTGAAAAAACCCGATTTTAGTAATTATTTTTATCGTATATCTCTAAAAGGTTTTTGGTCCTATAGAAATTACTCCGAAATTTTTTGTGTCAAATTACCTAACTGAACAAAATTACCTTTTTTTTCAAATAACGGCACAATTTTCGTTAACAAGATATTTGAAATAAGAGATTGTAGTGATTATTTTTCTGATGCTACGGAAATTTTATATATGACTTTTTTTTTGTAAAATTAAATAAGTAACAAAAGTCCCGTTTGAATAAAATTTCAATTTATTTTTGAAACAAAAATCTCGAAATCCGTTTCGAAATCCGTTTGCGACGTATGTCTCGAAACTTCTAATCTTAGAGATATTTTAGATTTATCTAATAGAAAAAAGTCCCTTGAACAAAAACAAAAATAGAAAGAATGCTTTTCCTTTTAATTTGAATGATAATGAAGTTAAGAAAAATTTTTGAAATTGTCGAATTCGGTTACACCCTAGGGGTAGCCTTGGACTACCTTGGACCTTAATTAAGTTTCAACAATATTTTGTATGAAAGAAATATACAAAAGCTGATGATCTAAATCGGTAATATCTTACGGTACATGATACATGATATTAGCCATATCATATATTGCATAATTTAAAAAAAAAAATATTTTTTTTTTATTTTTTATTACTATTCGATATACTGTGCCTCGGTCCAACTTATTGCCAAATTGCCGTTTACGATATATTTGAAAAAAAAAAAATTCCGAGCTTAGACCTGTTAGTATGTCACAATTGCTAGCCTGGTTCAGACCCGAACACGCTTATAAGCTGTATAGCTTATATAAGCTCTATAGACTCGAGCTTAGATCCGTAGTTTATTAGAACTGCAATCCTTGTTTAGATATGTCTTTCGTTTCTCCACATTTTCCTTCTTTCTAAAAGGTATTTGTATGTTACTTAGTTTACCGATTACTGGACTGATTTCATGAAAACATAGGCTATAAAAAAATTCCAAAGACTTTCGCAAGAGGGTGTTTTATATAGTGCATTTTTAAGACTCAATAACTCCTAAAAGTCCGGACCGATTTCAATGAAATTTGGTATGAAGGTTCAACTGCATCCAAGATAAAACATAGGCTATACAAAATTCCGAAGACTGCCTTTAGAGGGTGCTTTAAGTAGTGCATTTTTAAGACTCATTAACTCCTAAACGACTTGACCGATTTTGTTAAACTTTATTACGTGAAATAACCTGACCCTTCAACAGAATTGAGACTTTGTAAAGTTCAGAAAACTTCAGGAAGAGGGCGTTTTATGCAATCAACTATGCCTTGCTCATTCAAGTCAAAACTTGTGAATCGATTTCGATGAAACTTGGTAAGCACTCGTTACTGAAATAGATCTTTTGCTTTAAGAAGTTCTTTCGACAAAAATCAAGGAATGAGCCGAAGGCAAACGAAGTCAAGAACCAAAAACCAAAGACTAAAAAAAAACGAAAAACGAAGTTTGACGAATTCGAGCAGAAGCTATATAAAGATGAGCAAAAATCAACCCAACACTTGATCCAAAACCGAAGTTGAACGAAGACAATCAAAAACTCGAATCGATCCCGAAGGAATCGAACAAAGTCAAAAGATTTTTTAAAATTCGAATTTTTTCTGAGATCAAAATGCATGTTAAAAAAAAACTTTAACCGGATTTTTCTCGAAATGACTTTTTTCAAACTGGATGACAATTTTCCTCGGAAACCAGACGTCGGTCGGATCGAGACGTGCACGACGTAATTTTTTTTATAATCATGTCTGGCAGGTACTGTTTGAAAAAAACGGAAATTTGACTAAATACTTTTGACGGAAGGAGGAGGCACAACCTCAAAAACCGATAATTTGAAAAATTTCAAAAATTAAATTGATAATTTAAAAATTGTTAAAATGTGAGCAGTATGAAAAATTGTTTTTTTTTCTGTGCTCGAGGCACAATCCCGAGTAACACCGGGTAACATACCAGATACAAAATAAAAATGAATGTATTCTAGTTTAAGATGAATTTATGGAAAATTCAAAAATTCAACCACACACAAAAATACATGAGATGATTTATTTAGAGATATTGAAATTTTCATTTTTATGAAGCTACGGGCACAAAAGTTAATTTTTTCACCAATTAAATTAATAACCACTAATAGGAGAAAGAAAAAAGCAAATATTTCAAGTGTTACAAGACTTTGTGCTAGACCCAAATAAATACCTGCGGCTTGTTAAAAGTTAAAAAAAAAAAACAAAAATATTAAAGTGCTAATTAAGCTAATTTCACTAGCAGTTAGTTTTTCTTAAAGATTTGTACAAAACAAAAGCTAAGATTTTACTTTCATCGTCGTAGGATAGTCATTAGAAAGGAAAGTCTTTCGTCGGCTGCTGGTAGCGCTGGTGAAAGAGCTATTAATGTCTATAAAGGTCAGACCAAAAATTAACAACTTGTGGTCAACTTCAATAGGAATAAAATTTCCATCGTCATAACTAACTAACCAACATCATTAACAATGTCATACTAATGCGGACCTAGTATGTAAATGTAAAATATGAAAAATATCTGCATGTTGCACACAAGCACACCGCCTCCCAGCAGATTTGTGGCCAATGCGGCAAAGTTGCATACCAAAGACTAATTAAGGTACACTTCGAAAATCGTTGCGTGTTTGGCAATATAAGCTGCATCATAATTATAATAAATAATTTTTTATTGCACAATAAAATATTTTTTCTAGTGTAGCTGCGTCAACTTTTTTTATAAAGTAATGAAGAAGTGCGTGAATGAATATCACGTGGCTTGCATGCATGCATGTAATATTTTTTGTTCCATACCACATTGATTTGTGGTGAACAACGGTTAAAGTTATGTTGGCAGTGCTTTGAATGTTCATTACAAATATGGGGCAGTGAAGGTCTTGTGGCGGTTGTTAATGATTTCTAAAATTTTACAGCTGCAGCATTTGCAGTGACTATAAAAAATAATGCTTAAATTTTATGAGGCAATTGAGAATTGATGACAAAGCGTAACCGCAAAAATCATATCTATTATTTTTGCTAATCAAGCATCTCTAAGTCTCCTTTGAATATATAAAAGTATATTTAGTCTATTTTCAAAAACCAAATGTTGAAACTCTTTTTAATAATTCCGGTTTAAGCGGCCATTCAATTTTATTTCCTCTGGTATAAAATATCCATTTCCTTATAATTAACTCGATTGACTTTTGATAACTTGTGTTGAAGTTCAGCTTTTTTATGCTATGATTCATTGATTTACGTCGAAATATAAACTAAAAAAAAAAATAAAAAGAAATATAATAAAATTGCTTCATTGTTGAACATGAACTGCGTGCTGCTGCTTTTTCCATATCAATGCGTCACAAAGTCGCGGCTACAACACATGAAATTGTGTGCAACTAGCTACATTTTTCCACATGTTAAGCTTGTGCAAAAACCACGCAACAATTGATATGGAAAAATAAGTGACTGTGGGAAGTTGTTGAACCCACATACAAGACTAATTTCACCACACTCAATAACCGCTCAAAATATATCTATATATTGACAAAGAATTTAAATATGGTTGAATGAACTTTCTACACTTAACTCACCAGCTGAGCAGAACTGCAAAATTTATAGGAACATTGTATGCAAAACGTACTTAAAACTTATAAATTTCTTTCTGTGCTTATCTATAGCAAGTTTTATTATCAAGGTCACGTACGATTCACACTAGCTTGCCGTTACTTTTGCTCGAAAGTTGTTCTCGAATTACGCCCTAAAAATACTCTAAGAACAGACTACTTTAATCAGCAAGTCCCGGTTTACACACGTCAAGAATTGACGATCAAGTCTTGCATTTGTGGATGAGAGATGCGGGTATCAACGTGAGAAAGAAAACTCTCACTCTCTCTTGATCAGTGTAAACCAGGGCTAACAAGTTTAAGTTTTTGACTAAAATATTTTGACTTAAACTTTCCCGAGATATGTTAATTTTGAACAGCATTTGGTTCAAACTGGAAAAAGTTGACCTGAACAGTTTTTATACAATTTCCACTCTCCTATTGTATTGTCGTTAAAAATTATAATATTATATCCCGAGTGTTCTGTTTGGGAAATATTGCCGTACAGATGTGAAAGGCCGAGTGAGCAAAAAATCGTCTGTGAGAAACCTATTTTTGCACCCTTAGTAGTTACAGATATATTTGATATTCCATGTCTTTGACTTACAAAATTGTTTCTAAGAGAAAATCTTACTAACGAAAAACTTATTTAAAGATCTTATTTAAAAGGCAACGGAAACGGAAAAGTCTTTAATTTTATGCCTATTGCTAGGATATAGAAATGGGTAATGGACCAAATCAACTTCTATGGAAAACAGTAAACATATTTTCTGAATCCGTTTCAAACATAAGACTTCTTATATGGATTTTTCTTAATTCTTTTTGAGAATTGTTGTTCTCTTACAAAATGTATTCAAAATGAAAAATTTCTCAAATTTTCCAGATTTCTCGATTGGGATTTCAATCTGCGACAAGATTTATTTTTTAATTTTTAAAGAAATATGAACTTTTATTAGATACTTTTTTTCTTGATACCTTTTTATTTTCATTATTACTTTTATATGAAAATTTTCCATTGAATTATTATTTTTTTCTTAAGAGAATTATAAAGTTGGCGCTTTTGGATGGATTTTTTCTTTTACTATAGTTTTTCAAGAAGCCACAGTTGAAATTCCACAAACTTACGACATCTAAAACCAATGGATTTTGATGACCTAACCAAGCTTCCCTGACCTGACCCTGACCCTGATCACGATATGTGAAGATAGTTTTCAGACTTAACGAGTGACATAACATTCGCGGCAGAGAAAACAGACCTTTTTTAAAAATTCATAACTTATTATTGTAAAGAATTGAACAAATTACAAGAAAAAAATTCAAAAAAATATATTTTTCACTCCAACATGGTTTTATAGAGCTCCAAACTAGCGGCAGAGAAAAAAAAAGGGGGCTCGTGGTTGCAGTCGCAAAAATTGTCCGATCTGGAAAAAAATTACTTTTTTAAATCTTAACAAAATTGGTTATCGTATGACATGAGCTTTTTTTAAATTTTTTTTTTTCAATTTTTGGTGATGTTCCAAATTTGAAAGTGTGTTTTTTTCGAAAAAAATATTGACTTTAAAAATTCATAAAAAATAAAAAAAAAAAAAATTTAAAAAAAGCTCGTGTCATACGATAGCAAATAAATCAAGTTAACAAAATAAAAAAAATTTCGTCAAAAAATGAAAACGTAGGTGCCGTGCCGCAACCAGTACGAAAAACATGGTTTCGAGATAAACGCGTTCAAAGTTTGTGAACAAAGAATAACACAGTGCAACACAAAAAAAAAAATAACCATATACGGACACCACTACGTGATAAAAGACGTAGTCTTTAATATATTTTATTTTATAATTTAATATTTTATAAAAAGGCTTATATTTATGCTTCAGAAAAACAATTTGATATGTTTGTATTTTAGACACATAAAACTAACAAAATTTTCTAAAATCTCATACAAAAAGCTCTCTAATTTAAGATTATTTAACCCTTAAGAATCAGTCGTGGGGGTATTTTAACTTCGGCCAAGTCGAAGTAAGATATACCTTACTAGTTTTTTAATATTTTTGTAATAGATAGCATAGTAACTCAATGTTGAAGTAAATAAAAAACAAATGAAATTAAAAAACGGTGTTAAGCGTCATCTCTAGGAAGTTTATATGTTTTAGAAATTTGTTTATTGAGATCTAAGGTACATTTTTGTAGTTGATTGTTTCCTTGAATTTTGAACGGTTTGGAAGGTGAAGTTTTTTGGATTTTATATGTTGGCAATTTTTGTTCCTTATGACAAGAGCTACAACTTTGCCTCTGAGAGTAAATCGAAATTCTGAACGGTTTACAAGATATGAGCCTGAGAAAATGATCACATTTTTACGAAAATGATACCGAGGCCCCAAATCTTTGGGGGCCCATAAAACAAAAAGTGCATGACTTTGGGGAAAATTGGGAGACACGGGTCTTTTTTTTTTTAGTCTTTTATCACGTAGTGGTGTCCGTATATGGTTATTTTTTTTGGTGTTGCACTGTGTAATCTTAAATTAGAGAGCTTTTTGTATGAGATTTTAGAAAATTTTGTTAGTTTTATGTGTCTAAAATACAAACATATCAAATTGTTTTTCTGAAGCATAAATATAAGCCTTTTTATAAAATATTAAATTTTGGGGTTGTATAGGAGGTGGGCGTGTTAGTGGGTGGATGACGCCCATTTTTCTAACACACCTAAGTTTTGACATAGAACCCACAAATACCGAGTTTCAGTTTTGTAACTTTAATATTAGTCTCTTTATAGAGTTTTCAATTTTGGGGTTGTATGGGAGGTGGGAGTGTTAGTGGGTGGATAACACCCATTTTTCTAACACACTTAAGTTTTGACATAGAACACACAAATACCGAGTTTCAGTTTTGTAACTTTGATATTAGCCTCTTTATAGAGTTTTCATTATTTGTGTTGTATGGGAGGTAGGCGTGGCCCATAAAACAAAAAGTGCATGACTTTGGGGAAAATTGGGAGACACGGGTCTTTTTTTTTTTAGTCTTTTATCACGTAGTGGTGTCCGTATATGGTTATTTTGCCGTGACTTAAAAAATTACACACAGTGTAATGCAAAGAAAAATAAAAATGCGCTCTCACTGTAACTCACTCTCACTGCAACTTTTGAACCCGTAGAAATTTGTTCCTTAGAATCTTAAGAATATTTACTAAAATACAAAATTATAAAAAAAAGAAGCTTACATGTTTACTCAAAAGACCTTCGATGAATCACACTCAGAAAAAGTTTTCTCGGAATATAATAAAAAAAGCATCATATATAAAGAAAAATGGTATAGACTGTGCTCCAGAGAATGATTTTCTCTAAATGTGATCCTAAAAATTCCCTTAAAATTACTAAAAGCTTCCATGAAAATCAGAAATACATAAAAATATATTGTTTTCAGAGAAGAAATTTTTTTATTTCGAGAAAACATTGTTTTTATTGAAGAAAATACTTAGCATAGTGAATTTTTTAAATTTTTTATGAAAATATAGAAACAATTTTTAATTTTCAATAAATTCAATAAATAGGTATAGCCCGTTTCAAAAGAGAAGAACAATGTTTAGTTCCATTTTTCGATGCGCAGTGAGAAATTATTTTTAAAGCTAGAACATTTTTTAGAGCGTAATTTCTTGCTCTTTTTGTACTGTTCGCTGAACTTTATGCTTTTTTTGAGTGTCTTTTACTATTTTTCTATATATTTAAATGCGCAAACATTTAGAACAAATGACCGCACATTTACGGTGTTGCACCGACTGCCTGCAGCAACCTGCATCTTGAGAGAGAAATCAAATACAAATTACATAAAAAATAAATAATTTTCTCATGAAAAAATTGTGAAGTGAAATTTTGGCTAAAAAATTATTTTTTGACGCCCACTTTTTTTTCAATTTTGATTGGTTGATTTTGAAAAATAAAATTCAGTACTTCCGCAGCGCAGTTGCGATGAACAACAAAATTTAGGAATATAAATTAATTTTTTTTATTTATTTTTCTGCTCAGAGAATATTCAATTTTTTTTTAATGTCGACCAATCAGAATGAAGAACGCTCTCAAAATTAGTTTCTTATTCTCAAACATGCGCGAAAATGTTCTTCTCTTTTGAAACGGGCTATACTATTATTTTTAGAGACATGGAAAGTTTTCCATTTCCCACAACTGAAGAAATATTTCTTCGAAAATGTGAAATTATTACTTTCTATGAACTTTCACTGGGACACGACTTATAAGAATTTCTTGCATTGGGATAAATTCTTTTGGGACTAATTTTTTTCATTGCTTTATTTCTCTTCATTGCTAGATTTTTTTTCATCTGAGCCTTAAATACCTATCAGAGATTTAAGTTATCTTTTCATAAGATTTTATTCGTAATACTTCCTGTAAAGAGCCGTTTAAATCCTCAGCTCTTCAGTTTGAAAATTTTTCTATTCGTAAAAGTAAAAGTTTTCTAATAAAAAAAATCTACAGCTTGTACAGAAATTGTAAGATTTCAAACTCGAATTAAATACTGTGCTTCTGATGACCATCAAGAGATCATGCCTGCGAGCCTAAAGACCAACCACCTTTGACACTTACAGCATCAACTATCACTGGGGAGCCATTTAATTAAATTTAATTGAACGTTAAACGGAATGGACAGTTCAGCTTCCCTTTCTTCAATGGAATTTAATGTTTACCAGCAGTAACCGAAACAGAAACAGACACTCATGGCATAGCTATGGCGCCACAAAAAATTAGTGACCTTTCTGTGTGTGTGTGTGTGTGTGTGTCGCGTTCATAAATTACTTGTGTCTGTAATATACATATTAATATTGTCTGTCATATTATAAGATTATTTTTTAGTTTTGCCTTTTGTTAGAGCAGCAGCATTTTAATTTTAGATAACAATTATTATTCGCTGAATTGTTGAAGTGTGTTGTTGTTGTTGATTAGTGTGCATATAGAAAATTGCGTTTTACGCTTTTTGTTGGACTTCCCTCTGGTTTTTTAGCTGTAACTGACGCCCCATTTCGCAGCTATCTGTTTTATTAACATTGTTTTTATTTGTATTTTTGCCTAATGGCAAGGAAAAACCCGGCTTATAAAGCTTTTAAGGCAAAAATTTGAACGTGCGTATGCAATCATGGCATAAGTGTGTAATGGTTATGTCAAAATGCATGCATTTTATGAACATTTTTGTGCATGAAAACCTATTAAATATAAATTTCAATTCAATTTTCAATTTTTCAAAATTCGTTTCCAAAAAAACCAAAATTTGTTTCCGAAATTGTATGAAAATGTTTGCTTATTTTTTAAAGTGTTTAAAGGTTCGACAGTACCTTTTTAACCCATTGACCGCCTAATGAAAATTTGTTTCAAAATCAATTGTTAAAAACAAAAAACTCTTTTACAGTTCAAGAGCTACCTCAATTCTTTTGCCGTACTCAGCTGAGTACAGTGTCGCAAAATGGGTTAACATAGGTCTACCTGTACTGCATTTAGAGCCCTGCTGTTGAAATAAGTTTGATTTATACGAACAAATCTTCCTATTCTATATAAATGAAAATGCTTTAATGACTTTATAACTAAAGCGGTATGACTCTTTATTAAATTATATATGTGTCATATGAATATTTTTGTTTTTTTTTCTGTATATCTGTAGTCATGTGTCTTGGAATATTTGTTATGAACTGTTGAATATTTAGTAGATATAAATAATCAATTAATATACAAATGTTCTTATAATGATTTCATTTCAAACTTTGCCAATAAAGTTAAACGATTCAATCAATGATTCAATAATAGAATTAATTATTTTCTATTTATTAATAAAAATGAGTTTTTGTCTGGGCAAAAGCGGCTTTAGCCCCTTCAGCCGCTTTGATACCATAAGTCCCTTAGTTAAATTGCATAAAGCATTGCTAGACTAACAAATCACGAACGCGTCAGCTTAACAATTAAATTAAAATTAGATATTGGACATGAATCTGATACCTTAAAAGCTTCGAACAAAGTGTTGTACAATACACGGCAGTTACCAGGATTTTCTTTGGGTTAAAGATTCCAGGGAAAAATGAGGCAAAATATTTCAACACGGCTCTTGTCAATCTAACATGATCATTTTTACACGCAAAACAACAACACTTTTCAACGATTAATATTGCATTATGCACCTATGCAGTTAAGTTTTGCATTATGCAAAAACCGCAAAAAAAAAACAATGAAAGCAGCAGACACAGCATTAGCAGCTAATGATTGATTCTCTCATATGAAAACATAAATTTTGCTTCTTAGATTTAGCTATTTTGTGGCTTTAATAATATAGTGACTAAATCTAAAATTAGATATTCGTTAAGCTCACGATATATCTGATATTTAAGCATTTAAATGATCTTTGAGCGATGAGTATTATAGGCTGTAGGTATACCCTAAAGTGTTACCCAAAAACGTTGCATATGCTTGAAAAAAATTTGTAAAAACGACCTCATACAAACCGCGCTGTAAGATGTAATTCTTCTTCAATGAACTTTGAATTTAAGTCGTTTTATTGGTTTCGTTTTGTTTGAATTACAGCTTGCAACCTTATTTTCATAGATTCTACTAGATTTGTGGTTATTTCGGATGAAAATTTTCGCCATTCCTTTTGTAAAACTAGTCCTTTGTACTAATGTGCACAAATGTTCTATGGGATTACGGTTCGGTGAGTGTGCAGAAGACTTTCCTGTTATTTGAGCAAATGTTATAAAATAGTAGATAGTAGATGTTATTCAAATAGTTATAAAAAAAAAAAACAAAAACAAATTGGCCATTTTAGCCCTTGAAAGAAGTTTGACCGAGCTTCTTATGATCAATTGTGTTCATTCATGTTGTCAAGAAGCTTTAAATGGCATTATTTACTCTCTGTGGCTTACCATTGTCTGCAGAGAAGTGGTGACCGATCAGAAAAATTTTTTATTGAAAAAACTTTTCGCCGCGACTGGGATCAAACTTGTGCTCCGAGCATGATAAGCCACACACTTGACTTGCATGCCACGGTCACCACTATTCTATGGCGCCAACAAATTGTTCTACTGTTGTTCAGCAGCAGTAACATTCGCTACATAAGGTTCGGTTTTTTGATCATGATCAAAAAGCACAACAAAGTAAATAATGTTTTTTGATCAAACAGCACAATCCCTAACATTTTATTCCGCTCTCTTTCTTGTGCTTGGTAGTGATTGTGCTTGTGTTTGAGTAGAAGAGCGGAATTAGAATAAAGCCGAATAAAAATTGCGCTCTCTCGAACCGAACAAAAAGGAACCGTTTGTTAAGGTTTTTTTCCATTCCCTGGTCAGAATTCAAAAATTCCACTTGAAATTCAGAAAAGATCAATTGAAATTTTAAAAAAATCTAAAAACTTCAATTTAAATTTAGAAATTTTATTTGAAATTCAAAAAACAATCACTTTACAAATCACTATACCATCACCATACCATCACCATAACATTTCCATGCCATCATCGTACCATAGCCATACCATCATTATACAATCACCACATCATCACTATCTTTTCAAATGGAAATTCTGAAGTTCAGTTCATATTTTCTGAATTTAATTTGGTGTTTGCTAAATTCCAAACGATTTTTTCTGAATTTTAAATGGAATTCTTAATTTCAAGTATAATTTCTTAATTTCAATTGGTATTTTCTGTATTTCATATGGATTTTATGAATTTCAATTTAAGTTTTCTGAATTTAATTGATGTCTTCTGAATATCAATCCTTCCTTCCTGATTTTCAAATGGAATTTCTGAATTTAAACTGAAATTTGCTGAATTTCAAATGAAATTTCGGGATTTCAATTGATTTTCTTCTGAATTTCAATTTATTTTTTCCCAATAACAATTGGAAAGTGGAACTGGAAATCGAAATTGGAAAATGGAATTGAACATTGGAAAAGTAGTACAGATAGTAGTTTTTCGTAAATAATGCATTTATGTCCTTTTTTCATATGCCTCATAATCTGTATTCTAGGAAATCACCAAAAGTGAAAAGTGTGAAATGCCTTTTTAGCAACCTATTTCTTACTCAATTTTCAACAATTATTTAAGTCATGTCTAAATATAGCAGAATCATATACTTAAGTCAACACAACTCGTCAGCCCACTTATTCAACTTTTTGATGCAAAGAAATAATTGCGTTGTTGTATTTGTTTTTGTTTTTGTTTTTTTTTTTCCAAATCTTACCTCAACACTTATTTTGCTGTCTGTCTGTCTGTCTTGATTCAAATGCATTTTAATATTCTTTGTTTATGACAAAAGCGCGATTTTATGACAAGTATTTTCAGTTGTTGCTTTATGGCTTGTGTTGTGGTTGTTGCACACAATAAAAAACCGTCAGTCACCACCGCCCACAACAAACCAAACAAATTAATTTTGCAGTTGGGTTCACATTTCTTAAAAAAAAAAACAAAAAAATAATAAATAAAATAAAACGCATTCATGTAGCTTTTGTGAGGCGTTAAATAAATGCAAAGCATGTGGCAACTAAGATGGACAGACAGACAGACAGACAGAGTCAGTCAGTCAGTCAGTTGTTCAGTTAGTAAAGACAGCGTGTGTTGCATTTATTTGCCATGCAAGAAAGAATATTTAAAATTGTCAACAGCAATGTTTGAAAATAAGTTCAGCTGGCCTGGCTGGCATTTGAAATGAGGAAAATGTTTAGTTGTCATGGAGTGTCGGTAATGCAGTGTCATGCATTTTTATCGTAGGCATGTGTTTAGCAATTACTCAGCAACTCAGACAGGCGTGGCGCCTCTCAACTTTTGCACTTAGTCCCTCCAAAAAAAAAAAAAAAAATAACGCCACCAACCTCTGCCGCCTAGCAGTTCTAAGCCAAGCCCTGCCTGAAGTTGTAAAAAATGTTGAGTGGCCTTTTGTCAGCATGAGTTTCAACGAGCTTTTTTAAACGATTTTTTGTTTCCCTTCACATAAACGCATTTGTCTCGCTCTGGGTCGTATGAGCCCCTCATGCGCCGCCCCCTCTACTCATTAATTATTACAAGCATGTTAAACGTTTGCATTGCATTAAAAGCAGCTTTTATTAAGTGCTTGATAAATAAACTTAACTCTAATACGAGTCGCTGTTTTCTTTGTTGTTATAATTGTTGTTGTTGTTGTTGTTGTTGTTGTTGTTGTTGTTGTTGTTGTTGTTGTTGTTGTTGTTGTTGTTGTTGTTGTTGTTGTTGTTGTTGTTGTTGTTGTTGTTGTTGTTGTTGTTGTTATTGTTGTTGCTGCTATGGTAGCTGCTGCAACTGCAACTGTTGCTGTTGTTGTTCCTTAGTATACCAGTTTTTCTCGCGTTCTAAATTTTGTTATTCGCGGTCTCTGCGCTTCGCTGCAATTAATACTGGAAAATGGGAGCACAACGCATAGCGCTGCGGGTGCCATATGTTGTTGTATTTTTAGATGCAGCACAAAAGTGTGTCAACTGCATAAATTACGTTTTTGTCTTTTTATATATATTTTTTTATTTTGAAATTTTCAATTTCGCCATTTAATTCCGGCGGCACATTTCATTTTAAAATTGATATTGTTTATGATGCCTTTGCATATGTGTATGTGTGTGTGTGTTGGTTGTACTGCTTTATCGATTATATTGTTATACAGTAAATGCCTTTCAGTGTTTTATATTTTTGCCGTCGATAAGAAAATAATTGCATATTTATGGAGTTGACAATAAAAAAAAAATTGAAAAAAAAAACTGCTGCACGCGCCAAATATTTTAGATAAAAAAGATATACGAGCAGTTACAATACATATATACATATACATATATATATATACATGTATGGAGTTTTTGAACTATTTTATCGGCATGCAGGTACTTATTTATAGTTAATTGAAGTTAAAACTAATTTTATGTTTATTGAAAAAGCTATTGAGAAAAGCTTATCGGGAAAACTAAAAAAAAAATATTTAGATGATAAAGTTAACGTTTTGAAAAAAGCACAGGCCTGTTAGATAATCTGGTTTTAAAAGTAAAAATTATCGACAAATAAAAAATTTTGACACATATTTTTTATTCATCATAAAAAAATGAGTTTCACAACTTAACTTCAAAATTATTCAAGTCAAAAATAGATAATTTTTGAATAATTTTTCCCTTCATATTCCAATATTCCTAGTATTCAATAACTAAAAAAAGTGATCAAAAACGAAAAATTGGGTATCAGCAGCGAAAATCTTGATAATTTTTTATAAATGCATCACTTTTTAGTAATTAAAATTTCAAACCGTTTCATGGTAATTTTGGGTCACTGTTGACAATTAACTCTGCCTCACATCTAGTTTTCTCGCCATCACAGTTCGAAGCCCAAAATATTGGTTTTCCAAAACTTTAGAAAAGACGTGTTGAAAAAATAATGCAGTTCACAGTGTTATCGATACAGCAATACGTATTTAAACGTGACAACGTATCTTTATTAAGCTTTTATAAGGAAAAAAACGAGAGTTTTGTTATGCTTTTCATGATAACTACAGTTCATTCTACCTCATCACATACATTCTCTGTTTATTCGATACAAAATTAATGTCAAAAACAAATTTCCTTCACAAAAATTTTGCTAAAAAATCTTATTAAACTGGTCGGTGCGCTCCTTCTCCGCACTCTGGTTCATTTAAAACAAAATATCAAAATTTTGCAAAAAAAAAACTTAAAAATAGTCGGTGCACTTCTTCTCCGCACTCTGATTCATTTAAAAAAAAAAATTATCAAAATCGGCTGGGAAACACGGCAGAAAATGGTTCTTATTTGTTTTACCTACGCCTATTTATGTATCGATCCTTTTCATAAGGACCCAATTTTTTTCTCATACTTGCTTTTAGATTAACCTATAATAATTCCAGTCCTTAACCTTGTCGTAATCCGTTTCCTAATATTAGTTTTCATCCCTATTCGTTTCCTTACCTGTTATCCTTATCTAAATCTATGTCCTAAGTATCGTTCTTAGCTTCCTTGAAAACTATATTCTAATCCTTTTCCTACCTCTTATCATTATCCTTTTTCTTCCTTGTCCTTATCTTCTTACTTGTGCAAATTCTTATCTCAGTTCTAGTAAACTTCTTGTGTTAATCCTTGTCCAAATTCTTATCTCAGTTCTAATAAAAAATTCTCGCCTTAATCCTCTTCCAAAACCTTGTTTTTATGCTGGTTGTTATTCTTGTCCTAGTTCTTGTCTAAATCTCTGTCTTTTTCATTGTTTAAAGCCTTGTAAGCCATATCCTTGCCCAAATTATTATATCCATATCCTTGCCTTGTCTAAATCCTTGTCTTAATCGTTGTCTAAATCCAATCTTTATCTAAATCTGTGTCAATTGTTGTTTAATCATCAAAATCCTTGTTTTAGTGCTTTAAATATTTCTTATCTTAACCCTTGTCCAAATCCTTGTCTTAATGTTTGTTTTTATTCTTGTCATAATTCTTGCATATTGTCTTAATAAATTTCTAAATCCTTCCCCATACCCTCTCTCAAATCCTTGTCAGAAGACTTAAGTCTTTTTCCTGTTTCTCATCTTAATGCTTGTCGTCTAAGTCCTTGTTTTAATGCTTGCTTTTATTCTTATCCTACTTCTTGTCTATATCTCTGTCTTAATAATTGTCTAAATCCACATTCCACATTCTTTCCCAAATCCTTGTTTGAGCTCTTTTTCTATTTCTTGTCTTAATCCTTGTCTTTCTGTTTGTATAGTCCTTGTTTTATTCCTAACCTAAACCCCGTCCTAATTATTGTCTAAATCCTTATCCTTGCCCAAATCTTTGTTATAGTCATTTTTCTATTCTTCCCCCAATCCTTGTTTTAATAGATGTTCTAATGCTTGTCCAAATTCAAATAAAATTTTGATTTTGATTTTGATTTTGATTTTCATTTTCATTTTCATTTTCATTTTCATTTTCATTTTCATTTTCATTTTCATTTTCATTTTCATTTTCATTTTCATTTTCATTTTCATTTTCATTTTCATTTTCATTTTCATTTTCATTTTCATTTTCATTTTCATTTTCATTTTCATTTTCATTTTCATTTTCATTTTCATTTTCATTTTCATTTTCATTTTCATTTTCATTTTCATTTTCATTTTCATTTTCATTTTCATTTTCATTTTCATTTTCATTTTCATTTTCATTTTCATTTTCATTTTCATTTTCATTTTCATTTTCATTTTCATTTTCATTTTCATTTTCATTTTCATTTTCATTTTCATTTTCATTTTCATTTTCATTTTCATTTTCATTTTCATTTTCATTTTCATTTTCATTTTCATTTTCATTTTCATTTTCATTTTCATTTTCATTTTCATTTTCATTTTCATTTTTTTTCATTTTCATTTTTTTTTTTCATTTTCATTTTCATTTTGATTTTGATTTTGATTTTGATTTTGATTTTGATTTTGATTTTGATTTTGATTTTGATTTTGATTTTGATTTTGATTTTGATTTTGATTTTGATTTTGATTTTGATTTTGATTTTGATTTTGATTTTGATTTTGATTTTGATTTTAATTTTAATTTTGATTTTGATTTTAATTTTGATGTTTTGGCACAGATTTGTTATAAAAGCTACTTCGTAACGTCATGAATTTCTTATATATTTTTGTTAAGTGGACAAAAGCGTAGCTTTTACTGGACTAGCATTACTTTGTCGTACATTTTATCGTAGCACCCAAACTCAGCGAGTAATAATCATGCAACTTTTTTTAAATTTTGTTGCTTAACCCATTTTAGTCCGCTGGTCGGTTTTTCGACTACTTACTTTAAAATTTATGTCAGGAAAAAATATTAAAATTTTTGTTTTATTTTTTCCTCATAGACAGGACTTGGTTAAATGGAAATTCAGAAAAAAAATAAAAATTACCAAATTTTCCATTTTATCTGAAGTGGTAATATTTTTTAATATTTTTTCCAGAAATTATTTTTAAAGTTAGTGGTCGAAAAATCGACCAGTTGACTTAAATGGGTTAAGCCATTCTGTTGGCGTAGTGATGACTCTTTAAATAGCTTCTTTTCTCGATAATATCTCAGAAATGATTGAACTTAAACTTCTAAAAATGCTGTGCACAAAAAAAAATTTGGGATTTTTAGCCATAACTTTAATTTAAGCATGTTTGCCCTTAATTCGCATTTTTACAGAGTTATTCTTAAAAATCAGGTTTTTTATATTTTCTTCCAGTTGACGGCTTAAGTACAGCACCCACAAGCTTTTCCATATCATCCTCTTACCAAAAAACAATTTCAAAAATTAATTTTTGCCTCACCTTTTGTGCAACATATATCTTCCACTCCCTGAACTTTTTATACAAAAATCAATGTTAAAAAAAAAAAAATGTTTTTATTTTCTATGAAATTTATTTTTTACCATGCTTTGCTTAATTCTGTTTATCACTCAACAAATCAGTCGAAATTATTAATAAACGCTTCAATTCAAAACAAAAACAAAACACAAAAAAACCAACCAAAATAAATATCGCGGCGTTTCCATTTAAATACTAATCAAATCAAGCATGAGTCATTTTTTTCGCATTTTGAATAAACATTATTATAAAAAAATATAAAACAAAGCAAAACCGAAAATAAACAAAAGTTAAAAAACAAAACAAATGCTTATACATGCTATATTTGTATAGATAGACAAACAGACTGGTTTGTGTGTTAAGGTATATAAATGAATGTTTATTTGTGTTTTGTTTTTTTTTCTTTGACGTTTTTGTTGCCATTTGTTTTTATTCTAAGCTTTGAGTTTTATGATAATTTGAAAATTTTTGCATTTTCAACGCTGCGTTTGCAAAACTAAAGAGCAACAACTGGATAAACCGCTTTGCAGTTTATTTTATTTTTTCGTTTTTAGTTTTTTTTGTTTTTTTTGTTTTGTTTATTCCTGTTTAACACTTAAACGTTGCTTTTATGAGCAGCTACTGCTATTTTAAGCATATATTTTTTTAATTATTGTGCTAAAGTAATCTCGGTGTCAGCTGGTGACTAGCACGAATAGGTTTTTATACATATATTAAAAGCAAAAAAATTAACTATAATCCATCACATTTTTAATTCAAAAACCCAAAGTTGTTGCATTCGCTCATGGCCTGACTAAGCCACTCACTGATCGTCAGCTACATTAAAAAAAAGAATTGCATTATTTGCTTCCTTGAGCTAGTAAAGTGATAAAACTTCAAAAAGTCATTTCACACTTTAATGAATTTAAAATAGTAACTCATATTTTTATGGCATTCAAAGTTTTATACATATGTTTGTATATGTTAGTTCATTGTTTTTTTTGTAATTTTAACGCACTAGCTTATTTTTAGAGTTGCATTCGAATTTGAATTAATTTTCTTAACGCGCTTCAACAATTTCTTGCAACAACTTCTTCTTTCATCATGAGTGGGTTAGAAATAAAATTCAAGTTTTATTACTTTATGTCTACGCATTAATTATAATTCGATTTAGCTGAAAGCTTTTAATTTATTGCTTTCACTTTCTTGTGGCAATTAATTCCAGATTAGTTTTGCTTAAATCAATTAACAAAATGTATGCTTTTAAAGCAATTAAAGCAGAGTTCAGAGTTAACTCAAAATAAAAATAACTTCAAGTTTTTTTTTAACTTTTAGAAATGTTAATTAAGAAATAAACTCATTTTTTTTACTCAAAAAGACGAATTACTCTGCTCAAAGCTTAGGAGAGAAAAAGTGCATAGCAAAAAATCACCCAATGCTCCATCACTATAAATCTTGAAAAATTCAAAATCCCACACATAGTTTTTCAAAAACTCAACATAATACGTGCTACAATTTTTTTCTCCCCAAAAATCTATGCTAAAAAAAGCTCATAAATATTCACAACACCTCGCGTAAACTAACCCTTCAAACTAAAAATAACCACCACCTTTCTTCAATATAAGAAATAAATAACATGAAGATAAAATAACAAGAAGGTAGTAGCTTAAGAAAGAAATAAAGCAGCAAAAAACAATAAAAAAACCACCAACACGTTCAGTCAACATTAGGCAGGGTAAAGCTTTCTTACCAAAATCACGTTTTATACATAAATCCAATCTGATTCGACAAACACTGAGAATAAAAATGGTTAAGAAACTGAATTCACAATTTCGATTTCAATTTTCAATAGCAAATTGTACTAAATCAAAAGGTTAATCAAGAGTAAAAACGAAGTTTAGCAAACTGAGTTAATTCTTAAATCTTTAAGTGAATTACGTAAAATTGTTTAAACATTTTATGAATTCCAATTCAGCTGTTAAATTGCTCTAACAAATTTGACATTGCTTAAAATATGAATTACCTTTATTTTTGAATCTTTCGTTGTAAAATTCAATAAAAAATTTAAATGAATTCAAATATAGGATCCTTAATGAAAACTCAATTTTTAAAGAATTCTTTCTGAACTACTACATATGACAAGCCTCTTGCTTCGCACCTTATATCGCTCAAACTGTAATTGTTTACTATAACAGAGCTTTCAAAATTTTGTAACTTATATTATCCCGAAAAATTTTCAGCCTGAAAGTATGTACAGACAAATTTTTAATATAAAATTATGTGCATAAAGTGAATAACACGATCGATATTTAACAAAATTATCAGATTTTTATCGGGAAACTAACTTTCTTTCAAACTTAAAAAAAGTAAAAGTGAGGTTTTTCTTAAATAAGTTTTCTGATGTTCTAAATTAAAAACTCACTCTATGCCAGTGTTTTTCAACTTTATTGAATACGTGACCGGGTGACGGTGACCCCTTAAAAAAAATTGATGTCTGGAATAAACAGACCTACTTCCCAAAGCTTTTAATGGACGGAGATGAAACAAAATCCATTTATATTCAAATTTTTTAAAACATGTTATTACAATTGGGAAACTGTCGACCAAAAGTGAATGAAAATCTCTTGGATTTAGTTTTGGAGGATTTCGTTTAAAATGGAAGTTCATTCACAATAGCTGGCGTCTATTGCATTAAACGAAAAGAAGAATATTCAGCGCTGAAAAGGGAAGCTCTAAGATCTCTAGTACCGTTTT
Source organism: Tetanocera ferruginea (assembly GCA_958299015.1). NCBI lineage: Eukaryota > Metazoa > Arthropoda > Insecta > Diptera > Sciomyzidae > Tetanocera > Tetanocera ferruginea. The sequence goes on from OY282641.1 coordinate 158,795,047, forward strand.
CCACTTTATGCCTATGTGAACTAACGAGCGAAAAAGACTGCTATAAGAAAATGATTTGGTTGTTTGTGTTTCAAAATAGAATCATGATTGGTTCAATTTTTAAAAAATAATCAGGCACAGCCTTCGCATTATAACTTTTGCTCTTGTATTGTTGTGAAGGCTCAAAAGTTTTTACTATTTGCTTTGACCTGGCTCGGTCCATGACCCCCAAGGCAAGTCATTGTGACTCCGTTAGTGCTCGCAACCCACAGGATGAAAAACACTGCTCTATACCATTTTAGTTCAGAAATTCCTTTTAAAATTTAGAAAACATTAGTAAATATAAGTTTGAATTCAAAAATTAAATTTTAAACACAGAAAAAATCTTTTGAAATTGAGAAAAAATCGATAAAAAAAAAACAAATTGGCCATTTCAGACCTTGAAAGGACTTTGACCGAGCTTCTTGTGATCAATTATGTTGTGTGTGTTATTAAATGTTTTCACACAATTAACCGAGAACTTGACCTACATGTTTTATGCCGACTTCAAACGGCTAAAGTTTATGTTCTCAAGAAGCTTTACATGGCATTATTTACTCTCTGAGGTTTGCCATTGTCTGCAGAGAGGTGGAGACCGATCAGAAAATTTTTTTTATTGAAAAAACTTTTCGCCGCGACTGGGGATCGAACTCGGGCTCCGAGCGTGCTAAGCCACACACTTAACCTGCATGCCACGGTCACCACTCAATCGGACCGCGAAAAAAATCAATTAGAAAATATAAATTCAGAAAAGATCAATTGAGATTCAGAAAATATCATCTATATGTCTTTATGTGTTTAACGGAATAACAAACCTTCTACCAAATTTGCAATCAATTCAATTCGGATCGATAAAAAGATCGAAAAGTGCACCCATTACTTTAAAAATGATCTCGAAACAGTTAAAATAAAAATTATTTAGGTTCACCGAAAAAATCCTCGGTGAAGGATTCTTTCATGCAATACATAAATGTTTAATTTATTTCTTTTTTCATGCATGTTATGCCCGATCTTAGCAAACTATGAACCCTTAAAAAAGGCTTAAGATTTTTTTTTTTAGCCTTGTACCAAGGATTCCAGGTGTTAAACCTATTCAGTCAAGTCTGCCTAGGTTCGGAAATGGGGAGATAGATAAATAGGAGAGAAAGTGAAATCAAAAGAAACAAGTGTAGAATGTTGTATGTGTGGTGGAACGCTATTTCAACAAGCGAATTTGAATCTGAGGCAAGTGTTATGCCTTTACCTCAGCCAATTCGAGTTATTAAGCAATATCATGCCACAACATCTCTACCACCGACTACAACTTCCAAAGTCGTATATATTTGATTGATGAATTTTTAATTTCAGTTGATAAGAAATGACTAAAAAATTAAAGAAAGGTAAAAGCGTAGAATCATGGCTAGACCGGGATACGAACCTGGAATCTCAGGGTAGACAGTTAAGCACGCTAACCTCTTTTTCTATTTTCTCTAAAAAATTCTCTATTTTTGTTAATGCCAATTTTCTCTTTTTCTAATAAAATTTTGTTCAATTAGAATAAATTTTCAAAGAAATTTTTCTTCGCTTGTGAGAAATGAAAATATTTAAATGTCTCTAATAATGATAAGTATTTTTCTCGCACAAAAAAATTATCATTTATAGAGAAAAATTTATTGAAAATGAAAAAATTTTCCTATATTTTGTTAAAAATTTCACTATGCTAAGTATTTTCTTGGTGGTGACCGTGGTGACCGTGGTGGCATGCAGGTTAAGTCTGTGGCTTAGCATGCGCGGAGCCCGGGTTCGATCCCCAGCCGCGGCGAAAAGTTTTTTTCAATAAAAAATTTTTCTGATCGGTCACCACTTCTCTGCAGACAATGGCAAACCTCAGAGAGTAAATAATGCCATGTAAAGCTTCTTGAGAACATGAACTTTAGCCGTTCGGAGTCGGCATAAAACATGTAGGTCCAGTATCGGTCAAATGTGTGCAAACATTTAATAACACACACAACACAATTGATCATTAGAAGCTCGGTCAAAGTCCTTTCAAGGGCTGAAATGGCCAATTTGTTTTTTTTTTTAAGTATTTTCTTCAATAAAAACAAATCTTTTCTCGAAAATAAAAAGTATTTTTCTCTAAAAACGATATATTTTTATACATTTATCTTTTTCATGGAAGCTTTTATTTTTAGGATCACATTTAGAGAAAAGAATTCTCTGGAGTAAAGTCTATACCATTTTTCTCTAAAGAGAATGCCTTTTTGATGATATTACGATAAACTTTTTTGTGAGTGTAGTGAAGCCCTTTTTTAACGTTACATACTTTCTAAGATCGGACCAAAAATTATTTTAAGAAAACATACTATTATTTTTTTTTTAAGTTTTATCGAGATCATCTTTAAAATAAGGGGTGCAATTTTCAAACTTTTTTTGAACTTCTCTTACTCGAAATTCTCCATTACTTGAAGTTTAATTCGTGATTTCTCGATGCATTTTTCTTAGTTTTTGATCTCTATAACTCGAAATTTCCGTAACTCGAAGTGAAATTCCGGTCCCTTGACGTTTCGAGTTAGGGAAGTTTCACTGTATATATTACATAATCAACCGTCCCATTACGAAGTTTTTTTAGCGTAATGTGTCTTAAAATTCTCGAGATATGAACTGTTTTTCCTTCTTTTCTTAAAATTACTATTTTGAGTTGTGACAGACCTGCACGAAATGGTCATAAGGCACAAAGAATACATGCGTTTTCATTACTATTCCTTTTAATTCCTTTTTTTTCCTTTTAATAATTTATAGTATGAACTTTTTCTTACCGGTGACATGTGTTGTAATATGATTTTCTTCGGAACGTATTATCAAAGTTGAAAAATGGTTATGTATTTAACATCAAACGTCTATTTTTTTCATTTAACCATTATTAGTTTTTGTTACTGTTCTTGGTCCTTTATTACTTTTTAATGACATTTCGATAAAAAAAGCATTCATAATTACTACCAGAAATTATAATCATTCGGAGTCGGTATTGTGCCGAATGGAAATTAAAATTAAATTAAATTGAATAAATGAAATAGTGTGATGGAAACTTTAAGATTTTGGAATAATTTAGTTAAATTTTAATTCTAATTTTGTCCAAATTTCTTCTAATTCCGTTTTAGTTCAGTTTTCAGAAAATTCCTTTATTAAAACCGGCCCCGTAATTTTTTACAGAATAGAATAAATGTTTATAATAATTATAATAATAATAATAGTCAGTTACATTGTTCTCACATAGATCGGTAACTCGTGAGAATTAAAAATTTCATTTCTGATATAATTTTGATGTGGCGATTCACATGTATTATTTGACGCTTATTTGAAGTATGTAACGGAATCACAAACAACTTCATACGATAACTATGTTTACAGAATAGGTCAGACATATTTTATAGGTCACGAGGTCAGACACAAGAATTCAAAATTTCAATTCCGGCATTAAATTTTATAACGGAACAACAAACCTGCTACCAAATGTTCCTCAATGTCCTCTAAAAAATATATAATGGAATCATAAACTTTCTTTATCTCGAAAGTGTGTATAACGGTATTAATAAAATTATAAAAACATTTAATTTTTAGAAGAAATATTACAATTGCTTCACAATTCCAAAACACAATTCTTCTCAGTGTTTAACGTCTGGCTGACGGTGGGTTGGGGTTGATTGAGGCATGAATGGGTTTTGAAATGGTTTCGCAAAAAAAAAAATTACAAAACCGCAACCAAAACTTCATTTCACTTTTTCTTAATTCACCTTAACAACAACATCTTGCAATTTGCACAAACATTTTCTTTCTTATAAAGAACAAGCAGGCCATAACTTATTTTCATGGGCTTAACTTGGTTTATTTTATGACTCAGGCTTTGACTGCACTACGACTTACAACAATAACGTATAAGATTACAATAACAACAACAACCACAACCAAAAGAAAAGCCAACGAAAACCTTGGTTTTGGAAACTCAAGCGTGCAAAAAGATTTATGTTGCTGCTGTTGCTGTTGCTGGTGCTGCTGCTGTTGTTAAAGTGAGCTGCGGAAAATAAAAGGAAAAATCGTTGTTGTGGTTGTTAGCAGCTGAGTGAAGGAAGAATAGAAGAAAGTGAAAGTTGAATGCAATCTTTAGTGAGTGTTGGATTGAAGTGAATGTTGCTTGCTTGGTCTTGTCTGGTGTTGGAGTTGGTGTGCCGCCATACCGTGCTGGTGTGATGTACCTACATCTTAGTTTGTGTGTGTGCGTTGAAAGATTAACTTAATGACGTAGCTTGAGATGCAAATTGCCTTTAAAGATATACTGTTAACACAAAACTCCAGAGACAAGTCTCTGTTGCTGTTGCTGCAAACTTTCTCAAATATACTTGAATGTAAATTTTTGTAGATATTTTTAGCCGTTTAATGCTTGCATGCAAGACTTAAAAGATTTGTTAAAACGCTCTGTGCTATTGTAATAAATTGGAAAATTCAACATGTTGTTAACACTATAAAAATCTTTCACTTTTGTACGTTTTGTTAAATGAAAATCCTCGCTTTGATGCATTTAAATAGTGACAGCGAATTTTTTTACAGTTTTGCTTGATTTAACAATGAAAATTGCCGTTTATTTATTTTTATATTTTTACTCTAAGTTGTAGTTGCATGCTTGAAAGGTTTTTGCGATAGTGATTATTTTAAATATGGTGGAAAAAAATCGAAATTCAATATGAATGAAATGATTTTAATTATGCTGTCTTAAATCAGCTGTTATAAGTGCTAAACGAACAAGTTAGAAATGAATTCGAAAATGAAGCAGGTCTACAAAAATTGGCGTCGTTTTTGATTTTGGGCATATGAGGGTAATTTTTTAAGCCATTTTCGGGGTAAATCCAAATAAGGGATGACGATTTGGTCATCACGGCACGAGTTTTGAGATATTGGAAATTGCAACAAAACAAAAAAAAATTTTGAGCTAGTTTTCAGATTGTTGACCCAGCCTGTGCTCAGTTTAGATTCTTATTTGTTCATCAAAGAGATATTTTGAGAAAAAATCTATGCCCTTGTAATATCAACATTTATTTAACAAACCTTATAATTATTTTTTTTTTTTTTAATTTTGTATTGTTTCTTTAATAAGTCGGTAATATTTTGAGACTTGTCTTTTTTTTTTTTTTAGATAAGCATGTTATATTACCTGTAAATCTAATTAAGCACATTTCGAACCATTGAATTATGGCCTGACTTTTTGAACCAGCCTAATTTTGGTAGATATAGCCACAAGCTTTGTAAATTAACCTTCAAATTTGCTTGAACATTAAACAAATCAATTTCAATATTATCAAGTGTTTCGAAAGAGTCAATAGTTTGCTTATAACACTGCATTCGCGCCGCTTAATGAATGACATTTAAGTCATTAAATAACAGCTCACTCGGCTCAGCTGAGTCGAGCAAAATTTGTAACAGATATTTTACTCGCAATTTGTATGCAATTCAATTAACATTTACATGCAAATTATTTCATTCCTCTCACGCCCCCAAGCAGTGTCAAGACCTTCACCCTCGTCTCACCCCACCTTCAACAGCTGCAACTTCAAATAGAATCAACATCAGCGTCACGATTGCGCTGGGATTTAAAGCAAAAAGTTCAGAGCAGTGGGTCAACAACTAATTAACATACATTTATTTCTGTTTACAATACGGCGTATTCCCCCTTCTATACCCCCACCCACCCACATTCATACTCTTTCGCAATCCGTGCAAAAACTGTGGTGTAAATATGGTGGAATCATCAGCCGCTGTGTTGTGGAGCAACTACAATAAATGTTTGCTGTTGACAAACATTAGCAGTTGGTTTCGCTAATTTGCTAACCACCCACTTTGGCGGAGTTAACCTCCTACTGAAATTAAGGAGCGTTTGCTATTCTTTTGAACATTTGAAATTAGTTAATTGTTCACGCTTTGTTATGGCCAAATCCTTTGACTAAACAATGACATAATTTTTTATTTTTATCGCAAATACAGGTACAGGTATCAGGTAAAAATGTAATGCAATGAAATCAAATTATAAAGGCTGTGATTTTTCATGGAATGAAGTCAAGTTGGGTTTCTTTTCCCTTTTGGTTAGGCAGATGTGCTTGTTTAAGTCACTCTTTGAACTGAAAATGTGTTTTTTGAAGCGTTTAATTTTTGTTAAACACAGCGTTATAATGACACACTTTCACTCCCTTTAGCTTTATTAACGATAGAGGACTCAGTACTCCTACAGTGAAAAAAAACATACTTTAAAAGAAACAAAAAATTTTTAAATATAAATTTAACGCATTTGCGTTTCTACACTGAGAAAAAAAACATACTTTAAAATTAAACAAAAAATTTTAAAGTACAAATTTAACGTTTTTGCGTTTCTACAAAACAAAATTTAAAACAAGTGTGTTTCATTTTCAACTACCTTTAAACTCCTTTCTTTTTTTTAATTTTCTCTTATTGTTTCTTTGAAAAAACAAACAAAAATTTGAATACAATGTCAATTTTTCAAATGCAAATTCCATCCAATGTAGTTAACATTTGGTATTCGGAGGGGCCCGGGATAGATGGTTGTGAATCTGATGCTAAAAACTTGGAAAAGCTAAAACAATGGCATTAAAATTTTTGTTTTAAATTTGTTTTTCAAAACAAAAACATTGTTTTAAAAACAAAAACGTTTGTTTTGAATTTTACTTTATAAACAGTGGTGTTTAATTTTAATGAATTTGTTTCAAGCTCTATTTTAAAAACAGATTCGTTAGATATGAACACAATTTCTTTTAATTTTAACACATTTTTCCCTCAGTGTATAAAACAAAATTTAAAACAAAAGTGTTTAAATTTCAACTATACACTCCTTTTTTTTTTTTTTGTTTTTCTCTTATTATTTCTTTGACACTTTTTGAATATTTCGAATTGGTTTGAAGGATATCAAATATGAAATAAAATAAAAATTAATTCATTTTTTCAACATTGTAAATATTTAAAATGCAAACTTTATCTGCATTTGGTGTTAAGAATTTGGTATTCGGAGGGTCCCAAGGGTTGCTGATTACGAATCTGCCATCAAAAACTCGGAAAAACTCAAAAAGTGGCATCGAAAAAATCATGCATTGTTTTAATTATTAAAATTTTTGTTTCAAATTTGTTTTTATGTTTCAAAACATTGTTTAAAAAAACAAAAACTTTTGCTTTAAATTTAACTTTAAAAGCATTTGTGTTTCACTTAAATGAAATTGTTTCAAGCTCTATTTCAAAAAAAAAATTCGTTTGATTATAACACAATTTCATTTAATTTTAACACATATTTCTCTCAGTGTAGGATTAGTAGAACGACGAGAAGTTGTATTAGAACAATGATTGTAAGACGGATTGGGGCCGAGAAGAATACATTATCACATCAAAATATCTACGTTTGCGTTGATCAAAATACTTAATATATTCAAAAATATTTGTCAGAGATTAACTTAAGTCACACGGAAAGCAATTTGAGCTGAAAACAATCCCAAACTAATTAATTTTGGGAGTGTTTCTGAGCTTAGCCATAATATTTTTGATATCAAGTCCTAATGTTAATGTATGTTATTTTTGAATCATTTATAAAAAATTTAATATGCCCACATGTTCCAATATAAACAAATTTTGGATTGTTTATGAAAAAAATTAATATGCTCACTTGTGCCCAATTTATTTCATTTTGGTGTTATTTATCAAAAAGACATTCTCATTTGTGTCCAATGCATGCCATTTATGGATTGTTAGTAACAAAAAAATACGAAAAGAATCAAAATATGTGAAATTTCAACATTATTTTCAAATAAAAACAATTTTTCCAAATTTTTTAATTTATTTTCTGCACTTTAATGGGGGCCTCGGTAGTCGAGTGGTTAGCGTACTACTAGACTGCCAACCCAGAGTTTCCGGGTTCGAATCCCGGTCACGCCATGGTCCTACGCTTTTACTTTTCTTTAATTCCTTTCTCATTTCTAATCAACTGAAATTAAAAATTCATCAATAAATACGGCTTTGGTAATTGTAGTTGGTGGTAGAGATGTTTGTGGAATGAGATTGCTAACAACTCGAATTAACAGAGGTAAAGGCATAACACTTGCCTCAGATTCAAATTCGCATGTTGATATAGCCACACATACAACATTCTACACTTGTTTCACTTGATTTCACTTTCTCTCCTATATATCTATATCCTCACTTCCGAACCAAGGCAGACTTGACTGAATAGGTTTAACACCTGAAATCTTTGGTTCAAAGCTTAAAAAAAACAAGAGGACTAAAACCAACTGAGAATTGATTGATAATTTTTTTTGAGATGTGCAAATTTTTTTACAAACAAGCACAAGATCACACTAATTTAGTACAAATTAACGTGTTTATCAAAAAAATTTTCAAGCCCAATTTCTGGCATAAATTGCGAACTTGAATATAGCATGTTTTAAGATGGTTTTGAGCTCTATTGAGCTGATTTTAGTTACGAACGCTTTTAGTTTGATTTTAGCACTTCGTTTTTTCTTTCCGTGCAAGAAGTGAGAGATTAACTTGCGATTCCTCAAACAACTGAAGAGTTTGAGTGTGAAGAGTCTGATGGGTTGCCAGTTATCACTCAAACCTTCTATACTAATAAATGGAATTACCAGTGTATAAAAAAATAGTCTATAATGTAAGTTACATACAAGATGCCTGTTTGTTTTATGCAAACAAACTTAAAGCATTCTCATCCATGAGTCCTCCTTGTAGTGAATCTCTTGAACTCGAAATATTTCGACTAATTCTAGACTTTTTATTCAATTTTATATGGACTATGTAGTATCGTCTGGAGTCAATTTCGGAGACTGTAGCTAAAAGTTATTTCCTTCACATAAAGTTCTTTGAATTTTTTTTGAATTAAATTTTTTAAAAAATAGAAAAACAACATTTTAAAAAAGTTAAATCATAGATCACCAATCTTAAGGCGGTCTTCTCATTCAAAACCCGTTTTTTGGACCCTTTTTAAAAAACTTCTTATTTGAAAACGCAAAGAATAATTGAAAACTTTTTTTATTTATTGTATTACAAAAGTTTCAAAGTAAATAAAAAAATTTTTTGCCTCGATACGTGGGCTGTTCAAAAAGTAATGAGACTTCAAAGTTGGTGGTGAAAAAAAAGGTGTCTTCACGGCGGCCACGATTCCGGGTCTCCGGAGCGTCTGAAATGAAAAAAAAACCATCATCATCAGGTTATAATCAGCATAGATGTCATTCTCGGGTGAACCTCAAGCTTAATTTTGTGATTTTTTTTAACAAAATGGCGGCCATTCAAAAAAAAAATTCAATTTCGGGCTTTTTTTTTGTAGTTTAATGTAAAAAAAAAAATAGTAAACAATTTTTTAAAATTATGGTCGAGGTTCACCCGAGAATGGTGACAATTCTGCGTCGATTCCACTTCGTTTCATGAAAATCGGTTTAGTTGAACTGGAGATATCATGGCCGCCAGTTCGAAAAACGTGGTTTCGAGATAAACGCGTTTAAAGTTTGAAGAAAAGCTAATTTTGACGAAGACCTTGCTTCACAAAAAAGGCTGTATCTTCTAAAGTATTTCGAATTTCTAAAAATCCTTTTAGGGGCATATTCACAACTACCCAAAAAATATAAATAAATGCAAAAAAAAAAAAGTTGAAAAAAAAGTTGCTCAATGAGAAGACCCCCTTAATACTTTTATGGAACGAACAGTTTATTAGTTTAGTGTCAAGACAAAATAAATTCACCTTAAATACGCTATAGACTTTGAAAGAAAATCATGAATGCAAATTTGAGTTTTTCTCTTTTTACAACAAAATCATTTTTACCCATATTTTGAGAAAAGATAAAATTTTGAGGTCACTTTTAAAAATAAATAATTTAAATATTAAATTAAAAATTTTTGTAAATTTTTTTAAGTTATTTATATGATTTAAAAAAAAAAAATACATGGAATCTGCTCAAAGATGGCGGAGATATTTGCTTCCCAATTCAAAACATTCAATTTGAGACGGTTTTTTTGGTATTTGGTTGAAATGCAAGCTAAATACCTGACGACAATATAAAGAAAATCCATTAAAAATACTTTTGGTTAGAGCTTGACAGTCATTGTTATCAACTTTTGAAGAAAATTGAACAAATTTTTAGAAAAAATTAGAAAAAATTGAAAACCGTAAAAATTCGACTAAAATATTTACATTGAAAGTCAAACTTTTCCCAATAAGCAATTAAACCAGAAAGCCTGCAAATACTGATAGTTTTGAAGACAAAACACATGCTTTCCTTGCTGCTCTTATGAGCACTTTTGAAGGCCTTCTTTTTCTGCACAAAAGGCAGCACAACTAACCTTTTTTCCCCCTCAAAAACTGACTTTTCATATACTTCATGGCAACTTTTCCGATTAAAGTTAGTATAAATATCTGTTTAAAAATATGACACAATAATGGCCCTTCTTACTGCTGTATCAAAGATTATAGGTTGAAATTAATCTGACTTAAAAAAACATAGGAGAGAAGATAAAATCATAGAATATTTAATAAACAGAGAAAGGTTTAAAAGAAAAAAATGTTTTTTTAATACTTTTTGCTTACCCCTTCTATTAGCCATTTTTAAGAAGTGCTTCTAGTAGGCCTCTTTAGAGTTGCGACAGAGGAAGGCCTAGAAAATTTGCTCGTTTCATATAAAAAAGTTTATGGGCTTGGATATGAGTGTGGAAGGTCTACAAAATCGATATGAAGGCCAGCTAGTAGCGCTTCAAAGCCCTGCTTTTGCCCACTGGAAAGTTGCATTTCTCTTGAGATTTAATTAATACCAAAACAGCATACGACAACTGTCAATATTCATGTATTAATAAATTAGAATTACAAGAACGGTAACATTTTAAATTTTCGGTCGGCATATTAGTTCCACGATTTTGTATTTTTTGTTTTTGACATTTAATTCGCAATCAGCTATTTCTCTATTTGCCTAGTTTTCTGACCGTGTTTTGTTAAGATCGGGCATCTTTTGTGTGTACCTCCCATACACCTTCCAAAAGTAAAATAGCTCCAAGAAAGGTACGATAAGGTCTAATCGATATTGACCATTTTCACTATACACCCATCACTCCATTTGTATAGTGTTCTCAACGACTTGAATTAAGATCGTGAATTGAATTAAGATATTGTATGCACCTCCCATAGAAAACCATGTAAAAACTTAATAGATGTACAAGGGAAGTACTCCTAGAGTATAATTAATTTCATCCATTTTAAGTACACATCTAGTACTCTATGTGTATAGCCTTCTGACCGAGTTCTGTTAATATTGGCCTACTCTTGTAAATACCTCCCATACAAAATCATGTAAATATGTAATATAGCTCCAAGGGAGGCCCATAAGGTCTAATCAATATGAACCATTTTCACATCTTTACTTCGTTTGTTTAGTGTTCTGTGTGAGTTTCGTTAAGATCGGTTAACTATTGTATGTACCTCTCATACAAAACCATGTAAATACTTAATAGATGTCCAAGGGAAGTACTCCTACGGTCTAACCGACTTCGGCAATTTTTAGTTCACATCTATAACGCTATTTGTCTAACTTTCTGACTGAGTTTCGTTAAGATCAGCTAACTTTTGTGTGTATCTCCCATACAGCACAAAAACTAAATGGAAGTCCACGAAAGTACTCCTAGGGTCTTATCGATTTCAACCATTTTTATTTAGTACACATCTACAACTTTAGTTCTCTAGCCTTCTGATCAAGTTTTGTTAAGATCGGCAGAATTTTTATACTCGGAACTTCTGGGTCAGAAGTCAAGCACACTTACCACTCGAACACCGAGGCCGCTATTTCGAAGTTTCCGTCGACATTTTTGTTTTCTTTGTTTTTGCCATAAAATTTGACATAGACGACCTCAAAAATACTTCTACAAAGATTCATACATATACGATTATAATTTGATTTATGGATTCGCAGTGAACCATGACGAAAATTAACATTTTTCCGGCATGTTGATGCAAGTTCAAATAATATAAAAATAAGATTTTTGTCATCAGCAATTAAGAGGTTAACAATAGCTTTTGAAAGTGTAAAACTGGATAACTAAATCTATATGACCTTGAATCCAACTGATTCTTTTAAATATAACTGCAAGCGGGCTTGATTTTTTAAGTTACAGGCTGTTGGTTTTCCCCACACGAGCTTGTTCTGACGCAGAAATTAGTTCGTTGATTTCATTTGAAATTTTTTGATAGCTCCTACAATTGACGTCATGCTAATATCGGTTCTTATACACAGCTTCTGAGAAAAAAATGTACTTTGTAGATAAAAAAAAAAACTGTTATTATGGGTTTATTCGTATATTTCTCTCATAAACAACAGCTGCTGAAATTGCAAGTTTCGCATTTTTGTGGTTATTTCGGCTAAATTTCTTTAAACAATTTTAACGTTTCCTCCTCTTAATTTTTCTTCTGCTTCTGACAACATAAAATTTTGCTGTACAATTAAATATAGCTTAACTATTGGCGGCAGGTGGCAGGCAGTCATGGCCAATGATGATGATGACTACTCGTTAAAAACAGAAAAACAGACGCATGTCAAGCCTGCTGCTGCATATCAGACAGGGGCCAAGCATATCAAGTGGGTCAGTGACCTAAATTATTTTGCATACCTACCAACGGTTTTTTATAATAAAAAAACTATGCGTTATTTTAAAGCCGCAACAACTGTATTTAAAAACCTTTACTTACTGTTAAAATAACAGATAAGTGAACTTTGAATTTTTAACTTAATTCTCAATAAAATTCCTTAACATTTTTTGCGCATTTTGAACTTTATACCAAGCTTAAGTTTTGGCCATTTTCTTTTTTTTTAAGTTTTTGCGTCTGCTTTTAATGCTGTTTCTTTACGTAAGCAAGCAAAAAATTGAGGACATTGGCCGTTGAAATGCAGCAAATATGCTGCATCAAAAAAATAAGTAGAGGGACAAACGTAGTTTAGTTGAGAATTGAACCGAAATAAGTCGCAAAAAATTCGAAACAGCGCAGCTGTTTTGACTTTTTCTTTGACTTTTGTGGCATTTCATGCCTGCCGGCGGCTCTGTCTGTGACTGGCCTTCTTCCTGTGCCTAAACGAGAACATGACTTTTGTTCATTTCCGTAATGGACTTTGTAAAATATTTAAGTGTTGTGCTTCTAAATACTTGGCCTGCTCTGTAGTGCTCTCTTATTTATGCCTTCTTAACAAATAGCGAACGAAAAGGAAACCAATTACAAGTTGGTAAGGATGCGCTTCCTGTTGTGAGCCGCCTCTTGCGCTTTTTTATTCTTCTGAATTTCTTCTTTTGGTTTTCTTATCTTGTAGGCTCTCTTGTAGTAGACAGTGGTTTTGTTGAAAAATTATTTGCAATCAACATATTAATGAGCAGCACAGGCAATGCTTGACGCTTTTTTCAATTTGAAGAGTTTTTTTTTTTGCAAATTTAGGTTTGGGTGAAAAAGTGCTTGTCAATTTTTTTGAGTTATTGTTTGAGTTATTATTAAAATGAAAGTATGTGCTGCAATTTGCTCATTTTGTGCTATCATGTGCTGCATGGGAAAACAATTTATTCGATTTAATTAAATTTTTCTATAATTTGGTGTTTTGAAACTGTTTCTTATGTCACATAAGAGCATGTATTGAATGAAATTTGGCTAGAAATTATGCAAATAATGTCTTTGTATAGAAAACGAATATTTTTTTAAAAAACTGTGTTCTTAAAATTTTCAATTATTTTTTTTTTTCAGAAATTTTGTAAGTCTTCATGCAAAATTGTAGCACAAGTCGAGCACATTACAGCACATTTGTCGAATTTTTGAAACAAAATCATTGAAGAAAAAATTTCTGTAAAAAAAGCACTACTACATTTATAAAGTTTCAAGTTAGGCACATGATAGCACACATTGATCACATCACAGCACATGCTGTTTTTATTTGTAAATATTATTTTTATTACTTTTTATAATTGTTTGTTACATTTTTTTGAAAATATTAGTATTTTTTTCAAAAAATATCGATTTTAAAATTTTATTTTGCAACTTTTAAACATTATTGGACTAGCTTATCTTCAGAATTCACAAATATTTAGTAAATACTTAAATTTTTTATATAACAGCCTTATTCTAGTCATTGACAATTGTTAATTTTTTGACAGTGCAATCTTTTATGTGCTTTTTTTTACATTAAGTTGAAAACTCAATAATATTTTATGTAGTTCGTTTTTTCTTATCAATTTCTTCTCTGTTGTTAGCAATTTTTTTTCGTATATTGAGCTTTAAATTTTTACTTATCAATAAATTGACAATTGTTAACCGACCAGAATAAGGTTCAGAATATATTGTCATGATGTGCCATAACAAATACTAAAACCTGCTTTGATACACTGCGTCTGCGAGACGTAAGCTTTTGTAAATTTTTTACTCTCTCAAGTACTACCAGCAGTTTTTTTTTTCATTTTTCTCAGCCTTAATCTGAGAACTTTCAGATTTTTTCAGAACAAAAAAATGATTACAAAATCTTGTCGATAATTGTTCATATTAAATATTAAATTTTAAAGACGCCTGTTAAAAATTTGTTTTCTTTGAATTTTAAAATAATCACCATTCATCATAAAAACAAAAACAGGAAAAAATTTACATATTCATCACTTTATAAGCATGCATAAAAATATGATGATTTGCAAAAAATAATTCAATACAATTGCTTGCCTACCATAATTTTATGGCTTATAGTTCAAGGTTGTCCATATGTCTCAAGGTCAGTTCAAGTAAAAATCGAAAACGAAATTGTTGTCGGATATGAATTGGCCATAATTGCTCAATAAAATTTTATATTCTTTCACTTAACTAAAGAGCAATAAACAGGCAAAGCAACGCAAAGCACAAACGAAAGAACGAACAAAAGCACGAACCAATGCATGATGCTTCAAAGCAAAATGCTAACCAAAAGAATCGATGTTTTTAATGACCTGACCAACAGAACAGCTAGCGACCTAGCAGCGCCTAGATCCATCCTTCTAGCATATATATATATATAAATATATGAAGTAAACAAATATGCCTACATAAATACTTAGATACTCAACCTAAACCAAGGTCATTACAGTTAGCCAGCTAGCTTTGTGTGTGTGTGTGTGTTCAAATGTTATTCAGCTTTTGGCTGTTTTCATAAAACGTTAACAAGTCATAAAAATAGACACAACAACCACAACATCACAAAAGTGCCAATCTTCAAAAAAAATGTTGATGAAAGCTTGAAAGCTTCGGCAACATGCTCTGGGAGCACTTCTGGCAACATCAACCACATCGCTTGGAAATGTCTGACTGTGTTGCAGCTTGTTTTTGCCAACCAGCAGCAATTTGGCATAATTCCAGGCACAAGATGACATCCTTGTCGAGGACATGATACCGACACATTGTGCAACGATGATAGATGCATAAAGTGGGCCGTTTTGACCATTTTTATGGCTGACTAATTGTGCATCGTATAAGCGATAGATAGCAAAAAAAATTAAACTCTTATTAAACTCAAACAAATTGCATTTTATGGCATGAAAAGTTTAATGTAGGCTTTGCACAACATTTTCACTAGAACTTTTCATTTTAATACGAAAATTTCAACGACATATCATTTTTTAAGATCTGACATGTAATGCTTAAGTTATGCAAAAAAGACCATTTTGGCTGTTTTTCCAGTGGTCCAAAAAAATTTTTTTTTTTGTTTTCGGAATCGTCTCGAGGTCGACTTTAAAATAAGGGGTGGTTTTTTCAAACTTTTTGTTTTGTATGCTTTTACCCACTCTACTGCTAATCCATAGCAAATGATATAAAACACGAAGATAGTTAAGAAACCTTTAAATATAATTTCGTACCGAAATATATTTTTATAAATTTGTTCTTGTATCACAGCATATTTTTTATTCAATATCAAATTAATTGACATAAACATCAATATTTACGAAAGCTTTTCTTCGACCACGATTGTCTTAATTCGGCCCCTGGTTAAGCGTTGATAAATGATGACTTATTCTCAACGATAGGACATTTTGCCAGAAAATTTATTCTCATATGATCATAAATGATCCTGTGTTCGGCCAAATCGAATCCAACACTGCCAATTACTTAAAAAGACCTGAGAACGCCTGAGAGTCCGAAGAACGCGTCTGTTGGGAGTTAGTTTCGAAAAACTGTGACACCTTGCCATGGGGCAAGTACAATTAAGCCGTAAGATAGGAGATTTTTGGTCTACTTCAGAAAGCTTCAGTTTTGGTATTGTATTCATTTTAGGTTATCTAAACTCTAAAAATGAAAGACTTTTGATGTTGGTATACACAAAAAACTATAAAAGATACCGAAAAAAGGTTCATATAAGTAAAAGATAAACATTTCGAAAACAAAATGTTCAAAGCAGGGACCGAAAATAACTGTTATTTTACAATTTTTAAATGAAAAAGACACAATGAAAAAATTTTCGAAGGACTTTTTCAAATATACCATAATGATACAGATGGCCTCAGCTTCACGAATATTAAGTGTCTTTTAAATTTTCGACTGATTCTAGAAAAGTTAAAAATTATCCGTTATTTTTTGCCTTTTATTTATTCGGACAAAAATAACGGTTAATTTTGACTTTTATTTTATCGGTCAAAAATAACAGTTATTTTGTGACTTTTATTTTTTCGGTCAAAAATATCAGGCACTTTTTTTTTTTTAAAGGCCGCTTGACCAATTATAAAACTATTGATACCATATGTCAATTGTGCGCACCGACGAAACGAAAATAATGGTATCAATAGTTCTGTAGTCGGTAAAACAGCCTTTGAAAAAACACAAATTGCCTGATATTTTTCACCGAAAAACTAAAAGGCAGAAAATAACTGTTATTTTTGACCGATAAAATAAAAGTCAAAAATAACTGTTATAATTGCCCGAAAAAATATTAGGCACACAATAACTTCTATTTTTGTTGGAAAAAATAAAAGTTAAAAAATAACAGTTAATATGTGAAATTTTCGATAAAAACAGGCATGCACGTTAACGTTAGTTTTAACGGTAACCGAAATATTTTTTTTGTTTCGTTGAAACGAAATAAAATAATAAGGTTAATTCAAAAAACGAAAAATATTTATTTCGTTTCTGAGAAAACGATATAAAATTTTTTCGTTTTTTTCCCAATCAACCGTTGAAAATAACGTTAATTTCAACAAAAAAATTTCGTTTTTTTTTGTATCAGAAGAAATTATTTTTAGCATAGGAGAAAATATAGAAAATTTTTCGTTTTTCAACGAAACGAAATTTGATTTGATAACTTTTTAACGTTATTTCAAAAACGAAATAATTTTGATAATTAATTTTTCGGCCCCAACGAAACGAAAAAATTTTGTTGATTTCGTTGTGCATGTCTGGATAAAAACCATAATCGGTACGGTCCCTAGTTCAAAGTCGATCAAACTGGTTTGAATGACTATCTGACACACAAAGTTTTTTTCAATAAAAATATATTTTTTTAAACCTCTTTAGAAATTATGGCAAACTTCAGGAAGTGAACAATCAGAGCTTCTTGGGAACATTAACTTAAAGATAAAATGTGAATAAAATGGCACTTTCGTATTCACATGTCCACCATTTTTATAATTTTTTACAAATATAATATATATAATTATTATTAAATTTTTTTTTTGTTTTTTTTATTTCGGACGACATGAATTGCAAAAAATAACGTGTGGCTGATAACTCGTCTTTTTAAAACAATTTGTTTGGCTTGGTTTTTGTTTTTTTTTAAATTAAATCTCTTTAGCCGCGTATTTAACTCATGGCAAACTAAGCGGAGAGTAAAACTGATGTGACACTTTAATGAAACGAAGCGAAATCATAAATTATTTAATAACTCACTATAAACCATGGTGAAATGGTTTGAGTCGAAGATAACGAAACTAATTAAACAGACCCAGCGAAGAAAAAGACCTAACAAACTATCAACAAAGTTTGGGTCCGTAATTTTTGAATTGAAATTTCTTTAGTCGCGAATACAACATACGGCTAACTAAACGGGGAGTTAACCCGATGTAACAATTTAATGAAACCAAGCGAATTCGTTAGTTATTAAATAACTCACCATTAACCATAAACAATGGTTTGAGTCCAAACTAACGAAACTCACCAAACAGACCAGACCTGACGAACAAATCAACAAAGTGTGAGAATTTTTTAAGCAAAAATTCAGGATGGGGCAAAAGCAATCACCCAATGTTCTTTGGTTCTGCTTGTGAAATTTATTTATTTGATGCATTTAAAATTTATTCTATCAAGCATACGGGCTCGTTTTAGGGCATTTCAGAGCGATTTATGGTATTTCATTTTTAATGGCTATTCATGGCTTGTCGATTTGTATTCTGCGTTTGTTTACTTCACGAATGTTAAAACCGAGTTGACATTTTGCGCTTTTTGCAAAAGTATAGGCTGGTCCAGTATTGTGATTACTTTTGCCCCACCGCCACAGTTGATGACCATACTGTCATTTGTATTTTCTTTTCAAAAAATTGGAGGTTATAAAATATGTGTGTCTTAAATTTTATTTCCTTTTATCACCACTCATTCGCCGCAAATAGCCATTTTTCTATATACAATTTTTGGATAATGGTTTTTACAAGAAATAAAAGTTAATGATATGTTATAATGATTAAAGTGTGATAAGTTGATGATACAAAACCTTGAAACTTTTCGAAATGGCATTAAAACAGATTTTATCTTCTCTTGCCATTTAATGTAATTAGACTTTTTTTAGTAAGACTATATTAAAGAGTAAATCAAATAACCACTGAAAACTTTCTACTTTTTTGGATTAAAGTTTCACTTATACTTATTAAATAACTGAACCTCGAGTACAAATTTTGTAAAAATCTAAACTTTTTGAGAAATGTGGTATAGTTTAATAGTTCAACAGTTGTATCAAATATTATTTTGTTTCAAATGGGTTAAAAACATTGAACTTTGGCATGAAATGGTCAATAAAATAAATTTTATTTTAGAACTGTGAATTTTTATACCCTAAACCTGAAAGGTCAGGGTATATTAACTTTGTGCAAACGTTTGTAACGCATAGAACGAAGCGAGTCCGGTATAGAAAAGTATATATATTCTTGATCAGCGTCACCACGTGAGTCGAGCTATCTATGTCCGTCCGTCCGTCCGTCCGTCCGTCCGTCCGTCCGTCCGTCCGTCCGTCCGTCTGTCCGTCTGTGTGTTGTCCGTATACACAGGATAAGAAGAAGGAGTTGAGATAATTGGATGAAACTTGGTACACATGGTCACATGTACTCAAGGATCTGCACTATTGAATATTTTTGGAATCCGCCCACAGACACGCCTACCTCCCATACAATGCAAAAATTTAAAACTGCATAACTCAGCTCATAATTAACCTACAACAATTAAATTTGGTATGCATGTGTTTTATATCAACACAAAGATGTCTTTGAAAAATGAACGTCATCCGCTCACCGACACGCCCACCTTCCATACAACCCAAAATTTGAAAACGCAATAAATAAGCCTCTGTTTAACCTAAAGAGCTAAAATTTGGCACGTATGTTTTTTATAACAAAAAAAAGATGGTTTTGAAAAATGGACATCGTCCGCCCACGGACACGCCTACTTCCCATACAACGCGAAAATTGAAAACTGCATAGCTCAGCTAATAATTAGCCTACAACAATAAAATTTGATATGTGTGTGTTTCATACCAACACAAATATGTCTTCGGAAAATGGACGTCATCCGATCACGGACACGCCTACCTCCGATACAACCCAAAAATTGAAAACGCAATAAATAAGCATGTGTTTAACCTACAGAGCTAAAATTTGGCACGTATGTTTTTTATGACAAGACAAAGATGGTTTGGAAAAATGGACTTCATCCGCCCACGGACACGCCCATTTACAATTAATTTTTTTTTTTTTTTTTGAAAAGTGGGTTTAGGGTATTTCATAGTCGGCCTAGACCGACTTTAGGCTTTCTTTACTTGTTTTTGCTAATTTTGAATTTCTCATCCTAAATTAAGATCGAAAATAACATAGAATACTGCTGGAAAAGTCAGACATAAAAATATTGTAATTTAATTTGATTTTATTTTAGTTGGTTAAAAACTTCCCAGCGATTATAATGAAGTTTTTATGAGGCTGCCATATATTATAGCATTCAAATTATTTGCGGTCGGCTTGCAAAATTAATAATTGGCATGCAAAAATCTGTCTACAGTTGTATTTGTTGATTTTCACATCATAGTTTTGTGCAATCAATAAAACGTGTCGATAATCGCAGGTGTGTAAATAGTACGTGACCGATGAAAATTGCCTAGTTTTCCCCATGTTTACTATAAAATACACAATAATTTCTTAACCAACACATATAAAGTTTTATTGCAAATAAATTATATGCTAAAAATAATTATAATAATAACAATATTAGAGGCTATTTTTAGCAGCTATTTTAGTTAATATGTATTTTGCATATGAAGGAAGGGCTTCTTGCAAGAAGATAATATGTTATATAATGAACAGGAATAAAAAAAAATAATAAATGCTAAATAATCGAATATTAACTTTTGGAAAAATTAAGGTTTTGTTATTATTTATCAAACAAAGCAGTTATTTAATTTAACTTCATTAAATATACTTGTCTGGGATTCGAACCTGAGGAAGCTCTGGATAGACAGTCAAGCACACTACCACTCTACTACCGAGTTGAAAAAGTTTGTATGAAAAATAAAATTGCATCATGAAACTATAACGAAATGGGTCCGAAATTTATTGGCAACTATTCGAAATATTTTTCCAAAAGTGTTGGAATTGCTTTAAATAAAAGAACAATCTTTAAAAAATTCATTTTTGCAGCAAATGGTTCATAATTTTTTTGCAATTAGCTATGCATATATCAGTCTCACATATATTAAATCAATCTGAAATTATTCTAAGTAATAACATGTTTTCTCTCTCTCTCTTTTTCAGGTAAGTTTTTTATATGTGCCCTAGACTAAGATGCAAATATTTAATCGTGAGTACCTATAAATATTTTTAAACCTTAAGCAGCTTATTGACTGTCGGCTACACTTTGCGCAAAACACCCTTTTTACAATCTTACAATGTTCTGGCACGGTTTTTATCTCAAATATTTTCTGATATTTTAATATCATTTCTTTATTACGAACTTGCCTATAGCTTATCGTGCAAATATTAACCCTCATCGGTCCTTTGTATGCGCGCGCATACAAATTCAAAATTAAATTTAGTAAAGAAGATATTAAACCTTAACCAATTGACATGAGTTTTTGGCAAAAAGCATTTTTCCATAACTTTATTCATTAAAGGAATAAATAATCTTTAAATTTTATTCATAAAATTTGTGGTGTTTATATTTCTTTTAAATGTTTTTAGTATGTATGCGCGCGCATACATAAAGAACCTTTTAGGGTTATGGGCCTTAGGGACCGATGAGGGTTAAACAGCTTGAAATATTATTTTATTTACATTTCCTGGTTTTGCCTCAACTAAATCACTGAATTTTAACTATATATTTCATGCCGAATACTATTGTTTACAAATTAATTAATGCCGACATATTTCAAGGTTTGTCGGTCTCGTCTGGCCAATAGTTGGACTGTATATTGCATTTGAATACTAAAAACTTTGTGTGGGTTTCTGTGAGTGTGTCAGTGTTGCTTACACTGTGTACTTCACTTAGTTAAGTTATTTTAATTTAATAACTTAAGCATGATATTGAAATTGCAAAATTTAATTTGTAGAACTTGCAATTAAAAAAAAAATATTATTTTGTAGTAAACGATAAATAGTCTTTCGAAATGCAAATATTATGAAAAAAAGACTAAATTTAATTTGTATAAAATTTAAACAACTTTTTGTTTTGTTTAAATTTAAATGAGCAGAAAAACATTTTCTGTACTATAAAAAAAAAAAATATCTAACCTAAAAGTTATGCAACTTTTATGTTCTTTTCCGCACATAGCTAGAATGAAAACATTTTGTCTTACATACCGTCGTCATCACGTGCACTTGACAAGGTCATTTCACTCCTGCAGTGATACGTGGCGCTCGTGCTGTTCGGACTAGCTTGTTTTGCTTGCCTCGAATGCGCCGCTGTGTCTATGAATATCCAATTTGGTTGATTGTGAGTAAAAAGCAACAACAACAAAAAACAAAAAAAATTACAAAATCACCGTAAAACGAGCTCTGTAGATGCAAATTCAAATGAAAGAATCTTGAAAATTTTTCTTCAGCTATTTTTCTTTATTTGCTTTCTCACACCCATAAATAGCATAAAAACTGTTTTCGTTGCTTACCAAAACAACAACAACAACAAAAACAACAACAACAAAAACACAGAATCTTCATCATACAAACAAACATTTGACTGGCTTGTCTAAAAAGACCCTTTTCAGACTTTGCTCCTCATCTATTTCTACTTCTCTCTCTCTGACAAGCTTTTTTGTCTTTTTTATTCTCCCACGCACTCCTTGCTTTGACTCCTTCTTTTTTTTTTTCTTATTTTCTTTGAATATGATATGACAAGCATTCATCGTTTGCTGTGAAATAAAATGACTTTTGTGAAATTTTGAATGACGTTGGAGATCATAACGTCGTAAATGAATAAATTGTGTGAATAACTGACTGCATGAATGACACTCTTGATGACACGCTCGAAGCATTTTATTTATGACGTTAAGATTATTGGATATATTTTTTGTAGAAAATCAAATGGCAAAAAAGAATATGACATTTGCAAAAATAAAATACACACACCTCAGCTTCAATTTCAATAAAGTGTCAGTTACTTTTGTTAATTTATTGACACTTTTGAGTTGATATAGGTACATAATCCTAACTGAGTTTAAATGAAAATAGAAATTAAATTTTTTAATACTTTGAGGTTGTTACAGTACACCAGCCAAACCAACTGCCTACGGTTAACCTTCCCATTTCCAGTTTGATGAAGAGCCACTTCCATTTGTGGACTATATCTTGTCAGCTCGAGTTTCCAGAACAAATTATAACTGCTTCTTATTCTTATCTGGATTTTGGTTAAAAAGTGTGTTTCGTACAAACCAACGTATTCCGAGTTCAATTCTTAACTCGGGCAAAGCTTTTTCCAATGCAAACAAGTTTTTCTGTTCAGCCGTCACCTATCTGCGACAATAGCAAACCTCAGAGAGTAAAGAATGTCATATAAAGCTTCTTGAGAACATGAACTTAAGCCGTTCGGATTCGGCATATAACCTGTAGGTCCAGTTCTCGGTCAATCGTGGGCAAACATTTTAATAACGCGCACAAAACAATTGATCATAAGTTGTTCGGACACAGTCAAAAAAATTATGTCAAATTATGTCACAGTCAAAATTATGAAGAGGTTGCATTTCTTATTTAGTACATTTCTTCAAAAATAGTCAAATCGGTGTAGTCATATCGCTGTGGTTGAGAAACGAAGAGATTTAATTATAAAAAGCACCTTTCGTTACTTAGAACTATTTCTTAAATTTGAATTGCTTATGTTATTTTACGGGTTTTAATGCATTTTTGTACCAAATTGCATCCAAATCAGTCCAGCCATTTATATGTGTTAAAAGAAAAAAGATATTTTGCTATAAAAGTGCCTAATTGCGCCATAGAAATGAAAAAAAAAAATGTTCTGACCTTGGTATCAGACCATAATTTCAAATCCAAGGTCCGTTTAACCCTATCACGTCAGGGCGATTCAATTTTGCTAGTGCTTTTGTGCAAAGTTTTTTCAGAATCAGCGATTCCGAAAACCGCTGGGCACCTAAGTAGGGTTAAGATGTTTAATTTTTTAGCAATGCGCCATTCCGACTCTTGGTATTATTGACAAGTGAATTATACCACGAATTTGGTGGCAAAAATTCGGTCGATATAAGATCTTAACACCAAATGAATTATTATTTACCTTGTCTTGTGAATTATTAACAATTTGGTGGCAAAAATTTGCATTCGAAAAATTTTGCATTTTAACACTGTGGTAATAGAGTAACTCCGGGTATTGTGATATGGTCGGGTAATGTGATATACCTATATATTTTGTTAAATACACAATTTTCGACAAGAATAAACATGTGAACATAACGGCAATAGAAAAAGACACGTGCTGCAGCTAAATGCGCGCTGTCAATAGCAGTGTTCGTTCTAATTATTGTGAAATTGTTTTATCGGTGAAGTCGATATTATGTTTTTGAGTACCCTTTGCGAGTGAATTACAATAAATATAGCTGAAATAGATAAATTTGTTAGAGTTTGAATTTAGTTAGCCACAAATGAGGTGATATTTTGATTTTCTACACCGTATTTTTACAAAAAATAACCTTTTTATTTGAAACCCGAAATCGGCTATTGTGATATAGTCAAAGTTGGGTAATGTGATATACCATATATTCATAGCACATCTAGTCATTTCATTAATTTTTTACTTTGTATTATTTTTTTTGTTAAGTTTTTATTTGTTTTCAGTTGATTTGGTATTTTTGTTTTCTTTTATGAAAATTCCACTAAAATAATAAAATTGTATCAACAACAACATTAATAAAATTTTTAATGTTGTTTTTTTTTTAAATTTTGGTTGAAAAAACAATAGATACTGCTGTTGAACACTATTCGGGTAATGCAATATTGGTATATATGGTATATCACATTATCCGAACGTGGTATATCACTTAATCCGCCAATTTCATTAAGGGGAGTTACATGACTTTCTTTCATTCTGTTTTAAAAGCTCCAATTTGGGTAAGGCTATAGAGTTCCAAAGTTGTAAAACACTGCAAAATGCAGTGTTATGGTATGAAAGGTATGAAAGTAATTAGTAATTATAAATTTAAAAATACCTATATCACATTACCCGAAGTTACTCAAATGTTAAAAAATCATGGATTTTATCTTTTCAAATTGAGGTAAATTTTTTTTCTGCAAGAGACTGTTGGAGAAATCGGAACAAATGTTAATCTAACGGTCGGAACTATACGGTGGATACATCAAAACTTCTCAGCAAAAGTTGCAAAAAGTCTTACCGGGTCATCAAAAGTTTGTGATCTAGCGTTGTCATGAACACAACACGTTTCCTTTTTATCAATTCCGACCTCTGCTTTAGAATTTCTTGCTTCAAAAGTATGAATTGCTGTCAGTGGAGATTACAATCAATCGTTTGGCAGGCGGTAGTAGTTTATAATGGATGATACCCTTGTAGTCCTACCAAATACATAGAAGCACCTTTCTTGTCGTCAATTCCGACTTTAATACCGTTCTCAAAGCTACTCCTTTTTCTCGATTAGACACCCAAACATCGGTGTTCTTCCTAAGCGATATCATGACTGTTATCATGACGGTTATCTTGAAACATATCCGTAAACTTATCGACATTTTCGATGATAGCTTGACTAGAACTAGGTGCATCTTTCACTTCAAATCATTCACTCTACTCGTAAATATATATATAAAAAAAAAAATCAAATAAAAAATCTGATTTATGCAACAAAACTAAATTTTTAAGCATTTTTAATTATGTCCGGCATTAAGCTAAAACTAAATTACAAATTCAAATCCTTTTCCCTTCCCTTCTCTAAACTATCTAGCACTGTTTGTAGTAATTAATATGTGCATTTATTTTTAATATTGATTCAATGGCTAAAACTTGATAATTGCCAACTTAACTGTAACCATCAATTAGCTCATATTTGCTCTAGAGCTTTTTCATTACCCTACAATAGGCGAAGTTGTGCTTTTGATTAAATATTGATTTTGACATTTTCGCGCCTATCGCAACAGCCAACACAAAACTTAATTATTTTCAAACTGAAGTGTGACATTATTTCAAGCCAAAGGCTTTGTCTGTCAGCCATCAAACCGCAAATGCTGACATGAAACGCTGTTCATACTTGAGCTCTTTTGCATATGAAAAGCTTGTGTGCATCAGAGTAGAGTGAAATGAAAAAAATCTATTTAAATTCTTGAAAAGCTTCTAGAACGCACAATATACTAATGGAGCGTGAGATGAGAGGCTGGCAGGCGTGCATGCCAAACACCCAAAGCAATCCAGCCCATTTCAACTCAACATAAATGCCAATTATTTACATGCTGTATGTGTGTGTGTGTAGCTCTGTGTTTGTTTTTGCAAGTGACTGTGTGTTTGTGTATTTGTATATATATTTCTGACGCTGGAAAATAGGTTGCTGTCACAGTCATAATGACATTGAGATGAAAGAAAAACATGCTGCTGCTTTGTCTGTCTTGGGCCGCGTTCATAGTGGAAGCTGAAGCTGAAGCTTTTTACAGCTGCTGAAAACGCTTTGTGTACAATCATATGGAAAAAGCGCAAAGTGTTCATAGTGCAAGCTTAAATTCAAGGTTACGCCACTTTTGAGGCTTTTTGATACTTTTTTCTTCTATCTCACTTGGGCACACGGTGTTGTTTTTTTGTTTCATGTCGTACTTATACTTTGGGTTTCAGCTTATTTTAACATACTTTTTGACACTTTTTTTCCATCTCGTTTGTGTACACAGTTTAGATTTTTTGTTTCATTTCGTACGTACGCTTTGTGATGTATGTAGGTTATTTTTATACTTTTTAACGCTTTTCTTGGCTGTTTTTTTTTTATTTCTTGTTTATGTTTTGCCGCACTGATTTTGTTTTTGTACTTTTCGGCAGCAATGCTCAGCGCTTTAGTTTTATTTTATTTTTTTATTTTCGCATTATCGGTTGTTACGTGTTGTTGTTTTTGTCTATTTAACAATGTCAACATGATCGCAGGCGCTGGCAGCAGTGCATGTCGTTGTTTGTATGTCCTTTTGTTGTTAGTAAGTTCAGCATATGCGATGCGCAAAATATGAAATCGTGCGCTATTTCGGCTTTGTCTCAATGCGTGTTGTTGTTTAGATTCGTTTTGTTGTTGGTAATTTTTTGTGGGCATCGCTCATTTTCGACGCTTTTTCTTCTTCAGATGCTTACTTCATTCTTGTATCATTTCTTGGTATGTGTGTGAGTTGCAGGTTTTCAATTTCCTTTGAATGCATTTTTTGTTGTTGTGATCTTATGTTATTGATCTTTATTTTATGCGTAGAATATAGACAAAATATTTTATTTGTTGCTTTGTGGAGGATAGGTTTCCAACTTTTTCTGCACTTTTTGCTTTTGAGCTATTTCGCCGTTATCTTCGTTGTTCTTTATATATTCTTTGAATATTTTTGTGATGAACTTCAAAATATGCATTTACTTTCCAAATAACAAGAAATAATTCAAACAAAACATAAGCCAAGCGCATGCAGAAAGCGCGCACTATGAACAGCAACAGCAAGAAAAAGTATCTAAAAGTGCGAAAAAAAGCTCGCACTATGAACAGCAACAGCAAGAAAAAGTATCCAAAAGCGCGAAAAAAAACGCGCACTATGAACAGCAACAGCAAGAAAAAGCGTCATGATATCGCTTGAAAAAGCTT
The DNA here is from genome assembly GCA_958299015.1 of Tetanocera ferruginea. Taxonomy (NCBI): domain Eukaryota; kingdom Metazoa; phylum Arthropoda; class Insecta; order Diptera; family Sciomyzidae; genus Tetanocera; species Tetanocera ferruginea. The sequence continues at coordinate 158,822,610 of OY282641.1, forward strand.
AGCCAGCTTCAGCTTCCACTATGAACGCGGCCTTGTCGTACATGCATTTTTCTTCTTCACACTCTTTGATGGTTTTTTGTTTTATGATATTTTTATTTTTTTTGTTTTCATACCTAGTGCAACTATCTACCTACTTTAGTGCCCAGTGGCGATTCAAGTGAAAATGATGCTTAAAACAACATGCATGACTTACAAACATGAAAACCATGTCAAGATCATTGCGGCCGTTTGTCTTGTACTCTTGGCTCTTAGCTGGTGGCAACCTTTAGTAGTACTTGTTGTTGGTGTTTTTGTTTTTTCCTTTTTCAATTTGAACACTAGTTTACAGATTTGCAAAACAAGATCGTTTTACAGAACACCATGAATTTATGGTGTTGCTTAGTGTTGTTGTTATTGTGAATGATGACAATGCGCTTATCTTGAGATTATGTTGTTGTTTTGTTTAGCTTGAGCGGAAATCCATCAATTTTCCTTTTGTTCTTTTCAACAAAGCGACAACATTTCATGCGCCTCTGCTTCTACTTGAATATCCAACCCTTAACAGTTCCGCCATTAAAACTTTATTTAATGCGCTGCAATTTAGTCTGCCTACAGTCGGTGTCGGATTAAGTTCTAAGGCGCCCCACAGTGATTTTCCATTTAAAGGTTGTTGTTAGAAGAAAGGAGTTTTTGCTGTATCGCTATTTTCGATCTGATTCTAAAAACATAGAATTTCCAAAATTTTAATAAGAATATTAAGGGGCGTTTTTTAATATAGAAAAAATAATACAATTGCGTACATTTTTCTTTTAGATAGGATTTAGGCAAAAGCGCTTAAATTAAGACCTATTTTAAAATATATTTTCTAAACAAAGTTTTATTATACAGTACCGAGCAATTTATAACAACGCAGAAACTGCAAAACATATTTTTCCGTCAAAACCTTTCACATTTTTTATGAAGTGTCTGTGCACTTAAAGTTGTCGTTTAATTGCAACTTATCTTATCTTGATTAATAAAAGGATTACCAAGTTTCATGGCTAAACTGAAATCAATTTAGAAGAGATCGTCAATTTCATTAACAACGCTTTTGTTTTATATGAAAAATTTTGTATATATCTTCAAAAAAGTTAATATTTTGTTGCAAAACCATTTTTTTCAATAACTACAAGGCATTTGCGTGGCATTGACTCATCTAAGTTTTGAAAAACCTCTACAGAAATCGCTACCCACTCCTGCTTAACTTTTTCGTAAAGTTCGCCAAAATTTCCAACTTTCTGCAAGCCAACTTTTCTTTTAATTGCTTCCACAAGTTATATATTGGATTTAGGTCAGGGTAACATGAACGTCAATGCAATTATACCAGTAATGCACCATCAAACACGCAAAGTGTTGAATTGCGTGACATGTGCTTTGGATCGTTATCCTGCTGAAAGATTCATGTTTCGGGCAATTGGTCTTTGGTAAAAAGTAACATTACGTCTTTAAGGATTGAAATGTATTGGAACTGGTCCTTACGAACTTAAATTTTGTGAAACACTACACCACGACATAGCAAACCATAGCATAATGCTTCCACCACCATGTTAAAATGTGGGGCGGATATACTTGGGGTCAAATTCTTTTGATCGTGGACGTCGAACATAAGCCTTTTCATCTGCGAAAACTCTATTCGTCATAATTTCATCAGAAGACAAGACTTTTTCCAATTATTCACTATGCAGTAGCGATATTTTTTTGGCAAACTCCAACCGTTTTTTGCGGTTACTGTCATTAGTGTGTTTTTCCAGGAAATTCTTTCAAAGCCCATTTTCTCTCTAACCTTCTTTCTTTTGTTGGTATCTATAGAAGGTGACCTATTATTTACTTCACACTAATTTTGTTTGATGTCTTCTGTATGGGGCGTATGCATCAAAAACTGAACTTTTTTTAAAAGATGGCCCCACTAACACATACGCTGTTAACAACCTCAAATGACATATATGCCATTTTAAAGTACAATCGGTCAGCTGTCAAGCCACAAAGACAATTTGCTAACATTGTGTGCGCATAAATTTTTTACCCTCATAGAAAACTATGAAAATTAAAGAAAAAACAACATTTGCGGGAAGTATTGCTGAGATACTTTTTTTGCAAGAAAGCCTTTTGCCAAAAGTCATCGTTTGCTGGTAGAAGCTTATGGCGACGATGCTCTATCTAGAACAGTGTTTTGTGGAGTGGTTTAAACGCTTCGAAAGTGGCGATTTCGACATCAAGGACAAAGACCGCCCTGGCCAAGAGGAAAAAATTTTAATACTAAAAATTAGAGACCCACCCTCCTCATCGAAGACTCGTGTCAAACGCAATATGAGCTCGCAAAAGCACTAGGCGTGACACAAGCAACCATTTCCAGGGGTTTGAAAGCGTACGTGTTCTTCTAGAAGGCAGAAAATTGGGTGCCACACGAACTGAAGGCATTAGATGTCGAAAAACGATGCTGCATGTCTGAAATTTCCTCGAACGCTACAAAAGAAAGTTGTTTTTGCATATAATTATTACTGGCGACAAAAATTTGATACATTATAATAACCCGAAGTGCAAGAAATAGTGTGTGGAAGTCCGGTCAACCAGGAACATCAATGTCAAAGCCAAATATACACGGCTCAAAGATAATGCTCAGTTTTTGGTAGGATAAAAATGAACCTATCCACTACGAGTTGTTGAAATCATGTCAAACCATTACGGGACATAGTTACCAACAACAATTAATTCGTTTGAAGCGATCATTAACAGAAAAACGGCCGGAATCAATGGTTTCAATTATATACACCCAAATATTAAGCCGGATCGATTTTGTATGGAGACAAAAAAAGTCTTCCGGACACCGACTCAAAAGTTAGAGGGACTCTTAAAAACTATTTCTACATCATTTTTTTTTGGATCGGAGAAATCCCCATGGAGCGGTTTTGGTTCTCCTGAACCCTTTTTTTGGCCAAAGAATCAAGTTTTTTGCCTATAACTTTTTTTTTCTTCAGAATGCATACCCAAGATAAGCAACAAAGTAAAGATTGCGATAGTACACAAATATTGGTTAAAAAAATTTTGAAATTTGTTGTCCTTACAAACTCTTTTGAGACCCCAAAAAATAGATATTTCATCATTTTCGAAAATGTGTTTTATTTAAACACCTATAAAATATACATTTTTCGTGGTATTCATATCCATTTAAGCTTATTGGTAAAGTATTGAGCTATTCTTTCCATTGGTATAACGTATGGAGTGGTTTTATCAAAAGTGAGTTCCATGAAAAATACGTATATTGTAGGCGTTAAAAAAAAATATTTTCGAAATTCATGCATTTTGTACTGGAGCGCCATCTGACGTAAACTTTTCTAAAAAATGGTTATCAGAATTCGATTTAGCGTACCTAAAAATTAAACATACCAAGATTTGTCAAAATCTAACGGTAATTAAGGCAATTAAATTATAATTAAGCCGAAGAATCCTTCTGAATATCAATTTCTCATGTTTTATATAATTGTTGCACTTAGTTTTGGTTAAACTACACCATAAGATATATCAATGGAAAGAAGAGCTCAATATCTTTTCACTAAGCATAAATGCATATGAATTGCTTGAAAAATAAATATTTTATAGGTGTTTAAAAAAAACACCTTTTCGAAAATGATGAAATATTGATTTTTTGGGGTCTCAAAAGAGTTTGTAAGGACAACAAATTTCAAAATTTTTTTTAACCAATACTTGTGTACTATCACAATCTTAACTTTTTTGCTTATCTTGGGTATGCATTCTGAAGAAAAAAAAAAGTTATAGGCAAAAAACTTGATTTTTTGGACAAAAAAAGGGTTTAGGAGAACCAAAACCGCTCCATGGGGATCTCTCCGATCCAAAAAAAAATGATGCAGAAATAGTTTTTAAGAGTCCCTCTAACTTTTGAGTTGGTGTCCGGCGATATCTAAATTTCGATCCGGCTTACCAAATATATACAAAAAAGGTTTAATTTGCATGTTTATTTAACATCATCAGTAAGAGTAAAAAAATGTTTTTTTGGAACATATCTTTTTTGTTTTTGCTTAAAAAGAGGTCAAAATCGGGCCTCATCCAAGTTCGGGTCCAGATCATCTGGCAAAAAAAAGTGTATTGGAAAATATATCTTATTTTATATTTATATTATTATTAAATATTTCTTTTGGAATATGGAATGGAATGGAAAATGGAATAAAATCATGGAAAATTAAGAAAATTATGAGGCGTGAAAGAAACTTACGTTATTTTTGACCAAAGCGTGTTAACACTAGAAAAATTTTATATATAAAATAGCAAAACAAACGAATTAAAAAAAATAAAAAATCGTCCATTAGTTTGTTTGCAATAGTGTGGCTCATTTGTGTGTGGCTCAAAAAATGGTATGTTTCGAGAAAAAAAAGCATTAAAAATTTCTAAAGACTAGAGAACATGCCCTGGTGCACCGAGTTTTAAGCGCTGATTGCGGGATTGTTATAAGTGTGATTGATTTGAAAATGTTTTGATATATTCTTGAATAGTTGATTAATTCAAAAATCAATTCGATTTTCAAAAAAATATTTAACTAAAACCCCTCTTGATTTGCGCCCCTAACACTAGAGCCGCTAAACTTGCTTTTCTTCATGCCGGGCATGCCTACAACCCTTCCGTTTTTATTTCGACATGCTTTTGCCTATTCTTGTCTTGCTTCCATCATAATCGAACGACCTGCTGCTGCTGTTACTTTTGCTAGTGTTGTTGCTGTTGTTATCTTCATTCTTGTTAAGCAATCAGACCGCAACAGTAATTATTGTCATGTCGACGTTAATTTCGACGGTGTAGCCACCAAGTCTGTCTGTATATTTCTTTTGTCTGGCTGTTTGGCTGTCCGGATTAGGTACGCAAAGCAGCGTGAATTTCCTTCCTTCGGAATATTATATTCAATTTAAGCGTTCGTCTCGCGAGGTGTTTTTCTTGCTGTTTTACTCTCTTGCCAAGCTTATAATTCTTTATGTTTGCCATTTAATAGCTCTACAACAAATAAAATTTACATTTTCAACATATGCTCTGAATTTAATTTTTTTTTATTTTTATTTTTGTATTTTTATTTTGCAGCCTTATGGTTAATTTACCATAACATCGCGCACAGCGGAAGTTTATCGATTTCCTCATGCATAGCAGCAGCAGCACTAAACTTCATGTTTAGAATTCTAAGTTCTTAATGAGCTTTAAAGTTTTGAAAATTTATTCTTTAGTGGAATGGGTGGGTTAACTTTAAGTATGATATTTTATGCTCAAGCATGAAACTTTCGCTTTAGCTAGCTACTGAGTTGAATTTGAATTTTAACTCATTGTTGAAACTAAACATCAAATCTTGAAATAAGATCTGAAAATCAACAAGTTTCATTCCGCCTGTGCCAAATTAATTGTGTGGAAATTTCAAAAAACACTCAAAGTGTTGTAGTTTATTTAACCCAACCCTTCCTTTAACTCATTTTATAAACTCACTTCCTGTCTCAAACTACTTCCGCACTAGCTTAGTCGATTAACTCACTCTCTTAACTACAATTTCTACCTCCTACTAATCTTCTTGTACGCTTTGCTTAAAAGCTTTATTTCACCATAAAATAAAAAAAATAGACTAGCAATCATTTTCATTCCTCTGTTTGCCGATACTTTCTATCGGTTACCAGTAGAAACGCATTCCATTGTCTATCCTAACTAGATTAAAAAGCAATATTATTTTATCATCAGTGTTCGTTCAGTTCTTTCTCTTTCCACTGCGTCGAAGTTAATGAAATTTTACAGCATCCATTTCAATGCGCTTTACGTGAAAAGACAGTCCATTAATTTTAAGTTTTGTGCTTGTAAAAAGCAATGGCAGAAGTTCGTGTGTAGTCATGGTGGGTTAATGTAAAGTAACTTAATCGATCTTAATTAATTTTTTTATAGTTTTCGTTTTGTCTGTGCCAACCAGGTAAAAATATTTGAAGATACATTTTATAGTTCTTTACCGAATTTTTCAAAAAATTGCAAAAAAGTTATAAAGGGACAAAAAGGTATATTCTTGACTCTTCTCTGCAGTAATGTGTCACTCTTTTCTTATTTTACTACTTAAGCTTTTGAAAGTAAGAAGTTCTTACATTTTACTTTCAGGAGTTGTATGGCAGTTTCTACCTCTCGAAATTCAATATTACCCATTTTTCTCGAAATTACCGCTGCAAACTTAACTTCGAAATTTATTACTTAGTCATCATGTATGGAAAAAAATCAACCTGCAACAAATAGGGTCGATTCTCAAATAGGGTCGAAAAATCCAAGTCAAAATCAAAATGAAAATCAAAATCCCAGTCAAAATCAAAATTAAACTCAAAAGCAAAAGAAAAATCCAAGTCAAAATCAAAATCAAAATCAAAATCAAAATCAAAATCAAAATCAAAATCAAAATCAAAATCAAAATCAAAATCAAAATCAAAATCAAAATCAAAATCAAAATCAAAATCAAAATCAAAATCAAAATCAAAATCAAAATCAAAATCAAAATCAAAATCAAAATCAAAATCAAAATCAAAATCAAAATCAAAATCAAAATCAAAATCAAAATCAAAATCAAAATCAAAATCAAAATCAAAATCTAAATCTAAATCAAAATCAAAATCTAAATCAAAATCAAAATCAAAATCAAAATCAAAATCAAAATTAAACTCAAAACCAAAAGAAAAATCCAAGTCAAAATCAAAATCAAATCAAAATCAAAATCAAAATCAAAATCAAAATCAAAATCAAAATCAAAATCAAAATCAAAATCGAAATCGAAATCAAAATCAAAATCAAAATCAAAATCAAAATCAAAATCAAAATCAAAATCAAAATCAAAATCAAAATCAAAATCAAAATCAAAATCAAAATCAAAATCAAAATCAAAATCAAAATCAAAATCAAAATCAAAATCAAAATCAAAATCAAAATCAAAATCAAAATCAAAATCAAAATCAAAATCAAAATCAAAATCAAAATCAAAATCAAAATCAAAATCAAAATCAAAATCAAAATCAAAATCAAAATCAAAATCAAAATCAAAATCAAAATCAAAATCAAAATCAAAATCAAAATCAAAATCAAAATCAAAATCAAAATCAAAATCAAAATCAAAATCAAAATCAAAATCAAAATCAAAATCAAAATCAAAATCAAAATCAAAATCAAAATCAAAATCAAAATCAAAATCAAAATCAAAATCAAAATCAAAATCAAAATCAAAATCAAAATCAAAATCAAAATCAAAATCAAAATCAAAATCAAACTCAAAATCAAAATCAAAATCAAAATCAAAATCAAAATCAAAATCAAAATCGAAATCGAAATCAAAATCAAAATCAAAATCAAAATCAAAATCAAAATCGAAATCGAAATCGAAATCGAAATCGAAATCAAAATCAAAATCGAAATCGAAATCGAAATCAAAATCAAAATGAAAATCAAAATCCAAATCAAAATCAAAATTAAACTCAAAACCAAAAGAAAAATCCAAGTCAAAATCAAAATCAAAATTAAATCAAAATCAAAATCAAAATCAAAATCAAAATCAAAATCAAAATCAAAATCAAAATCAAAATCAAAATCAAAATCAAAATCAAAATCAAAATCAAAATCAAAATCAAAATCAAAATCAAAATCAAAATCAAAATCAAAATCAAAATCAAAATCAAAATCAAAATCAAAATCAAAATCAAAATCAAAATCAAAATCAAAATCAAAATCAAAATCAAAATCAAAATCAAAATCAAAATCAAAATCAAAATCAAAATCAAAATCAAAATCAAAATCAAAATCAAAATCAAAATCAAAATCAAAATCAAAATCAAAATCAAAATCAAAACCAAAATCAAAATCAAAATCAAAATCAAAATCAAAATCAAAATCAATATCAATATCAATATCAATATCAATATCAATATCAGAATCAGTAGCAATATCAGTATCAGTATCAGTATCAGTATCAGTATCAGTATCAGTATCAGTATCAGTATCAGTATCAGTATCAGTATCAGTATCAGTATCAGTATCAGTATCAGTATCAGTATCAGTATCAGTATCAGTATCAGTATCAGTATCAGTATCAGTATCAGTATCAGTATCAGTATCAGTATCAGTATCAGTATCAGTATCAGTATCAGTATCAGTATCAGTATCAGTATCAGTATCAGTATCAGTATCAGTATCAGTATCAGTATCAGTATCAGTATCAGTATCAGTATCAGTATCAGTATCAGTATCAGTATCAGTATCAGTATCAGTATCAGTATCAGTATCAGTATCAGTATCAGTATCAGTATCAGTATCAGTATCAGTATCAGTATCAGTATCAGTATCAGTATCAGTATCAGTATCAGTATCAGTATCAGTATCAGTATCAGTATCAGTATCAGTATCAGTATCAGTATCAGTATCAGTATCAGTATCAGTATCAGTATCAGTATCAGTATCAGTATCAGTATCAGTATCAGTATCAGTATCAGTATCAGTATCAGTATCAGTATCAGTATCAGTATCAGTATCAGTATCAGTATCAGTATCAGTATCAGTATCAGTATCAGTATCAGTATCAGTATCAGTATCAGTATCAGTATCAGTATCAGTATCAGTATCAGTATCAGTATCAGTATCAGTATCAGTATCAGTATCAGTATCAGTATCAGTATCAGTATCAGTATCAGTATCAGTATCAGTATCAGTATCAGTATCAGTATCAGTATCAGTATCAGTATCAGTATCAGTATCAGTATCAGTATCAGTATCAGTATCAGTATCAGTATCAGTATCAGTATCAGTATCAGTATCAGTATCAGTATCAGTATCAGTATCAGTATCAGTATCAGTATCAGTATCAGTATCAGTATCAGTATCAGTATCAGTATCAGTATCAGTATCAGTATCAGTATCAGTATCAGTATCAGTATCAGTATCAGTATCAGTATCAGTATCAGTATCAGTATCAATATCAGTATCAGTATCAGTATCAGTATCAGTATCAGTATCAGTATCAGTATCAGTATCAGTATCAGTATCAGTATCAGTATCAGTATCAGTATCAGTATCAGTATCAGTATCAGTATCAGTATCAGTATCAGTATCAGTATCAGTATCAGTATCAGTATCAGTATCAGTATCAGTATCAGTATCAGTATCAGTATCAGTATCAGTATCAGTATCAGTATCAGTATCAGTATCAGTATCAGTATCAGTATCAGTATCAGTATCAGTATCAGTATCAGTATCAGTATCAGTATCAGTATCAGTATGAGTATCAGTATCAGTATCAGTATCAGTATCAGTATCAGTATCAGTATCAGTATCAGTATCAGTATCAAAATCAAAACCAAAATCGAAATCAATATCAAAATCAAAACCAAAATCGAAATCAATATCAAAATCAAAACATAATTTAAATTCAAAACCAAATTAAAATTCAAATTTAAGATTAAACTAAAAGGAACTTAAATCAAAACCAAATTAGAAAAACTATAACCATAGAAATAAAAATAACAAAATAAAGATAAGAATTAGAACAGTGTGGTGGATGGCTAGAAGCAGAAGAATAAGGATAAGCATTAGAACAACGAATAGGACATAAGGTTTAAGACAATAATTAGGATAAAGATTATAAAATGAAAAAGGACAAGTCTTTGGCTAGAGATAAAGACAAATGTCAGGGCAAGGATTAGGAAAGGAATAGAAAAAATTTCTTTTGAATTTATACAAGAACAAAGATAAGGATTGTGACAATGATTTGGACAATGATTAGGGCAAGGATTAGCAAAAGAGCTGGGACAAGATTTTGACAAAAAAAAAAAAAAAACAAGTTTAAGGATAATGATAAGCGCAAAGAGTGAAAAAAATTAAAGTAAATTAACCAAAAATTTTCCTTAATGATATTACTTAAAATCGCCTAGAGAAGACCAACAAATTTCACGTGTATCGACTTTTGAAGTTTGCGTTATAATTAATATGGTCTGGGAAGAGGGAATGATTTTTAAACAGATATTTCTTTTCCTTATTTAAAAAAATTTTGTTTGAAATTGAAAATAATGGTGAAAGAAAATTGAATAATGATGTTTTTGTGTTTTTGATAAAGAATAGGAAAAAAGGTACCAATTAAAATAATTTTCGAAACAAGTCCTTATGAAATTGTAATATAAGTCACTTTGGAGAAAGTTCTTGAAGATCTTAGCTCTATGAAGTTTTTTAATAATTAACTGTAGAAGTCCTATTATTCCAACAAATTTTCATTTTGCGCTTTTAAGAGATGTATTTAAATATTGGTAGTATTACACTAAGAAATAAAAACCTTGCTTAATTCAATTCAGACTTCAGCTGATTACTTGCATCATTTTATGATTTGAAGCAGATGCTTTCAATAAATGATTAAGTTGTCATTAGATGGAAACAACCTCATTAAGGTGGATAAGAAGCTAATACTTCGCTGTTGACCGACAGTAACTTTCTAACTCGTTATGATTGAAATTCAATCCGTACAGAAGCCAGCCTTTACAAAAACCTCCCACCGCATTCAGCAAAATACAGCTGAAATACATTTCCCAACACTACCTCATACAAATGGGCGTTGTTTGGCACATTCTGCCAATTATGATGAACACTGTGAGTCTGGAAGATAATGTAGCATAAATTCGATTACTTTTCCATTTTCTGCTATGTTCACATTTCACTGTTCAAGACAGGCTGGCCAGAACAGAGGTTACGGTAAGCAACGGGGGTGTGCAGAGTACTATTATATTGTTATCATGCCATGGTATTTAGCGTCCATTTCATTTCAATCTTCCGCTCTGCTGTCTCGCTTTTATACACAAAGCTTAGAGTATTTTCTTCCCACTCCTTGGGGTAAAATAAAGGCATATCTTGAAGCTACTTGTAGCTGCTTATAAAGTAAACTTTATAGCAATTTTGCTCAATTGTGGCTAGTTTTAAAGCATAACACCATGAGTTCGATTTTTTCTTTTTCTTGTTCTTGTTTTTATTTTTTGCTTGTAATAAATATCCTTTACAAAGCTTGCCATACAAAAGTGCAATTTGTATTTTTTTTTTTTTTTTTTGATTAACTCAACCTTAAGTTTGCCAGTAAATGGGCAAAAAAAGAGATTGCAAAATGGTTGCTATTAAAAAGAAAAAAAAATTGCAAGCAAGTAATTTAATGCTTAATAGCCTGAGCAACAAGAAAACCTAAACTAACGGCTTGTTTATTTCAAAAGCAAGCGCTAATCTTTAATTTTGTGCGCTAATGACCTTCTATAAAAGCTTTTAAATGAAATCCATCATAAGATTGAAGTGGAACTTTTTTGGTTAAATTTTTTAATGGAAATAACCCTGAAGGACTAAAACAAAAAAAAAAAAAAAACAACTTAAAGCTAATTGCTTTCAAGGTAACATTCTAAGTATTTCAAAGTAAAAGTTTTCTAAAGCTATCTTGTTGCTGCTTTGTTGAGCACTTTTTGTTTAAAAAGCCTCAACAGCAGTATTGAAATGATTATCCACAAAAAGATGAATTCAATTTGTTTGACTTCAATGTAAATCATGAAAAATAGTTGTGAACTATAAAGCCTTTTCTCTAAAAACTCAAAGCATTTATTTATTCTATACTGAGTTCAGCGTTTATATCTTGTTTTGCAACTTTTGCATTTCATTTATTTAACTCTTCTCTCTGTTTATCATTTAAAAATCTTCTTAAGTGCTCAATATCCGTTTATTATCTCTATCTTCATCATTTATTCAATTTCTGTTAAAGATAATGATTTTCAATTTTTATGCTCTGTTGAAAATCAAATGCTGTAGCGAAAGTCATTTTGTTTCATCTCTTGTTTAGCATATTTTCAATTTTTATTTTCAAATAATGCTTTTAATTTGTTTTTTCGATTTTAAATTTTCATTTTTTTTCTTCGAATTGTAGTTAATCTGTGTAATTAATTATTTAAAACATGTCTTTAACTTGTTTTGAATTTACATTTACATGCTTCGTTTGTTACAAATATTTTCATTTTTCTTTTACTACTACGTTGTGTAACAGCAATTTTCAAATCAAATATTTATAACGCTAGCATTTGACGTTCATAAGCAAAATATGCCAAGTTTAAGCTAGTGTTTTTATAAGTAAGTTAAAAGTATAAGTATTTTGTACTTGCAATACAAAAAAATGTAAAATGCAAAATAAGCAAGTAAAGATTAAGGTAGAAACTTTCAGATTCTTGAAGATTTCAGATTTTTGGTGTCAAAGTAGGTCCTCTTATAATTTTTAATGTTCAAAAGTTTTTTTTTAAGGATATGATGGCCCAGAAACATAAAAACATAATCTAGACTACAAGTACCTCATGGCCAAAAAAATCAGGGGTCCCGAAGTAAAGAATCTAATGTAATATCTCAAAATTTAATATTACCATTCAATGGTTAATTGTTTAGATGAGATAATTTCCATTTTTTATAGAGAGCACATCTTCTCAAATCAAATCTCAAATCAAATAAAACACTTGGACTGCTTAAAGAGACTGTAAAAATTGCTCAATTCAGAATTTCGAATGCGTTTCGATCTAAAGTTAGGCGACTAAAAAAATAAATTACTACGGTAAGATGCCCATAAGGTTATTCTTGATTGTTTTCATCAAAATCGGACACTATGCTCATCGGACGTTTTCATAGACCTTTAGGTATTAAGAGTAATACAATTTCTGGGCATAGATTTGAAGTTAATTTAATTCTTTCATAAGTCATTAAGGAAAGGTTTCTAAACTTCCACCATGTATTTCATATCGTCGGTCCAGAAGAACAATGACATAACTGCAAATTTTGGCAAATACGGTTTATTGGTGAATTCATATCCCCAATATCACTGATAGATGGGACTGGGTCCAACTATTAGTTAGAGACATAACAACATCCATCATGCAATTATTCTCGGTCAAATAATTTGTTTTTTAATAAAAGTTTAATGTTATTACAATTTGCTTTTTGCCTCTCCTGCACAGTTATGATTTTTGCAGTTACGTCGTTGTCTTCTGAACCGACGACATGTACCTCCGTACAGTCCAAACGACTTTAGGCCAATAAAAACCCTACACTTATTGAAGTCTATTTCAAATAAGTTTCTACAAAAGAAAAATTCTTAGATATAAAGAAGTACACTCTGGCGAATTATTGAATATAGCAGGAGCCTGGGGATCGAACCTGGGGATCGAAGAACGCTTAGTATCGTTAATCCTCCAGATGCCAACTTGCAAGTCGAATCTCGAATCTAGAGGATTCCACGCTTCGTAAATTTTTCAGTAGAGGTACCGTAAAAGGAGGGCTCCTCTCCTCACTCCAAAGGGTGATAGCGAAAGGGTGATGAATCTTGAAAAATCACATAAAAAACGCCTATACAGCGCTCTAATCGTGCAAAAATCAATAAGAATAAAATGGGCTTTTTCCCCAGAAATAATCCGATAGTCCGACTTTATGTAGCAATTGTCTCGTGGCCGGTCACTTCGAAGATCTCAATCCAGAATAAACTCAACAAGGTGCAGAACAATGCATCACCGAAGGTCTTCGCTCTACACCAACGGATGCACTAAATATCATCCTACATCTACTTCCTCTAGACTTAATTACCAAAGAAGTCCCAGTCATCCCAGCCTTGAGACAAAGGGAATCTGGGCAGTGGTCCAGCACAAACATAGGACACGTGTTGATACTGGCTACGGTCAACTCACCTTCCAATACTGACTACTATCAATACTATCAGAAGTCACACATTTACCAAAAAATACTATATTCGCATCCTCTCAAGCCAGGAGTGGAATGAAAGACTTCATCTCATACTTGGGATAATAAACATATTCACAGACGGCTCAAAACTTGAGAGACGCGTAGCAGGAGGAGTTTTCTCCCCAGATCTGGGGATTAAGTACTCTCTCAAACTTTTGGATCATTTCAGCGTTTACAAAGGAGGAGTCTTGACGATACCAGAGGCCGCACTGCAAGACCGTGAAAGGAGCAACACAAATACAGTTAAGCAATACTTAAAGCTCTATGTTTATACTTATATTAACAAAATCGATCGTTGCATGCCGTAGATCCCTTAACGAGTTGGCTAAGGATGTCAGTAGACACATCCTTTGGGTGCCAGGATACCGAATTATCGAAGGTAACAAAGTCGATGAACTGGCTAAAAAGGAAACGACTACCGCCATTCTTCCAGAGCAGGAAGGTGTTGGTTTTTTCTTAGCCATTTTTATACTTTAATGCAGAAAAAAGAGTACTTTTGGGAAAATGCTTGATAGGAACACATGCTCTTAATGTGTTCAACAGTGTCTAAATGAGGTAATATGTTAGAACTGTGGGATAACTAATGGTGCGCGGTTCGGACACACGATTCAACCATTCCTAAACTTCAATCTTACCTTACCTAAACTTCCTTACCTACTTTACCTAACCTCGCGTAACCTTTCATAAACTTCCTTACCTACTTTACCTAACCTCGCGTAACCTTTCCTAAGCTTACATAACCTTGCCTCGCCTTAACTAACTTTACCTAACATTACCTAACCTCACATAACCGTACCTAACCGTGCCTTACATTACCTAACCTCTAACCTTACCTTACCTTACTTTACCTAACCTTACCTTACCTTACCTTACCTTACCTTACCTTACCTTACCTTACCTTACCTTACCTTACCTTACCTTACCTTACCTAACCTTACCTTACCTTACCTTACCTAACCAAACCTTTGATATTCTTTTGAGAAATATGGATTGCTACAGAATAAGATAAAATAGAGCAGGAAGGGTCAAAATTCCCTATCGGGAAAAAAGCACTCCGAAAGGCTTTTTTGAGCTTTTTTTGAGTCAGCTTGATTTTTTCTTTTGCAATTATTTTCTTTTCAGTTTTGCCTGCCTCTAAATGATATTTGGAGAGCTAAAGGTAGTTCTTATTTTAGAGAGAACTGAACTTTTGAAGCTGCTGACATGCTGGTCCGTTGGGTATGTTTTGTTTTATTTCGGTTTTGAAACAGCTCTTCCCGAAATGAACAATAAAATAAGTGCTGACTTTTTGAACCTCAGGCAAGCTGCTGACATGCTGGTCCGTTGGAAAGTTTCTATATTTTACATTTTTCAAGCAAATACTTGAAACTTAAAAACATTAATAAGGTGGTCCAGAAACATTTGTATTAAACACTTAGTTGTGTCTTAGTAGCAAGCATAACACTCATACTCCATTAATATTTTGTTAAATAAGTTTTCAAGACGCACTAAAGAAGTGAGGTTATAAATTTTATAATTAAAAAGCTAATTTTTTAGCCAGCTATCTGTCTACAAATAGACTAATAATAATTATGAAAAAGTTTTCTCATTAAAAAAAAAACAAGTGCTCGAAATAAAGGTACGAGTACCTACTATTCTTTCGTAATGTTTCATAATTCAAAATTTTGTCTAATAAAAACTCATGAATATTTAATGCACGAGGTATACCTAAAAAAAATTCACTGAATGTGCAACAACAAAGTAATTATTTGCACTTAGTTGCTTTAGGTTTGTGGCTGGCAAATAATTTTTTTTTTATTTTGCATTTATAATTTTTTGCTTTTGGTTTCATTTGACCTAATTCACATGCGAAAATGTTATAGAAAGAAAAGCACTTCATTCGAATGGCAAGAAAAACTCTTGTAAAGTGAAAATTATGGCTAAAAATAAAAAATAAAAAATAAAAAAAAATTAAAACAAACACTTAATATGTACAGCATATTTTAAACTAAATATAAAGAAAAACACACTCCATGGCTTAGTAGAAGAAAGCAAAAATGTGAAAAAAATTGGATAAAAAATAAATAAAATAAAAGCAACTAAAAGGCAGCGAAGCGTTCAAGCCGAACGTCCGGTTTCATTATTTTCATGTTGTTGTTCTTGTTGTTGTTGCTGCTGCTGGTATTTTTGCATTTTTTTTTCTTACTTACTCTTTTGTGGTTAAAACGCCGGTTGGTAGCTAGCTAGATACCTGGTTATATTGTTTTTATTCGTTTTATTCTTTATTTTGCTTTTTTGTGGCTTGAATTTCTTTGTTGCTTACGTAAATTAGCAGCAAATTTATTATATCTTGTTATTAACGCAATTGAAATGTTTTTTTCTTTTTGTTCCATAGTTTTGAATTTTAATGTAAGACATTAAATCAGCGCTTAAGCGAAAAACTCTGCTCTACGCACAGCAGATCCTTTCCATTTCGTTCAATTACCACGTTTTGTTTTCCAACTTTTGCCTATTAATTGGCGTTTTTTTTTTTTTGTCTTCTTGCCTCTTCGTCCGAACCAGGCCGCCGTTTTGCTGCAAGGCATGTTTTCATCAAGTGTTTTACCTGCAGCGGCGGCACCTGCTTTTTAACTACCTTTTGGACTAAATCCAATATGGTAGGTTCAGCTAAGTTATTGCTGTTGAAGTGGTTGTTGTTATTGTTGATTTTTTATTATTTTTTTTATAATTCGCGCAGCTGCCAAATTGCTGAAAGTTTTTCGTTGACAGTTGGCTGTGCTGGAAGTGCTTTTATTTAATGGTCCTTCGACGTGACACTAATAGCGCTGCCAGCTTTTTGTAGCTGCCATATACATAGGTATATGACATAAACTTAGTTCAAGTATTTGCCTTTTCATATGCAAATTGCAAGCAAAACTTTTTGTTATGCTCCAATCATGCTTCAGTTCTTATTTTAATGAAAATAGGCACATGTTTAGAAAGTGCAAAATTTTCTTTTCGAAAAATTTTTAAAATTATACACATCCTTGCCAAATTGAAAAGAAAACTGCCATTGTATATAAACCCTTTATAAAGTTCTTTAGAATACATTTTTGTTGAAACTGTTATACAAATTTTTTACTCAACTCTTGTAGTTATTGAGAAGATGCTGAGATTTTATCGTTTAATTTTTTCATTTTAGCCATTTTTATTTAACACCTTTTCCCCAAAAACACCAACCTTTTATGTCCTGACCTAGTATTGAAAATTCTTGTCCATTTCCGTTGTGCAAATGAGTTTAGAACAGCCAATGTTCTTTCATAATTCTAACTTTTTTTTTCATCTCTTCAAGTTGAAAATTACTTTCCTTCCTTTCCGCCTTCCTTCTGGCTATTGCCATTTCATTTTCGTTTCATTGTCCAACAAAATAACATTTTAATTAATTTCCATCCATAGTTTCAGAGCCTACAATGTACAACAAGTGGCTAACAACTACATACTTACATCTGTAAACTTTTTCATTACTCGCACAAACTCATTTCAAGTCAAGAAAATTTAATCATCACTCAATTGAGTAGCCAACATATTAAAAATGTTCTCTTATTTTATTAAACTCTGAGAGCAAGTTAAAGTTTTCTTGTCTTATGTACGAAACATTCATTGAGTGTTAGTCCGTCCGGCGTGGGCAACGCGGAGTAACGTATGGTGAGTGAATATAACATAATACAAAAGCTTACATAAGCAGGTGTTGAACAACGAATGCTTCTCATTCATAATAATAAAAAATTCTGCTCAATGACTATTAAGCAAGTCTTTGAAAAGGCTTATGTAAGACATGTCCTTAATTTAATTGTATCTTAAAAACTGTCGACGGTAGGATACTATAATCTACGGAGGTTTGATGTTGAAAAAACATCGATGATGGCTTGCTCAGAATCGCTTCTCAATCTTTATCTAACAAAACACATCGATTTTGGCCAACATCGTCATCAATACAGAAAACAATGTATGATCACAGGATTAATTGAGTATATTTAATACATGTTTATTAAGGTGGCTTGAAAATAAATTTATTTTTCGACACTTGTATCGTCAAAGCTTGTATCGTCAAGAAGATCTTGAATCCTTAATAATTTCAGAAACGGTCTGCCTGCAGTTTTGAATTGAAAAACAAAAAAACCAATTTTACGTCAAAAATTATCAGTTTTTCGCTGAAACTTTTTATGAAGGCAAAATACCTACCCAACCCTAATTATAGGAATCCAAAACCCGAATTAAAATTTTGTCAAAAATCTGAGCACTTCAAAATTATAATATTCAAAAAACATCAATATCCAACAGTTCAGGGCTTCGAAGACTTTTAATTTGTACCATAGTTTTGGATGATATTTCACCTAAATAAAAGTAGCAGCAAAATACTCAATAATATTTTACAAAAAAAATTGTTTTCAAGTCAAAACCGCTGGTCATGCTGATTTCGAAATCGTTTTGTATTTAACACCATCTCAAAAACAGTTTTCACAACATGAGAGTCGAAAAAATTTGTTCTTTCTGAATAAAACGACTCATCTAAATAACCATATCGTCAGCCTAATTTAATACGATGCACATAAGTCAAAATTATTTACTGTTCAGGACACGAAGAACACTGTTTCTGATATGTACGATATTTATATTCACTCAGAAAAAAGTTTATCGGAATATGATAACAAAGACATCATATTTAGAGAAAAATGGTAGAGACTTTGCTCCAGATAATGCTTTTCTCTAAATGTGATCCTAAAAGTTCCCAAAAAAATTAATAAAAGCTTCCATGAAAAAGAAAAATATATCGGTTTTAGAAAAAAAAGATTATTTTATTTTAAGAAAACATTTGTTTTTATTGAAGAAAATACTTCGCATAGTTAATTTTTTATCAAAATTTAGGAAAAATTTTTCATTTTCAACAAATTTTTCTCTATAAAAAAGAATTTTTTTGTACGAGAAAAATACTTATCATTATTTGAGACATGAAATATTTTCATTTCCCATAAGTGAAGAAATATTCGAAAATGTTAAAATTTATTTTAATTAAAGAACGAAGGTCGATTAAAAAAAATTCGAACTAACATAAACAAACGCCGCGATACGTGTCTTCTAATTTAGCCTCTATTTCCACCCCGCACTCTCAGAATTGACTTAACTTTTGCTAACCAGAATTTGTTCCATAGTGTTATCGAAAGTAAAGAAATTTTTATCGCACAAGATAGGTGTTTTTTTACCTGAATGTTGTTTCAAATGCTCTAACTTCTTTTCTTCATACAAACATTAAAATCTAAAGAAGGGAATGAATGTAGTTCTTATTAATCTACTTAAATCGCAAATCACTTACAAAGAGTTAACATGTTATTAGAAAATATTAGAAATTCCAATATTTCTTGTGGGCTGATTGCAAAAATATTAATTTTGAAAAGGCAGAATCTCTTAGACTGTAACGCGTTTGGTATAATGCAACTTTAAGAAATAATCGGTTAGATGGCGTTGATGTCTCGATGGTGCTTAAATATCTTGCCCCAATTTTTTAATTTTTGACTAGTAGAACCAATCACGTTATTCCAAACTTGAAACGGATTTTTAAGAAAATTTTTAAGTTTAGTTAAATACTTTGTGAAAGCATTCATAAAAAAAGGAAATTCAAAAGCATCGATGACATGTTCGCGCAATCGATTTTTTATCTCCTAACATCGATAACCTTCGAAATCCTTGCCTAGGAATTATTCTAAAAATAACACTATGCGACACCAAAAAAATAACTGCAAAAACAATGGTTTCTGATAGCTATTGGTCCATAAATAGATCTCCCAAAAGATTTTTCTGGCTTAGCTCAAATAGCCGATTTAGATTTAAATTAAATTTCTTTTAATCCTAAAAAGCACAATTTTGATTAAGGACCTTCAGTAAGGTTCTTGTCTTTAGTGAAATTAAATTTTAGAAACAATATTACCCCCTTTATATTCACGAAAGAGGGTCAAAAACTCCTTTAAATTAAACAAAGTAGCATATCTCGGAAACTCTTAGCGATATTATTTTTATTGCTTCTACAAAAAAAAATTGTCATCATAACTTCACACAATACCGAAATCCAAAAAACCTGCCCTTCTATCAAAATTCGACATTGATCTGTTTTTCCCTTAAATATTTGAAAATAATAATTCAGAAATCAAATAGTTTGTTTGTGGTAAGTCTTAAAATGTTAAAGCAACAAGAAAGTTGAAAAAGATAGATAAATTCTTATTAAATATATTTTTAGTTGAATATGTATTTTATTTGTAAATTTCGCGTCATTCATCAAAAATGTTTCGCAATGTCACTTAACAAATTGGCACACATGCCATGATTTGCCCACTCAAGGATAACATCCTTCTTTTGCGGCGTTAAGACACCAACGCATGCCTTCTTCATCGACACTACAGCCACAACCAAAAGCAATTTAATTAAAATACAAGGAAGTAGCACAACACAACAGAAGCGTAAACAGGGCATAAACAAAGTGTAAAAAGTGTGAGTGAAAAATACAAAAATGTTGGACCTTGTATGATGCTAGCATATTGAATGTGTGCTTGTGTGGGAGTTTAATGAAAAAATACAACACGTACGCAGTGTAAAATGTAAAAATTTTCTTAATGCACCAACACTTGCCTTGTATTTTGTTTTTTTTGCGTTTTTTTTTAACGCTTTTTATGTTCTTACTATGTTTCACGAGCCATGAGCCACGAGCTTTACGAGTCACTCATTCACTCACTCTGCACTACTAATATCAGTACCAGGAACGGAAGTCATGGTGGCACTTCCGTTGCTCAAATTGAAAGTGGGTCATAAGGAGCTGACGTTGACGTCAATTGTTGACGTCGTCTACAACAGAGCAACATATGGTAGCCAAGTATGTGTTGGTGTTTATGTGAATTTGTATGGAAATTCTTTAAATTACTCTGATGTATATGAAACCCTTACAAGGAAGCAGAAGCAGCAGCAGAAAAAGAAGAAGATGAAGTGAGTGAGTGTCAAGAGTGTCAAGAAAACCATATTTACAGTTAAGCCGATCTGCATGCATGTGACATTGTAAGGAGTTTCAAGAATCTTAAACGCAAGCTAAATAGTTTAAACAAACATGGAAGGTACTTGAAAAGTTTCTTGTGCATGGCTTCAAGAGTTTGCTTTTGTTTGAGAAAATTTGTTTTAATTAAATTAAAAAAAAAAATTAAGACAATAAATCTCATTCTCAAAATATTATTCAGATCCCTTTGATTTTGTTGTAATATAGACGGTTTTCGTTTTTTTGAAAATAATGCTTCAAAAGCAAAAAAAAATGACAAAGTTAAAAAAAATATATAAAAATAAAAAAAACTCGTGTGTAGCAACGTACACGTGGCAGAAGTGAAACTTCTTTAACAGTAAGAAATAAGAGAGATTTTAGTGTGAAATAGAGAGAGAAAGTATCTGAAAAGAAATTCAATCAATACAAAATGGAATAATAATTTGTTGGTTCAATATTTGCATCCAGGGACCGTACCGAATATGGTTTCTGTCGAAAGTGTCACATATTAACTTTTATCTCTTCATTTTTATTTTTTTCCGACAAAAATAACAGTTTTTTGTGACTTTAAAACACAAATTACTTGATATTTTTGACCGAAAAATTAAAGTCACAGAATAACTGCTATTTTTGACCGATAAAATAAAAGTCAAAAGTAACCTTTATTTTTCCTCGAAATATACTAGGCAAGAAATTAACTTTTAAAGAATCAATTTCAAATTTAAAAGCGACTTAATATTCGTGATGCTGAGGATATTTGTAACATAATGGTATATTTGAAAAAGACTTTCGACAATTTTTTTCACTTGAAAATTGTAAAATAACAGTTATTTTCGGTACTTGTTTTAGTTCAGTTGGTGTTTTAGTTGCTTTCGAATGTCTTCTCAACATTGTTACTTTTTGAATGCTGGATTGCATTTGCATAGTACTCTCTGAAGGAGCCCCCGAAAGCAGAGGCAAATGTTGTTCATTATTACCTCCTGCTTCCTGATCATAATAATTGCTATGTTGATAGAGGGCCTCATAAAGCAGCGAACGTTGATTGTTGAGTGCATCAACTTGTTTGGCTTTAAAATTTTGTTGAGATGCATCAGTGTGTTTTTTGGGGATTGGTTCTTTGTAGATTCACCAAAATACACTGATGTTTCGTAAAAATGCATTTTGAAACTCAGCCGTTGTTGCAATCACCTTACCTGCATCAAAAGTTGCAGACCCAGCTGCGGCTGTATTCATAAGAGCTCTAATTCGCTCTCTAGATTCACTAACGCGTTCTGCTCCTGTTTTAGCTATTTTTCTATTTTTTTTACCGTGCATACTTGTAGGATGAATGTTAATTATGTTATTTTCAGTATGTTACGCGTTCAGTTTTAATAACATTTTGTTTGGCTATTTATCATGTGCCTACGTGGCGTAAAAGTATAGATTCCGTCTCATAAGTAGCGATGTTCGGGGTTCAATTCTCGGCAGCGGCAGTAATTTTTTTTTAATTTTCATATGAATTGAAAACGTTAGCCTAGCGTCACGAAAAAGGACCTTGAAATTTCACTCGCAGCCAAAGAAGTTTCACTTCAAAAATTATTTTTGCTTGCTTAAAAAATGTTAAAAGAAAAAAAAATAAAATGAAATAATATTTTAAAACAATTTAAATAAATAAAAATAAAGAGGAAAATTTAAAGAAAAATAAAATCAAAATGAAAAATTTTTAAGGAATAAAAAACAAATTTCAAATATTTTAAGACAATTCAAATAAAAATTAAAGCGAAAGTTTAAAATAAAATGTAAACAAAACATCAAAAACATATACAAACAATTAATTTTTATTAAATTATATAAACAATTCAAGAGATTCAAATTCAAACTTAAAGAAAAATAAAAAATAAGTAAAAAATTTTATTTAAAATTAAACACCTATAAAAATAAAAAATAAAAAATTAATAAAAAGATTCAAAACTAAACTAAAAAAATTATATATAAACTAAAAATTAAAAAAAAAAAATACATGTGTACAAAAATTTAAATTTAAAAAATGAAATATCAAAAATGAAAATAAATGAAATGAAAATTAAATTAAATTTTAAAATTTTATAAAGTAAATAAATTTAATCAAGTTATTACATTAAATTAAGAAAATTTTAAAATTAAATTTGAAAAAATAACTTGCCGTAGTTATTTGTAAATTTTAAGAAATAAAAATATATGCTAATAAGAAACATCGTAGAATAAAACAACAACAAATTCATAGAAGTAAAAAACTTCAATAAAATATAATAAAAAATGACTTGTCAAATTATATTTGAACAAAAATAAAATATAACAATAAAATTATATAATATATTATTATAATTGTATTATAATATATTATATATATATTATAATTTGTATTTTTAAAAATAAAAACTATAACAATAAAAAATATCGTAGAATTAAAAAAATTAGAAAACAAAAAATTTATAAAAGCAAAAACTAAAAAAAAAAACAAACCAAAATATTAAAAATGCCTAAACATATTAAAAATAAAATAAAAACTAACAAACTCAAAACTAAAGTTGCCAAAAATTCAAAACTTTCAAAAGTACCTAAATTGTGATAAATAAATGGTTTAAAAGCATTAGAAAATAATGAAGTGTTTTAATGATTTTAACAAAAAGAGTTTGTTATTGAAACAATTTTAAAAAATTTCATTAGAAATTTAAAGTGATGATATTGAAAACGTTAAAAAAAAGAAACCAGTACAAAACTTTAAGTTTCTTTTAATTTTAGGTAAAATAAATGACTATTTTTCATACTTTTCTTAAAAAATAAGCTGAAAAAAACTTTTACATATTTTGAAAATCAAAAACATTTTAAAACAAAGTTTTCAGGAAAGTGCGTTTAAAGTTTGTAAAGTTTGAGTACTTAAAGTGAGTTCCTGAATATACCTACAGAATTTCGAGTTCTATCATAGATACTGATATAAACTACTAACTACCCATTCTTGAGACAATCGAGTTTACAATGTTTGAAATATATATACAAGGAAGAAGAATCCTTAGAAGCTCCTTTCAGTCTTCTCAAACCACTTCAAGACAGTCACATTTTTAAATCTCCTATAGAAATTCCCTGGTGCTGACTTAGCAACCCATTTAAATTATTTGGTAATAATCTCAGCAATGCTTGTTATCTTCATGTATGTTGTGTACATAGTTATCTGTTTATGCTTTCTCAAAATTTTCCATAAAAATATGTGACCTTCATTTATTTATCCCAATATTAATAAATTTGCTCGCTGTCAAATTAACAAATATTTGCTCATGCAAACAAATTGAAAAAAATTTTACTAAACATGATGATGATGAAAAATATAACATTTGAAAATGTCTGTCTGTCATGCATGTGTCGAATATTCTTTGCCGCAATATCTAATCTAAACATTTTGCTCTTCTCACTGTTACCGATATGTTTGTTCGTCCATGCATAACAAGCTCATGTCAAAATATTCAACGATACCCTGAGGTATTGAAATGTCATTTCGCTAGTTTTCAAATTATTTCAACATGATGTGTTGCAATTTGTTGTTAGCTAGTTTTTTTTATGTTGTTATATTTGCTGTTATTGCTGCTGTTGATGCAGTTTTCATATGTATTTTGCTACTGGTTGCAATGTGCAATCGATCGTGTCAGTTCAAATGTCAATTTCGTTAGCAACGTATGTGGGTGTTTATTCCTTTAGCACATTTGATATCATTAATCAAGCTTTTAGCGACGGAAGATGAGCAGTTTGTAAAGGCAGTCCTTGAATCTGTTGCACTATTTTTAATTCTGAATGAACTTATTTTTTAACTCTTAATGAACTTATTTTTAATTCTTAAAAATTACTTTCTAACAAAATGCTGACAAAATCATACAGTTTTCAATATTTTTTGTTCAGTTGTTGAAAAGTTTGTACTTCTTGTTCAACAGGCTACAGTTTTTACAACATTTAGAAGATATTTTTTTCAACACCTTCTAGTACAATTTCTTTTTTCACAACTCATTTCCTTAATATTCATTTTGGTGACTTAACATTGCGGTTAATTTTTTTGGTCATTTTTATTATGAATTTCTTGCTTTTTTTATAACTTCTTAGTCATAAACGATTTAAAGTTTATCATTAATATATAATTTCATATCTTAATATATAAAAGACAAGCGTCCTGCTCCGTACCCTATATCGTAAAACATGTTTAGCCTGGACCAGAACCATTTCAAATGTTTGTACTTACTAAACCTTTTGCTCTATATCGTAAAACCTGTTCAGACTGTACCAGAACCTGTTGTAAAATTATCCATATGAAATGTTTGTACTTACTGAACCTTTTGCTCTATATCGTAAAACCTGTTCAGCCTGGACCAGAATCTGTTGTAAAATTATCTATTTGAAATCTTTGTACGTACTTGCTTTTTAGAACCTGTTCAGAATGGACCAGAACCTGTTATTAAATTATGTATTGGAAATCTTTGTACTTTAAGACTATCGTCATTTTCCTCAACTACTATATATCAAACATCATGTCTTGCTATTACAGTGCTTCTTAATTAATAGAACCGCAACCTATTCGGTCTGCATAAACTGAACAGCAATGATTACATTCAGTGACGTTGGTGTCAATTGGAATTGCTAGAATTAAATCACAATGTTCGGTCTTCTGATCCAAGTTTTAGCGATTGTAACTTGAGTAGCAGTTAGGAAATGGAGATGAAGATATCATAGAAATTCCAGATTATTTTGTTTGTAAAGGTTCGCTTATTAACCCTTTTAATGGCTTGCCTAGAATAATCGTGGACAATTTTTTTGAGTTTATATTCCCATCATTTAAGCAATAAAAAGATTAAAAAACATCCCTCTGATTTTTACATGAGCTGCTTTGCTTTTGGCAGGCTGTCTAATATAATGGACAAAACCACGATAACGTTGTATTATAATATTTTAGTTCAACTAAAACAACCGGAGAGAAATGCAAATGCGTTATTTATGCAAATGTTATTATAAAAAAAAAATTATGGTGATCGTGACGTGCAGGTTAAGTGTGGCTTAGTATGCTCGGAGCCCGAGTTCGATCCCCAGTGGCGGCGAAATGTTTTTTCAATAAAAAATTTTTCAGATCGGTCAACACCTCTCTGCAGACAATGGTAAACCTCAGAGAGTAAATAATGCCATGTTAAGCTTCTTGAGAACTAGAACTTTAGCCGTTCGGAGTCGGCATAAAACGTGTAGGTCCAGTTCTCGGTTAATTATTATAAAAAAAAAATTATACTTTGCACACCAATCACAATACTCACTTTATTTGCAAAATTTATTAACACGCGATATAAAAAAATTGAAGGCTACTGTTGGGTATAAAATCGAAAATCTAACTAAGTTAAACGTTATATATCTCCCTAAAATTATTTTTGTCATGTTGGCACAACTTCACTTCATAGCACCAACCTATTTGATTTTAGAAAAAAACTTTGGAAAATTAAAAAAAAAATTTTTCCGAAGTGTCCAATATAATGGACAAGTCCATTAAAATCGTGATCGTGGCGTGCAGGTTAAGTGTGGCTTAGTATGCTCGGAGCCCGAGTTCGATCCCCAGTGGCGGCGAAATGTTTTTTCAATAAAAAATTTTTCAGATTGGTCAACACCTCTCTGCAGACAATGGTAAACCTAAGAGAGTAAATAATGCCATGTTAAGCTTCTTGAGAACAAGAACTTTAGCCGTTCGGAGTCGGCATAAAACGTGTAGGTCCAGTTCTCGGTTAATTATTATAAAAAAAAAAATTATACTTTGCACACCAATCACAATACTCACTTTATTTGCAAAATTTATTAACACGCGATATAAAAAAATTGAAGGCTACTGTTGGGTATAAAATCGAAAATCTAACTAAGTTAAACGTTATATATCTCCCTAAAATTATTTTTGTCATGTTGGCACAACTTCACTTCATAGCACCAACCTATTTGATTTTAGAAAAAAACTTTGGAAAATTAAAAAAAAAATTTTTCCGAAGTGTCCAATATAATGGACAAGTCCATTAAAAGGGTTAAATAGATTTTTGGCGATACTTTGAGTCCGATTAACATCAACCGTTATTCCAAAATTGCTATCCTGTACCCAAAAAATTCCGATGTGAACGAAGTCAACGAGCAAGTTCTAAATATTTTAGTTGGTGACACAGTGAGAGATTTGAGCACGGATTAAATTGAAGACAGTGATGATAACGATAAACAAAATTACCCTGTCGAGTTTTTGAATGAATTTTATCCTTCAGGAATGCCACTGCATAAGTTAAACCTCAAAATTGGAAGTATTATAATACTTCTTCGAAATTTCCATACCAAAAAAGATATCTGTAATGGAAGGTGGTTAGTTTTGAAAAACCTAAAAACTTAATTAATCATCGCATAAGCATTGACAGGTGCACTGGCGAACATTAAATAGTTTTCATACCTACAATTGATTTGGCCCCGACAAACACAGATTTGCCTTTCACTCTCCGAAGGCGACAATTTCCAGTTAAACTGACATTTTCAATGAACATAAATAAATTGCAAGGTTAAATATTGCAAAAAGTAGGAGTTTTTCTAAAAGAACTGGTATTTAGTCATGGGTAGTTTTAGCGGGCTGATGATGTAAAACTAAGCATTATAGATGGCAAGGTACAAGGTTAATTGGTTAAAATTCTAAAGCATGGTTTTCACTATGTCTATTTCAATGGTCAGTTGTTGTCAGTCACATGAAAAATACCAACATGTTGTCATTTTTTTCTGTTTGACAATGGCGAAAAATAGGAAAAACTGATCTCTTCACATGTTTATAGCAGAAATTGCAAAAAAAATGTTATTTATGTGATTTTTTAAACTTTTAAATTTCATGTCAAACAAAAAATGACTAAGTGAAAACCAAGAATAAGAATTTTTTTACTAGAAATGTTGTATGTACGGAAGTTTTATAAAAATAATTTAATAAACATGTTTTCAAATAAAAACCTTTGTATATAAATCCAATAAATTTTTTGTCGCATTTTGTACTCTAAATGGTTCCTTCCCGTCGTAGGACGGGCTTTTACACTAGTTCGTTTAATAACACGTACAACACTCAAGAAATCCCAAGGGGTTTCTCAACGGTTTCTTAAGGTTTTGGGTGTGCTGAATTCGAATCTGAAGTCAGAATTTTCGGGTCTCTCTAGGTTTTCGAGCTACAGGGGAGGCAGAACCCTAACCCCCTACTGTGAAACAAATAAATAAGACTGACCATCATTACTTTTTCAAGAAGAACATTTTTTGCATTGGAAACCATCCCCTCCGACCCCTCCGTATGGGGGCTACCATAAAAATTTTATGATTTTTGTATATATTTTATATGAAAATTTTATTTTATAATTTTTTAAACATTTCATCACAAAAAGGCGTGTTGGATAATATTTAAAATTCTCTGTTTAAATGTTTCATATTTTTTTTTTCATTTTTAAATAAACAAAAATAATTTGTGTGTCCATATTTTTCGACTACTTTGCTCTGTCACCGTTAAGCATGATGGATTTTTGCTCTGCTAAAGTAATTTATGAGCTACTCGTAGCTGTCCAAAGTTCAGTAAACCCCAACAACGCTACTTATATATATATCTAAATATATATCTAAATATATTTCTTTTTCTTAAGCTGCTCACAAAGTGGTTGACAACAATACGTTGTCTATCAACTGACTGACTGACTGCCTGAGTGACTGTATGTCGACTATTTCACTGTCTCTGCATATGTTCCAACAAGTTACTCAAGGAATTTGAGACATTTATGCTTATTTTGCTGATTATTTCTTTGGCTTTTCCTTTTCTGCAAATACTCTATCTACAACGAGCTGTCTCATTAAATATGCACCACTGGGTGCAACAATCCCATCAACGACAATGACAACGCCAACAATAACAGCATTTTCAATGTTGTTATAGCAGTCTTGCTATACTTTAATTCGATGCATTTGATATGTCATGATTTTATCAAAGTGCATTTGAATAATTTATATAATTGAAAAAACAGCAAACCTGGCAAAACGTTTATTTTTTTCTATCTATTTGAAAAACCTATATTTATAGCCAAACAACAAATGATTTGGAAAAATTATTTGAGGTGTGTGCAAATTGAAAAACGTCTATTTGGTTCCATACATTTGTGAAACCTATAAATAATCTTGCCGATTCCAATTTAAACGCATTAATTATCTTAAGCTCTGCTAGTGACATTTTTTAATTTCTTTCTTCTATCCTTGTATCTCTGTTTCGTTGCTGCCTTTCTTTTATCTGCCCCATTATTTCCAACTGAGTTGTTGTTGTTGTTCCATTTTGAAAATTGAAAAAGTCAATCAATATAGATTTATTATCTCTGGCATAAAAGTTTTCAGTTTTCTGTTTAGCTGAATTTTCATTGCAGTCTATTTTTTTTGTCGATTTAAATTTTCTGCAAATTTTCTCCCTCTATTTATACCCACTATCCTTATTATTGGTGCTTTACAAATATTTGCAAAAAATATTTTCCTCGCTTTTTATACGTTTTCTATGGCAGCGATGGAGCCAACTTGATGACAACTAAAACAACAAAATTGTTGTTGTGTCTTGTTTAGTCCTGCTGCTTGGTTGCTTGCTTGCTATTACGTTGTAGGTGTTTCGTATTCGTCCTTCAATTTACCTCCACTGCAGCTTGTCATATTGTTTTTTGTGTTTTTTTTTTTTCAGCAAAAACGGTCCCTCCTTTACAACAGTTGCTTAACTTTTTTACTTCTTTTTTACTGCATTGCAATTTTGTAGAAACTGTTATTTTCTGCTACTTCATGGTAGTTTTGTGTTGTTTATTATAGTTGGCTTACAATGTTGCCGTACTTTTAGTTTTGAACAGTTTTGACAAGTTCAACATTTTTTTTCCACATTTAAACAACATCTACTCGAAAACCATTTCTTATTATACAATATACAATATATCTAGTTACAATATTGCTTAAATTATTTCAGCTTTTCACTCCCGCATTCCCTATGACAATCTTTCTCGTTTATTTAACTTTATTCTGAGTTTTACCTAAAATTTATGTCATTCATAAAATTAAATTAAAAACTGTTGCAGGAGTTTATTCACAACTCTGTAGCTTACTTTAGCGAAATATGGGCATTTCTCATTTTTGTAACTTTCATGACAACATTTCTCAGTTTATTTGTTATATAATATTTCAATGAAGTTTATGAAATTTCGAACTTGTATTTGCTTGGAAAAAAAAATTTTCCAAAAATAGTGACCAAATCTAAGGTCTTCTAACTCCTTAACCTTTAGACCACCAATATTTTGGATATTAAAAATTCGCGAGTTTGTGGAAAAACCCTTCCTTCCCTTAAGCATAGCTATATACGTTTCCATAGCTATGATCCAGGTCGGATCACTATCAGGGCCTATATTATATATAGGCCAAGCGGTAGAAAAAAGTAAACTAACTTTTGTTTCTCCTTTCCGTCGAAAGAACCATTAATAGACAAGTTAAAGTATACACTAGAGCGGTTCAGAAATATATGTGGAAAATTATGGGTTTTTTTTTCGTAGGTGCGTGTTCATTTTCTAAAAGTTTGAGAATAAAAATACTTTAATGCCCAAAAAAATTTTACCTCCTGACAATTGCGCAAATCGTTTCAAGGTCATTTTGGTGCTGTTTTGGACTTATATCATTTTGAATAGAGGACTGCATAAACCCAAAGTTATTTGGAATATATTTTGTTGGAAAATCATCTATTATACTCCAAACATTTTTTTCTTTTTAAACTTTATCTTTACAAAAAATATAAAATAAGAAACAAAGTCGTTGGAACAAAATAAGAATAAATGTAAGAAAAATCTTGTTAACTCTTGATAATACTTGCTAAGAGTTTAATTGCTTTTTCAAAATTCCGCCAAAACATTAAATGCAAAAAAAAAAAATAAAAAAACTCAAAAAATTCTTGGATTTTTAAAAATTATTCCTCAACAAAATATGTCCCATGTGTGTTTCATTATCTCCCCAAAAAAAAAAATTATTCACTTCTGATATCGTTTATGAATCGCTTTCTCGTACATTTCATTTAATAGCAATTATCATGCGCAATTCACTTATAATATCGTGAACGGAAGAAATTCCTCCTTCGTTAACGAGTCGATCAAACCAACAAAAGCAATTCGTGAACGAGTCGCCAAACCTTAGAAAATTAATTCGTTAACGAATTTTCATATTTAAAAGAAGCTATTCGTTAGTTCAAAAAGTTTAAAAAAAAAAATTAAAAAATCTGAAATTTTTATACATTTATTAATTTTACTAGATCTTTCCCCTCAAAAATGACGGGTCCGTTTCCACTTATTCGATTTTAAATTATTCAAATAATAATTTTTAGTTCCAAATACTCATAAAATGCCTCAAAGTAAAAACGGAAACCATAGTAGGTACGACGAAATATGTTTAAAAATATTTTGTAAAACTGAAACTTCCAAAATGAAAAAAAAATATAAAGTTTTTGAAGTTTCAATAAATCACAAAACAGAAAATGCCTAAAAATATGCTCTGAAATTTTTCAAAAAATCAAGCGTTCCGCACTCACATTTTACGGAATTATGTTATAGTAATAATAATAATAATTGTACATATTGTACATTTTATTGTACATTTGAACATTTATTTAATTTTTTTTAAAGGTTTTTATTTTGCTTAAAATTTTGTTTTTAAATCTATCCTTCGCTTATTGAAAAAATTACTTGAACTTTACATCCATAATATTTAAAGCTTCATTTGGGATTTTTTTTTTTTTTTTAATGCACCTGAAAATTCAAATAAACCATTTACTTTTTAAAAATAACTTAAATGGTATTTAAGAAAGAAATTTAAACGGTGCTTTCTTTAAGCATCCATTCAACCTCTGATTCAGACAAAACCAAACTATTCGAAAATAATACGAAAAAACTTTTTACAAGCAATTCATCAACGAATCACCCTTTGCCACAATGTTTACTGGGTCATTATTCAAAACGGTTTTAGTCCTATAACCTTTCAAAATTACTTTAAAATGATTTTCGCAATATCTAGAGTCGAAATTTGTTTGGGTCTTTTGGCATTTTTATTCCCATGAAGCGTAAAAATTTCAGAAAATTATCACGCACCGAAGTATTTTAACATTTCTTAAGTCTTGAGGTCTAAACTTTAGATTCAAAAAGTTAAGGTTGAAAATTATAACTGGCAAACTTTTAGTATGTATTCAGTATTTTATGGTTCTGGCTTATTTTAAAACGGTTTTTCGTACCGAACACTTGACTTATTCAAAAAAATTTTTCTCCAAAAACCTACTTTTTAAACTCCCAAAAAATGGGCAAAAATGTATATAAGATCATTTTAAATGGCATCTTTCGAAGTAATTTTTAATAGCCGGAGATAGATTTTCAAAATTTTTCTAACATAAATGTTGGAAAAACGGACAAAAACAGACAACAAGGGTTCAATAAGACTTGTCTCTTTTCCTTTTTTTAACATTTTTGGAGAATACAAAGTGGGCACGATGTATCCTACATACCCTATTACAATTTCATTAAAATATATCGTTTGATACCTTTATCATCCAAACCAGTTTAGTTGTTACCCCGTGATAGTGGGACATACATACAACGATTACAATGATTTTTATAGAATAGAAGTAAGCATACGAGGCCAGTTTAATGTGTCAGTCCTGTTTTGAATTTCCAACGTAGTAGCTTTAAAAGCAACACTGCTTCTGTTAACTGCCATCTGTTAGAAGACTATTTTCAAATTTTGAATTTAGACGAAAATCAAGAAAGTGACTATCGTGTACTAATCAAGCATTATTTTTTGCGTATTAAAACAAAAAAAAAACAAAAACAAATTGGCCATTTCAGCCCTTGAAAGGACTTTGACCTAGCTTCTTATG
The DNA here is from genome assembly GCA_958299015.1 of Tetanocera ferruginea. NCBI lineage: Eukaryota > Metazoa > Arthropoda > Insecta > Diptera > Sciomyzidae > Tetanocera > Tetanocera ferruginea. The sequence continues at coordinate 158,855,366 of OY282641.1, forward strand.
ATAAATTGTGTTGTGTGTGTTATTAAATGTTTGCACACAATTGACCGAGAACTGGACCTACATGTTTTATGCCGACTCCGAACGGCTAAAGTTCATGTTCTCAAGAAGCTTTACATGGCATTATTTACCCTCTGAGGTTTGCCATTGTCTCCAGAGAGGTGGTGACCGATCAGAAAAATTTTTTTTAAAAAAAAAACTTTTCGCTGCGGCTGGGGATCGAACCCGGGCTCCGAGCATGCTAAGCCACATACTTAACCTGCATGCCACGGTCACCACTAATTAAAACAAATCAACGAAAATACAGAAAATTTTTATAAATACTAGGGGGCCTCAGCATCAGAGATTCATACCGATATTGAGTCATTGCTTGATTAAGACAAGAAAAAGTATTAGTAGACTTAAGTCAAAGAAGAACTTGCAATCATATCCACTCATACTGCTTCCCGCAAGGTACCCATGGCAACAAAGAATAAGTTCTTCTGATATGAACCGATGAAATGCTTAGGTTTCTCATTAAGTCAATGGATGTATTGTGCTATACCGTAATGACTCAACAGCAATAAACACCAAGAGGTCAGTGGGGCGACTTAAGTACTAGAGTCACTTTGAGTACCATTGTAAATATTCAGCAACACGTCTGATAAAAAAGGTGATAAAAACAACAAAAACGTAACAACCCAGTCATAACACAAAAAAGAATATTCAACTCACTCATACTTTTTTTAACTCTATAATGAACTAGTGAGTCACATCAGATAATTCAACCACAAGCAAACGAGTGATAAGATGCCGACACACATGAGTGTGCGAGTGCTATGAGTATTTTTTGGTTTTTGTGGGAATGAGTCAAAGTACAAAGTATTTTATTGCGTTGGTATGAGTACACATTTGCACCAATAGTCTTGGATTTTCACTACGAGCTGCTACCCCATCCTTCATATTCTCTAGATTTAGCTCCAGCGTCTATTTCCTGTTTTTAATACTGAAAAAATGCATTGGCGGTAAGAGATCTGGGTCGAATTTGTTCGAGGAGGTCAAATGAAACAAACGCCTATTTTGAGGACCTTTATAAAATACATTATGTGGAAAGAAAAAATTTGTTAAAAGCTGGAATAAATTTTTCGAGAAATAATACATTTTTTTCGAAAAAAATATCTTGTATTCAATGAGTCACTGGCTTATCAAACTGCCCACGTACAGTTCTACATTTCACTTTTTTGCAATGTTATAGTACTAGAGCTCGACAGTGGCCGAATCTCGACCTTTTCACATACATTCTCTGTTGATTCGATACAAAAAAATATGAAAAACAAGTTTTCTTCACAAAAATTTGCCAAAAAAAAAAATATATTAAAAGTAGTCGATGCACTCCTTCTCCGCACTTTGGTTCATTTCAAAAAAAAAATTATCAAATTCATTTGAGAAACACGGGCGAAAATGGTTCTTAACCATATGAAAATATGACGTTTCGAAAAGTTGAAGCCAAAACTTGTTTAGAGTGCTAAGTTCCAGCTCTTCTTCTTTCATACCCAGAAGGCATTCTTTTAACATTTGCATGTCATTGGAAGGAATGATTTCCGTAGTCTTCTCTAGAGTGCTTTTAAAATTTTTCAATGGAAGCTTTCGTTGAGGCCTTCAATCAAGAGGTATTTTCCAGGAAAACGCTAAGAAGGCATACCATCATTCAGAAGATATAAGACAAAATGCTAATAAGAAAATATTTAAGCATTGGCTAGCACAAGCCAAGCATGCAATACATGGAAGTATTCTTGGAAGCTATTCAAATAGCCTTTTAGAAGTTTATGTGAATGCCTCCTGAAAGCACTTATAGATTAGGCTGAGGAGAAGCACAATTGGGTTTTTGTATCTAAGAATATACCTCAGCAGTGTATCTAGGAATACATCTCAAGTTTGTACCAAAAATTTAGCTGGTAACATCTAGATACCTTGTATCAAAACAATTGACGACTTAAAGTCTGTTAAATTGTTTTTAATAGTGCTTTATGCATAATTTTTAGGATGTTTTTGCTACTTATTTTGAAAAATTTCCTACAAATGATCAAAATGCAAATTGAATTGCCGTTTGTTTTGGTACAAGCCATTTAACATGTGTAGAATGTTCTAAGTATGGCGTAAAAACTATAGACCGGTGAAAATTAGAATTTGAGGGAAGTAATGCCATCAACTACAACTATAACTACAACTAAATTTAAAAAAATTAAAAGTATAGAACCATGCTCAAGATCAGAATTCGAACTCGAACTGGGTGGCAGGCAAGCCCGCTACCACGTACAATCGCGAATCTGTCAACGTTTATCGAATAAAAGTTGTTGTGTTTTTTAAAAAAAAAGACTCATGCAGCACGGTGTTTTGACAAATTTGACTTTTGAGTTAAGCTCATCTTGGTTTTCTAAAATAAATATACATACGTGTTTATCTCTTGAAAAGTGAATGTAAAATCTTTTTGCCTCAGCTGCAAGTCGAACCCACGTCTCCAAGCGTTTGTTTTCATAATGAAGCAAATAAAGCAGATACAAAATGACAACTGCGATAGGCTAGTGAATAACGTAGACGACTGGCATCCGGGAAACCTGGGTACGATTCCTGAACATGTATATTTTTTTTTTAACCACAGAGACTACTGATGAGCCGAAGTAGCGTCCGATGAAACCATGGTCTAGTCTGCTCGGTTCTTTTGCAAAGAATTTTTGTTGTTGCAGCAAGTCTGTTACTTCATGAATTATTTGGCATTAAGCTCTAAGTATAATTCTTAAAGAATATGTTTTTTAAGAATTTTAAACTTAAATAATTTTTTTTCTTTATAACAAATAATAATCTTATAATCTTTTATCATAATAATCGATTTGCGTAAGACACGAATATATTAAAAAAATTTCATTTCGAAAAAAAAAAATTACTAAAATTATTTGAAAACGATTTGCTAAGCTTGAAGTTCTCGCTTCGGTAGTTAATCGATTATGATAACAAATCTCGTTTCGAGAATGAAATGTGCATTTCTCCCGCCCTCGGGTGCAATAGCAAAACGTTTTCGAACTTCGTTTTCGAAAAAAAATTCCGAGATCTCGGATTCACCTCGAATTCGAGGCAAATTCATTTGGTTCATTAGGAAATTATTGAATTATCCTTACCGTAGGTTCTATTGAATACATTTTTTCTCAACCGAATTTGTTGTAATATAAAATTACTCTTACAAACGTACGATATATGTTATCGATATTCTTTATTTGTGCAATATATTTTTTTTTAATAAATTTAAAATCTCAAGAAAGCTATTTACTTATGGCAATGCATATGCAAAGTATTTTAAAAATATGTTATCTACTGCATTAAAACTTTTGCAAAATAATGCTGTTTCCAGCGCAAAATTTTCTTATTTAAAAGTTCCCTCAAGAATATCGCCAATTTTATCGTTAAATAGCAAAAGTTTGAAATGGAAATATTATCCAATTTATTAGCGTTTCCCTGCGATATGCTTTGCGCCTTCCGGAAATAAGCAGCTGCTGTTGGGTGTGTGTGTGTTTGTGCGCGCTTCGCAACTGAAGCAAACTTGTTGAAACTGCTATGCGGCTGCCTCGTGGCTGGTAGCACAACGTGTAAATCATGCAATCTTAACCCGCATGCATTTATTTTTATAGCACCGCCGACGCTTCCGCCACAGGTGGCTTTTCTCGCATAGCTGCTAGCGGAGGGAAGAGCAAACTTTATTGTTGATGCTGATAGATTTTCTCAATATTTTTAAAAATATTATAAAATACTATTTTATTACTCTTCTTTCATTTACTTATATTCTTTTTACTTTCTTTCGTTACAGACGCGGCTTGACGCCACCACATCGCGTCAAATCGATATCCATGGCCACCTTTGCACAAGAAGAAATTGATTTTCTCAAAGCACACGGCAATGATTTGTGCGCCAAAACCTGGTTAGGGCTTTGGGATCCCAAGCGCGCCGTGCATCAAGATCATCGTGAGCTGATGATTGATAAGTACGAACGTAAACGTTATTATCTGGAACCAGCTAGTCCACTTAAATCGTTAACCAATGCGGCATCGTTGAAAACTGGCGGCAACAGCACCAACAAAAACTCTACTTCATCCTCGTCACTCCCACAGCAATCACTTACAAATGGTTATGGTGGCAATCATAGCACCAATACCAACGTCAACAGCAACAATAACCATAGCAGTGCCATCAACATTAACGGCAGCAGCAAACAGCCGGGCGGCATCGATAGCAGTTTTCAAAATATTACGCTTACGCCACCAACTTCACAGCGTACCACACAGAATGGTCTACATAAATCAGCGACATCATCGTCGGCAATTAGTCGGCCGCAGAATGGTTACCATCACCAGCAGCAGCAGCAGCAGCAGCAACACGATGCCTTCATGACACACAATGGCTTCAATGGCAATGGACTGCATGGCCTGAATGTCTCTATTGGCTCTGGCTCCGCCTCTACAGGTGCCCTTTCCGATACCAGCAGCTGTGCTAGCAATGGTTTTGGTCCTGATGCTGATTTTGTTGCCGACTTTGGTTCTGCTAATATATTCGATGCCACATCGGCAGGTTCGGTGGGTTCACCGGCTGTTTCCTCGGCTTCATCGGTGGCATCATCGAATGGTTATGCCAAAATACAACCTATTAAAGCGGCTCAATTCATGATGAATGGCAATGCGTTGGCGGTAAGTGCTAGAAATCAACATAATGTTAATGGCACGAACAATAACAACAACGCACATCACACCAATGGACACAGCAACAATAACACTGAAAATTTCGCCGATTTCGATCATGCACCCATTTATAATGCTGCCGGTAAGTTTGAGTGTCTTGATTTTATAATTATAAGTTTCTTCTTTTTTATGTATCTACGTGGCCTTCCTTTCTTTCTTTCTTTCTTTCTCTAATTTTCTCTATACTTCTGCTTCTATTTTTGTATGTGTTTTTGTGTTGACCTTCTATTTCCTGCTATAATAATTTTCGATTATTATCCTTTTATTCGATATTCCTTCTTGTAATGTCCCTGTAGAGCTAGTTTATCTGTTTGAAACAACTTGCTATAGCGACTTTTTTATCCTTTTTATTTTAAGTTATTTGAACTTATAGAGTCAAAAACTTTCAGCTTAACTGTTTGTTAATTCGGCGTTGATCTATGACCAACTTTTAAAAAGGTTACATATTCAACAGCTTTAAAGGAAGCTTTAGTAAATGGCTTGCATGTCTGATAAGAAGAGCAGTAGAGAAAAGGCAGCTAATAAGATATAAAGTAATGCATTGATTGTTTTTGGGTAGCTGGCTTATAGAAAGCATTAAGATCGGCCGTTCGTTACATAAGAGTAACATCCTGTAGGAGATGCCCTGGCTTTTATTGTATATGGCGTAACTAGAGAAGTAAGTTCTTTACAATCCGCAACCCCACATGTTGAACGAACCGAGTCAAGACATGAATGAGACTGCATTAAGATGTCTTCAACGGTCAAAACCATACAAATGGCGCCCAGTCGTTTCAAACCAACCTTTCCAGGGTATTACGAGTTATGCCTCGGAAGACCTTTCTTTGTACTTTTTTAAACTATAAGTGCGATTGAAAAATATTAAACAAAAAAGGTTGTCGGTACTGAAAACGCCACCATCTCAGTTACAGCTAGTGTTGTCATTGGTCCAGTCAGCGTAGGAATGAATACGATTTAGCTAAACGAAAATGTAGGTTCCTTAGAGGTTCTGAAACTAACACTGACGATAATGTGGGTGACGGATGAATTTGATGGTATAAAGTGGTAGACCGGATTGGGTTATATTTATCTGCAGAGATAGGTCCCAAAAAGATTGATTTCCAGCAAAACCTTTAAGCCATAAAAAGAGGTAGACATGCCTAAATAACATATCAAGAGAAATTTGATCTCGCCACCAACGTCCTCAGTTCGATTGATTGTCAAAATGTTGAACTTAGAGTTGGATACTGCAGATATTAGAGAAAGTTCCCGTAGCTCTTATTCCAAAAATTTGTTATGATTTTTGGAGTTTACTCCTTTAGAATCGATTTGCATATAAAGAAATTATATTAGGGGGTAAAGTCAAATTTTCAACTATTTTTCGTTACGTTTGAATTTTCAACTATTTTTTGCGTTATGGTTGAATTTTCAACTTTTTTTCGTTACGTTTGAATTTTCAACTATTTTTGCGTTATGCTTGGCCAATCGAATGCAATGGAATTATCAAGGTTACAGGCAGATCATTGGCACTTTAATGGATTCCATGGAGAATTTGGACACAAGTGGATGATTCTATGGCCATTCGGATGCAATGGGATTATCAAGGTCACAGGCGGGTCATTAGCACTTTAATGGATTCCATGGATTCCATGGAGGTGACAGGGGAGTCATTGGAACTTTTATTGGTTGAAGCAACATTTGGAACAAAATGGATGATTCTATGGCCAATCGGATGCAATGGGATTATCTGAGGTCATAGGCGGGTCATTGGAACTTTTATGGGTTCCATGGAACATTTGGACCAAAATGGGTGATTCTATGGCCAATCGGATGCAATGGGATTACCTGAGGTCACAGGCGGGTCATTGGAACTTTTATGGGTTCCATGGAACATTTGGACCAAAATGGGTGATTCTATGGCCAATCGGATGCAATGGGATGATCTGAGGTCATAGGCGGGTCATTGGAACTTTTATGGGTTCCATGGAACATTTGGACCAAAATGGGTGATTCTATGGCCAATCGGATGCAATGGGATTATCTGAGGTCATAGGCGGGTCATTGGAACTTTTATGGGTTCCATGGAACATTTGGACCAAAATGGGTGATTCTATGGCCAATCGGATGCAATGGGATTATGTGAGGTCACAGGCGGGTCATTGTGTCTTTTGTAGGTTCCAAGGAACATTTCGACCAAAATGGATGATTCTATGGCCAATCGGATGCAATGGGATTATCTGAGGTCATAGGCGGGTCATTGGAACTTTTATGGGTTCCATGGAACATTTGAACCAAAATGGGTGATTCTATGGCCAATCGGATGTAATGGGATTATCTGAGGTCATAGGCGGGTCATTGGAACTTTTATGGGTTTCATGGAACATTTGGACCAAAATGGGTGATTCTATGGCCAATCGGATGCAATGGGATTATCTGAGGTCATAGGCGGGTCATTGGAACTTTTATGGGTTCCATGGAACATTTGGACCAAAATGGGTGATTCTATGGCCAATCGGATGCAATGGGATTATCTGAGGTCACAGGCGGGTCATTGGAACTTTTATGGGTTCCATAGAATATTTGGAACAAAATGGGTGATTCAATGGCCAATCGGATGCAATGGGATTATCTGAGGTCACAGGCGGGTCATGTGAATTTTTATGGGTTCCATGGAACATTTGGACTAAAATGGGTGATTCGATGGCCAATCGGATGCAATGGGATTATCTGAGGTCACAGGCGGGTCATTGGAACTTTTATGGGTTCCATAGAATATTTGGAACAAAATGGGTGATTCAATGGCCAATCGGATGCAATGGGATTATCTGAGGTCACAGGCGGGTCATGTGAATTTTTATGGGTTCCATGGAACATTTAGACCAAAATGGATGATTCCATGGCCAATCGGGTGCAATGGGATTACCTGAGGTCTCAGGCGGGTCATTGGAACTTTTATGGGTTCCATGGAACATTTGGACCAAAATGGATGATTTTATGACCAATCGGATGCAATGGGATTATTTGAGGTCACAGGCAGGTCATTGGAACTTTTATGGGTTCCATGGAACATTTGGACCAAAATGGGTGATTCTATGGCCAATCGGATGCAATGGGATTATCTGAGGTCAGAGATGGGTCATTGGAACTTTTATGGGTTCCATGGAACATTTCTACCAAAATGGATGATTCTATGGCCAATCGGATGCAATGGGATTATCTGAGGTCAGAGATGGGTTATTGGAACTTTTATGGGTTCCATGGAACATTTGGACCAAAATGGGTGATTCTATGGCCAATCGGATGCAATGGGATTATCTGAGGTCATAGGCGGGTCATTGGAACTTTTATGGGTTCCATGGAACATTTGGACCAAAATGGGTGATTCTATGGCCAATCGGATGCAATGGGATTATCTGAGGTCATAGGCGGGTCATTGGAACTTCTATGGGTTCCATGGAACATTTGGACCAATATGGGTGATTCTATGGCCAATCGGATGCAATGGGATTATCTGAGGTCATAGGCGGGTCATTGGAACTTTTATGGGTTCCATGGAACATTTGGACCAAAATGGATGATTCTATGGCCAAACGGATGCAATGGGATTATCTGAGGTCATAGGCGGGTCATTGGAACTTCTATGGGTTCCATGGAACATTTGGACCAAAATGGGTGATTCTATGGCCAATCGGATGCAATGGGATTATCTGAGGTCATAGGCGGGTCATTGGAACTTTTATGGGTTCCATGGAACATTTGGACCAAAATGGATGATTCTATGGCCAAACGGATGCAATGGGATTATCTGACATCATAGACGGGTCATTGGAACTTTTATGGGTTCCATGGAACATTTGGACCAAAATGGGTGATTCTATGGCCAATCGGATGCAATGGGATTATGTGAGGTCACAGGCGGGTCATTGTGTCTTTTGTAGGTTCCAAGGAACATTTCGACCAAAATGGATGATTCTATGGCCAATCGGATGCAATGGGATTATCTGAGGTCATAGGCGGGTCATTGGAACTTTTATGGGTTCCATGGAACATTTGAACCAAAATGGGTGATTCTATGGCCAATCGGATGTAATGGGATTATCTGAGGTCATAGGCGGGTCATTGGAACTTTTATGGGTTTCATGGAACATTTGGACCAAAATGGGTGATTCTATGGCCAATCGGATGCAATGGGATTATCTGAGGTCATAGGCGGGTCATTGGAACTTTTATGGGTTCCATGGAACATTTGGACCAAAATGGGTGATTCTATGGCCAATCGGATGCAATGGGATTATCTGAGGTCAGAGATGGGTCATTGGAACTTTTATGGGTTCCATGGAACATTTGGACCAAAATGGGTGATTCTATAGCCAATCGGATGTAATGGGTTTATCTGAGGTCATAGGCGGGTCATTGGAACTTTTATGGGTTCCATGGAACATTTGGACCAAAATGGGTGATTCTATGGCCAATCGGATGCAATTGGATTATCTGAGGTCATAGGCGGGTCATTGGAACTTTTATGGGTTCCATGGAACATTTGGACCAAAATGGGTGATTCTATGGCCAATCGGATGCAATGGGATTATCTGAGGTCATAGGCGGGTCATTGGAACTTTTATGGGTTCCATGGAACATTTGGACCAAAATGGGTGATTCTATGGCCAATCGGATGCAATGGGATTATCTGAGGTCATAGGCGGGTCATTGGAACTTTTATGGGTTCCATGGAACATTTGGACCAAATTGGGTGATTCTATGGCCAATCGGATGCAATGAGATTATCTGAGGTCATAGGCGGGTCAATGGAACTTTTATGGGTTCCATGGAACATTTGGACCAAAATGGGTGATTCTATGGCCAATCGGATGCAATGGGATTATCTGAGGTCAGAGATGGGTCATTGGAACTTTTATGGGTTCCATGGAACATTTCTACCAAAATGGATGATTCTATGGCCAATCGGATGGGATTATCTGAGGTCATAGGCGGGTCATTGGAACTTTTATGGGTTCCATGGAACATTTGGACCAAAATGGGTGATTCTATGGCCAATCGGATGCAATGGGATTATCTGAGGTCAGAGATGGGTCATTGGAACTTTTATGGGTTCCATGGAACATTTGGACCAAAATGGGTGATTCTATGGCCAATCGGATGCAATGGGATTATCTGAGGTCATAGGCGGGTCATTGGAACTTTTATGGGTTCCATGGAACATTTGGACCAAAATGGGTGATTCTATGGCCAATCGGATGCAATGGGATTATCTGAGGTCAGAGATGGGTCATTGGAACTTTTATGGGTTCCATGGAACATTTGGACCAAAATGGGTGATTCTATGGCCAATCGGATGCAATGGGATTATCTGAGGTCATAGGCGGGTCATTGGAACTTTTATGGGTTCCATGGAACATTTGGACCAAAATGGGTGATTCTATGGCCAATCGGATGCAATGGGATTATCTGAGGTCAGAGATGGGTCATTGGAACTTTTATGGGTTCCATGGAACATTTGGACCAAAATGGGTGATTCTATGGCCAATCGGATGCAATGGGATTATCTGAGGTCATAGGCGGGTCATTGGAACTTTTATGGGTTCCATGGAACATTTGGACCAAAATGGGTGATTCTATGGCCAATCGGATGCAATGGGATTATCTGAGGTCAGAGATGGGTCATTGGAACTTTTATGGGTTCCATGGAACATTTGGACCAAAATGGGTGATTCTATGGCCAATCGGATGCAATGGGATTATCTGAGGTCATAGGCGGGTCATTGGAACTTTTATGGGTTCCATGGAACATTTGGACCAAAATGGGTGATTCTATGGACAATCGGATGCAATGGGATTATCTGAGGTCATAGGCGGGTCATTGGAACTTTTATGGGTTCCATGGAACATTTGGACCAAAATGGGTGATTCTATGGCCAATCGGATGCAATGGGATTATCTGAGGTCAGAGATGGGTCATTGGAACTTTTATGGGTTCCATGGAACATTTGGACCAAAATGGGTGATTCTATGGCCAATCGGATGCAATGGGATTATCTGAGGTCATAGGCGGGTCATTGGAACTTTTATGGGTTCCATGGAACATTTGGACCAAAATGGGTGATTCTATGGCCAATCGGATGCAATGGGATTATCTGAGGTCAGAGATGGGTTATTGGAACTTTTATGGGTTCCATGGAACATTTCTACCAAAATGGATGATTCTATGGCCAATCGGATGCAATGGGATTATCTGAGGTCATAGGCGGGTCATTGGAACTTTTATGGGTTCCATGGAACATTTGGACCAAAATGGGTGATTCTATGGACAATCGGATGCAATGGGATTATCTGAGGTCATAGGCGGGTCATTGGAACTTTTATGGGTTCCATGGAACATTTGGACCAAAATGGGTGATTCTATGGCCAATCGGATGCAATGGGATTATCTGAGGTCAGAGATGGGTCATTGGAACTTTTATGGGTTCCATGGAACATTTGGACCAAAATGGGTGATTCTATGGCCAATCGGATGCAATGGGATTATCTGAGGTCATAGGCGGGTCATTGGAACTTTTATGGGTTCCATGGAACATTTGGACCAAAATGGGTGATTCTATGGCCAATCGGATGCAATGGGATTATCTGAGGTCATAGGCGGGTCATTGGAACTTTTATGGGTTCCATGGAACATTTGGACCAAAATGGGTGATTCTATGGCCAATCGGATGCAATGGGATTATCTGAGGTCAGAGATGGGTTATTCTAACTTTTATGGGTTCCATGGAACATTTCTACCAAAATGGATGATTCTATGGCCAATCGGATGCAATGGGATTATCTGAGGTCATAGGCGGGTCATTGGAACTTTTATGGGTTCCATGGAACATTTGGACCAAAATGGGTGATTCTATGGCCAATCGGATGCAATGGGATTATCTGAGGTCATAGGCGGGTCATTGGAACTTTTATGGGTTCCATGGAACATTTGGACCAAAATGGATGATTCTATGGCCAAACGGATGCAATGGGATTATCTGAGGTCATAGGCGGGTCATTGGAACTTTTATGGGTTCCATGGAACATTTGGACCAAAATGGGTGATTCTATGGCCAATCGGATGCAATGAGATTATCTGAGGTCATAGGCGGGTCATTGGAACTTTTATGGGTTCCATGGAACATTTGGACCAAAATGGGTGATTCTATGGCCAATCGGATGCAATGGGATTATCTGAGGTCAGAGATGGGTTATTGGAACTTTTATGGGTTCCATGGAACATTTGGACCAAAATGGGTGATTCTATGGACAATCGGATGCAATGGGATTATCTGAGGTCATAGGCGGGTCATTGGAACTTTTATGGGTTCCATGGAACATTTGGACCAAAATGGGTGATTCTATGGCCAATCGGATGCAATGGGATTATCTGAGGTCAGAGATGGGTCATTGGAACTTTTATGGGTTCCATGGAACATTTGGACCAAAATGGGTGATTCTATGGCCAATCGGATGTAATGGGATTATCTGAGGTCATAGGCGGGTCATTGGAACTTTTATGGGTTCCATGGAACATTTGGACCAAAATGGGTGATTCTATGGCCAATCGGATGCAATGGGATTATCTGAGGTCATAGGCGGGTCATTGGAACTTTTATGGGTTCCATGGAACATTTGGACCAAAATGGGTGATTCTATGGCCAATCGGATGCAATGGGATTATCTGAGGTCAGAGATGGGTCATTGGAACTTTTATGGGTTCCATGGAACATTTGGACCAAAATGGGTGATTCTATGGCCAATCGGATGTAATGGGATTATCTGAGGTCATAGGCGGGTCATTGGAACTTTTATGGGTTCCATGGAACATTTGGACCAAAATGGGTGATTCTATGGCCAATCGGATGCAATGGGATTATCTGAGGTCATAGGCGGGTCATTGGAACTTTTATGGGTTCCATGGAACATTTGGACCAAAATGGGTGATTCTATGGCCAATCGGATGCAATAGGATTATCTGAGGTCAGAGATGGGTCATTGGAACTTTTATGGGTTCCATGGAACATTTGGACCAAAATGGGTGATTCTATGGCCAATCGGATGCAATGGGATTATCTGAGGTCATAGGCGGGTCATTGGAACTTTTATGGGTTCCATGGAACATTTGGACCAAAATGGGTGATTCTATGGCCAATCGGATGCAATGGGATTATCTGAGGTCATAGGCGGGTCATTGGAACTTTTATGGGTTCCATGGAAAATTTGGACCAAAATGGGTGATTCTATGGCCAATCGGATGCAATGGGATTATCTGAGGTCAGAGATGGGTTATTGGAACTTTTATGGGTTCCATGGAACATTTCTACCAAAATGGATGATTCTATGGCCAATCGGATGCAATGGGATTATCTGAGGTCATAGGCGGGTCATTGGAACTTTTATGGGTTCCATGGAACATTTGGACCAAAATGGGTGATTCTATGGCCAATCGGATGCAATGGGATTATCTGAGGTCATAGGCGGGTCATTGGAACTTTTATGGGTTCCATGGAACATTTGGACCAAAATGGATGATTCTATGGCCAAACGGATGCAATGGGATTATCTGAGGTCATAGGCGGGTCATTGGAACTTTTATGGGTTCCATGGAACATTTGGACCAAAATGGGTGATTCTATGGCCAATCGGATGCAATGAGATTATCTGAGGTCATAGGCGGGTCATTGGAACTTTTATGGGTTCCATGGAACATTTGGACCAAAATGGGTGATTCTATGGCCAATCGGATGCAATGGGATTATCTGAGGTCAGAGATGGGTTATTGGAACTTTTATGGGTTCCATGGAACATTTGGACCAAAATGGGTGATTCTATGGACAATCGGATGCAATGGGATTATCTGAGGTCATAGGCGGGTCATTGGAACTTTTATGGGTTCCATGGAACATTTGGACCAAAATGGGTGATTCTATGGCCAATCGGATGCAATGGGATTATCTGAGGTCAGAGATGGGTCATTGGAACTTTTATGGGTTCCATGGAACATTTGGACCAAAATGGGTGATTCTATGGCCAATCGGATGTAATGGGATTATCTGAGGTCATAGGCGGGTCATTGGAACTTTTATGGGTTCCATGGAACATTTGGACCAAAATGGGTGATTCTATGGCCAATCGGATGCAATGGGATTATCTGAGGTCATAGGCGGGTCATTGGAACTTTTATGGGTTCCATGGAACATTTGGACCAAAATGGGTGATTCTATGGCCAATCGGATGCAATGGGATTATCTGAGGTCAGAGATGGGTCATTGGAACTTTTATGGGTTCCATGGAACATTTGGACCAAAATGGGTGATTCTATGGCCAATCGGATGTAATGGGATTATCTGAGGTCATAGGCGGGTCATTGGAACTTTTATGGGTTCCATGGAACATTTGGACCAAAATGGGTGATTCTATGGCCAATCGGATGCAATGGGATTATCTGAGGTCATAGGCGGGTCATTGGAACTTTTATGGGTTCCATGGAACATTTGGACCAAAATGGGTGATTCTATGGCCAATCGGATGCAATGGGATTATCTGAGGTCAGAGATGGGTCATTGGAACTTTTATGGGTTCCATGGAACATTTGGACCAAAATGGGTGATTCTATGGCCAATCGGATGCAATGGGATTATCTGAGGTCATAGGCGGGTCATTGGAACTTTTATGGGTTCCATGGAACATTTGGACCAAAATGGGTGATTCTATGGCCAATCGGATGCAATGGGATTATCTGAGGTCAGAGATGGGTCATTGGAACTTTTATGGGTTCCATGGAACATTTGGACCAAAATGGGTGATTCTATGGCCAATCGGATGCAATGGGATTATCTGAGGTCATAGGCGGGTCATTGGAACTTTTATGGGTTCCATGGAACATTTGGACCAAAATGGGTGATTCTATGGCCAATCGGATGCAATAGGATTATCTGAGGTCAGAGATGGGTCATTGGAACTTTTATGGGTTCCATGGAACATTTGGACCAAAATGGGTGATTCTATGGCCAATCGGATGCAATGGGATTATCTGAGGTCATAGGCGGGTCATTGGAACTTTTATGGGTTCCATGGAACATTTGGACCAAAATGGGTGATTCTATGGCCAATCGGATGCAATGAGATTATCTGAGGTCATAGGCGGGTCATTGGAACTTTTATGGGTTCCATGGAACATTTGGACCAAAATGGGTGATTCTATGGCCAATCGGATGCAATGGGATTATCTGAGGTCAGAGATGGGTTATTGGAACTTTTATGGGTTCCATGGAACATTTCTACCAAAATGGATGATTCTATGGCCAATCGGATGCAATGGGATTATCTGAGGTCATAGGCGGGTCATTGGAACTTTTATGGGTTCCATGGAACATTTGGACCAAAATGGGTGATTCTATGGCCAATCGGATGCAATGGGATTATCTGAGGTCATAGGCGGGTCATTGGAACTTTTATGGGTTCCATGGAACATTTGGACCAAAATGGGTGATTCTATGGCCAATCGGATGCAATGGGATTATCTGAGGTCATAGGCGGGTCATTGGAACTTTTATGGGTTCCATGGAACATTTGGACCAAAATGGGTGATTCTATGGCCAATCGGATGCAATGGGATTATCTGAGGTCATAGGCGGGTCATTGGAACTTTTATGGGTTCCATGGAACATTTGGACCAAAATGGGTGATTCTATGGCCAATCGGATGCAATGGGATTATCTGAGGTCAGAGATGGGTCATTGGAACTTTTATGGGGTCCATGGAACATTTGGACCAAAATGGGTGATTCTATGGCCAATCGGATGCAATGGGATTATCTGAGGTCATAGGCGGGTCATTGGAACTTTTATGGGTTCCATGGAACATTTGGACCAAAATGGGTGATTCTATGGCCAATCGGATGCAATGGGATTATCTGAGGTCAGAGATGGGTCATTGGAACTTTTATGGGTTCCATGGAACATTTGGACCAAAATGGGTGATTCTATGGCCAATCGGATGTAATGGGATTATCTGAGGTCATAGGCGGGTCATTGGAACTTTTATGGGTTCCATGGAACATTTGGACCAAAATGGGTGATTCTATGGCCAATCGGATGCAATGGGATTATCTGAGGTCATAGGCGGGTCATTGGAACTTTTATGGGTTCCATGGAACATTTGGACCAAAATGGGTGATTCTATGGCCAATCGGATGCAATGGGATTATCTGAGGTAATAGGCGGGTCATTGGAACTTTTATGGGTTCCATGGAACATTTGGACCAAAATGGGTGATTCTATGGCCAATCGGATGCAATGGGATTATCTGAGGTAATAGGCGGGTCATTGGAACTTTTATGGGTTCCATGGAACATTTGGACCAAAATGGGTGATTCTATGGCCAATCGGATGCAATGGGATTATCTGAGGTCATAGGCGGGTCATTGGAACTTTTATGGGTTCCATGGAACATTTGGACCAAAATGGGTGATTCTATGGCCAATCGGATGCAATGGGATTATGTGAGGTCAGAGGCGGGTCATTGTGTCTTTTGTGGGTTCCATGGGACATTTGGACCAAAATTGATGATTCTATGGCCAATCGGATGCAATAGGATTATCTGAGGTCACAGGCGGGTCATTGGAACTCTTATGGGTTCCATGGAATATTTGAACCAAAATGGATGATTCTATGGCCAATAGGATGCAATGGGATTGTCTGAGGTCACATTGTGTCTTATGTAGGTTCAGTGTTACATTTGGACCAAAATGGATGATTCTATGGCCAATCGGATGCAATGGAAGTATCTGAGGTCATTGTCACTTTTACGAATTCTACGAAGCGTTTAGACAAAAATGGATGATTCTGTGGTCAAGCGGATGTAACTGGACTATCTGAGGTCTAGGCTGGGTCATTGAAACTTTAATGGATTTCATATTAAAATAACATTTTTGAGAGAAAACCTTAATTTATATTTTGTTTTTTGAAAGAACACTGGGGACGTCTAGATTTTGTTCAGTCAAATTTTACTTCAATTTTTTACGTTTCGAGTTTTAGTTATTTAAATTTTACTGCCTCAGTTGTTGGTAACGACATTACATTTTGGTAATGAAATTAATAATGTTTACTGTTAATGCATGATGAGTTTATATATTTAACCACTTTGCCTATTGTACATGATTATATAAAATTCCAAGGCAATCAATAAGAAGTAAACTCCAATCGCGCGTCGTAGCTGACACGCACACTTTTTTTTTTTCTTTTTATTGAAATTAAAATATTTTATTGTTGTGTGTGGTACAATAATAAGCACAATAAGCACAAAAACTGATTTTCTCCAATGTTAGAAAAAATATGAGTTTCTCGCTGAGATATCCACTTTAATTCTCCCGCTTTTTTCCAATGCAGAAGAATATCTTAACCCATTTTAGTCCGCTGTTCGATTTTTCGACCACTAACGTGGTGACCGTGGCATGCAGGTTAAGTGTGTGGCTTAGCATTCTCGGAGCCCGGGTTCGATCCCCAGCCGCGGCGAAAAGTTTATTCAATAAAAAATTTTTCTGATCGGTCACCACCTCTCTGCAGACAATGGCAAACCTCAGAGAGTAAATAATGCCATATAAAGCTTCTTGAGAACATGAACTTTAGCCGTTCGGAGTCGGCATAAAACATGTAGGTCCAGTTCTCGGTCAATTGTGTGCAAACATTTAATAACACACACAACACAATTGATCATTAGAAGCTAGGTCAAAGTCCTTTCAATGGCTGAAATGGCCAATTTTTTTTTTTTTTTTAACGTTAAAATTATGTATGGAAAAATATTAAAAAATATTACCTGTTCATGTAAAATGGAAAATTTGGAAATTTTTATTTATTTTCTGAATTTCTTTGTTTTTGCAGAAAGAATTTGAAAATATTTTTAATATTTTTTTCAGAAATTAATTTTAAAGTCAGTGGTCGGGAAATCTACCAGAGGACTAAAATGGGTTAAGTTTTCGGTCTGATAGCCAATATTTTTCTCCAAGTTAAGCCAGTTTCTCCAAGTAGGTCAAGCAGACAAAATGTTAGAGAACTAATGTACCCTTTTTCCTGGAGAATGCCGTGTTTCTCAGACTGAGATTAAATGAATTTCTACGCTGGATATTGGAGAAAAATATTGGAGATGTGTTTGACTGTTCCATTAGATATTAAGCAAAATTGCTTATTAGGTATTTTGTTGTTCTTTTGTCAAATTTATGTAAAATTCAACTTGATTGTTACTCAAGAGCTGGTAGATACCTTAACAAGATAATCTCTAACAATAGATTTTGCGAACTATTAACTTAAAATTTTTGTGGAAAGAAATCGATAATTTCAAAGAGAGATTTTTCGATTTTGAGGGGAGGTAAAAGAAATAATTTTTTGACGAAACGGTTAAAGTTAACTCCATTCAATTTTTTCCAATCCAATATTTTTTAAAAAAATTTCAAAAACAATATCGCTGAAAAATATTCATAAATGGGCCGCTGGCAGCAGATATTCGGAGACGTCTTCGAATAAAAGTGATCTGCGCTGGACATGTTTCCTCACAATAAATTCATCTGAAATACAAAACTGAGTAAAATTTAATTAAAGGCTAAATTCGCCCCCCCCCCCTCTCCTCCTGCAAGCACTTTTAAAAAAATGTGCTTAATCTGAAAATGCAAAAAGCAAAGTTTTCATTAAAAATTCGCCATTTTGTTGTGGTAAAATTAAATTAAATATAAAAAGTGTTCAAAAAGTAGCAACAAGAAAAGATTAAAATTTCAAAAAATCAGCTAAATAGAAAACATGATTTTCACATATTTGTGTGCACAGAAGAAACAATAGGTTTGAGTAGAACACTTAAAGATTTACGCCGACTCTATAACTTTGCTTAACTTGTTTTGACGTGTAAGAGCTTATTTTTGAAATGTTATGCGTTAAGAAAAAATTGAAGATGAAAGTTTAAAATCCCTCTTAAGTAACATAATACGGTCGCGCGAATGTTTTTCCATGATATCCAACGAAGTGTTTATTTCTTAACGGGGAACATGAAATTGGCCGTTTTTTTAAATCGATTTTTTTATAAATTTAGTAAATATTCTTAAGATTCTAAGAAAATAAATTTCATGGAAAAATTTCTACGGGTTCAAAAGTTACAGCCGGATTAGTGAGAGCGCATTTTTATTTTTCCTTGCATTTTTCTTTGTTCACAAACTTTGAACGCGTTTATCTCGAAACCATGTTTTTCGTACTGGTTGCGGCACTAGCGGGTTCATTTTTTGACCAAATTTTTTTTTTTAAATTTTTTTAAACTTGATTCGTATCGTATGACACGAGCTTTTTTTAAATTTTTTTTTTTGATTTTTTATGAATTTTTAAAGTCAATATTTGTTTCGAAAAAACACACCTTCAAATTTCGAAAATCACCAAAAATTTAAAAAACTGCTCCCCTGACATACGATTACCAATTTTGTTAAGATTTAAAAAAGTAATTTTTTTCTCCAGATCGGACATTTTTTGCGACTTCAAACGCTGCAACTACGAGGCCCCGTTTTTTTTCTCTGCCGCCAGTTTGGAGCTCTATAAAACCATGTTGAAGTGAAAAAAAATTGTTTTTTTTAATTTTTTTTTTGTTATTTGTTCAATTCTCTACAAAAATAATTTTGGAAATATTTTTGTTTTTGACTGAGTTATGAATTTTTCAAAAAAGGTCTGTTTTCTTTGCCGCGAATGTTATGTCCCTCCTTAAATATTATTTGCCATTCAACGTAGTTGATTTAATTTTATTTTATTTGATAAAAAATGAGAGGAGAAGTAAGGAAATGTATAGGCCATAACCTTAGTACTATTACCTCGCAAGGATTCAAACACCGGACCTTTGGATTGCCAGTCAAACATGCTTCCGCTCGACTACTTTTTGATATTTTTTCGAGGTGAATTTGAAAATTTCTGACGTTCACTTAGAAATACTTAATCTTTAAACCTTTTTGGCCTCTTGCTTAAAAAAATTTCTCAAGAGGAACTGTATTTTCTCTAATTTATAAGAATTTTTGCTATGACTTTGCTATGAGAAATCTGAAAAATTAACTTTTTGATTAAGTTACAACAAGCATATCGCACACTAAAAACAAAACAGTCACAACTCAAAAAACATGACTTTTCAGGAGAAGCGAAAAATAAAACCCTTTGGTTGAAACTGCAGAAGAAAAGCAATTTTTATTTGAACACACACACTTCATTCTTCCAGTTAATGAAGAAAATAATGAAAAAGATAGTGAGATATTTGTTTTGTGAATGACTTTATAACAAAAAGTCGATATAAAAAATTTCGAGTTGTGACTGTTTTGTATTTAGTGTGCGATATGTATTACCAATTTTCTTATTTCTCGAGCTCAAAATTAATAGTCACATAGAAATGTCTATATAAATAGGCTGATATAAGCAGTTTTTAAAGCTACAACCAGAGAAAAAATCTGGTTAATTTAACCAAATTTTAAGCAAATCTCAGGTAAAAATGTTCCAACATGAATCGTCAGGTTAAGGTAACCACATGATTTTCATGTCAATTTAAACATAGAAATATGGTTTATTGCTTATATAACCAAATATTTACCTTTTTTATTGTTTTATAAACTACTTATAAAAAATTATTTGTTTTCAAAATTGTCCATTACAAGAATCGAACCTGGACTTCCGTAGCTATCGCATGATAATCCATCGACTTACCAACAAGCCATGCTATTGCATGCTTGAACGTAAGCAAAATGTGGACAAAAATCACTCGTTATTTTTACACATGCTTCTGTGTTAGAGATCAGTCAGATTAAATAAGCGTGGACCAGGTTAATAAAATGTGGTTAATGTGGTAAATGTGGTAAACCAAATAAGTCTGATAAAAATAACGTGGATCAGGTAAGAGCATTTTTCCCTTTTGTGAATATGTACCAACAACAACGCTTCTTAATACTGTTTTTGCTATGGTCTAGTACACATCGTACAAAAATATATATATATTTTTTTTTATGAAAAACAAGGCTTTTTTCTATGAAGTTTCACTGATGTCTAGGGTCCTTCACACATTTTTTCAAAATTATGCTATTAATCAAGAATTTAAACCAATATTAAGTCCTAGGTTTTAGCTAATTTTTGTTTCCATGCTCTCTGCTGATATTATAGTGACGAAATCTAAGCTTGAAATTACTTTTTTCATATCTACAAATAACTTATGAAATATTTTATTTTCTGCCCCGAAATCGCGAGTAGCTATAAAAATGCCAGAACTTTATTTTAGTAATTTTAAAGATAAATGGTAAAGAACATGTTAGAAAATCCTCTTGTTAAATATCAACCCAGTTTATGATTTTCCTTAGAATATTCAAAATTTGCTTGTTTTCCGAAATCGTCCTTAGACCATAACTAGTTAGTTTTATTATTACAATATAAATTAAAAGCTATCTATATATATATACGGTATTATTTTGATTTGTTTTTTTTTTTTTCTTGTAATTTTCTGTTTGTTTCTATAGCAAACTATAAATTTATCAACAAAGGTAATTTGCGAAAATCCGCAACGACAACGCAACAACAACAACAACAAAAACAAACAAATGCCGCAGCGGCAACATCAAATACAAGTAATAATATTTTAAAATTTAAAACGCAACAAAACAACAATAAAAACACATACAATGATGATGATGATGATACAAATTATAATTTAAATACTTTTAACCGTTGGAGCGATGTAATCCTAACCGAGAGCACAACAAATTTTAACGATGGCTTCGATGATTGTTTCAGTTACAACACAAACAACAATAACAGCAACATAAAAGCGGAAACATCGAATGCACTTGACATGTATGGCAGCGATTTAAGTGCTAAACAGCAGCAGCTGGAACAACAGCGAAAATTGCTGGAAATGCAGCACAACTACCAACAGCAACGGCAACCGCAACCACAACAAACAAAGTTCACTCCGCTTGCAATGGCCGCTCATGCAACAGCAATGGCTGTGCTTGGCAGCAATAGTCATTTCAATTCTAGCACCAACAACAACAATGGCCACAAAAGCAGTAACAACGCATTCAAAGATTATCGCAATCCTTATGCCAACACTCAATGGGAAGTTTGGCAGGATGAAGACGAGGCAACATTGGAGCAAAACTCAACAGACGCAACAACACCAGATGTAAGCAGCAGTTTATGGCCTGCAGCAACAGTACCGTCACGACAATGGAACAATAGCAGTGATGACAACAGCTATAATGTTGCCACAAATGCAAATTTCGTTTCACTGTTTCAACCAACCCACTGCGAAGCGACTGCCAGTAGCGGCGCTACTCCTCCAGCCATCACCACAACTAGTACGTTTCTACCAAACACTGTCACAGAGTCAGGCTTCACATTAGCGACAAATTCGTCATCACCTTCTTCTTCTCCGTCGTCTTTAACCTCTGCACTTGTATCTGCATCTTCGACAAATCCTTTTCTTACACATTCTTATTTAAATTCGATTCCCGATTCTACTCTGCCTGTGGGAATTTTTGCACGCAGTTCGTCTTTCGTTGATGAAAATTCAAATTCAAATTCAAATTTTGATGTTGATAGTGTTCGTTGTTGGCGTAAGTTTTTGTTAAAGTTTCGTTTCTGTTTCGTTTCCGTTTCCTGTTTTTTTTTTCGCCTTGTTTTTGTTAGTTATTTTCTTTTTTACTTTTAGCTCTTAACTGCACGTTGCGTTTTCTTTTATGCTTTGCATTTGGAATATTAA
This sequence comes from Tetanocera ferruginea, assembly GCA_958299015.1. Lineage (NCBI taxonomy): Eukaryota > Metazoa > Arthropoda > Insecta > Diptera > Sciomyzidae > Tetanocera > Tetanocera ferruginea. The sequence continues at coordinate 158,877,895 of OY282641.1, forward strand.
AATTTTTCCTGCTATTTTGAATATTTTTTTTTTTGCTTTGTTCGACATTCCTTTCGACGCGTTGTGTTGTCGTTTTAGCTGGCATAGAATTTTTTGCATGAATTGCTGCTGTTTTTGCTTATGTATATAAAATGTGTTATTGACATATTATGTTGTTAACTTTATGCTTGGTTTTCTTTGGCATTTTAGTATATTTAATTTTAAAAAGTTGTGATGAAAAGAAAATTTTTCGAACAAAATAATTTGAACTTAAAAATTCCATTTTAGAAACAATTCAGATGGCCAGGAAAAGTTTTTGATCTCTGATTTTGTTAGGTTTTCTTATATGTATGTTCCATTTGAACTGGGTTAGTCTTACTTTGTTATAATTAATTTATGCTATTTTGAAGAAAAAAAAAAAAAAAATTCTCTTATAAATGTTTTCCGTCCTGCATTCATTGTAACCGAAACTTATTTTCCATATCGTGACCTAAACTTTTTAGCGACTATTTTTCGTATACCCCCACGCGTACTGCGTAAGGGGTATATTAATTTTGTCACGACGTGTGTAACGCCCATAAGGAGGCGTGGTAGGTATAGAAAAGTATATATATTCTTGCTCAGCATCACCACCTGAGTTTAGCCAAGTCCGTCTGTCTGTGGACACGATTGCGACCGTAATTTTAATTTCAGCTATCGTGCTGAAATTCGATATTTAAGCTTTTTTTTTAAAACTAAGATCAAGTTTGAGAATGGTCTAAATCGGATGAAAACCACGCCTACCTCCCATACAACCCCAATATTGAAAACTCCATAAAGAAGCAAATATTTAAGCTACAAAACTTTAATTCGGTATTTGTGTAATTAATGTCAAAACTGAGGTGTGTTCGCAAAATGGGCGTGATCCACTTACTAACACGCCCACCTCCCATACAACTCTTATATTGAAAACTATATATAGAGACTTGTGTCACAGCTACAAAAGTAAAAGTAGATATTTATGCGGTTTATATAAAAATTAAGACATGATAGAAAAATGGACGTCATCCACCCACGAACACGCCCACTTTACATACAACCCCAAAATTAAAACTATATATCGGGGCTTTTGTCAAAGCTACATAAGTAAAATTAGATATTTATTATTTCTATATAAAAGTTTAGACGTGTTAGAAAAATGGGCGTTATCCACCAACGAACACGCCCACCTCCCATACAACCCTAATATTGAAAACTATATTTAGAGGCTTGTGTCAAAGCTACAAAAGTAAAATTAGATATATATTAATTTTATATAAAAAGTTAAGACGCGATAGAAAAATGGGCGTCATCCACCCACGAACACGCCCACCTCCCATGCAACCCCAAAATATATATATATAAAACTATATATAGGGGCTTTTGTCAAAGCTACATAAGTAAAATTAGATATTTATTATTTCTATATAAAAATTAAGACATGATAGAAAAATGGGCGTCATCCACCAATGAACACGCCCACCTCCCATACAACCCTAATATTGAAAACTATATATAGAGGCTTGTGTCAAAGCTACAAAAGTAAAATTAGATATATATTAATTTTATATAAAAAGTTAAGACGCGATAGAAAAATGGGCGTCATCCACCCACGAACACGCCCACCTCCCATGCAACCCCAAAATTTAAAACTATATAAATAGGCATCTGTCGAAGCTACAAAAGTAAAATTAGATTTTTTTTTTTGTTTTTAAATTGAGACGTGTTAGAAAAATGGGCGCCATCCACCCACGAACACGCCTATCTCCCATATAACCCCAAAATTTAAAACTTTATAAAAAGGCTTCTCTTTAAGATACAGGAAAAAATTTGATATGTTTGTATTTTATATCAAAACTACGAACATACGAACACACCCACCTCCCATAAAACCCATAAAAGTGAAAACTCTATAAATAGGCTAACATTTAAGCTACAGACCTGAAATTGGATATTTGTGTATTTTATATCAAAACTGAGGCGTGTTAGAAACATTGGTATCAATCACTCAAGAACACGCCCACCTCCCATACACTTCCTAATTAGAAACTTAATAAATAGGCTTGTCTTTACTTTGCAGGAAAACAATTTGATATGAATGTATTTTAGACGTCATCAAAATAGTAAAATTTTTTGAAATCTCATACAAAAAGAGCTTCAAAAAGATACGCCCGTGGGGGTATTTTTACTTCGGCCGAGTCGAAGATATACCTTACTAGTTTCTTATGATTTAATGCTTAAAGGAGGTCTTCGTAAATCACTTAAAAAATAATTGCTTTTTTTATTATTGTTATTTTTTATAAAATTCCTGAATTATCTATTCGACTATCCCTCAGAATTTTTACTTTGATTTTAATAAAGATTTTTTTTCTTTTTTAAAGCCTAGTATTCTGTTCGTCGGTTTCGTAAAATTTCGCTGGCAACATTTATTTTGTTGTTGTGTGAAAATTTTGACAAATATTTTGTTTCAAATAAAATTGTAAAATTTTTGATTTTTGAAATTGACTTTTCAAAATAGCGAAAAATAATTATAATAATAAAAAGAATATAAAGACAACTGTCACTTTTCACTTCAAAATAAATAGGCAGTTCAATGAAATTGTTGTGAAAAAACGTTGCAAGAGAAATGTTCCGAGTATTTTTCACGGCGAAACAGAGTACTACTTTGACGAACATGTTGTGAAAAATTTCACGTATGTTTCACAGCTCTCGTTTTTTGTATGGAGTTTTGAGTGAAATTTCACTTGAAACTGAACAGAGTACTTAAGTTTTAAAATTTAGTTTTAAGTTTTAAAATTTATGTGAGTCATTTATGTGTCTGAGCAGATATCATAAAAAAAAAAAAAACAAATTGGCCATTTCAGCCCTTGAAAGGACTTTGACCGAGCTTCTTATGATCAATTGTGTTGTGTGTTATTTAATGTTTGCACACATTTGACCGAGAACTGGACCTACAAGTTTTATGCCGACTCCGAACGGCTAAAGTTCATGTTCCCAAGAATCTTTACATGGCATTGTTAACTCTCTGAGGGATCGAACCCGGGCTCCGAGCATGCTAAGCCACACACTTAACCTGCATGCCACGGTCACCACAGATATCATAATAAATCCAATTACTTGTTATTTAGTCATTCGCCCTCATGGCGCATCTTCAGTCTGGTTTTCGTCGTGGGAACAGCTGCAGTGGTCGAAATACTTGATGACATAAGAGTACCCTTTTATATGAATGTATTGACATTCTCCTGTTTTTTTACATTTCGCCAAAGCGTTCGATACCGTAAGCCACTCTAAGTTCTGCACTTAGGCGAAAAAATACTGTTATATCAAACAAATCATGGGTTGAAATAACAGACTTCACTGTTAAATACCATCCAACAAATTAAACGTTCAAATCAACAGTCGGTTGACTTTTAGTCTATAGAGCACGAAACTCATATAAAAACGTAATATTGAAATTTTTTCACTCTTTTAGAAGTTCATGTTTAGTCGAGTGTGCTGACGTGTGCGTCTAGTACCCGTCTAACCTAGGTTCAAATGCCGGCAAGACCAACAAAGATTTTTTTTTTTATTTAAAATATTTTTTTTTTAAATAAAAAATTAAATGTACAATTTTTTTCAAGAATGCACTCATTTTGAAGGTTATTTTTGAGCAAACAGTTAATGAAACAGAATGTGAATTTCAATTATTAAATTAACATTTTTGATACTTACTAGGATACGAACCCACCTCCCACGCATGACAGCCTAGCACACTTCCACTGAGATATTGATAATGATAATATGAATATAGCTTAGAGAAGACAGATGATTTTAACAGCACAAAATACTTTGAAACGTTCATTCAACAAAGAAAATTGCTTACTTAAATACAAATCATTCAATCTAATAGTATTTTGAACTAACAGCGGCCGACTTTTAATATTAATTACGGTTGATATTTTTCTGAGTATAGAGAAAACATGCTAAAAATTTTCGATTTTCCAAATCTGCAGTGCGTTTATTTATAATATACTTTGTAGGTAGTAGATAATCCCGGGATCCCAAATCCCGGACCATTCTATTGACATTTAACTTTGTAAAAAAATGCATATACCACACAACTGGTTCGTAACTAGGATTTATTCAAGAGGGGTTTTAAAAAAAAAACATTTAGATAGTTTTTAATATCGATTAGTCAAAAGATTTTTTTTGTGTATGAAATAAAAATTGATTTAGAATATTTGTGGTTAAATACTGGAAATACTTTTATCGTTCAACATCAGAAGCAAAAAATGTAATAAATGGTGTTCGTAGAGTGGTTGTCATACTGAAATACCCACATAGTTGACATTTCTCGCTCAGCAAAAGGCAACATGGCTGTCTCTAAAATCTCTATAAGTAAATCAGTTCATTGTTTGGGTAATTTCATGAACAGGATCTTGTCCAAATTCAGAAAAACAAGTCCTGGTCAGGTACTTGTTTTTCTTGTTTAAAAATCCCGAAGGCCACAAGCCTAAAGAATTTTATTTTCTGTACTCCTAGTTTTATTGAGTTCATCTCAAAATACAAAAAGGCAAGTGTCATGCTCCGTACCTTATATCGCTCAAACTGTTCATTCTTGCTATTACAGTGCTTTTAGTATAGGAAAAAATGTTCGGCCTAAAAGTATGCACACAAATTTTAGTTGATATTTATCTGTAACGACAGGTGAATGTAAAAATATTGTCTTATCATCACTACTTAATTAATTTGAATACGACCAATAGTAGGATGGGGTTTTATGCTAGTATGTTATATTTTTTTTTTGTTTATTTTTTTGTTTTTTGTTATTTTGTTTTAAATTCATACCATCATTCTGTCAAAAATTTCTCTATCCAATTTTTTTTGTTCTTCATAAGAATGAAGATGTTTTTCCGAAAGTTCGTGCTGCATCACAGTAATGAGGCAGAACTACTTTCCAAATAGTACTTTTCAAATAGATTTTAACTTGGTTTACAACATGTGGGCAAGCATTGATATAATGGAAAATAACTGATTCATGTCTTTGGGCATATTCTGGATATTTTTGCTTCTGTGTTTCAATCAATTGATGACGGTAACGATGCCAAGTAATCGTTTCATAAAGTTTCTTGCCCTGTTTATTGCGTACTCTAAGCCAAAAACATCATTTTTGAAACATCATGTTCACCATAAACTTCCAATAGCAATTGATGACTTTCTTTAACTGCTCCTTAACGTTTCATAATTGGCTAATGGTCCATAACAAATACCATATTTGTAGAGTGGTAAAAACTTCGACTTTTAGTCAAAAAGGTAATTCATATTAACATAAATATCGTCATAAGAACCAGAGCCTTACAAAAACGTTCATTAAATTTTATGATTTACTCAGTTAACTTCAGAGTCCTATTAAGATCACAAACATTTTTAAATTAAAAGAAGTATAACTATATTCTTCGAATGATATACATTTTTGTGCTCCTTGGAATTATAAAAATTCCGTATTGCAACCGTTGATACCAATAATAATTTTGTCATTTGTCGTGTACTACTTGATGCACGATCGTCACACGAATGAAAAATTGCATTCATTAAAAATTTAATATTCTAATCTACTGTGATTCGAACCGCTAACCATCGCATAAGAGTCGATCGCACTAGCATCGTGCCAATTGTCTGATGGCGTGTGAGTCAACAAAATGCAAGTAAATCCAAGCAAGCTAAAATGGATATCCAAGCATCAGCAATAAAAAAAAGACGACAAACATGAAACAAGATGAAACAGAATGGTTTTCTATTCATGAAGAAATCAAAAGGTGGTAGAATGTATTAAAATTTGAACTCTTAAATTTTTTATTAGACAAATACTAGACAGATTGTTCTGCTGGTTAGTCTTACACTGTAGAGCTATTCTTATAGATGAACAACTTTTGCTTAATTAACTTTACTAAACTATTTTTAATTTTAGTAAGAAACAATGTATAGCGATCCATGATTAACCCTCTGGCGTATCATAAATGAGAGCATTTTAAGCAAATAACAACAAGTTTTGAATAATTTTTTACATAATATGGTATATTTTGATTTTTTTCTCAGAGTTTCAGAAGTGTTTTATTTCTTTGCCACAATCAATCGTAACTTTTTTGATTTTTTGATTTTTCTTTTAGTTTTGTGTAACATTTTAACACTTTTTAGCTTTGGCTGTTTTTAATATGTTTATAGATTTCTTATAGCTGAATTACTCCTACGCCACTGTGTAATGTTTTTAGCTTTAATATATTATTAAAATTCCATTTAATATGTTAAATAAAATTATTGTTCAAAAGCAACTTAAGTTTTAAGCTGTATTTCTTAATTGATTGCTTGAATAATCCGATAAAGAAATATTTTTATTAATTTTTATTTTACACTTGCAGGCCTGCCAATGACGAACGGCTTTAGTAAGCATGCAGCGACGAGTGCCAATGCTTTCAACAACAACAACAATAATAATAATAATAACCACAATAACACAAATAACAACAACAAGAACAACAATAAAAGCTCATTGCCCGCTGAAGATCGTTATGCAGCACTTAAAGATTTGGATGAACAATTGCGCGAAAGCAAAGCGGTGGCAGCAGCGACAGCAACTGTGGGCGCCACAAATGCTGTCGATGCATTTGGAAACAGTAAGCATGAAATAAGAGCAAATATAATGTAATCGATAAAACTTCATTTTTATTGTTTTCTTTCTTTATTACAGACAACAATGCAAACGCAAATGTAAATCCATTCAAACAGCAGCAACAGCAGCAGCAGCAGCAACAACAACAACAACAACATGCAGCAGTTGTGAATCCTTTTCAAGCACAACAGCAACAGCAGCAGCAGCAGAATCTCTTTGGTCAAATGGCAACATTAGTGAATGGCGCTAATGGCAGCCTCTTGACAAATGGTTTCCAGCAACAGCAACAGCAGCATCATCAACAACAGCAGCAGCCATCTTACTTCAGTTACAGCAACGGATTCAGTGCAGCTGCCACCACGGCTACAATGTTTCCTACGCCTGCTCCGTCCAGCGGCCCGAATGGCTGTGGTTTTGGTTTTGGCTCAATGCAACAGCAAATCGCTGCAACAGCTGGCGGTGCTGCATTTAATAATCCATTTGCAGTGAGTAGCTGTTGTTTTTTATTGTATTTCATCAATTCTTATTATCTCTCTCTCTCTCTATCTCTGCAGGCAACTGGCGGCGCTTTAAATTCGAACAATCCTTTCTTATGAAGCAGCAGCATGACGTCATCAACCTCCTGATCCTCAAACCTAAGCCCATATGTCGGGCCCAAGCGTACCTAGAGGTCGGTCGCAATTGAAGACGTCGCCATTATTTGCTGGCAGCGTTCGAAAACGTTCAACTATAAAGAATTTTGCATAAAATTAACAAAATAATTAGTCCATTTTTTTTTTCTTTGAGCAAGCAACAAAAGAAACAAAAAACCAAACAAAAACAAACAATTAATTAGTTATGTAAAGAAATTTATTAAACATTAATTAAGCGAAATTTATGAACAAGCAAATTTAAGCTTCAATTAGTTATATAAAGAAAATGCTTTAAACAAAAAAATTACAAAAATTTTAAGATATGCGATAAAAAAAAACAAAACAAAAAAATTAAATATATTTAATTTTAAATCTAGCTTAGTTTTATTCGATCATTGTTTGTAAGCATCTCATCTGGTTTCATCCTTAAAAACGTATTTTTAAAAATCTTGCAATTAACCAACAACAAGAGCAACAGCAAAAATGCGTGCAACTGTATGTTTTTATTTGCAAATATTGGTTATTCAAATCTTTAGTTTTTTCTAACTTTTTATGTCTCTTTTTTTTATTTATGTTATGCAATGTCAATATATTTGAAAAAAAAAGTAATACAAATCTTAAAATAATGATTTAGCGTAATACTCGAAAATTCACTGCTATTCATAATCATGTGAAATTTGCTGCTTTTTATGTTTTAATTTTTTTTATATGTACACTAAATTATATTTTAAATAAATAAACACAACTATAAAAAAAAAATCATTTTATTTCAACATTATTTTCTTGTTTGACTATTACTTTTAGTTTATGGCTCATCATCAGCGCCCACCGGTTTTTGCTGCTTTACGAAGTGCTGCAAATTTTATTGCTCAGCTATAAAGTATTTTTATAATATATTATATGTTTGAGTGATTAGGTATCAGAAAAATACAAACTTTTATAAAAGCGTGCAGTGTTTAAAAATTAATTTCCATGCTCAACAGCAATTTATGCAAATGAATGGATGCTCCTTTGGCTGTTAGTTTGGAAGTCGGATCTAGTATTTTATTTGAAAAATTGTATTTCAAGCAAATTTTTATAAAATATTTTAAACATCTAGTACATAATAGATCAAATTTTGAGCGATATTTGAACTTATGGCAAAGAGCTTCGAAGCATGTTTTGGTGTTTCGACAATATTTTTTTATTTTGGTTTTTTTTTTATTGAAGTTACTCTGATTTTAATTTTTATAAATTTTTTTTTTTAATTATTGTCTTAACTTGAGGTAAAGACAGAATTTATTTTATAACTCGAATGATATAAACTTATTAAAATTGTTAATTTCTCAAATTTATACACAGTCATTTTTATTTGCTATTCTGTAACTTTTTCAAGAGAACTTTTATGGTGAAAGATATGCAGGCTTCTATACACATTAAACCACAAACCTTTAAAAAGAACTTTTGTCTACAAATTATGTACTTCATTTATTCATGCCTAAATATAGATAATAATAATTAAATAAAAATATGAATGAAAATTGAATAAAAGTGGTCAAACCACGCCTTTATGCCCCGTTATTTATACAAAAAATATTAAAATATAACATAAATATAGGAAAAATAAACTCACTTTCTAAACTTCATAACCGTGTCTATACAAAAAACTTAAAAAATACCGAAAAGCGATTTACTACAAACTACTATCGAGAAAACAAACTAATACTAACCAAAAAAAAAAAAAAAATATATATCAACTACATTTTCTTAATATGAAAACTACTTTCTTAAGTGATCCATCTCTAATTATAATAAACATTATTATACCGAACGGCTATTTAAAGTAATATTTAAGCTAAAAGCGTGTCGAGAATTTCTTCTATCCTAAATATTGTGAATTATATTACGATAATAAGACATACAACTGAACATAATGTGTACATTTAAGTATTAAGTCCAATGAAAATAAAATTGTTAAATCTGAAGATGTATAAATCTCTGCGAAAAAAACGATTGTTTTTTACTTTATCAAGGATTGTTATTTTCATAATTTAAAAAATGTTTTATTCGACAAGAGCAATTTGATATTTAATTGAGTTTTTGGACATTATAATTTGATATATTTGATATTTGATACAACTATAGCTCGGTTTGAAAAGAACAAAGCCGCAGGAGCTAATGGCCTACCGGCTGAGCTGTTTAAGAACACAGGTGAAGCTCTGCTTAAATGCTTTCGCATGCTTATATGTAGAACATGGTCGGTAGAATACATTCCAAACGATTGGGAACTCAGACCAATCCTCAAGAAACGTGATCCTAGCATTTGCGCCAACTATCGTAGCATAGCCTTCATAATATCACATATAAGATCCTATGGAGCGCATTATGTGAAAAGCTGAAGTAGTGTGGCTTCAGACCTGAACATTTATTAGATATCTTTTTCCTATAACCATTACATAATTTGTATAAGGTGCGTTTCATATTCATAACTCACTTCCATAATGTTGATATATTTCACTCTTTCGTTCCAAAATTGTTTTATTCTGATTAAAATTGATGCAGAAAAAGATAACTTTAGTATTCAGATCATAATAACTGAATATATTTAATATCCAGACCCATTAAATTTAAATATCTTGTTATGAAGCCTTTCATATTTATAACCCATGCATCATTTTTTTGCATTGACAACTTTTCAAAATAAAAAATCAGCATTTTCAGGTTAATATGGCGCTCCTTTAAGCCTTTATTACTTCTTTTATGCATTGAAGAAATTCAGCTCTGTAAAATATCGGTGTCCAAATTCTCCCTGGCACTAATGATGGCATGTTGTAACTTACCAATGTTGTTGTATTGGTGATTGTCAGCATAAATGAGAGGAAACAGTATTCTCCATAGGTTTTCTATTACGATTAGGTCTGAGAAGTACGGTGGCCACTTGAAAACTTTAATTTTTTTAACGCAGCAGCATTTTAAGCATTTGTTTCTGCGCTAGTGTGTATTCGGGAAAATTGTCATGCTGGAAAAAGTTTTGGTCCATGATGTTGTCGTAATATTTGTAGTAATTCATCCTAATGACAATTCATCCTAGATGACGTAACCTGGATTTCCAGAAACGTAATGACAGCAGAAACGTAAATTTTAGCAAATAACATTTCTGTAATTCATTTTACTTACAGAGGACCAATCAATAGCCATATTTTGTTCATCAAATTTCAGTCTCGCGTTGTAATATCAAGGCATCGTTGCAACACACGCCAAACTGATATTTTTGATACTTTGGTATTGCAACTTCTTGCCAGACGAGAACAACTAGTTGTTGAGTCTTGAGCCTCGCGTATCATTGTATCATTATGGCAGATTGAGTACTTTTCATAACTGCGAGCACCCTTTTTGACTGCAATTGAGTACTTTGTAGAATAACAGATGAGTGACAGCTAGAAAAGAGTTGCCACCACATTATGTCATTTTATGAGCGTCATTTTATATAGGAATAATTTTTAAAGTGAACTTTGCGGCATTTAATAATTTTTATATCAAAATAACTCATTTTAACACATTTGCCTATTTTATTCACTTCTAATTTGTTTACTTTGTTTTAGTTTTTTGTCAATTCAATTATTGCCTACTTTTGGAAAAAGTGGTAACACATGAAAAAAGTGCTTAATCAATCTATCCAAACCAGAGACCCAAAATAACAGTTATTTATTTTTTTTAGGTTGAAAAAGTTGTCGGTATTTTGAAAAATATTTTATACGTTGCTTCATAACAGTTATTTTCTATTTATATTTTTTACGTTGCCTCATAACAGTTATAAACGAGAAAAAATTTTTTACGTTGCTCATAACTTTTATTTTTAAAAAATTTTTTTTTACGTTGCCTGGTAAGAGTTATTGTAGAGAAATAAATTTTTGCGTTATTTCTAATATATAAAAATTTCGCGTCACGGTGTTTGTAGTCGAAATTTTTTTATATATTTGGTAGGTATGGGAATAGGTCGTAAAGTTTGTTTTCATCCTCCTACCCGCTAGTGGGATTGCATTTTTTTAGAACACTAATTTTCGGTAAAGTTTTGACCTATAACTGACCTAGAACTAACTATTGAGTCGTGTCCTTCGACTAATAAATTTGAGTAATCTTTGGAAAGGGGGCATGGCACCGCCCTTATTGTCACTATCCAATAAAAATCTTCCATTTGCATCGTTTTTAGTTGCTTGTTTTTTACTGTATTTTTGTTTTTTCTTAAAATGAGTAGTTGGTTCTTCGTGTCATTAAGTTTTATACAAAATTTGAATTTTTTACTTATATGGTTAAGAAAAATCAGAAAAAGAAGTACAGCAACTGCAATTATACTACTGTTCGCCTAAACAAAAATCTTATGCTGTTCAGGAGTCTAGTCCAAGTGCAATTGTACTTCTCTTTCTCTAAGAAACAATTTAAATACGTTTATACAAAATTGTGAAATCCGCGGTTACTCGCTGAAATGACATGTGAAATTACTGAAATGCATGATTTTTTGAATGAAATATCATTTTCTTCTTTGCGTTCTCATACTTATGTAACTTATTTTTTTCCGAAAAATCACTTGTACTGCTGTTGCCCTAAAATACGATTTAAGAATACACTTACGTTGCATTCACAACTGCATTTTTTATGAATGCCTTATTTTGTAAAAAGTCCTTATTCTCTTACTGAGAGCAAGAAAATAAAATTACAATTGATACAATCGTACACATGTTGCCCGTAAAAAAGTAACAAAGATTTTTTATTTCATACAAATTATGAGCAACGTAAAATTTTTTTCTCTAGTCTATAACAGTTATGAGGCAACGTAAAAAAAATAAAAATTGAAAATAAACGTTATCAGCAACGAAAAAATATTTTCTTCATTCATAACTCTTATTTCAGAGAAAAATTATTTTTTTTTTTGAATAATAAGTAGTTATTATTGAGAAATAGTTTTTTTCTTACAATATAACTGTTATGGTCCAATTTTTAAAGATATTTCTTTTAACAGTTATGACTCTGATCCAAACAAGTCAGGGGGTCAGCTAGTGTAGATTGGTAGATGGGTACTTGGGTAGAATGGCACATTTACAACAAAAAAATGTATGGCATTTGCCAATCTACCCAACTACCCAAGGCAGTGTGAATACCCCTATAACGATTACGCGTCGGCTGCATTCAAATTTTCTTGAAATTTCGCTCACTGAAATATTTCCAGAAGTCCAAGCCAAAAATTTGCTGTAATATATTGATGTAGATCTAAGCCGTCACCTTGCTTTTAATCAAAATTAACTTTTCGAAACCATTTTTGGTAAAACCAGCCGACTACACATACCGACTTCCGTCTGATCCGTGCATGTTTAAGTTCTTTTACCGTGCCTTGTATCTCATTTTTCTTAGCTCTCGATTAACAGTCATTCTTGAAACATGTTTTAAAAAAAAGTTGGTTTTTAGGTACTTTTTGGAACGTCAGTGATCGTTACAATACCGTGCAGTTCCTGAAATAACACTGCAACTTTTTTGAGCTCATCGTTTTGGGACTTAGGTTTGATAATCTCTCGTGAAAGTACATGCCAAAACTAGAAATTATGCACAATTACTTCATCCATTTTGCGTTAAATACGCTCTTGGCTAACATGGCGTATACATAACAACAATTCAATATTAAGATTTATCATATTATTGTTACGTATACGCCAAGTAAGCCCACATGTTTTTAACCGACTCCAAACGGTTAATGTTCATTTTCTCAAAAAGGTTTACGTGGCATTATTTCTGTGTCGACTGTCCGCTAAAGTGGAGTGAGCACAAAGTTGAGTTATTACGATCATTGTATTCCTCGCAACAAAATACACTAGTACGCAAATTTTTATGGTTGTAGTTTGAAAATTAAGTGTTTGAGACCATTATCTTTATGCAACTAAAGTCAGACTTCCGTGATTTTAGGTAGCAATTTGCTCTCCTGGAAACCTGAAAAATTACTTTAGCTGTTATTGCTTGTCGACACAAATTTACTCTCTTAGGTTTGCCATTATCCGTAAACCTTGATTATCTGCTTCCTTGATTTAAAAAAAAGGTGGTTAGTTAAATTGATCCAACTTAATCTGTTAAAAACGTAATTTATTAGATGAGACACAAGTTTCCTGTATTCACAAAAATTGTTTCTTGTTGTTTTATATCAAATTGGTTCTCAGACATCACGTGCGTAGCGGTAACCGCAAATGAAAGTCATATATTGGCTCCATAACTCTTAACTCAGACCAGCGAGCCAATAAGTTGGCAGGGCAATTAAGCTTAAGGAACCACGTATAATACGAAAATAGAAATATCCGTTACTTAATAAAAGTTGTCATTTTTAATTAATTAAATTTTTAATATATTTTTAACAATATAAAAAACATATTTCCAGCTGAGAAATTGTCTTTGCTAAAGTCTTACTGTGGCTTTTTGTGGCCAAATTTTGTAAAGCCATTACTTTGGTAGTTATGTGCATTGGAACAAAACTTTTTTAAGTTAGGGGCTTAAAGCGGTGTTTCTCATACCCAAAAAGAAACAAACTCAAAGGATACACATTTTTTTTATAGTCTGCACAAAGCCAAATGCCTCGTGAGGCTTAGGTTCTTCTCATTATGGTTTTTCCATCGCATGATGCTTTCGTTCTTTCTATATTTTTGCAAAATCGCCAAGGTGACATTGAGATTAAGTACCAACTTACCTAATTGTGTTCTTATGAGACAGCCGATAAAGTAAGTATGTATACCTTGGATAATATGAAGCGAGATTTTTGCTTTCTGTTTTCCTATAAATAAAATTGTCTTCTGCAACAATTAATAAACATTTCTTTTAGATGGAATTATGTTTTTTCCACATAAACCTTATCGTCCCCAATGCGCCCAATTATCGTAAGCGCCAATATGAAAATTTTACAGGAAACGGGTTTTCGAATGAGTGTTGTTCTAATTTCCCTATTGTTTCTAATTTTTTTTTTCAATAATATAGGTATACTAAAATAAACAAAACTAAAAAACAAAAAAACAAACAAAAAGTTGCTACAGAAACTCAACTTAAAATAAATATAAAAAAAAAAAAAACAGAATGTTTACTTTTAAACTCTAATGAAAAGGTAGCAAAATTATTTTATTTTATTTGCTTTTAATGTTCATTCGCAAATAGTAGACGACGACAATAGGTTGAAGCTTTAAAAATACTGTACAAAAAAGTGAAATTCTCTATTTTAGTTAATGTATTTTTGTTTTTTTTTTTAAAGATATTTAAATTTAAAATATATATATAATAATTATATATATATAAATATGTTTATATATATTAGCGATTATAATTAATTATACAAAAATATGATAACAAAATGACTATCTTTTGGCGAACACAGAAAATTTCAAAATCGAGTTATATGTTTGGAGTGATGAAGAGTGGGAGGATTTATGTTCATACAAGCGCGCAGGAGGAAGTAGGAAACGAACGAATGAAAATGAAAAGCATTAAACATTTTTAAACTTTGCAAAAGTTGGCGACTCAAGTTCGGCTTGGATACAGTGGTTTTTTTTTTTTTGTTTTATTTAACTTTTATATGTATTTATTTTCTTTTTGCTGGGTTTTGTTGTTACACATACAATTATGTTACATATATAATTTAATAATATATAGTTCATAAAATTCATATATATATTATGTGTATATAAATATTTATAATTTGTATTTACGCTTGGTATAAATATTTTTGAGTTGTTTTATTTTTTTCATAGTTTTTGTTTTTGTGTTTTACATTTTCATTTAATCGAATGTCTATAAGTGAAGTTTTACATCGATGCTTAACGATGTTCTGAATGCGTGGTGTGTGTGTGTGTGTGTCTGTGTATGTATGTGTGGGTTTATATGTATTTGTATAGTTTGTAGAAGAACTGTGGTTTGTGTTGTTTGTGTGAGTTTTAATATTTTTTAATTTTTTTTGTTTTAGTTGTCATTTTAAAACTTCTACATTTATTTATATTTGTATATTTATAAAAACACTTACGAATTGTATACGATATTTAAGCATAGTTAATATTTTACTAAGAATTTAGGCAGAATATTAATAGATTTTATAATTTCTATGCCTTTGAAAGCAATTGAACCAAGTTTTATTATAAATTGAAACGCTTTAAACTGAGTTTTTCGAACTGAGCATTAATGCTAAGTTGGCAATTTATTGAAAAGATGCAAGTTGGTGAAAAAAGGAAAAGTTGTAGTTTTTCTCCACTTTTAGTATTTAGGATGTTTTGTTAATTTTTTTTTTGTGATGTAGAAAGTATTATGGTTCTGAGATTCTTAAAAGAGAAACTATTTTGACGATTTTAAAGAAGACACACAGTCTCGGTTAATATACAAGTTGAAACTCAACATAAAAAGTGTTTAAAATGAACAATTTTAACTGATTTACTTAGTTCGTGGTTGAGCATAATAATTATAGAGGGAAGGGGATTTATGTCGATTTTTGAAAATACCCATTTTCTAAAGTTTGGGATAAAACACATACTTCGGACTACTAGCAAATTTTAGATGAACTAAGCAGACAAGCACGGTTTCTACTTCTGCTATATGAGCTTGATGACTTGTCAAAGAGAAGTGTCAGGCGTCTGGCTTGCTTTCTAAAAATTACAATGTGGTTCCATAGGTATTGAATACGAAGTGTGCTACGGTATCACAATGTATCAACTGGTCTAAGTGAGGTGGTGTATTTATACATAGGATGCTGTCCCTACCTACCCACCTTAAAAGACATGCAGCACAATTCATGTTTTAAATCTTGAAATGCAAACGTAGTGCAGCGCTTAATTTGAGTCGAAATTTTCGAATCGCAAACCAATAACCAACATAACATGCCTAGAATTTACAATGTTCAAGCCATACCACACTATTAGAACCACAGAACTAAATACCATGTAGTTTTCGAAGCCAGGAACTGAGGAGACAATTCAGCATAATTCTTCCCATCAATAACTTTTAAGATACTAAGTTTTTGATATTTTCAAACCACTGAATAGTTTTTCCAACATGTGTCCTCAATTTGTAGGTCCTCATTATACCCAATATATCTATGTTAGACTATAAACTTTTCAATCAGACTGCGTACTAACAAAATCATTTATTTATACACACATGTCATAGCAGGAGCACATTTTGGTGAGCTTTTCTCAGTCAACCACAAACCGATTACCAACATTACACGCCTATATTCTACAACGTTCAAGTCTTCTTACACTTTTGGAACCACACAAAGCTAAAGATAATGTAGTTAGCAAAGCTTTTTAGATATCAACTAAGTTTTTGATATTTTCAAAGCACTAAATAGTTTTCTAAGAAGTTCTAACTTACGTAGAAGTCGCCGTTAGGTTTAATCATCAATTGATTTTGTCTGTCAGTCTCTTTAACACCCTTTAACATGGACATGAAATTTAGCAAAAGGATAATTAAATTGGCTGAAAGCAAGCCTATTTTTGTTGAGCGTAAAATAAAAAATAGCCAAAACAGCTATAAGCGCCAAAAAAATAATTATATAGAAGCATTTTTCTGGCCTTGACTGCCTGCATAAGCATTATTTGTACAACGGATCTAACCTTCTTACGGGTTAATTAACAGATTTTAAATTTCAAATGTTGATGGCTTAGTTGTATTAGATACTATAGTTTTCGATTAAAAAGTGAATTCAAAATATGGTATAAGCAAGAAGACTTCTTTCATTTCATTAAACATTACATTAAGAATGAAGGAAGTTTGACCATATCTATTGCCTAAGTTTTGTATCCGGAATAATAAGCTCCATGAACGACTATAATTCCATCTTCTCTTTAATTTTCTCTAAACAAAACTCGCAGGTCTATTGAACTTTTAAACCTGCACATTATGTAGGATCAGCTCCGTGAATTGCTGCGGTTTGAAAGTGATTTCGAAGCTCTACTTTTTGACGCTTGTAATAGTGATTTTGGGTTAAAGTTAATGTAGTACTTATTGAGTCTTATACAAAAAGATTTTACAAAATAATTTCAAACAGTTATTTAAGATCTTGTTATTGAAATTTTGCTTAAGCAGTAAACACAAATGTATTTAACATTTGTCAAGATTGTGGTTTTTATAGAAAAATTAAAGTTGAAAACCAACTGAAAAAATCTATGGTTTTAAGTTGATAGATACTTTATCGTGGACATTCATACATTTAACATAAAAACCAAACAATTTTGCTGTTGTAGGTATGGAATCTGATGGCTGAAAGAATCAGAAATAAATCTGAAAAGAATTTCGTAAAGCTATCATTTATAACGTACCTATAAAGATGGCTTCAATTTTCAACGTTGAATTTCTGCCGGTTTTTGTATATTTTATGGGTTCGCTTATTGAAAATAAATAAGTGAGTTTCATCGCCGACAGGTTGTGCAGTTTATTTTAATCGTTATATTCGACCTATCTAGTGGCGAAATATCGAAATTCGATAATCTTATAGTTGCCTAGCAAAATCCACCAACTGAATCACAAAGTGCCACAACTGTGTTGCAGAAGTATTTAATGTATGGGAAAAATACATTTTGCG
The DNA here is from genome assembly GCA_958299015.1 of Tetanocera ferruginea. Lineage (NCBI taxonomy): Eukaryota > Metazoa > Arthropoda > Insecta > Diptera > Sciomyzidae > Tetanocera > Tetanocera ferruginea. The sequence goes on from OY282641.1 coordinate 158,895,737, forward strand.
TGTCGAACTAAGTCAAAGTACGAGTACTGCTATTAACCTTTTGATGTTCAATAAGATGTAACGAGTAACTCTTGTTACTTTTCAAACAAAAAGTGCTTATAATGGCAAAAAAATAGAAGTTTTCGCTGAATATTGCAGCGAATACTAATGCTCTTACAAATGAGCTCAAGTTCGCTCAATACAAGAAACCATTCTACCAATTGAGATATTCAAATTTAATTTTTCGGTCATCTGGGTTGAGTCTAGTTTGTCTCAAACATCGACAACTATTTGTAACTTTCAAGGCTTTTTATAAAAATAGGTGTTTTCAACAAAAATTGTGAAGGAAGAAATCAGTACGAGCTCGAGAGTGATTTTATGCTTGTTCTTCTTCCATCTTTTGAGCTGAAAAAATACGGAAGCACGTTCTAGCAGCTTGCATGTTACTACAATCGAGTACGAAAGCAGACCCTAGCCCTTGAAAATTTTATGGAAATAAGAACTTCTGACACTTTAGGCCTCAAGTGTCTCGTATACAAAACAAAACAAAACAAAACAAATCAAATCAGGACAGTATTTTTGATTATGTAGAAGAGTCATGTTCGAATTTTGGATGAAGTTAAAATAATAAATTTGTTTCAAACTACACTGGATGGTGTCATTCGTCATGCAGGAACTCTAGTGTTTATATACTAGACTGCAAGATTGCATAACAACTTGCTTGTTTGAGTTAGCTGGATTGAGTCTTGAAGACATTAAAAATTGTTTTCCAAACACAATTACTGTTTCTAGCTAAATTTGTGGAAACGTCTGTTTTGCCTTTTGTAAGCTTGAAAGATTTTTGGAAATCCTATGCAGAAAATCGTTGATAGACAAGTTAACGTTAAGACAGTCCTTCTCATGTTTGAAATACAAAAATAATGCTTACAACTGCCTATGCCTAAGCAATAGAACAACAAGAAATGCAGCATGTTGTTATGACAACACAAAACAACATGAAGAAACTACATAAAATAAGCAACTGTAGTGTAGTTTAGTCGGCCGCAATCGACCACGGGTGATCATGGCAACCTAAGTTGTAAGTCAGTGTCTGTGTGTATGCTCTGTTTAAGTTCTGTTTTTTTTTTGCTCCTTTCTTTTGTTATTATTGTTTAATATAAAAGTTTAATTTGTTTATTTATTTATTACGACTAAATAAGTTAATAGATACTTAATAACTAAATGTTGTTGTTTCTAGCAATGTTTTAAAGTATGTGATGTGTGTGTTTTAAAATTGCATATTCGTTTGCATTCATATAGCAAAAAAATTTTAGAGAAAATGTACAAAATATATTGTTAATAAATAGTTTTTCTTTGTTAGGCTGTTGTGTGAAGTCGTTTGCTGATGCTTTTGAAATACACAGAAAAAGTCTTTTTTTCATTACATAACAAACAAAAGTATAACTTGACTATTACGTTTTGTTCATTCTTTACTACAAACGCCAACTACTCGCGTGCTTGTTGTGTGCTATGCTGTGCTGTAAGCGCTGTCCTAAGCTTCTATGCACAACTCTAATTTTTAAGCTTGCTGCTATGTAAGAATATTTTATAAAAAATTAAATTTTTTTAATAATTTCAGTAAAAAAGTTGAGATTTCATTAAAAATTTTTGTCACTTCGTTTTTTAAACATATTCATAGTTTTTTGTTTGTTTTTTTTTTTTTTTTTTTTTTACAACATTTGCATTTCTTTGAACTTAAGCTGTTTTCGTAAGCTAATTTTTGCATACATTTGTGAGCTAAAAAGCTAAATTAGTTTAACTTAAATGCCTGTGTTTCACTGCTTCTTTTTCTTTAGTCCCTTTTAAATAATACAATTTATTTAATATTAAAGATTTCTAAAACTTAGAATTTGTTGCTCTTATTTAAGTTTAAGTTTAATAATAATATTATATTATTATCCATCATAATAATAGTAATCATAATAACGATTTAGTTTTTTATCAAATTAAATTAAATAAGTCCTACATTTTTGAGTGGTCTCGCTTTAGCAAATTGCTGCAGTTTGGATATCTTTTCGCGCTATAATAATTTGACATTTATTTTTTTTTTGTTTTCTTTCATTAGCTTTAAATATCGTTTCATTTAGTATATTTAAGAGGAATATGGATGTGGGGAGGGGGTTATGTGTGCTGATGGCAAAAGTAGTTTAACGTTTACGTGCCGTTAGCTTTTGGTAGCGATCGCACTAGATACAGCTTCTCGCCTTGCTTATTCGTATAGATGGGTGCTCTTTGGTAATGATCCACTAATTGATCTAACGTATGGAATTTACGCTGGCCAATGCAGTACATGCTGTTTTCCACGTGTACGCGGAAGTGTTTGTTGCGTCCGGGTGCTTTCAGAGATACCGAATAGTCGCCCATCTGAAAGATATTATTGAATTAATAAGAGATTCTTAATGTTATATAGCATAGCTGGTACTTACATTAGTCTCACTGTCTCTTATTAGAAAGTCGCCATCGTGTCCATGCTGATTGAGTACCGTGTCACACTGACTGCGCGTTATGGCGCCATAGTACCAAGATTTTCCAGCCAGATTTGGACGTTCCATTGGCGGCATGGAAGGTGATGATTGGGGTGGCATATTATTCATACCACCACCACCGCCATCATTGCGTCGATCGATGGAATCACCACCACTGCTGCCGCCACCATTGCCACCACCACCACCACCACCACCGACGCCACCACCAGCACTGCCGCCAGCACCGTTATTACGATATGGCGTAGCTAGATAGTCATTCAGCTCTTGTAGATAATTGCGTGGAACTAAACCGACTTGACCTTGATTATTGCGTGCCTTATACCAGTCCGGATCGGATGCAGGACGATCGACTATTTCGAGACGATCGCCTTTTTCGAATGAAAGCTCTTGATCGTTATTCGAGGAGAAGCTATAGAGCGCAACCTGCCAGAGTAAGGAACATATATAATAGATATAATTATAGTGATGATTTTAATCGCATTCTACTTACAACAATATCGAGCACATTTTCTGCCATTGCATACGTATGTATTTCACCATCATTGTCACAATCTTCGGTTGTGTAATTGCTTGGAAACCAGCCAACTGCATTACCGCTCTGTCCGCGCCACCAACCATCATTGGACTTTTCCAGTATTAAGATGCGTGTTCCCTTTGTCAGCGATAGTTCATCGGGTTGCTGCGCCTGATAATTATATTTAACAATTGCTGTGCCAATGGCCTCTGCTGGATCGGGTGGCAGTCGTCGTGACATTGTTGGGCTTTCAATTTGTCGTGATGGCGAACAATTGGGCAGTGTCTTGGAGCCCGAGCCTTTTTTCACTTTCTTCTTGATGCTGTTAATTAAAGAGACAGAGAAGATACAGGGAGTTAAAAATTATTATTTTTCATTAATCGATTTATTTTATTGTTATTGCATTTTTATTGACGATCAAACAGTGGATATTATAAATTAATTTATCATAACAACAAATGGGATTGGTTAACACAAAAATCAAGTTTATTTTAAAATGCTAACTAGCACTATTTCATATAATGTAATCAGGGTAATTTTTTTATTTTTTTTAGATTTATTAAATTAACATTTTTATTGAAATAAGAAACTTATTTTGCTTTTAAAAGTAAAACTTAATCTTTGACCTAGAAGTTTGTATGCTAAAGAAGAGTAGATTTTTTGTTCTGTTCGATTTTGAGAAACTTCAGACTCAGAGTGCATATTCAGAAGCAATGCCTATGAGATGAATGAGATTTTACTTTACTGGTTCATTTCATATTTAATATCAATAAGTACTTTTTCTTTAAAACTTGAATGTTTTAAGGTGTTCCAAGATTTGTTCGTTTTCAGTTTTAAACTTTTGAATCTATACTGTGTTGTACGTTGAAGTTGTATAAAATTGCAAAAGTTGTATGGAGAGCGTCACGAAAAAGAGTACAGATTACAAACCAAATAGAATACTGATACTATTCACCAAGGTGCAATACTTTGTCTTACTGAAATTAAACAGCCAAACACTCTTGCTATCAAATAGTGTGAAATATCTGGGAGTTGTACTAGATTCAAAGCTCAATTGAAAAATCAATATTGAACGCTTATAAGAAAATTTTCAGAAATAAATGTGGGATCTTAAACCAAAAATAGTCATATGACTTGACATCGCAGTAACCTATCCTAGTGTATGGGGCATTAGTCTGGTGGCCAGCACTGAAGGCAGATTGCAATGTATAAAAAGCTAGCAAGGACTCAGCAATCCGCGTCCATCGGTGGCACGAGGGCATCTGCTCATGCCCAATGGATGCACTAAACATTCTCACTCACCTGCTTCCCAAAATCTACACATAAAACTCACCACTACCACATCAGTTAGGCATAGAGATTTTTACAACTGGAGAAGCAACCCATATGAACAACATCTGTAGTTCGTTGCCATCGGATCTAGTGGCTGGCAATATGGACTATGACATGCCTAAGCTTGACTGTAGAAGAACTTTCACAATTAAGGTCCCAAGCCGGCTAGAATGGCGCAATTGAGGACAGAACCTTGTTTCTGACATAACCTTTTACATTGATGAATCCAAGATGAATGGAGAAGATGGATAAAGCGAATTTCAGGCAAAACTTCCTGTGATAGAATAAGCTTGTCTGACATTAAGTCGAACTACACGCTAGGTAAACCTTTCTTCAACAACCTATGTATATGAATTATCAACTGCTGAAATCAACAAAAGTCTCCGATTCCTCAATCGCACTGAATGGCTCTGATTAGCATATCACATAAACAGAGGTTATGGCATCAAAACGGCTCAATGGAGCTAATTGAATACTACTAAAGGGTGATCCAATACGAGGTCCCTGGGGACTGGGTTGCTTTGAAAGCCGTTATGTGTCAAATGGTAAATTTATGTTCAGTATTTAATACGACTCAATCATGAATAGATTTACTCTTGAACAACGTTTATTAACTGTGGAAACTCACTACCAAAATCAGTCATCAGTTATAGAATTTTATGGAGTTCTTCAACATCATTTCGGTCATTATGAGCGTACTGAGCGCACTATTAGTAACACCATCACCAAATTTCTAACCAATTTTACACTATTGGACATTCATCATTCAACCAGAGTGCATAGAGCCCGTAATTTTGAGAATATTGCTGCAGGAACAGAGAGTGTTTATAAAAACCGTGAACAGTCGATTCGTAGCCGATTTCAGGCTTTGGGCAAATTAGGCCCACAGAATGGACCATTTAAGAGCTAGTTGTGGACAACATTTGAAGACAATAATTTTTAAACATTGAGTGGTAGGAACCGAACTATCTTTCTAAATAAAGATTTGCATCAATACAACAAAAAAAAAAACAAATTGGCCATTTCAGCCCTTGAAAGGACTTTGACCGAGCTTCTTATGATCAATTGTGTTGTGTGTGTTATTAAATGTTTGCACACAATTGACCGAGAACTGGACCTACATGTTTTATGCCGACTCCGAACGGCTCATGTTCTCAAGAAGCTTTACATGGCATTATTTACTCTCTGAGGTTTGCCATTGTCTGCAGAGAGGTGGTGACCGATCAGAAAAATTTTTTATTGAAAAAACTTTTCGCCGCGGCTGGGGATCGAACCCGGGCTCCGAGCATGCTAAGCCACACACTTAACTTGCGTGCCACGGTCACCACATTGCATCAATACAATGATTTTTATGTACTTTATTTAGAAAACAAAGTAGGAAGCTCTTATTAGATCCCCCTTTAAAAGCAGTATCACCATCCTAACCAACAAAAAAAATTTCGATATGACGCAATAGTCTGATTTGAAAAATTTAGGCATGTTGGAAAGGCCACTGCAATTCCAATTTTTTTACAGCATAATAAATTCTTTAAATTTTTTTATCCATCAAACTTCAGCCTTTAGAACTTTCGTTTTCAGAAGGTATTTTTTTAACATATGCAAGTCATTGGTAGGAATGCTTTTCTGTCTTCTCTAGAAGTGCTTCTAGAATTTTTCAATGTAAGATTTCTTTGCGGGCTTCATTGAAAGGATTTTAGTAGATGTTGTTTAGGAAAACTTTATGCAAGTTAGTCTCTTGCATAAAATAAATGCATAAAAGGAAATATTAAAGAATTGCTATGCACAAGCCATGTCATGGGAGCATTCTGGGAAGTCTGAATAAAGGTGGACTTTAGAAGTGATCGATATCAAATATGAAAGATAGCTTGTCCTCTCGATGAAGTCTTTTTCTTAGGTCAGTCAGTGAGGTTCAGTTTTTTCTATTGTCAGTTATTTTGGGATGAGATGACGAAATTAGCAAAATGTTAATAAAAATAACAAGGGTGTGACAAAACTTTTCATTTCAAACAGGAATGAGTACTGCCATAGCACAGATTTTTCGTAAATAACAAAAACTGCTCACAATTGCAGATAAATATTAATTAAATGATTTAAAGCAACACGCAGTTCAATGCTGTAACACAAGTGACCTCGTCTAAAGATTAAATACATTATTTTTTTTTTATTTTTGGCTTAAAATGCCTGCTCCTTAAAAACACGGGATAGCAACAAAAGTGTGGTCAAGCAAAGAAGATTAAAAAATGGTATTGTTAATAAAATAAAAAAAAAAATAAAAATTAAATGTAAACAACATGCTTTGTGTTGGAATAATAAAGCTTGAATTATAAAATAAAGTAGCAGTAAAGTACATAAGTAAAATCAAAAGCAAATCATTCGAAAATATTGGCAAAATTAAATAAATTTGTAATTTTTGACATATCATAAATAGATTAATATTATTAATCAAAGAGCTTCCTTTTTGAAAGCAATAATAAACTACCTACCTATCGAATAGCGATGGCTTCTCCTTTTTAACGTAGTTGCTTGGCACATAGCCCGATTGATTACGATTATTTTGCACACGCCACCAATGTTTGGAGTCATCGAGCAGTAAGTAGCGTTCGTTTTTCCTAAGATCTAATTCTTGTGCTCCCTGCGCCGCGTAATCGTATTTGGCCACAACGTAGCAGACGTCTTCTTGTGATTTGCCTTAAAAATCAAAATTAGTGAAAGGAAACAATAACAGTCATATTTAATTTTTTTCAACAAAGCAAACTCAGTGCCTACAATTCTCAAGTATAGAGAGCGAGAGTACTGAGTAGTATTTTTTAAAACTCTTTTTTATATGCCAACATTTACCAACGCTACTTGACCTGTACTTGAAAATTGTACTGATTTTTAATCTGACTCTGTTGTGCTTTCTTTTTATTTTGTTGTTATGCTATACCGTGCTTCATGTTGCCCGCCATTGATTGCTGACCAGCGCCACAAGTTGTTGTTTCACGTTCAGCGGCGCCGTTCGTGGTTGATGAGTTGGATGACGACGTCGTTGTTTCCTGACTAAATGTTACGCTCTTTTGTTGTTGTTGTGCACTACAAGTCGAGGCCGATGAAAGATTGCGTTGATGATGTTGTTGCTGCTGCTGTTGTTGTTGATGACGTTGGTGATGTGCTGGTGAGCCTGGTGGTGGCAGAGAAGTTTGCTGATGCAATTGTTGGTGGTGGTGTTGCTGCTGCTGTTGCCAAGTACCGCCGACTACTATGCCACTTGCAGCGTTTCCACTGTTTGACTGATAATGTGAATGATGTTGTTGTTGCTGTGGTAGTTTTGACTGATGATGATACTGCTGTGGCTGCTGATGATGATGCTGCTGTTGCTGTTGTTGTTGTTGATGATGATGCAGATGCTGATGATGGCTTACAATTGGCAATTGATTACTTGCAGAGGAATCGGGGATATTGCGCGCAAATCGTTGGGGATATTCCAACATTCCAGCTCCTCTATTTTTTGTAGAGGAGGGAGATTCTTCGAGTTTCTATGTGTGTGTGTGTGTTTTTAGAGCGCACGCCTGCTCGTTTTTAACCTCTATTGATCCTGTTTATTGATGAAAATAGTTAAGTTGTTGCTTTTTTGCACTTTATTGCAAACGATGAGCTTAAAATGCCAATGAAAAATCATTTCTAAAGAAAAAATAAACGATGGAAAATATTTGCAAATAAAAAAGAGAAAATTAATATCAAGCATAAAAGAAGCATTTGTGTGTATGTATGTGTATGTGAGTGTGTGAAAAAAGCTGATATAAATAAACTCGATTTATGATGATGATTATAAAGCATGATTGTATAATAAATATATAATTTTAATATCAAAAATATATGAGAAAATATGTTGTTGAAATATTAATAAATATGTTTGTTGCAAATTTATTATGCTCCATTTTTCTAGTTATGAAACTAATGACAGGCATAGGTATGAGCTATAATTGGGTTATGGGTAAAAACACTGGATGTTCGGGGGAAAAAACTGCAACCAACTTTTCCAAGGTCGTCTGTTGAAAGTAACATAACAACAAGGGTGGTGGGGAAACGACCCAATATTTTAAATACTATTTTCGCATACCGCATAAGTATGCTTTTTTGCAAATAGGACAAGAGATATAAATATAAGCACATGAGTTTATAAAAAAAATAAAATTCGTGTTTAAACTGTTTAAATTTAAAAAATGTACATCATAATATTTACTCAATTATTTAAAAACAAGTAAAGAAAGTCTAAAGTCGGTCTAGGCCGACTATGAAATACCCTAAACCCACTGTTCAAAAACAAAAAAAAATTTATTGTAAATGGGCGTCTCCGTGGGCGGATGAAGCCTATATTTTAATTGCATTTAAATGGTGATGAAAAATTTACACATACCAAGTTTTATTCCTGTAGCTCACAGTTAATGCTTTTATTGTGCTTTCGCTATGGGAGGTGGGCGTGTTCATGGACGGATTACTCCCAATTTTTGAACACACCTTAGTTTTGGTATAAAATACATACATACCAAATTTAATTTCTCTATGACAAACATAACCTTATTTATTGAATTTTAAACTTTTTGGGTTGTATGGGAGGTAGGCGTGTCCGTATGCGGATGACGTCCATTTTTCAAAACCATCTTTGTCTTGTCATAAAAAACATTCGAGCCACATTTTAGCTCTGTAGGTTAAATAGAGGCTTATTTATTGCGTTTTCAATTTTTGGGTTGTATGGGAGGTGGGCGTGTCCGTGAAGGAATGACGTCCATTTTTCGAAGACACCTTTGTGTTTGTATAAAACACATACATATCAAATTTTATTGTTGTAGGCTTATTATGAACTGAGTTATGCAGTTTTCAATTTTCGCGTTGTATGGGAGGTAGGCGTGTCCGTGGGCGGATGATGTCCATTTTTCAAAACCATCTTTGTTTTGTTATAAAAAATATATGCGTCAAATTTTAGCTCTGTAGGTTTAGCAGATGCTTATTTATTGCGTTTTCAATTTTTGGGTTGTATGGGAGGTGGGCGTGTCCGTGAGTGGATGACACCCATTTTTCAAAAACGTTTTTGTGTTGATACAAAACACATACATACCAAATTTTATTGTTGTAGGTTAATTATGAGCTGAGTTATACAGTTTTCAATTTTTGCGTTGTATTGGAGGTAGGCGTGTCCGTGGGCGGATTCCAAAAATATTCAATAGTGCAGATCCTTGGGTCCATGTGACTATGTGTACCAAGTTTCATTCAATTATCTCAACTCCTTCTTCTTATCCTGTGTATACGGACAACACACAGACGGACGGACGGACGGACGGACGGACGGACGGACGGACGGACATGGATAGCTCGACTCACGTGGTGACGCTGATCAAGAATATATATAATTTTCTATACCGGACTCACTTCGTTCTATGCGTTACAAACGTTTGCACAAAGTTAATATACCCTGACCTTTCAGGTTTAGGGTATAAAAAGTACAAATGACCGCCCTCGCATTCAAAATAATTAAGTAGCAGACGATATGACAACATTTGGCCATTCACCTTTAATGTTGATTTGTTGCAGTCGTCGTCAATGTGTCGTTACTGATCAATACTGTCGAACATCAAATAAATTTTGAGTGCATACTTTAAGGCTGACAATTTCTTCGTATAATAAAAGCACTGTGCTAGCAAGAATGAACAGTTTGAACGATATTGGGTGGGGAGCGCGACGATTGTCTTTAAAATGTTATTTTTTTGAAAATTGAAATTTGTAGAACAGATAATTTATTTGATGTTTAGTGCAGGAAATGTACTTAATGCCCTGCGCTGTACCAAATATTGCCCCAACTGTAATAATTTCTTGTTTTATAATTTTTGAAAAGTTTAGACTGAAATTGCGATGCACGGGCAATTTATTTGATTCTTAATACATAAAATATAAGCGTCCTGCAAAAAAAAACAAACAAATTGGCCATTTCAACCCTTGAAAAGGACTTTGACCGAGCTTCTAATGATCAATTGTGTTGTGTGTGTTATTAGATGTTTGCACACAATTGACCAAGAACTGGACCTACATGTTTTATGCCGACTCCGAACGGCTAAAGTTCATATTCTCTAGAAGCTTTACAAGGCATTATTTACTCTCTAAGGTTTGCCATTGTCTGCAGAGAAGTGGTGACCTATCAGAAAAATTTTTTACTGAAAAAATTTTTCGCCGCGACTGGGGACCGAACTCGGGCTCCGATCGTGCTAAGCCACACACTTCAAAACCATCTTTGTCTTGTCATAAAAAACATTCGAGCCACATTTTAGCTCTGTAGGTTAAATAGAGGCTTATTTATTGCGTTTTCAATTTTTGGGTTGTATGGGAGGTGGGCGTGTCCGTGAAGGAATGACGTCCATTTTTCGAAGACACCTTTGTGTTTGTATAAAACACATACATATCAAATTTTATTGTTGTAGGCTTATTATGAACTGAGTTATGCAGTTTTCAATTTTCGCGTTGTATGGGAGGTAGGCGTGTCCGTGGGCGGATGATGTCCATTTTTCAAAACCATCTTTGTTTTGTTATAAAAAATATATGCGTCAAATTTTAGCTCTGTAGGTTTAGCAGATGCTTATTTATTGCGTTTTCAATTTTTGGGTTGTATGGGAGGTGGGCGTGTCCGTGAGTGGATGACACCCATTTTTCAAAAACGTTTTTGTGTTGATACAAAACACATACATACCAAATTTTATTGTTGTAGGTTAATTATGAGCTGAGTTATACAGTTTTCAATTTTTGCGTTGTATTGGAGGTAGGCGTGTCCGTGGGCGGATTCCAAAAATATTCAATAGTGCAGATCCTTGGGTCCATGTGACTATGTGTACCAAGTTTCATTCAATTATCTCAACTCCTTCTTCTTATCCTGTGTATACGGTCAACACACAGACGGACGGACGGACGGACGGACGGACGGACGGACGGACGGACATGGATAGCTCGACTCACGTGGTGACGCTGATCAAGAATATATATAATTTTCTATACCGGACTCACTTCGTTCTATGCGTTACAAACGTTTGCACAAAGTTAATATACCCTGACCTTTCAGGTTTAGGGTATAAAAAGTACAAATGACCGCCCTCGCATTCAAAATAATTAAGTAGCAGACGATATGACAACATTTGGCCATTCACCTTTAATGTTGATTTGTTGCAGTCGTCGTCAATGTGTCGTTACTGATCAATACTGTCGAACATCAAATAAATTTTGAGTGCATACTTTAAGGCTGACAATTTCTTCGTATAATAAAAGCACTGTGCTAGCAAGAATGAACAGTTTGAACGATATTGGGTGGGGAGCGCGACGATTGTCTTTAAAATGTTATTTTTTTGAAAATTGAAATTTGTAGAACAGATAATTTATTTGATGTTTAGTGCAGGAAATGTACTTAATGCCCTGCGCTGTACCAAATATTGCCCCAACTGTAATAATTTCTTGTTTTATAATTTTTGAAAAGTTTAGACTGAAATTGCGATGCACGGGCAATTTATTTGATTCTTAATACATAAAATACAAGCGTCCTGCAAAAAAAAACAAACAAATTGGCCATTTCAACCCTTGAAAAGGACTTTGACCGAGCTTCTAATGATCAATTGTGTTGTGTGTGTTATTAGATGTTTGCACACAATTGACCAAGAACTGGACCTACATGTTTTATGCCGACTCCGAACGGCTAAAGTTCATATTCTCTAGAAGCTTTACAAGGCATTATTTACTCTCTAAGGTTTGCCATTGTCTGCAGAGAAGTGGTGACCTATCAGAAAAATTTTTTACTGAAAAAATTTTTCGCCGCGACTGGGGACCGAACTCGGGCTCCGATCGTGCTAAGCCACACACTTAACATACATGCCACGGTCATCACAAGCGTCCGCGTTGCGCCTTATATCGCTCAAATAGTAATAACTTCTTGATTTTAAACTGTTAAGTTTAAGAATGAACAAACATTATTTGATATAAATCAAATAACATTTTTATCATACTTATGTGGTTCTAAGTGGTTCCTCATCGTAGGATGGTATTTTATATTAGTAAATTATATTATAGATGTTATAAGATGATTTTATCATTGAATATTTTAAATCGACGTTAAAAGTAAAAATTAAAGTTTTTTCTCTCCAGCTAGAAAGAACAATGTTAAAATTAATATATTTTGTTCGAGAATATATTTTTGACGAGAATTTTTTTAATAAAATTTTCTTCGTATAGTTTTCAAAATCAAAACGATATATCACTGTCCAGGAGATTTTATCGCAATTATAGCTTTGTGCTTCGGATCGTTATCTATGACAAAGATCTTAATTTTTCGGTGCTAGTGAGAAATGTACTAGTATTGTTTGCTATCACCAACTCTCATATTTATCTCACTTTTTTTTAAAAGAATGTTTTTATGTCATAGGAGAAACATTAAGAGATTATATGGAATAGAACATCTGATATATAAATGCTTTTAAACTTCCGATAAATAAAATTTCTCTACGGAGCAAGCATAGGCAGTTCTTTTTAACCTATCACAACACAGGGTTGATATAACTCAGAACGGGATCAATAGTGTTTGAATGTATTTTGCTATATTTATCTTATCGTTAACAATATCTCAGTGGAAATATGCTAGACTGTCATGCGGAAGACGTGGGTTCGTATCCTGGTTGTTTAAGTATCAAAAATTATAATTTTATAATTGAAATTCTAATTTTGTTCATAAACTGCTTGGTCTAAAATAACCTTCAAAAGGAGTTTGCTTAAAATCTTGAAAAAAATTGTACATTTAATTTTTTATTTAAAATAAAATGAAAAGCATTAAATATTTAAAAACAAAATATTAAAAAACTAACTTTAAAATAAAATAAAATAAAAATTCTTTGGTGTACTTGTTGGTAATTGAACCTAGGTCAGTCGAGTACTAGAAGCGAACGCCAGTAGGCTGGTCTGAACTAAGACTTTCAGGTGCCAATTGAACCCATCTAATTACAACGCCATGTAAAAGGGGATGATTGGTTCACATATGTATGTTGGTGGCAGAATTGGGGTCGGTCACTTTTCATTGGAAACCTATCACGTGAAAGGTTCTGAACCGGGTATTTTCTCTGTAGGGCTATTAACGAAATTTTCTATGAAGTTTGGGTATTAAACCAAAAAACAATTTAAAAACATTTCAATTCTTAAAAGGCATTTGACTGAGCTTTTTATATTGATTAGTTTTGTGAGTGTTATTAAATGTTGTAAGCAATTGACCGAGAACTGGACCTTCATTTTATATGCCAACTCCGAACAGCTTAAGTTTATGTTCCCAAAAGGCACTGATTGTTTACTTTCTGTTTACCATTATTTTCAGAGAGGTAACGGTCGATCAGAAAAATGTATTTCTATTGAAAAAAAATTCTGTGTTAGATGGTTATTCGAACTCGGGTCTGACGAGATTTATTGGCTTGCACGCCTCACACAGTCACGGCCGTTTTTATTTATTGCGGACTTATTTCATTCGTTTATCGTGCATTGAGTTCATTTTTGATCTATATTATAGTATTAAGAGCATTAGTGTTCAATTTGTTTTTCAAAAACTTTAAGGAATGGTGTAGGTCAGCTTGAACAACCGCGTTTCCTGCAGGATTTTTGCAAAAAAACGGCTCAAGCATTCCTGTAGCCCAAAATCGGTATCAAACAGTGATGCCTCCATATTCCACAGTTGTTCCAAGAAGCCTTACATTTTCATACGAAGTCAAGCAAACTCTCTCTCTCTCACTGAAATTTTGTAAGGAAATATATTGACAGACAAAAAAAAAAACTCCAAGTGAGGTGATTGTGTTCGTTTTACAAAATATGGTCATTCATTTTGTCAGAAGGTTTATAACGCCCATAAGGAGATGTGGATATTATTGATCAGCATCCTCACCGGAGTCGATTTAGGTTTTTCCACCTGCTTGTCGACACGATTACGTAATTTAGGAGCCATAATTTTAGAGATATCGTTATGAAATTCGATATTAAGGTATTCTCTAAAAAATAAAAATAAAATTCGAAAATGAGTAATATCGTATGAAAACCTCACCTACCTCCCATACAAAGTGACACTATCAAAACGATAAAATCGCTGTTAATTCTATAACAATTAATCTTGAAATTGATTTGAAATTGTATACATAAACTCTGATATTAAATTCGCAGTCTGAGTATGAAATGGGAAAAAATCGTACTAAAAATACGCCTACCTCCCATACAAAGTGACGTCATCAAAACGCAATTATCTTAAAAATCTATAAAACAAAACCATTCTCATGAACTGAAACTTTTCAAATAAGCTTTAATTTGAAATATTTACACTGAGTTTGGAATTCGCCAAAATCGAATGAAAACTTTCACTACCTCCCATACAAGGTGACGTCATTAAAATGTTAAACCTTCATAAATTTCCCAAAAATTTTTACATATATTGACTTGATATTTCATACATAAATCTTTACCTATGTTTTAAACGTACCTACTCTGAGATTGATATTTGGAAAAATTGGAAGAGAATGACGTTTATCCAAAACTCATGTATTGTTTAAAACAATTGTTCTTTTTAGTTATATTGAAAAGTATTGATTTTCATATTCGTTAGTTTGCTTTATAATCGACGAAATACACATGTTCATATATTTATAGAAAACAATTTTTTACTGCAACCTTAATTTTAAAAAATTTGTCTGTAATTTTATGCTTTCAACTATAAAAAACTTTTTGCACCTGTACGTTTCAAAAAGTTTTCTTAATTACCTGAACAGCACAACGTGAGTGAGAAGCATATAATTTAGCGTCACACTTTAAAATATTTTTCAAAGACCTCTTTATTCATAATATATGCGCTCTGCTAGTTTCTTTTCTTCTGTGTCGTTTAGACATGCTTGAGTATTTCAACTTTTGGTGGTTATCTAACATAGCTTACACTGGCTGTCAATCAGACGCCAACGCGTTGTTGAAAAGAAGAAGTTGTAGTGTTTTTTAAATTATTATTATTATTGAGCATTTTATAGGTCATAAAGTCATTTGAACAAAAATGCTTCATGATTGATTTCGTTTTTGAGCACCTTGTTTGTAATACTCAATATTTACATCGTTGCATATTTATGGGCGCATATATTAAACCAACAGTCAATTCAACCTGCAATTTATTGTATACACCATGATGACGTTGATGAAGATGTCCTTATTTTCCGCGGTATACAAATATACTCGTTTGCCAGCCAACGCAAAAGCTACATAAGCCAAGTAAGACAACAAACTAGAGCAGTAACAACTTTACATTCAGCACCCTACTGCCAACTTTATTTCTATACAGTTCCATGCATACAATTATAATACCGCCAGGCAGATTGGTAAGGGTGGGTCGTTGAAAGTCAAGCATGGTGCGTTGTGTTGAGTTACTCAACAAAACGCTGAATTGAACTTCAGCACTTGGAAACTTTAGTACCAGTGCCATTGGCATGCTTTTATGGGCTAAAAGGCAAATGTTGCGAGCAGTTGCTAGAAGTTGCTAGCTAGCAGGAGAAAGAGGTGTAAATGGCGGTTGGTAATAAAACTTCAAGCTGCATTGAGGTCGTTCTTTCAACTGTATCTTACTCTGGCAGAGAATTGCCAAGCAAACGTTAGTTTGTTTGCTTAGGTTTTGTTAAAATACTGTGTGTGTTTTTTTAAGTTTAAAAGTAGTAAAAGGTTAACATTTTAAAAAATTTGTCAACTCATCAAAATGTAAGAACACACAGTTTGTAAAGTTTAAATTTGATATTACAGGAAATTGGTAAAGTTTTAATTTAATATTGTTCCTTTTAATTGCTTAAGTTTTTGTAACATTTTTACTTGTTGAGGTAATAAAATCTGTTCGGCTTTGAGCGTAAGTCACAGAAATTATTGCGTTAATATCAAAGGGCAATATTTTAAATAGACGAAGAATTAGCTTGAAGTACAAGACAAAAAGGTTAACTGCTATAAGAAACATAGATATTGGCGGACTAAGTTAGAGACAACTGCTCTTTTAAGACAAGAGATAAGAACAAATAAAACAATTTTTTAGAATTTATTTCATAAAATTTTTTTTTTTCTTATTGCTAAAAGAACATTTAAAGTGCTCCATTTAAACGAATAATCATTATCAACATCACGCAATAAAAATAATAAAAACTCAAACAAAAGAAAAATGTCGTTGCTTGTAGCGGCTACAAAAACAAAACTCAATTCATTCATTCAAAACAATCGACAATCATAATCATTTTCCCAATGGCGACAATAAACAAAAACAAGTGAAAGTTTTACTAGTTAAACAATTTTTCCAAGTCATGAACAAATCGTGCTATGGACAGACAAATGCAAACCATAAATAAAAATGAAAACGAAATCTAACAAGAAGACACACAAACAACAAGTGAGTGAACCAACACAAACTTAGAAGACAGTCAGCCGCACCAACCAGCCACCAACTAACTATAAAGTCAAACGTTTGAAGAATAAAATAATTTAATGATGGATGGATGCATTCAATTAAATCAATTGTAAGAAATAATAATAAACAGAGAAATACAACTGGCACATCTTTTGCAACAATGAGCGACAACACCAAATGAGAGCAACACGACAACAAGTAGCTGAGAGAATTCAAAGCAAAATAATATATTTAAAAATTTACGCTTAAGACGTATAAAAATCAATTTAAACTTTTATTTAAGTATTGCATGCTTAAGCTGCTCCCAAGCTACACACGACAGCAGTCAGTCAGTCACCATTCGACAGACGGACGACATTGCATGTCAGCTTAAATGAGTATTCGCTGAGATGACGTTTGCCAGTAGAGCGATAACGTAGAAAATAATGGAAAAAAAAAAACAAAAATAATCAGTGAAATGCCTTTTTTGAGAAATTATTATATTGTTTTCGTATTTTAAAACAAAACTGGTAGATAAATAAAAATAACTAATCAGTTAGAGTTAAGTGAAATTTGTAATGAGTCATGGAAAGGGTTAAATGAAAAATTCTACTTTTTCATAGATGCAATAACCGAAGAAGGAATAAAGCAAGGCTATAACAGGAAATAATGAAAAACTCTTGAAAATAATTGAATTCATTTTACGTAACCATAGTCTGGGTCATGAATGGTGACTTCTTTAACACTAACAACAAATTTTGATGACTTAAGACTTCTACGAATTAAATTTTAGCCCATTGTCTAATTCAAAAATGAAAATTGTATAACAAACATTCTTAATAAGTACTTTCAAAAAAATTATGGTCATAGAGTCAGATATATTTACAGTTTTAAATAAAGTAATAGTCATAGTAATAGTTGTTATAATACTAATAGTAATAGTACTAACCACAGTTTAAGTTATAGATATAGTTATCGTTATCGTTATCGTTATCGTTATCGTTATAGTTATTGTTATAGTTATAGTTATAGTTAAAATTATAGTTATAGATTTAGTTATAGGTATAGTTATAGTTATAGTTGTAGTTATAGTTATAGTTATAGTAATAGTAATAGTTATAGTTATAGTTATAGTTATAGTTATAGTTATAGTTATAGTTATAGTTATAGTTATAGTTATAGTTATAGTTATAGTTATAGTTATAGTTATAGTTATAGTTATAGTTATAGTTATAGTTATAGTTATAGTTATAGTTATAGTTATAGTTATAGTTATAGTTATAGTTATAGTTATAGTTATAGTTATAGTTATAGTTATAGTTATAGTTATAGTTATAGTTATAGTTATAGTTATAGTTATAGTTATAGTTATAGTTATAGTTATAGTTATAGTTATAGTTATAGTTATAGTTATAGTTATAGTTATAGTTATAGTTATAGTTATAGTTATAGTTATAGTTATAGTTATAGTTATAGTTATAGTTATAGTTATAGTTATAGTTATAGTTATAGTTATAGTTATAGTTATAGTTATAGTTATAGTTATAGTTATAGTTATAGTTATAGTTATAGTTATAGTTATAGTTATAGTTATAGTTATAGTTATAGTTATAGTTATAGTTATAGTTATAGTTATAGTTATAGTTATAGTTATAGTTATAGTTATAGTTATAGTTATAGTTATAGTTATAGTTATAGTTATAGTTATAGTTATAGTTATAGTTATAGTTATAGTTATAGCTATAGTTATAGTTATAGTTATAGTTATAGTTATAGTTATAGTTATAGTTATATAGTTATAGTTATAGTTATAGTTATAGTTATAGTTATAGTTATATAGTTATAGTTATAGTTATAGTTATAGTTATAGTTATAGTTATAGTTATAGAGTTATAGTTATAGTTATAGTTATAGTTATAGTTATAGTTATATAGTTATAGTTATAGTTATAGTTATAGTTATAGTTATAGTTATAGTTATAGTTATAGTTATAGTTATAGTTATAGTTATAGTTAAAGTTATAGTTATAGTTATAGTTATAGTTATAGTTATAGTTATAGTTATAGTTATAGTTATAGTTATAGTTATAGTTATAGTTATAGTTATAGTTATAGTTATAGTTATAGTTATAGTTATAGTTATAGTTATAGTTATAGTTATAGTTATAGTTATAGTTATAGTTATAGTTATAGTTATAGTTATAGTTATAGTTATAGTTATAGTTATAGTTATAGTTATAGTTATAGTTATAGTTATAGTTATAGTTATAGTTATAGTTATAGTTATAGTTATAGTTATAGTTATAGTTATAGTTATAGTTATAGTTATAGTTATAGTTATAGTTATAGTTATAGTTATAGTTATAGTTATAGTTATAGTTATAGTTATAGTTATAGTTATAGTTATAGTTATAGTTATAGTTATAGTTATAGTTATAGTTAAAGTTATTGTCCAAAATGGATATATGTCTTAGGATATTAAAATAATGCTATACATTCAAAAAAATAAGCAGTGGAGTTTATATTTTCTGATCTCACAGACTGCAGGAATCTAATTCAAGTAACCTCGTCTATGCTAATCTTTTTTACAATTAAGCATTCTGCTAGGGGTTCGATACGCTCCAGAAAAATTCGGGACCATCCAGTGGTCTGGATCTGGTCGTTATATATGTCCCTAATATAGGTTATATATATATATAACATATGCCTTCTTTCAAAGGCATTCCCGGACAGGTATTATTAAGACGTTCATTACTGCTTCGTATGTGGCGGGGTTTTTGAAAATTGAAGACAATACATTCCTGTTCCTATTTTCCCGTGTTCCAGCCTGTGAGATATAGCATACCATTCCATCACACCTCTTTTATAAGTTACGAGTTATATTTGTTGTGTTTTCTAAAGTTGTACTTCAATAATAGCATGTAAGGAACTTCTAAAAAAACATAATATTATTCTATTTTCTTTGAAGAGACAATTAACTTTCCATTTAGAGCGGGTCTTATTAAGGTTTAGTGTTTTTCAAGTTATCAATTTTAAGTTCTTGAATTATGAGATAGATATTCTTTTCGATATTGTTGGGTCGTGATAGCCCAGAAACGACCTATTCATGCGTGTATCTATCCTTAGGTGGTGTCAACATGATTGATGAGACTGACAAGATGTTCGCCAACAAAATAAGTTCCCAAAGGAAGTGACAGCACACGGCATTGACGACATCCTTTTCTGATAAAAAGGAACTTAATTCTTCCTCTTTAATCTAATTTTATTGCACGGTCGAAAATTTCGAAATGGTTCAGTTGGTTAAGGTGTTGTCGATGGATTTGATGAAACCGAGTAACCCTAGTTTTAAACTCGATAGTTTTCAAAAAACAGCTTTCTGTTTAAATAATTAACTTTCTGGGTTAATTAACTTAATTAATTATAACTACTGGTTAATTAATTAATAATAAATGAACTTTATTTCTAATAAACCCAAAAATAGTTTCAAGCGTTTAATATATAAACTTAAATTTTCGACAGTGTAGAAGAGGAGAGACACTTTTTTCACGTAGAACCAAAGCTCTTAAAAGCCACTCACGAGCAGGGCTGCCGTTTTGGTAAAATATTACCAAATTTGGTAAAAAGATTTCGACTTGGCAAAATGGTAAATTTTTTTTTGGTTTGATAAATTTAAAATCAATGAAAATTTAAAATAAGTTGCAATTCAAAAAATGATTCTATAAAAATTATATCAATCATGCTCATTGTGAACCACCATCCTTATGATTGAAAATAATTGAAAATATATAATTTAACGCATCAAGTGAAAATTACACGAATGAACGCAAAGCAAAATGTCAAAAATTTGAATTTCACAGTTGCTTAGATCGTCGGCTTAGGGAAGAAATTGATGCATCGCTAAGATCATGATACAAAAATACAGGTAGTATTGACGTTTCCGTCGACTACTTCAAATTGTCAAAAAATATATCGAAGAACAGAGCGCTCATAAGCAAACAACATAATACAAAGGGCACATTCAGCATACTCAATACTGCCAAAACTTAAGTAAAATTAAATTTTGATAGCGTTTGCTTTAACTGCCGTTTTTGACAGCAGCCAGTTCCCTTCTGAAGAGAAAATAAGCAGCTGTAAATGCTATCTGTATTTTTGTATCATGGCTTAGATGGATAAGTAAGTTTTTATTTTTAGTAAATTGATTTTCTTAAAATTTATATTCTTAGCGATTATGTTATTTCTGTTTAGATATGTTATTAGAAAGAAGGCGACCAATGTGAAAAGCGATGAAACATCTTCAAGCGTCCAATAAATGTTAATTTAATTAAAAAATATTTATAAAAGTATTGTTTCTTTAACTCAAAAATAAAATTTTTTTGTGTTTGGTAAATTATTTTTAATTTTGTTAAAGTTTTGGATGAAATTTGGTAGAAAAAAATGTTTGAGAGTGGCAGCCCTGCTCACAAGTAAAGCTGTTGGTTATGACACAGACAGCTGTTTTGATTGGATGAAATTATTTTGATGAAATTTGAAAATGTGAGCCCGGGGAACCATAACAGTTGATAGAAAAAAGAAAGAACTATAATTTTAATTTTTGACGATAAATAATTTTTATGTATTTTATAGTATAAGTAGGTACTTATTCACTCCAAACGAACTTTTCCATATAGGTACTTATTCACTCCAAACGAACTTTTCCATATAGCAAAAAATGGGTATTTTAAGTAAAAGCCATGGACTGTCAGGTGTTAAAACCAATTTTCATTAGATCAGGTGTGTTGAAATATCGCTATCGGTTTAACTTAATTGCGTAGAGGACACCTGAAGCTGTCTGGGAAGGGTATGTTTTTCCTTTTTCCCTTTTCTCTTTTTTTTGCAGCTCTTCTCCTGACCATTTTTCGACAAAGACACCCGATTTTCGCCTTTAAAATTCCAATTTTTTTTTTTGTTTTTAGGCCCTTCTAAAATACTACTTTAATTCTACTTTAATACTCCAATAAAGAGAAAACAATAAATAAACTAACGCAATAATAATTTTTAGTAAGGTCGGTAAGCCAACAACTTATTTTTACAACTTCTTATAAATTATCTTCGATTTTTTCTAGTTTTTTTTTAGCTTTAGACCAAGGATTTCAGATGTCAAACCTTTTCAGTCTGCCTTGGTTCTGCAAATTGGATGATAGATAAGAAAGAAAGACGGAGAAATTAAGTGAAACAAGTGTGGATTGTTATATTTGTGGCGGAAAGGAATTTTAACAAGCTAATTTAAATCAGAGGCAAGTGAAATGTCATAACTTGAGTCAATTCAATTCACAAACATTCCAAAGTCATATATTGATGAATTTTTTTTATTTTAGTTGATAAGAACTGAGATAAATATTTCAGAACGTTCAAAGCATAGAACCATAACCACGCCAGGATTCGAACCCGGCACCTGAGTTGACAGTCAAGCACGCTTACCACACGATTACCGAGGCCGCTAATCTCAAAAAACATATATAAAATAAATGCATGTCAATAACGGTCATTTTCGATAGTCTAGTAGAGCCAAACTGTCTAGAAAAGAAAAATCCAAACATTTTGACGCTGAATGAGTCAAAAGAGCTATACACGCATATATTTTACTAGTTAACACTTAAAATTCTTGCCGCATTACAAGTCGTTTTAAATGTCAGTGGAAAATCCTCTGGCAAACGCATTCTTAAAATTGCAATCGTATACATAGCCTTGAATCATTGATGTAAAAATAAAATAAGGCTTAGTTTAAGTTTTTCCAAACATTCAGCCAAGTGCTCCTTGGAGGAGGAGGAGGTATGAGAGCAACATAATACATAACCTTAAGCTGACAATTGCTTTCCTGTGCTTTCGTCATATTGTTAGTTTGTTGTTATTTTGTGTTGGTTGTCTCTATTAAAAACTTTCCGTACAATTGTGTAAAGTCTGATATTTAAGCTCTTTATAACTAAAGCCGATTAAATGCGGCTTCGTTTTTTTTTTGTTTTTTGTGTTTTTGTGTGTACAACATTTACACACCTGAATTGATCATTCCTGTTTCATTTCTTGTGGTAACGCTATCCTTTTAACAGTAACAGTAACGGTTGAAGGAATAATCATTTATTTGGAATGTTTAAGCAAAGATAAGCTTTAAAGTCGTGACATTATTGCAATTTTTTTTTTTTTTTTGCTTCTGTGAATTTGTAGACATTTCTATGAAATAACTGCTATCGTGAAAATAATAAAATTCGCAACTTCTAAGCTCAAAACTACTTATTTATTCCACTTTGTGGTTTGAGTTTTTATTGGAATGTCGGAGATAGTCATAGGCTAGGATTATATTATTTGCTCAACTTTAGAATTGTTTATAATAAAATCAATAATAAATACAGAGCTATGCCAAAAAACAGGTTGGCCTAAGGATCAGACCATGTTTACTAATGGCGTTTTCGTTTCTACCAAAAAATGTTGCCCTGTAGCAGTGCAAAATTTTTTCAATGTTGCCCGCAACCCTGTAAAAGTGCATGTTTTTGCCTACTCGAAAAATGTCAACTTAAATAAACGAATATAACCATCCTTGTCTAACGCACGCATGTCATAATATTGTCGTTTTAACAGCTGATATGCAGGGCAATCATCTACCCTGAGAATGTTTGCAGGGCAGAAAATGTGCCTTTTTTGCCCTCTGTGAGTGTGACATTTTAAGAAACGAACACAGAATTTGCTCACCCGTTTGCACTTATTTTAGAATCGAACACAAATAAAGGCAAGGGCAATGAAAAGGCAACATTTTTTGGTAGAAACGAAAACGCCATAAAACAACCAAAGAAGCAACCATAACACTAGCTAATAATTTTAGAAATGATTTTTCTCACACAAATATGTGAATTTTTCTTTTTTTAGATTTTGATATTTTGTAACTTAAGTAAAGATGTCAAATCTAAATTAGGAAATTCGTTTCATTCGAAAAATAACTGATATTTTGGCATATATTTTTTTTTTTGTACAATTAATATTTAAGGCTGTAGGTATACCCCAAATAGTGGATAAAAACGTTTCATGTGCTTTCGAAAATGATCCCCATATTAACCGCGCTATAAGACGTAATTCTATGACATACAACTTTTCCGTACTGATGTGATAGAGTTAAATGGGTTAACGTCAGTGACCCAAAAAACATATACAAATATATTTTTTTGTGTGTGGAAAAATATGTGAGGTCTCTGGATCCGTTAAAGCTACAAAGCTCAATAATATCAATAAAAGCCAAATAAAATTTCTCACTAAATAAATTAAAGGAGAGTATCAAAATGAAGTTAAAAACTCACCGTTATTTGACACACAAAATTTTTCATATCTTAAAAACTAAATATTTTTTTAGCAGAATACATTTTTAATAAAAAAAAAAATATACCTAACATTTTTTGGCGGATATATTTATTTTTATATTAATTTTTTTCTAAACTTTGCATACTCTCTAGTTGATAGCAATTCAAAAATGACAAAATTTTAAAGTTCATTTATTAATGACGCTTGTCAACGGTAAAAAAGAGAACAAAATACAACACAACCTCAAAAAGCCTAATTAAAGTATCTTCCGTCAGACAAACTAATTCTGAAATTTTCCTTCAATTTCCTAAACAACTGATTAAACACTTTGTTGGTGTACGTGTTTCAGTAGAGAGTTGAGTGTTAATGTGTATGAAATGGAACTTCAAAAATAGCACGACACAACAAGAAGGGAAACTCTCAAAAGAATAAACAAACAAATGCGAGTAAGCGTTGCCAGCCTGCCAGTCAGTCAGCAAGCGAAAGCATAACGTCGTCATC
This sequence comes from Tetanocera ferruginea, assembly GCA_958299015.1. NCBI lineage: Eukaryota > Metazoa > Arthropoda > Insecta > Diptera > Sciomyzidae > Tetanocera > Tetanocera ferruginea. The sequence continues at coordinate 158,920,331 of OY282641.1, forward strand.
GTCAACGTTGTCGTCGTGACTTGGTTAAAGTAAGAAAAACAACCGCAATTTTAATTTATTCACCTGTAGTAAATCATGCCAAAAATAGGTATTCATAAAAGAAAAAAAAGCCAAGTATTTCTTCAAATTGTCTGGCGCGTGCATTTGTAATATTTGAAATTTTTTTATTTGTTTGTATTTGTATTTTAATGCTTCTTCTTCTTATTATTATTTTTTGCAGCACGTTTGGAGTTGTTGGCAAGGAACCCCAAATATGCTGCAGGCAGACTATGAGGAGCAATGCTGCATAAAATTTGCCAGGAAGGGAGAAATTTTCGAGAATGATGAACGAACGGAATGCGATGAGGATGTCTGAAGAATTGTTGTTCTGTTGGTTCAACTGCAGTTGTAAGGAAGTGTAAGAAGCGGGGTCTGTTGAAAGAAAAGTAGATATAACGGCACGGCAAGAAAGGGAAATAAAATGAAGCAGTTTTGGGCATATTTAAATTTGTTGTATACAACTTTGCTTTCGTTGGAAATTGTATTCTTTAGCACTGAAATTAATTTTTTTTTCTTGATATAACACTGTCATTAGTCACGAAACAGGAATTAAATAGTTACGGGCGAGTTGCAGAGAATTTAATTTTGGTTAGATAACACATAATCGGAGGAGTACTCGTTTGTGCTCAAAGAATTGCAACAAATTCGAAAATAATGTTCGTTAAATTGTGTAACATGGCATGTCATGTTGAACGAAAGTTTGACAAAATATGGCATAAAAGAAGAAATTGTATAAAAAGAATAGATTAGAAAGAATTAATTTAACATTAATTTTAAAGATTCTTGTGTCCTGTTTCCAACGGTATGCAGATTAAAGCAAAACAATAGGATGGTTCAAATAAAGTGGCTTTTTCGAACTTTTTTCGAACATTGGATACATTTCTTTTCTTAAAAAAAAATAATTTTTTATGTTTTTACGAACATTATGATTTAAGGTATAAGAATTAATTTAAGTATAAATTCGGCCATATCGGACAAAAAATTTAAACGTTACTGAAAATTATTGAAGGAAGGTAGAATTTCTACTAGCAAGCAGCCATGATATTGCTAAAAATGTAACCCATTTACATCGAAACATGCCATTTTGATGAATCTTGAAATATGGGCCGCCGTTGGACCATAAAAGTTTATAGAAAAAATAATTGATATTTAAACTTTTTATTCAATAAATTTATAAATTGTTTATGAAATTCATGTTTTTTTTATTATTTTATTCATTTTACTTTTATTCTGTTAATCACTACAAACGAAATTTTTCCATATGGGCATCTCCCAGTGGCACGGACGCGACATTCGCACGGTTTTAATTACTCGAAAAACAAGAAAGAAACAAAATGAGCCGATATGTATTTAAGTGTTCTAACGCGACGAAAGAGTGCTACATTTTATAAAAATATTTGCGAGATTTAGTACAAATGAGTACAAAGTCATAAGCAATCATTCAATGGAACGGACGCGACAAAAAACAGAAGTTTTTTTAAGCTCGTATAGAAATATGCAAAATTTAACTAATTTTGAGAACTTGTTTTTATATATAGTATACATTAGAGTGTATCGAAAATCTGACCCCCAATTCCGGTACCAAAATTAAATAGTACATGAAAAATCCTGTCGATTGGTGTACTTTTTTTTTATTTGAACCAATTTTAACGTCCCCCGAAATGCATTTTTGTGCATTTTTTATCAACTTTTGTACTGGAGACACATTAATGGTGGATTTAAAAAGAAAATCAAGCTTATCAATCAATTCCTTTCATATAAAAAGACAGAACTGCAAATTTTCATCCCTGTTGACAAATGCTCTGACGAGATATAACAGTTTTTTCAAAGTGAATCTACTTGTTATTTAATATTTGATATGTTTTTGTTTTTTGTTTGAAAGTATTTTTAAACTTTTAGCAAGTTATAGCATATTAAGCTCGTCACAGAGACATCAGTGGCTGCTGCTTCTGCAGAACGAAGAAAAGGAACAATGTTTACTATGTTGGAGGGCCGTTCAAAAAGGCCGAAATTCGAACAAAAAGCAATTTTTAGTCCTTTACAGGATCTAAAAAAAAAAATTGTTGTTATTATTTGGTTAACGGTAATAGTTTAAAAAAATACGTAACTTTTGCATTAAGCAATCAAAAAAAAAAGTTTCAAAATACTTTCATACAATAAATAAAAACATATCAAATATTAAATAACAAGTGGATTCACTTTGAAAAAACTGTTTTATCTCGTCAGAGCATTTGTCAACAGGGATGAAAATTTGCAGTTCTGTGTTTTTATATGAAGGGAATTGATTGATATGCTTGATTTTCTTTTTAAATCAATCATTTATGGGTCTCCAGTACAAAAGTATATAAAAAATGCACAAAAATGCATTTCGGGGGACGCCAAAATTGGTTCAAATAAAAAAAAAGTACACCAATCGACAGGATTTTTCATGTACTATTTAATTTTGGTACCGGAATTGGGGGTCAGATTTTTCCCATACAAGTCGATACACTCTAGTATACATGTTAATGGAGGTCAAAGGTTAACTATTCTTCGTAGACTTATGAAATATAAGAATGATCTCTTATCTATTTTTAAATAGATATAGCAGGAATACGGACGCGACATCATGGACGCGACAAATTTTTCCACAATAGTAAAATACAGTTAAGATGTTCATTATAAATTTTAATAAAAATACATTATAATAAGTTGAATTCAAGTTACATAGCAGAAATACTAATCAAAATAAAAAAAAATAAAGTTAAAAGCTGTTAGAGTGCTTTATTTTAATGTTTTTCTTCACTTTTGGTGGACCTTTTTTGGGAGATGCCCATATATGAGGGGCTTACATTCAAAACCAGATAAGTCACACAGATCGAATTGTTGGGAAATCGAAAAAAAGTCTCAATTTTGACAGACATTTTTTATAAACAAACTAATTACGCAAAATTATGCTCCACAGGAATATATATATTATGCGAAAAAAAAATAGTCACAAGGCAAAAAAATTTCGTATTTTCAATTTCAGTTTTGAAAGTTATAAATGAATCAAAATTTAGATTCCGCCGTCCGGCGTCTCAAAAATTAGAGGAACTCATTAAAATGTTTTCTGCATACTTTATTTTGAAATCTGAGGAAATCCGCCGAAGCAATTTTGACTCTCCTAAAGGTCCTTTTAAGTAAAAAAAATGTTTGTTGCTTTTGACTTTTTGTTTTTTACAGAACGCACACCCAAATCCGATAAAATGTTAAATTTATTTCTAATCAACTCAGTTTTTAGAATTTTGAATTAAAGCTACACAAATGAAAACTTGCTTGGACTTAACTGGTTTCGATTGAAAATTTACAGTGGTCAGTATGTCTGCTTTTGATTGAAAAGAAGATTCTTAAATGGATTTTTCTCTAGGATTTTTATAATTTTTAACAAAAAGGATTTTATGGATGGATGTTTTGTAATATTAACTGTACAATGCCATTTCTAACTAAATTTTTTTTTTCTTGTGACTTATCTGGATTTGAATGTAAACTCCTCATATATGAAATATTGGAAAGAAATTTACTCTCTGAACATGTTGTTCAAAAATCGCAAGTTATCAGCCTAAATTATAATTTCACTGGGTAAATATTATGGTACCACTGATTTTTTAAAACAATTTCTAATATACAAAACCCGTTCTTTTCATAAAAGGTGCTTTTGTTATTGTTAATCTATATAAAAAAAATTTTAAACTTAATTTAACTCCATAAGACTTTCTGAATGTAACGCGAGTTACCATGGCAAGTTACCATGGCAAATAGGTGTTAAAAAAACCTATTTTATTAGACATTTTTTATTTTAGCAGCACTCTTTCATCCAAAAAATACTCGATTTTCACAAAAAAAAAACGAGAAAAAGAAGACATTAAATTTTTTTTTTTATTCTTTTTTTTTAGGTCCATCCTTCCTCTTAAATATAGAAAAAATTACCGCAATATCTCTCATCTAGCCCGTGCTATAATTTTTTGTCAATAGTTTTCTGGATATTTAGAAGGTAGAAAGTACCATCATATTTCAGGAATATTGAGTATTGAAATATTGTGAAAAATTGACGGAGATACAGTATTTTTAGTATGAGTGCCTCAAATTCAATTTTCAGCGCAATGTCAAAAAAAAGCCCATGGACAGTGTCACTCAAAATATTCTAAATTGATCGATTTGATTTTTTTACTCATATAAAGTGTGGAGTTTTTTTTACTTTAATTATTTTTATAGGGGCTCAAACGTTTTTCACAAAAAAAATGTTTCTCGACCTAGAAAAACTTATAAACTGAAATGATCACCTTGGTTTTTTTGTTTCAGAGGAGCCAGTTTTGTGTTCTGATGTCCACCACAAAACGACTTTTTTCCAAGGCTCAAATCTTTATATTTTTTATGAAAATTAGACAGAGTATTCTTGAAATGTGACCTGACGGCACCCCATGAGAGTAACTTTTAACATTTATATTAACTGTTTCTTCAATAAAAATATGCCATTTTTTGACCGAATTTAAATTTGAAGTGCATGAGATACACGATCGAAAATATCGATTTAAATTTAAAAAGTGTTTCGCTGGCAACATGAATTTTTTTTGTTGCGTGAAAATTTTGACAAATATTTTGTTGCGTAAAAATTTTAAAATTTTAGTAACTCATGTTTAACTTTTCAAAATAGAGAAAAATAATAATACAATATTAAAAAAAGTATTAAGACAACTGTCACTTTCACTTCAAAATAAATAGGCAGTTCAATAAAAATTTCTTGAAAAAATGTTGCAAGAGAAATTCTGCGGGCATTTTTCACAGCGGAACAGAGTACTACTTTTATATGTTGTGAAAAATGTCGAGTGTTTGACAGCTATTGTTTTTTGTATAGAGATTCGAGTGAAATTTTATATGAAACTGAACAGAGTACATAAAGTTCAAAATTATTTAAAAAAGTTAAGGTTTTTATAATAAAGTTTTTGGTTTTAAATTTCACAATATATACATTTTTAAACTTCTTGGGCTTATTTTTTAAACTTTATAGTTTTCTTTCGGTTTAAATAAAAACTATCTGAGTTTGATGCTCACAATACATACATTTTTAAACTTTGTGAATTTACTTTTTTAAACCTAAAGTTGTCAACTCTTTTATTTTAAAATAAACGTTTATTTTAAGTTTTAAGAGTTTTAAATTTAAACTCAAATTGTCGATCGTGTCTACACCAGAATTCAACCCGTTCATAGAAGAAATAAATCATATGTTTGCAAGAAAATGCTCCACCTCACGAAACAATGGCGAAATTGCACGAGTTTGTCTTCGAACTGCTTCCTCATTCCTCATATACTAAAGATTTGTCCTTCAGTGACTATTACTGTTCCCAAACTTAAAAAGCTTGGCACCAGGAAAGTAGATTTGCGACGAATGAACAGGCCTTTGAATAGGTCAGGGTGTTTGAATGAATAGGTCGGTCGGAGCGTAAAGCTGATATGAAATAAGTGAATTTTTTTCTTCTTCAAATTTAGGTGCATTATTTTTAAGTTTAAATAAAAAATAAATTATGCTCTACAGTTTCCACTAATTAATTTTTTTTAATGGACAATAAAGCTTATACGCCTACCTTAAGACTAACGGTAAATTACCAAACATTAACTATTGCAAAACTAAAAATGGTAATATTTTAGATTAAAATTAAGCGATCTTAAACACATATTAAGTACCTAGTTTTGAACTTTTTCTGGAGTTTGCTTTCCGCTTCGAGCTGCTTAAAACACATTAAAAGCAATATAAAACTGATAATAAATTGAGACCGAAAGCAAGAAAGCTTTTTTCGCAAGTAGGTAACTCCAAAAAAAAAAAAAAAAAAAACAAACAGAGAAGTCATTGTATGAGTACCGAACGAAGCATAGGCTTTAAATAAGATAAGATCTTGAAAATCATTTACAATGCAACAAAGCGTAGAAAACCACGCAGCAACAAAAGCCAACAATAACAACAACACAAGTTGAAAACACTTCGTTAATCACGGCTTTTGTGGTAAACTATTAAAAAACTAAAAATGTATAAAAAATGAAGACGAAAAGAGTTTCGTTCAATTAAATAAGCGAAAATATGTGGCGGGTTTAGTTTTTGATTTTTTTTATTATTTTTTTTTTTATAATGAATCATTGAGAATGCTACGAAATGACCTTAAAAAATCTTTGCAATTTTTATAAGTTTTACTCATACAGTAAAGTTTTTAGCATCAAACAACTATTTGTGCCAAGTATTGAATTGAACATGTGCGAACTTTTGTGCTGAAGCAGCAGCACTTAGTTAAGGTGAAGGTCGTCTATAGACTATAGTTGGTTTGTTGTTCAAAAATACTATTGAACTTTGAGAGTGCCACATATTTTTATTATTTTTTTTTTTGCTGACTTCAATGATTTTGCCAATCGAAGTAGTTTTTAGTTAAACGCAATAAAAATATTCAGTTTTGTTGTTTATTTCGAAATAAATTAATTCTAAGTCTGCTCTGGTAAAAAAATATGCCAATATTTTTCTTATTTATCTATAGTTTTCTCTCTATATCTTGCTTATGATTCACGTTGAAATTCTGGAATTTATGCTTTGCTTTAAATAAATTATGTCAACAGATTCTAGTTTACGATAACGAGCTGTGTGTGTGTGTGTGTGTGTGTGTGTGTGTTAACTGACATTTGGACTCCCTCGCCAACAAAAACCGACCGACCCAGCATGGCTTCCAGCTAGTTTTTAGTTAAGCTTCAACAGCAAACCCAGCCTGTAAGTCTGTGAGCAGATTTATCTAGGAATTATTCGGAAAAAGACTGAACAGTTTGTTTTGCCTTTTTGACTGTTTTATGGGCGTGTTTGTTGGCCAACAAAGACGGAAATCAATAGTTTAAAATTAAGATTTAAAATAAGCTGCTGCTGACTCCACCTACGTAATAATTTAATATTGTTTATTTTTTTGTCATTTTTTATTTTCTTAGCTTATCATTTGGTCATATTTTTTGCCATAACTGTTTTGTTATGGTCTGACGTTATAGTCAAGGCCGTTTTATTTCTTTTTTTTTATATTTATTTCTTATTTATGTGCTGACAACACAATTTTTCACATGTTGTTGCCAAATGCAACAAACAACAACTATGATGGCTCAACTACAGCGAGTAAATTTTTTGTAACGTCTTATACATCTATTTTACATACATATAAATAACAGCAAAGCAACAAAACTAATGTTTGTTGGGTATCAAACATCCGGTTTTACATGAGTACAATGCATTGTTTTATATTGTACAGAGTGTAGCTTAGACTGTGAGCTCGTTTACACTGATTGATGGAAATGCAATTTGCTGTTTATCAGCTTGTATGTGTCTCTGCTTGTGTGTGTGTGTGTGTGTGTGTGCTTATTGCATAATAGTTATTATGTAGTTATTGCAGTGCAAGGGTTAAACCGTTATGTTTTGAGAGTGGAGAAAAAACAAATCTATAAATTAGAACAATATAATATCAACGCGTGTTTTTTTATACAGGGTGTCTCATACCCTAATGTATTTTCGATTAATTTTAAAATTCAACACCACCTTCTGACATCCGGCAAAAATTTATGGCATTAATTATGGCATTAATTTATTTAACAGACACGTGAGGTTAATTTTAAGAAATACTTCTCTGTTGTAAGAAATTTAAATTTATTTACTTTTCCGGCAAACTAAGGTAAATAAAATAATGTTGGTAACAGTTCTGTTACCATTTGGGTATTTCTAACTAAAACGTGTGTGAGCGCTTAAGCCGAAGCTGATAACGCTACAGAAATAAAAATTGTGTGAACAGCGAGATAGAAATCAGCTATTAGCTAAGAAGAAAAAAATAAAAAAATAAAGTTTTTTTTTTAACTTTTGTGGATTGATTCAAAGCTGGAAGCTACTTGCAAAATTTTTTCTTAGGTCGCGTTCATAGTGGACGCTGAAGCGATTGACAGCGGCTAAAAACTAAAAGCTAAAAGCGCAAGTGTTCATAGTGTACAGCTAAATGCTAAATTCAGCTTCACGCCCATTTTAAAGATTCTGCTACTTTTTTCTTCTATTTCGCTTGTGTACACAGTGTTGCGTTCTTGCTTCATGTCGTGCTTATGCTTTTTATAATAGCTTATTCTCAAGCTTATTAACTCTTTTTTCTTCTCTTCGTTAATTTGCACAATTTGGCTGTTTTCTCTTTACTTTTTATCTTATCACTACTTTTTTCTTATCCAAGCATGTAAAAAGCGCAAAAACCGTCTAAAAGCGTAAGCAAAAAGCGTGCACTATTAACAGCAACATCGTGACGAAGTGAAAGCGTGAGCAAAACTCGCGCACTTTGCAACGGAAACAGCGCTAAAAATCGTCATGACATCGCTTGCAAAAGCTTAACCAGCTTCAGCTTCCAATTTGCACGCGGCCGAACGCCGTGCAGACAGGTAGGCAGGCAAACAATGGGAACAAACTAGATGCAAATATCTATCTGAATCGGCGTCGTTCACTATGCACGCAGCCTTAGAGATAATATCCACTTGTTCACACAGTTTGGAGTTTTTTTTAAAATTTTTTGTAGTGCGGCATTTTCAAGATAGCTTTCAGCTAGAATCAGCATATTGAAGTCATCTTGAACTTATACTTATTTAAAAATTATTTATACTTAGTCCTAGCCTCGATCAAATTTGGCTAGGGAGGACCATAAACGACAGAAACAACATTTGTTCCAGGGAAGATGAAAAAGGAGGATACAAGATGACACGATATATTTTAATAATAAAAAGTTTATTTTAAATGAAAAAAAGAGTTGCACTGTTACCAAATTGTCCACTATAAGGTTCTAAATTTGAAGCACAAAACCATAAGTAATGGAAGTGCATGGAGAAAATAGTAAGAAAAATAAGAAAAAGAAGTGTTCAACATACAGTAGTCGGCATAATTATTTTGACGAAGAGAAAAGTCAAATATTTTCAGTTTTTAAAATAGTTTGAAAAAACGCGAGTCAAAATATTTGTATTTGGTCAAAATCTTACCAGAAATGTGAACTTCATGTGAAAATCTTACTTCATTTCAAAGGGGGCATAACTATTTTGACAGTTCTCTTTTATACAAAAATCAACTTAAAGATAAGCAAATTTAAGACAAAAACTGAACAACTTAATAAAAAACATATCCACCATTAGCTTGTATTACTTTTTGAAGACGTTTTGGTACTGATTCCTCAAGATTTTTCAAAATATCTACCGGAATTAGCTCCCATAGACTTTCTAATTCAGATGTGGTCTCTTCCCTGGGCCGAGTCAAGCAAACGCTTCGCTTTTTTTTAAAATAGGCCCACAAATTTTCAATAACGTTTAAATCAGGACTTTGGGCCGGCCAGTTTAAGACTTCTTCATCAGTGCGATTCTCTTGTGACAATCTTGTGACATGGTGCATTATATTGTTGTAAAATAAATGACTCACCAATAAGTTTGTCACCAGATGGAAATGCGTGATCATTTAAGACACCCAAATATTTGTATTGATTCATCGTTCCAACTATTGGAACCAAATGCCCATGACCACAAGAGGAAATGCAGCCCCAGGTCATAACCGATCCGCCGCCATGTAGATTTGCTTGTAAGACTGGAGCAATTTCTTTGCGTAAATTCTTTGGAATTCGGACAAATCTCTTTTTAGGTGATCAGTGATACTCAAACGTACTTCATTAGTAAACAAAACTCGGTTCCAAAAACTCATAGTCTTACAAAGAAAATCTTTGGCAAATTGAATCAATCAATCAATTAAGCCCGAACAATACAGTGTTTAAGCGCCTGAATTTTTTTTTTAATTATGGGCATAACATCGATCTTTAATGGCAACTCACAAAAAAAGTGTAACGGTGTCAAATCGGGGCTTAAGCCGACCAACGGACAACACCAGATTGATTGAATAATTATCGAGCTAAGTTCGAAAAGGTCGCAAGTTGGACGACTTGTGTGGCGACACAGCATCATCTGCTGTAATTTCAAATGCACACTATCGGCAACAGCAGCAATATTTAAGGTTCAGCCGATGAACACCAGGATAGCTAAGGTTACCAATTCATGGTGGATCCATGTTTCATTCATAAGTCACTATTTTAAGCAAAAAATCAGTCAAATTTTGATTTAACATGTCCAAATATTGTTGGGAAGTGCGAACACGTTCATGTTTTTGGTTGATTGTGAATTGCAATAACTGCTTTTCTTTAAAAAACAATGCGATTCTTTGCTTCCTTTTTCATTAATTGTTTGCACTTCTTTTATCCCAAGTTAAAATAAATGAAATAATAAACCAGCTCCAAGCAGCATGTGCTATCAACACCGCCAGTCTAATTAAAGCTGCTTCCATCTGCAAAAGAAAGCCAGCGCCAGCTTCAGCGAGCATTATAAGCCCGGTATAAGAAATTTACTTGATATATTACTATTACACTGATTACGTTCATTTTACTATTACGCTGTTTTTTTTTAAACTTTTTCTTTAAAGAAAGATTTCAGTTTTTAAAATTTTAAAAATTTTTATTTTAACTGAAAATAACAAAGCAAATAAAAGCGAGTAAAGTATAATCTTAAAACTTTAAACTTGCAGAATTTGTTGTAACAAGAATTCAAAATTTATTCCTTGTGACTAAACTTCGTTGCACACAAATGTGACTCCATTTGTGACCCCATTTGTGACCCCATTTGTGAGTGTCAGTCATTTGCATTCTCTGCATCTTCGAACTTATCTGAAAAATGCATCTTTTATCTTCTTTTTTTTTTGCTGCCTTCACTTCTTGCACAATGAGCAAGCATCATTTGTAGTAACATTTCTACATTGCTTTGTCATTTTCTGGTGAACGCCTACCAAATATTTGTAATCTTTTGAAAATACCAAGCATGCTGCTTGGTGCAATACTGATGACGATGATTTTGTTGATATTGACGACAGCAGCTTGTAAAGATCAATAATTTGCTGGTACTCGTGCATATTGATTAAAAACAAGAACAATATTTCGAATATTCCCAATTGAGAAAGCATCAGTACGGAACTCCACAATGCACTTAAGTGTCCCAGCAACGATAACTGCCACCCTCACATTTTGCTGTTTTGCACTCACTGTATTTGTGACGCTTCGTCAACTCATAAAAATAGCTTAATCAACTTCTTATACAGCTTCTTCCTCAACATTGTCTGTCTTGCTGACTGACTGACTGACTGACTATCTTCTGATATTCTTTAGAATTTCAGCCCGATTTTTTGTTGTTTATTTTGAACTGAGTACCTGCCGGGTGACGTTGATGTTCTTAGAATGACGCCTACAATAAATGTTTTGTGTTGTTCTCTATGCTTGCATAAGTTTGTTAAGTACTCGTGTTTGTTGGTGTTGTAATTGTTATTGTTGGCTGTTGTTGTTGTTGTTTCTGTTGTACTTTCATAATTAAGTACTTAAGTTTTAGTTAACAGCAATTGTAAGAGTGCTTCGCAGTGGGTTTCGTGTTACTTTTGAGCTTTGAAGGGTTTGTTGGTGTTGCAAAAAAAAAAAAAACGAAAAAAAAAAATGAAATCCGATATTAAAACACACTAATGTGAAAAGTAACAACTTTGGAAGAATAACTTTTCTCTAGCTTAAAAAATTCGTTAAATTTATGGCAACAACAATTTTTGACTGTGTTGAGCGGTTGTCTTATAAAACAAAAATATAAACTGAACTAATAAAGGTTAATGTTAGTTAGTGATCCTATTGTAATGCGGAACTGTAAGCGGTATATAGATGTTAAGGGTAGATTGTAAAGCGTTTTTTAGCCACAAATCACTTCAGATATTGTGACGGCCGTATCCGTGCTTAGTGTGTGGCGATCTATCAAACAAACTGGGGAAGCCCGAGTTCAATACTCACATCCAGCAGAAAGCTTTTCCAACCAATGTTTAGAAATTTGCTACCAAAAATATGTTTATGTGTGTCAAACAAAATTAAACAAAGACAGTTAAATTCATCGTATTGTTGACTATTTCCGCAGAATTTTTTTTTGGAAGATAAAGCGGCACCGAAACTTATGGGAGTCCCAATAGTCTTTAATGAAGAGAATATTGCAAATCTCCATTCAGCAGTGTTAAAGAAGATTGATTCAAAGTCCTTAACAATAGCATAATCTCTGTCGGTTCATTTAACGTAAAATTGTTCGCAAAGATCTTGGTTTGCCATAATTTTTATCGAAATTTCATCTCTGCTCTGCTTGGTATGAACTGTTTTATTTCAAAATTTTATTCAGCGATGAGCTTAATTCTCGGCTCAATGAAGATGTCATAAGCAAATTTTTGCATTTGAAGCAGCGATGGTTCACATGAGATTAAAGAAACGCCGTTACATCCCGAAAAATTCAAAGATTGGAACAGTCTGTAGGCTGATGGAGTCATCGTACTATCTTTTTAAAAAATGGAGATCAACTATATTTGCTTTAAAGCCATGTTTATGACTTTCATTCCTCGGTTTAGTAACATAAATGTTAAAGAAATGAGATTCTTTGAAACCATTAACTTATTGAGGAAAACATTCAAAGAATGCATAATTTTCCGTAATGTACCAACACGTCTTCGGTATTCGAGTAGTAAGCGTATTTGACTGCCAACCCAGAGGTCCCAGGTTTGAATCCCGACCAGGACATGATCGTACGCTTTCGCCTTTCTTTGTTTTTTCCTTATTCCTAATCAACTAACTGAAATATTTTAAATTCATCAATATATACGACTTTGGAAGTTATAGTTGATGATAGAAGTTTGTGGGTTGGATTGCTTGATAACTTGATTTAACCCTTTGGCGACTGGTGTACACTATACTGTACATCGATTTGTTATAGTTGTTATGTTATTTATTTTATGGTCAACCAACTTATGTCTACAAGTGATGAGTTTCGTGTATTCTTTAGAGGCGTCAACAACGTTATCGAAAGTGTAGCAAACCCCGTATTAATAAAATAAAAAAAATTTTTCATAGAGTTTGATTTTTTTGAAAAAAGTGGGTGTTTCAAAATCATTATCCATTTTGAAAACATATTCCATTAATTTAAAAATGTTTTTGGAAATTCTTATCAAAACAAGTGTTAAAATGAATTAGACAAATGTCTCAAATCCATCAAAAAAAAAAACAAAAAAAAAGGCCATTTCAGCCCTTGAAAGGACTTTGACCGAGCTTCTTATGATCAATTGTGTTGTGTGTGTTATTAAATGTTTGCACACAATTGACCGAGAACTTGACCTACATGTTTTATGCCGACTCCGAACGGCTAAAGTTCATGTTCTCAAGAAGCTTTACATGGCATTATTTACTCTCTGAGGTTTGCCATTGTCTGCAGAGAGGTGGTGACCGATCAGAAAAATTTTTTATTGAAAAAACTTTTCGCCGCGGCTGGGGATCGAACCCGGGCTCCGAGCATGCTAAGCCACACACTTAACCTGCATGCCACGGTCCCCAGGACATTTTTTCTACAAAAAATTTTAAAAATGGGTAAAGATAGGTTTTTGAACAAAATAAAGTCATTCCCATATTTTCCTTTCCGCTAGATTTTATTACCGTGTCAAAGGATTATCTAAGGTTAAGGCATAACACTTACCCCAGATTTAAATTCGCATGTTTATATAGCTTTCGCTATACATAGGGTATTCTACAATTGTCTTCCTTAATTTCAATTTCCTTGATTTCACTTTCCTACTTATCTTTCCTACTTATCTTTCGCCTCATTTTCGAATCAAGGCAGACTTGACTGAATAGGTTTGACATCTGAAATCCTTGGTTCAAAGCTGAAAAAATTTTGTGCAGATCTTGTGATTTGACACCTCTTGATTATTTTTTTGAATATGACAGAATATTTCTTTCATCAAAACATAAAATTTTTGTATCATTTCATCAGGGTGGAATTTCGTGCAACGTTGTGTGTTCTCTTCTTTCGTATACGTCGTAGGCAACATAACTACTCTGATAGCTACTTACTTTGTAAGGTACATGTCACCAGAATGTGAGCGGACGGACATGCCCTAAGAGGCGTTGGAGGCTACATATTTTTTAAACAATAGTCGGTTAGGTCATAAGTCGTTTTACGATTTGAACAGGTCCTAGGCGAGAACGGTATAGAAAAGTTTATATATTCCTGATCAGCGTCACCTTGTGAGTGGATTTATCCATGCCTGCAAACACAGGATAAATTGCAGTTGAGATAATTTAATGAAACTTAGCATACATGTTCACATAGACTCAAGGATCTGAATTATTAAACGTTTTTGGAATCCGCTCACGGACACGCCTACCTCCCATGCAACTCAAAAGTTAAAAAAAATTTATAAATAACTGTATGTTTAATCTACAGGGACAAAACTTGGTATATACTTTAGACCGTATCACTTTGTATGGGGGAAAAGTTGATATATATTTGACCCCACCTCAATCTTAGTTAGACATTTGAAAGACATTTTCGAAAAAATATTTTTTTTTTAAAGTGATCCCTACGGTTCTATTTTCTTGTATTTATTATATCTTCATTGTTTCTTATCCGATTTTGAAGATATATATATATCCACGTATTTGATTATTTTTTGCGGATTTATTCTGGGGTTTTTCAACCCAAGATTATTTTTTCTAGACTACAACTCAATACACCCCTATAGCTACAGAACAGTACATTTTTTAAATTTCTCTACAGCGCATTGTAGCACAAGTCTAGCACATTGCAGCACAATATTTGAATTTCTTAAAAGAGGTAAAGGCTAATTTTTTCAAAATAAAAAATTACAATCATAAAAATACTATTTGCAAATATGAACATTTTTGAAACTACTTATGGCACATTTCAGCACAAATTTTAAGCTTCCGAAAAATCATTACTGGCTCTAACCTTACTATCAGAACCAGCACCTCACAAAATCATGCTACCATGACAAAGAACTAGTTTTAGTTTCTTATAGAACATCTAATAGCACATATCGAACATATTGCAGCACATTTATGTGTATTTATTTTTAATAAATCAATAATGGCCTAGCTAACTTTATGCACACAAACTATCTGCTACTCAATGACTCTTGAAAATGTTTGCTTTTCCCAAATTTATTGCCTCTGATCAATATTTCAACATTTAAAATTTGTAAAAAAAATGTGCAATATGTCATTAATTCAAACGGCACCCATTATTTTACCCACTAACACAAAAATACACACACCCCAAAATACGAAAAACGCCCAAAGTAACTTCTTCAATGGAGGCCACACTCAAAGAGGCTAAAGTACTCAATTAAATGAAATAACTTAAATACCACATCAAAAAAACGACCATAAAACACTACAACTCCATTATTTTCGAATCGATGTTGGCAAGTTGGAAACGTATGCTTTCCAGCATCATTTCATAACACTAGACAGCAATATTTGCTGTTTTTCTTCCCGAAGATTTTTTATTATTGTGTTGTTTTTTTATTTATTTTTTTCTTTACTCCAGTTTATTTTAAGTTTGCTTTGCTTTGATAACGCAATCAACCCGGCAAACTCTACCCAATATATTGAGTATAGCTCAAAGTCATCGTCGCCGATTGTGTGTCTGTGGAGCACCAGCAGCAGCAGCAGCAGCAGCGCCATACGGGGTGTCACTGTGCGGGAGCAGAAGCGCCAGCAACGTTAGAATATTATTAAGTGAGTTGCTTCAAGTGGGAAGGGGGTGATTTTTTTATGTGATACCACACAGTGTTCTATCTATGTCTGCCTATGTGTGTGTGTGCTTTTATGGTGCCACTGAAAGTAACATTATATATACATCTGAACAACTCCGTCCGATGTGCTCATTCAAGAAGCCAACGTCTTATTATGACGTGTGTTATAAAAATATGAAATAACTAACATATGCTAGGTTGTTGTTTTCATTGCAGACTTTGTTGCTGTTGTTGTTATTATTATATGGTTTTACATTTATCATAAAATTCGCCGAGTGAAAATTTTTGCAAATGTCATCAATGGGGGGCAACTTGGTGTGGTGGAGGCTGAGGACGCGTCATAACTTTACTAATAATTGTGATAATTGTTTTATTTTAGTTTATGTATGTGTGAGTGAGTTCTCGATGTTTATTTGATGACATATGCACGCTAAAATAAGTGATTGGAAAAGAGCTCTTTACATTTAGAATTTTAAATATCAAACCAGTTATAATGGTACTATGTGTTGTGCCAGCAATTGTTAGAAATATTTTTTATAGGTTTTTAATTGTCACTCAATTTCTAGTTTTGTGTCATTTAAATGCGTTATTTTATTTTATGCGTTTATAGTAACGGAATCTAAAATTTTTATTTGTTCACTTTACGTCCTATTGAACTTATAGGAGTTAATTTTCAACTACATTTGGAATTAGTTTTGAATCAATTTGATGTGTTATTCTAAATATGTTCGAATATGTTTAAAAAAATCTATTTCGGCTCTTAAAGCATATAAATGGATAAATTGTTTAAATATCTCTTCGGCACTAAATAGCACAACCTGAGTGCATTACAGCACAAGTTGCAAAATTATTGGCGAACCAAGCTTCGACGCTTCATAAAAATCGACCAATTGTAGAACTAATCTTTACTTCCTATACTAGTTTTTCAATTATAAATAAAAAAACTGGATATTATTTATTTAATTTTAATTAATATTTTTGTTTGTTTGCATGTATGTTCCGAATAGACTCCTACAGTACTCTACGGATTTTTAAAAAACCTATATCAAACAATTTATTAAATTACTGCGCTGAACATAGGCTATATAAATTTTTCCACGCCCCTTTTACCGCCCACAAATCAATAAAAATACTATATTTCAGACGGTTTTGGCCATATTAAACTAGAATATTAAGTTTGTATGTTAACTCACAGAAACTCTACCAAAAATGGCTTGCCACGCCCCAATGTACAGCTCACAAAAAATAAAAACTATGCTGACTGTCAGCAAATATCATTAAAATGGGCGTAGCTGAAGTAGGCCTTTTCATAAATAACTAATTTCATACCTACAAAAATTTAAAAATCTTATAAAATGGACAAAAATAACTATAATTTGTATGTGATTGTAAGTTACTTAAAAAATTAAGCACGAAAGTGAAGACAACAATAAAAGACATGAATAAAAATGTGCAAAACACACATAGAATAACTTCGGGTAAAGTAATATAGGTATTTTTAAATTTATAATAACTTGTAGCTTTCATACCTTAGCTTATACCGCATTACACAGGATATTTCTTGATGCATTTTTCAGTGTTTTATAACTTTGGAGCTCTATAGCCTTATCCAATTTGAAGCTTTTTCAACACAATGAAAAAAGTCATGTAAATTCCCTTAATTTAATTGGCGGGTAAAGTGATATACCACTTTCGGATAATGTGATATACCAATATCACATTACCCAAATAGTGTCCTTAATTAGTCCTTCTTTGCTATTAATTTAATTCAACTCAAATTAGCTGTAACCGAACAAGGTCGGGTAATCTGCTAGTATTTAAATATTTTATTCGATTTTTACAACAGAAAATAGGAAATAGTTTTATTTTCATGTCTTAGCTATGTATCTCAATATTCTTTATCTACTATTTTATTACTATCTGTCAGACAAAATGGCATTTCGTGAACGTGAAATTCAATGTAGTGCAGCAACAAATTTAAACAGATCAAACACTGACCTTGGTTAAAAATTAAAAAATTTTCCAACACATTTCCCCTTTCCACCGTCCCATATATTTATTTAACCATTTTCGAATCAAGTTAATGTTAATTTAAATGTTGTAACACTTTGATTAATGCATAAATCTTGGTTTAAATTAAGAAAAAAAACATATAAACTCAAAAATTTTTCGATCAAGTTTGCTTTAAGTATTCCATAAAATTTAAACTTTTTTTCCCACAAAGCTTAAATTGTATGATTTAGTTTCTCAAAGACTATCAAAATGGCCAAAAAAAAACAAAAAAAAAAGTTCGTAAAGTCAATTGACAAGCTTGTTTAGAGCAAAGTTAAACAGCAATACAATAACGAAAAACATAAAAAACAAAAATGTTGTTGCTTTCTAAATTGTTTACAAAGAAATAACCAACTTTTGATAGTTTGTTGTTCTGGTTAACTGTTTCAGTTGACACTGGCCTAAAAGAGGCAACTCGTATTAAACGCCAAAGCAAACAAAATGAATAAAACAGCTGCTCTAAAACAGGGGGGCAGAATGAAGAGTACAAAATTTTAAGCAACATTAAAGTACAAATTTATGAGACAAACAAATTTCAAGTGATAACAACAAAGTCAAGTCAAAGAAATTTTGTGAAATTGATATTGATCTGATCTAAAAAGAGGAGTGAGAAAAAAATGGAGAGGGAGAGTTATAAAAACTGAAAAAAAATGTTAAAGAATAAAGAGGAGGGTTAGTTATAAAGAGATTGAGATAAAATGTTTGAAAGTTATGAACAACTGGCACGTTCTTTTTTTATTATTATTATAAAATTTAAATTATTATTGTTTGTATTTTTAATCTACTTAATAACTACTTTATTTTAATAAACAAATGGAATTTTAAAAGAATATGAAACAGTTAGTTTTGTTAAGCAAATATGTATAAAACTAATTCGAAATAATTTGATGAGATTTAGTCTTTTCTGTCTTGTTTACGAAAAAAATTTGCATTTAAATGTTTGAATAAATTTGTTAACTTTTGAATCAGTTTTTAATCGGCTGTATTACAAGTTTATAAAATTGTTTAAATGATAGGAAACAGCCCATATTCATGACACAGAAAAAATGTTGGTGAGGCTTTTATTGTAACGTCAAATCAATTATTGCATTTTTAAAACTTACGCAAACTACAAAGTTTAAGATTTATTAAAGCTAAACAACAAAAGGTTATTGACTTTATTCTGATACTGCGTGAAATATAAGAGACATATTTTATTAAAATGAAACGTGATAAAAGAATAAATTTTTAATAATAAGGAAGCCAAAATAGCATCAATGTTTTAGACAACTGTAAATATTTTATATAAATTAATAAAAATTTAAAAATCAAAAGCTTTGCACAACATTTCTATTTCGGCCTGGCTTTGGTTTTTGTTATATATATAGTTTTTAATAGTTGAACATTAAAGCATAACATTTACCCATGTCGAATGACTGTTTTTTCAGATTTTACGATTTTAAATGAGAACGGTTCATTCTGATATTATTTATTTATTTAACGCGGTATTCTAGTCTGGGGGTACACATTTTTTGTGGTTTTTAAATTCGATAAAAAAAACAGAGAATATATTTCCAGCCAGTTTGTATATTAATTGATATTTTAGCAATACAAAAAAAAATTTTTAAAAATGTTGAAAATTTAAATCCTTAATCGCATTTTTCTCGAAACTACTTTTTCTAACACGTTGAACGTATTTTCTCAAGTTCTAATAAATCGTTTAACTTGTAATTTGGTGTGGACCTTCTTTATATATCCCTTTATGGTTGGAATCATAATTATGTGAGTATTTTGTTTTTTAATAGTTTTAAAAAATTCAAAACTCGAAAAAAAGGGGCAAAAAATCACTTTTATTTTCAAACAGCCGCCATATTGTAGAAACAGATCGTTTTTATTTTCGTAAATCAGACCACATAGCGGCATTCGTATTAATTAAGAATCTTTTTAAGATCTCCAGAAGCGTTGGAATTATGGTAAGAAGGACGCACCTTTATTTTTCAACCCCTCACTTTACCAGCCAGTAAATATTTTCAATTATATTTAAAATTTTTTAATTATTTTTTCAAAATTTTTTTTTAATTAATTTTAATTTTTCTTATAAATTTTTTTAATTTTTATAAATTTTTATAATTTTAAAAAATTTTTTTTTATTTTTTTAATTTTTCTTTCCATTTTTTTTAATTTTTCATTTTTTTTATTTTTTTTCTATTTTTTTTAATTTTTTCTTTTTTTGTTTTTTTTTTTTCTTTTCTTTCAATTTTTTTTTTTATTTTTTTTTGTATATTCAAAATATCAATAAATATTTTATTAAAAAAAATGCCTGAAAAATTTTTTTTTTTTTTTGTATCGAATTTTAAAAAAATCCAACATTTGTACCCCTAGACAAGAATACTGCCTTAAACATAGTACTATGTTCGGCTTCACGTGAAATTCCACTCAAATCTCCATACAAAAAATGACAGCTGTGAAACAAGCGTGAACATTTCACAACTTTTTCATCAAAGCTGTACTATGCTTCGCTGCGGAAAATCTAGTACTATATTCCGCAACATGCATCTAGCAACATTTTTTTCACCGCAATTTAATTGAACCGACCATTTATTTTGCCGTGAAAAAAGACAGTTGCCATTTCAGTTAAGAAAAACAGCAATGTTTCTTATTGAAATTATATTTTTGTACTATTTCTAAAGTTTTGCAATTAATAACTGCAGTTGTTGGAAATTGTAAACACGGGTGCACCTTTTCGCGGTGTTGGCGGTCGCAAAACTTTGCAGCTTGCAGACTGCCATAAACTAATGAATTGTTATGCTCCACAACAAAGGATATGCATACTTGTATAAAGATTTATTTTGCATTTATATAATCATAAATATGAAAATTAAAGATTTTCTGCTTTTCCTCTAATAAATTGTGGCTGTTTATTTACATTTTGTCGAAATTTGTAAGCTGATCATCAGCTGTTCGTTCGCAACAAAATATCTGTCAAAATTTTCACGCAACAAATAAATGGCTGTTGCCAGTGGAATTTCACGCAATCGAGCATAGTACTAGGCTTAAGGCTGCGATTATAGTGAGCGCCGAGTCAGACAGGCAGGCAGGCAGGCAGGCTGAAATCTGTGTGAAAAAACGAGATGCAGATAGCTATCTATCTCGCTTGTTCACATTGCCTGCCTATCTGACTCGGCGCTCACTATAACCGCAGCCTTAAGGAATTTTTGTTTTTTAAAGCAACCCAATAAATCTCAAATCGAAGGTTTATTCGGTTAACTTCGAATTAGTATCGAATCCGAATATTTGGATCAGATCTATATTAATTCGAATTCGAGGTGAATCAAAGATTATTTAAAATAGCGCATACATTTTAATATAAAATTTCACACTTCTTACAACATATATTTACCTAACATCCAAGAATCTAAGATATTTAAGAAAATAATAATTTTTTATTTAATTGCTTTTAATATGTCAACGGATTAAAGTAAAATTTTTTCTAATTTCATTTTAAAATTAATACATTTAATTCTCGGAATCCCAATGGGAACATTCCACGATAATCGTTACCAAGGCAAAAATCTTATATTTTAAGATATTGCATTAAACGTTATTATTTCTGTCAAAGATTAAGTCCTTGTTTTGTTGTACGCTATACCACATTTCCAATATTAACCGTAGACGTTGTCAGCGAAGACGTCAATAGAATAAACGAAGTTATTTTGAATAGACGAAAAACTCTAAATTCTATCTATACAAAAACGCAATATTGTTGTTTTTGGATGATACAATATTCCGTTGTTGTTGAATCAAAATTAAAAACACGATTCATGAACAAATTTTTGTTAATCGAGAAAACAACCCATTCATCCAACTAAGCAGAGTATTTTGCCTTGACTTCTAAAGCGATTTGGTTCCCAGGGGTTAGGCAAGTTCTTAAAGAGATTAATGAAGAACCTCTCACCATTTATGAAGAAAATCGAGAATGTATTGGGATGGCAAACAATACTGAAAGTAAACGAGCAAAACATATTAATATCAAACATCAACTCATAAGAGACAATGTCGCTAATGGACTTATAAAGATTGTTCCCATTCTAACAAAACAACAGTTTGCAGATATATTCTCGAAGTCCTTGGATTTAAAAATTTTTGATTTGAGAGAGGGTGTTGAATTAAAAATTGTAGTAATCGTTTTGTTTTTGTATTTTGTGAAAAAATATTTTCTCAATAACTTTTACTTCGAATTCTATCTTGAAATAAAACAGTTTGTTTTAATTAATTCTTAATATTATATCGAAAATATGAAAATTTATTCTAATTGAAGAAAATTTTATATGAAAAAGAGAAAATTGCTGTCATCGAATATAGAGAAATTTTTTATCGCAAAAGGATTTGTTACATGTAGTTATAATACTTGGTCACAAGACCTCATATAATATATATATTTTCTTATCACGTTTTGATTTGGTTTTTTTAACATTTTTCTTATTATAAATTTATATGGAATTTATCCAAGTCTGTCATAATGAATGACTCATGTGGGATTTTTTTAATATTAAGAATTAGCTTTCTTTAAATTCAGAACTCAGACATAACTATGGTAAGAAAAGAAGAGATAAATAAATTGTGAGCTTTTATACTGGGATGTCTAAAAAACGAAAAGCAAAAATATTTTTAAAGTTTAACTTTACAAATTTGCAAGATCTCTCAGAACAAATGCTGAGTTACATTAATCTCAGAAATGTATGACAATAGAAAGCTTTAGATATAACTTTAATATAAGAACCCAACAAAAATTCATTATTTAGAACTCCATTGCGTTGGAATTGAATTATGTTTTATTACGATATATTCAAAATTCGAACTTTGAACTGTTGTTGGTTTTTCGTGAGGATGGTGATACTGCTTCTAGTAGTATCCAGCCTTAAGTTTAGCTAAGAGCTTTAAGTTTCTTATACCATATAATAGGAAATTTGGTTAGAAACTAAATGCTTCCTGGTTTTATGCATATCATCAAGTTCACTGCACTTCATTCGTTACACTTAGCTTAAGCTTAAAAATGTAACAAGCTTGTAGTGGTGCGCTTTTTTCGGAAGCTAAAAGAATTTCAAGTAACTTTTTTGCAAAGAAGTATGAAAGCATTCTATGGAATTATTTAAGATAAATGTTTGCTCGAATTTTACATAGCAACAAAATGCACAGCACAACAAAGGAGCGCAAGGCTCATAATGTACTTAAAAAAAAAATTTATACATACACAATACAGAAAGCCGGGAAATTCAATTTAGCTGCCCGAAACTAAAATAACAACAACAACAAAAATCTGAGGAAAAAAGCAACAAATACAACATAAAGCGTAAAGAGCGATAGATGAGCGGTATGCTTCTGCAACACAGGATTGAATATCCGTTTTGTATATCAAGTTTTGCGTTACGAAAATTGAATCCTGCTGTTGAATCGTTGTTTGTTGTTGCCGAGTGCTTTTTGTTGCATCAGCAACACATGCCGGCGATTTTAACCAATTGGAAGGAAGAGCGAGCACATCAAACGAGGTGCTGAATTTCTGATAAGGTGGTAGTGGTGGTGGTGGTGGTGGTGGTGGTGGTGTTGATGGTACTCGTGCTGTTGATGGTGGCGACGTTTGTGGCAAGGCTGACTGACTGCCGGTGACTCGATTGTATTATGTGCCGAGTTGAGTTGCTTTGGTTGAGTGTATCCAGTGAGTGCTGCTGTGATAACGAATACCGGCAACAATATGGAAAAATGTACAGAGTGGACTGGTTGCACAGCAAACACAAAAACAAAAACAACAACATCAACATTATGCAAGAGTAAATATAATTCGAACAAAAAGTGGTGCCATTGGTAGTGGTGGTAATGTTTGTGTGTGTACCTTGGAAACATGTACCCTTGCGTTGCCGAGTAATTTTGAGGCAGGCAGACAGACAGAAAAGCAGTCAGGCGGCCATGAAGCAAGGGCAAGTGTTTTGACTACAGCACTTTGACGCAGCCCCTGACGATTTGTAAATACAGGAGAATTTTTTTTAAAATTCAAGTAAATTCTGCTAAATTTAAGTAAGACAATAAAAAAATAAAAACTATTTCTAAATTTATGATGAAAATTATTTTAAAGCTGTTACGTGCAGTAAAATATGTTTTGTCAAAATTAATTTGTATTATTTTATAACTTTAAAAAAAAAATAAACAAGAAATTGGCCATTTCCGCCCTTGAAAGGACTTTGACCGAGCTTCTTATGATCAATTGTGTTGTGCATGTTATTAAATTTTTGCACATAATTGACCGAGAACTGGACCTACATTTTTTAGGTCGACTCAGAACGGCTAAAGCTCATGTTCTCAAAAAGCTTAACATGGCATTATTTACTCTAGGTTTGCCATTGCCTGCAGAGAGGTGGTGACCAATCAGAAAAAATGTTTCATTGTACAAACTTTTGCCCGACTGGGGATCGATCTCGGGCTCCGTGCATGCTAATCCACACACTTAACCTGTATGCCACGGGCACCAATCACTTTTTCAATACTTTCGTAAAAATAATTAATATTCATTTAACATATGAGCATAACTTAACTGCTGCATATGATGTTCCAGGTTCGAATCCCGATGCTAAGTATGATTATTACCTTTAAGATTAAGAAAGGATTTGCAAGGATTGTAAAGGATTTTTCAATAAGGACCTTGCAGTTTTGTATTTAACTCTTTCTGTCCCAGCGAGATCGCTATGGTTCTATTTAAAATTATTATATCTTTAAACTCTCTCGATATTTTTCGAGCTTTTTTCGGGTTTGCTGGTACCCGGGTAGCTGGAATCACCCGGGTAGCTCGAATAACCCGAGTAGCTCGAAATACCCGTTAATACCTGAAACTACCCGGGTATTGCCCGGGTAATTCGAACTACCAGGGTAGCCCGGGTACTCGAAATACTCGAAAATCATATTCATATTCACATTCATAGCATTCATATAAAAAAAATAAAAAAATTGCTATAAAAAATTTAAAAAAAAACCTTACCCCACCCTTAAGCGAACTAAGGCATCTTAACTACTAAGCTTCTTCACAGGTTAAGATAATTTTTCGATGAAACTGAGGATTTTCTTCAAACTTTTGCAGAGCCCGGTCGGCGAATTTTCGAACCTTAAAATTATCATGAGCGTATGTGTTTCTTTTCCTCGATGCGAAGTCTTTTGGTATCAGCATTTTTGTTAGAACGCCAATTCTGAGGGCTTCCTCTTTGAACCTGGCTGCAATAGTGCAAGTCTCATGAAACCATGAATGATCTTTTGGTTTAATGATTCTCATCTTATTGGGCATGAAAGACCGCATGTCACATTTATGTCAGCGCAACATAATTTCCAATTGAAGTTGCGATAAAAATTATTTAGGGCAGTCCAAGTTGCGTGTTCATAAAACCATGGATTTCTCTTGTGGGCTTTAGGCATAGAGATGCAAAGATTAGAATATGAGAAAGCAGTCGAGATGGTGCCATGGTCATGGTACGAAGTCAAAAAGACTTAGATTTCGGATTTCTAGGTTTTTTCAAACTTTCATAATTTTTGGTTAATTTTTTTTATTTCTTGATTAATTTTTTATTTTATTTTTTTTTTTTTTAAATTAATACAACTTTACTACAAATCACAAATCAAATTATATCTTTTCCAAATCAAATTCAACTTTTTACAAATCAAAAGCAATTTTTTCCAACTTTTTAATCTTTCATTTAAAATAGGAAAATTTGAATTGTAAAAAGTATCAATTGAATTTTAAAAAGTTGAATTTGATATGTAACAATTTGAATTTGAAATGGAAAAGTTTAAATTTATATGTAAAAGTTTGAATTTGAGGTTACAAACCTGTATATAAAGAGTGTTTTTTAAGAGCTTGCTGATTTGAAAAATAAAACACATGCCAAATTATGAAATGGCAAAAAAAATGTATTATTTGATAGATAATTTCTTGGCATTTAACATTTAAATATAATTTCGGGCATATGACCACCACGACTATTTTGCACAAAGGTCTTTCTGGAGGTCCAATTTCCGACCACCTTTTCAAGCATTTGAGGGCGTATTTCAGCAATGACACGTTGAATATTTGTTTCCAAAGCGTCAATCGTTGCTGGTTTATCCACATAAACCAATGACTTCACGTATCCCCACAAAAAATAATCAAGTGGGGTCAAATCACACGAACGCGGAGGCCAATTCACCGGTCTATTTCTCGAAATAATGTTGTCGTTAAAATGTTCTTTCAATAAGTCGATTGTTTCGCCCGCAGTATGACAAGTTGCACCATCCTGTTGAAACCACATTTCGTCCACATCCATATCTTGAAGATTTGGCAACAAAAATTCATTGATCATGGTTCTGTAACGATTTTCATTCTAGGTAACGCGTCGTCCTTCCTCAGTTTTAAAAAAATAAGGAGCGATGATTCCACCAGCCCATAGACCGCACCAAACAGTAGATTTATCGGAATGCATTGGTAATTCTTGAACGGCGTGTGTATTATCTTTGCTGCAAATACGGCAATTTTGCCTGTTGACATATCCATTCAACCAAAAATGCAATGATTATGTGCACCATATAATTCACGAAGTGCTCTATAAGCATTTGTAATTGAACACTGTTTTTGAAAATAAATTTCTACGATTTAGAAGCGTTGTTATGGAGTTAATCTATTCATGTTGATTTGCCAAACAATACTGAGTAGAGACGTCACTTTTAACTCTCAGACAATAGAGTAATCCATATTGAAAAAAATACTCATAAAAAAACACCCTTTATTAGGAACTGATATAAGGTGAGTTTTTAGTTGAGACAAAATGAGGTGTGTCTCATGAAAAGTTCACAAAAACCAACAACAGCAATACTTATAAGATATAAATAAGAATCCGACAAAAACACCGAAAACAATAAAAAAGTAAAAGCAGAGGTAAACTTAAAAAAGTATACTTTTTTCAATTCACATGTTTTAAAACTCAGACGGGGTCAAAAATAGGTTAGTTTAAGTGATAAGCTCTCTAGAACATTGATTCAAAAATCCTTTCAGTGGCTTTGGAGAACTTATTTGCATCCATGCTAAAAGAGAATCTAGAAATTTTATTTTAAAAAAAAATTTGCTTTTGTGACAATTTTAAAAAATTAATGCTTCAAAAATATTGTTTTAAACAGCTTGAAAAAGTTTTATTAGGCAAAATTCAAAAAAGATTTAACTGCAGATAAACATAATCAAGCTCACGTTAATTGAATTACAATGATAAGTGATAATGATAAGTATAAATTTTGATAACTTTATTAAAAAGTAACGTAAGGATGAATTTTTTAATCAACAATATATCAAAAGAACATTATGTATTAATTTATAGATAAATTCAAGAGATTTTAATATCAGTCAAGCCAGTTCGAAAGAAATAAACACATGATTAAAAGCAACAATAGTATGCAATATTGTGTAAATAAATATTTGAATAGGTGTCACCAAACCAGCACATAAACTTAAAGGGTTATCTATTTATTTCAAAATTATTTTTCTAACTACCCTTAATAAAGTTCGACTTGATCTCCTGCAGAGCAGTTAAGTGAGCAAATAATGGCCTGGCTATGTGCAGCGATTGGAAACGATATACAAACTTATGCAGATTTTAAATGTATTATCGATTGTTTGAAGTGAACAATAAATAGACAAAATTAAAAACGATAGAATGAGGAAGAAGAGCAAAAAAACAATAAGTTGGAATGATGCTCAGTTTTGACAAATTGCTTAGAAAATTTTATTAAAGCACAAATTAGAAAAAAACTTGTATCACAAAAAGGCAAAAATCTGCTTTGTCTAAAATATTGTTAAACTTTAAAGAGTTTCCTGCAAATAAAGTATAACGAAGACTTCAAACAATGCCACAGTTAGCTGCAGCTGAAAAAAAAATCAGACAATGAAAAATGGACAACATAATTTAAGGTTTACTAGGGGATGGTTGACATATTTTCGCTGCTGCATTCTAACTTGGACATTCTTACTTACACGAGGGACACAAGGAAAATCTAAGAAAATCTTATCAATAATTCAACAAACGCTCAGAGCAGAGAGATAAACCAGCTAACAAGAAGTTTGTGCAAGTTATGCAAATATAATCAAGTAATGGAGTTGCAACTTCATTTTTTAATGGAACATATTTAGCATGAAAATAAAACAAATCATGCGATACAAAGAGAGAAAAGTTTTATAAAAAAAAACAAGAACAAAATACAGCTAGAGAAATTCAAGTGTTAAGGGTTGAAATGAATATAAACAGGAAATAGACTGAAGTTGTACACGCGACTCAACGCTTGTGTAAAGTAAATGCAGTCGTCATTCAGCCTAGTGAATGGTGGATGGGGGTGTATGTTGGTTAAGTTGGTATTGAGTTGAAATATCAATATACCGTGAAGTATAGAATATTCGAGTTTATGCGAAGAATTAAAAACCGTGTGCATTAAGTTGGTCCGTCAATGAAGCTAAAACGGTCTGATGAGCTAAGCGAAAATTCTTGGAAGCGTTAAACGGGTCACCGCATAATTTGGAATTTTTTCAAAACAAAGCTTAAGTTATTGATATGACAAAAAGCAATACACAAGAATTGTATAATTTTGAATGGAAACTTTACATTTAAATAGCTGGTTTATAAACGTTGTATTTAAACACAATATTTTAACAAATGTCATCATCACCGTTCTATTTGGTTTTTAAAACATCTGATTAAAATTTGTTTGCTTTGTTTTTGATTAGCGCGTAGCACCCTTAGTCACAAAAATATTTAAATTCGAGTATCGGTAGTCGAATGTTGACGCACTTGACTGCCAATACATATAGTGTTCCTGGATTTGAATTCAGGCCAGCTTACGCTTCAATGCTAGAGCCTTTTTCTTCATATCAATAAAATCAAAAATTTATCAATTTACAAAAAGTTGATGTTGGTGGCTGAAATACTTGGGAATGGAATTGCTTAATAATTTGAATTGACTGAAGTAAAGGCATAAAACTTACCTCAAATTCAAATTCTCTTGTTTACATAGAATTCATAGCTTTCCGCAGCACAAACAACTTCCTACAACTGCTTCACTCGATATTCTTTTCTTTTCTCCTTAAATATCTAACCATTTGCGAACCCAGGCAGACTTGACAGACTTAACCAGGCAAAAGTTAAACAAAGTTGCAAAAAAATCAAACAATAAAATAACTAAATTTGTCTCCATCTTTATAATTCACGGTTGATTTTTACGAAATATGTATCAGAATACATAAAATATAAGGTAATGTAACGATTTCTTGATACGATTTATTTTAAGTTAAACAAAAATATTCGGGTCTAATTTTTACCTTCTTACCGGTTTTAAAATTTTACCTAGTCTAAATATGTAAAAAGTTGCAAAAGACAATTATTGTATTAGACTAACTTCCGTATGCCTCTAAGTTTACGTCTTTAAGGTAAAAATTAAATATGTAAAAGAAAACATCTTATTGTTAGATTCCATTACAGCCATCTTCCTAGCCAACAACAATTTGAACAATTATTTACTCTGCCAAAATTCTAAAATATTTGAGATTGCTAAGATTTCAATTCAAATTTTTTCATAGCATCACCAAATCTCGTCACGACTACGGTATATTTTAAAGCCAACAGGATCATTTCGTTTGACAGCAACGCAACGAGGTGTGTCTGAACGAATTCCTTGCCAAACAGAAACACACACACACATACGCTGCATTGCATGACATTTTCATGGGACAACATGAGCAAAAACAACAGTTAGAATGGGCGGTTGTGGTGGATGTTTTTCACAGGACACTCTGGAGACTATAATCGAACGCTCCGGGAGAGGACACTCCTGCATAGAGTACTAAAAAAACTATGAGTAACATCAAAGCCAGCGAATGCAGTGAAAACTGAAACTGCCTGTGAGAGTTTTTAGATATTTTCCTCAACTCGACTGAATGCAAACCCTGTTCATGTTGACGTTGATATGGATGATGATGATGATGATGATGATGATGATGGAAGCGTGCAAAGCCCACATGGGTGGAGAATCGAGAATATCTTATTGTACAGAGTTTGCAGTGTTAGTTGCGAGTGTAAATGAAGAAAGTACAATACAAAAAAAAAAACAAGGAATAAACTGAAAATAGACTGAATGAAACAGGAGCAAAACGAGCGAAGGAGCATGAATTTGAATTGAATTTTTGTGTGTGTACCTACCGGAGTCTCTGGTGGAAAATGGATTTTTGCAGCCCCAGCCCTTAGTGCATGACGTTGGCCAACAGTGAAAATCCTTGTTTGCTTCCTGTTTTAAGCCTGCTTTTTTCCTGCTTCCTTTTCTGTTTTGTCTATTCTATGTCTGCTACTTCTAGAATTGGCAAAAATTGTAGAATATTTGCAATCCTTTTAACATGCAGGCGTGGCGCATCCAAATTGATTTTTTTTTTCTCCTTTTTTAGTCACTATTTTTTAAACTACATAAGTAAATATACATTAATATTTTGTTGCCGAGTGTTGTTGAAATTTTCCAACTAGCATTTTTTTTCTGCAATTTTCACATTAATTTTTGGCTAGCTTATAAAAATTTTACGATTTATTTATTTATTTGTATGCCTCACTGCACTGCTTTTTGTTGTAATTTATTATTTATGCTTTTTTTTTCTCTTCAACAATCTTCACTTCATTTAGAATTTTGAATAAATTTTTTCACTTTTTTTTGTTGATTTCTTCTGCTCGCCCGACTTTTTCAGCACTGAATTTTTACCTCTTTTACTCGCTTCTTTGCACAAATTTTTTTCTTAAAATGCTGTTAGTTTAATGTTGATTGCGCTGCGTTAATTTTTAATTATTATTTATAATAATTAATTCACTTTTTCTTAATTTTCTTAAGAGTATTGAGGGAAAATTTAATACGGACACCGAAAGACGACCACTGTTCTTTATTCGTACAATTTTTTCGCCATCTGTCTCTCGTTTATTGCTGATTTCTGCTTTTCGGCGAAACGAATGCGATGTTTTCGCCCAAGCAGGCGATGTTTTACGAACGAAGTGAAGTTGTCATCGTTTTAAGAATGGGTGGTTCAGACAAGAAATTTTCTGTAATTGATAAATGCTTCAATCATAAATAACTGCAATGGTTTCGATTATTTTTTCATTATGCTGTTATTATTAATGACTTTATAAACTGATCTCAAATTAAATTTTTTTTAACCGAGTTTAAACTTAACGCTTATTCTAGCTAAGCTTTGATTAAAAACAAAAGGCTATCCCAATACCCTCATATGAAGAGGAGAGCAAAAGAGCCAGTCTTTAATGTAACGACAGAAAAAGTGACTATTTGTCGCAAAAGTTGCAGAAACGAACATTCTGATCTCTGAGGGAGCAGAATATTTTATATTTTAACTTTAACTGGAAAACATATTGAATTGTCCTTGTCGATAAAAGAATGCTGGTCTTGCAGTTATTTTTCAAAATATAATAAAAACTATTCCAAATGCTATTGCGTTTACACAAACCATTTTATTCTTGTGAATATTTAACGACTCGTAAAAAAGCTCGAAATTTAACAAAATATCAGTGACAATGTGGAATATCTTCTTAACATGTTACTTTTTTGTTCATTAAGTTGGTAGCACTGAAGCGTTGAATTGTGAAACCATCGATTTTAAGAAATTCAGAATGATTTTTACTTTTGAGCACAGATGTCAGATTCGTGTGATAAATCTATTTAAGTAGATTTTTTTTTCAATAACAAATTTATGTATTGTTTGCTATGTTTGTTATGTAAATTTTAAAAAAATAATTTCATGCTTTAAATTTAGCGAAAATAAGCTGCTCTGAGCAAAATACAATGTGTCGCGGAAGTAGCGGAAATTGTTCAAAGAAGAAAGTTGCACCATAAAAAATATTTAAAAACTTGGTGTTTTTTGAGAAAATTGCTTTGAAAAATTAGTTTTTTTTAACAAAAAATGTTTGTTTTGGTGCTTGTAAATTTTTTAATTGTGACTTAATGGAAAACTGTATGGTAATAAATTGCAGGAAATTTAATTTTCTTTTTAAAAATTTTTCAGGTTGCTTTCATATAATAGCTGTGTTTTTTACCAAGCGAGTAGTCAAAAAACGACTGCTTACTCGCTTAAGAATGTTTTTAAAACTTGGAAGCATTTTTTGAAAAGTCAAAAACGTAATCAAGAAAACGAAAACAAATCTGAAAAAAAACAAACAACTGACAAAAAAATTTGCAAATATTACAAGGAACTGAGTTTGTAATGAGGAGCAGAAAGACGTTTAAACAAAGAGGAGTAAAGCATAATAAGCTGAGAGCTATGATTTTTTAAATGTTTTATTCCTTTTGTCCATTTTGAACAATTAAATGTTCATAACAAACATTTAAAACAATTTTGTTAAAAATAAAAAAAACTGCACTCGCGCTCGTCTTTTTATCGTTCTTATGGAAGAACCTTTGGTTTTTATCCTTTTTGTATGTGGAATCGAACTTAACGAGTGTTTGGAAGCAGTATGTTTATCTCTTGACAGGATCATTCAATTTTTAACGGAGAATTGGCATCAGATGAATGAGTTAATCACTTTGAAGAAGGGCTTTTTCTTTAGCTTGTTCTTTTTAGCATCGACTTGGTCACCTTTCGATCTACTTGGTTCTTGGTAGCTGTCGATTCCAGTGATCCTATCATGTCCAAATGGCTTCTGAAAAGTGGCATCGTCGGAAGTCTTGACAATGATGTAAGTGCGTCCGGCGTTACGTGCACAAAGGACAATTTTACCCAGCTATCTTCTTCATCTTAATTTACGTATGGCTGACTGAATATATTACACTAGGTTATTACCAAAATTTTGTTTATGTTCTGATCAAATTTTTCTTATCAATTTTTGACAAATTTATTTTATATATCAAAGTTTTGACAATTAGTGCTGCATAAATTTTCAGATTTTAAGCATTGGCAACTCGGTTCTCAAAATAAACCCGATACCCAAAAGATTTGCAATGCTAAAAGCTTACAAAAAGAACAAAGTTTTACATAATGAGTATATTTGATAAATTTTGTTAATCTAACCTGTTAAATTATTATGTATTTTTATAGAAATATTGATCTAAAGCAAATAATGAGTATTTCGTGAAAAGTAATGGGTACAAAAAATTTTCATTTTATACATCACTATTGACTATCAATCAGGTATAGTTGCCACCTTTGTAGGAAATTTATACAATTATTGAAACATAACTTGGAAGCATTTTTTTTCGTTTGGTCGGCAAACTTTTAAGCGAGTAACAGTTTCCTGTGTTATTTAAGCGAGTAAACATATGATAAGCGGTCGTTTTTTAACAACTCGCTTGGTAAAAAACACAGCTAATATTCTTGATATATTTGCATAAATATGAGATCGGATCAAATGTTTAAGAGAATACTTTAACATATCAAAAAAATTATCATAAAAAAAAAACAAGTAAATTGTTAAAAAACAAACCTATTTGAAGGTAGTGGAGCGACAAAACAGGAGTTCATATAAGAGTGGCGAAAAACTTAAGCATTATATTACATAGTACAACTTATAATTTTGGGACTCAGGCTTATTAATCTCTCGTGAAAGTACTTACCAAACCTAGATGTCATCCATTTTGCGCTAAATTCGCACTTGGCTACCATGGCGTATAAGTAACAAAAACTGGATGAATTTGAATATTGAATTTTTGTTACGTATACGCCGTGGTAGCCAAGTTTGTATTTAACATAAAATGGATGACATCGTAAATATCTTATGTGATAAGCAAACCAAAGTCTCAAAACGATGACCTCATAAAAATTGTACAAGTTTAATGAACAATTAAGTTGTTGAATTTTAACGATAATTTTAAGAGAATGTTGCATAGTCCACTTGGCAGGAAAAGGTGCCACCGTTTAATGCACGAAACCTACTCAATTTAACTTCAATTTTATTTTACACATATTTTGCCTTATTTTTAAACTTTAACTCTATCTTTACATATTTTTAAAATTCTCTCTTCAGATTTGTGAAGTAAAGTATCTGTTTTGTTTAAACGAATAAAAAATAGTTTTTTTTCTTTATATTTTGTAGTTAAAAATATAGTAGCATATTTTGCTAAACAAATAATTATAAAAAAAAATATTTTTACTACATTTTTTAAGTAAAATTAAGAGGGGTAAAATTTATCACCACCAAATTTACTCAACACAAAGTATTAGGGGTTTTCACGATGTGGTGTATTTGCCTTTGTATTGTGTATTTTTGATAAATTTGATATTTGAAGTAAAATTACAAAAACAAAATGTACAGTGTTCAAAATACAACCCTGTAGTAAAAATACAACGCCGAAACCCTATTGTATTCTTTGTAAATATCGTTGTATATTTGATCAACTGATCACAAAAACTTTTTGACTCAGCGTGGATGAAGGTACTGGCTGGGTTGTGTGTTTATTTAATAAAAGTTTATTTAATTCAGTGCTTCGTTTCAATTCCTTTATTTTCTGCTAAATGATGAACTACCCAGACTTTAGTGAAGGTTTGTTCACAATGCGTTGTAAATATTGTAAATTTTGTAAGAATTTATCAAAAATACACCACATCGTGAATACCCCTATTGTATGTACTTGTAAAAGAATTAATGAAAATATAAAAAATAGAAAATTTCAATAACAGCTTTGCTTACTACATACTTAAAAATTTAAACTCCGAGCGGTATTTCAGGGAGTTCAACAACATTCGGTATGAATTAAAATCAATTCAGCGGAGTATAAAAATTGTCTACGAGTGCATCTATATTTCAAACACCAAACTATGTTCAAGATATTAGGTCTGTTCCCGTACTTTTGTAGCAGAAATTCGCAAGTTGAAAAATTTGAGAGAGTAAGTAAAAAGTGCTCTCTTTGCGTGAAAAATTGCAAAAAGTACGGGAACAGGTTTTTTGCAAAAAGTTGCAACTATTGATGAAACTGCAACAAACTGTTGGTGGCAGAATTACTATAGTTGATATCTAAGGTAGAAAATACGCTATTTTTTATTGGAAAAAATTTTATAAAATATACTTACATTTTATTCTGCTTAATGTGAATAATCATTTTGCTTTAATGGCTGCCTTCTAATTTGACTTTATTTCATTTTTTTTATCAGCTGACATTGGCTGACGCAACATAAGCTGTCAAAATATGGCACTTGCTAATTGCTGCGAATTTTGCAACTCCAAATTTGGAGCAGAAAATAGCAACATTTGACAAGGACTGGATTTCACATTTTTGCTCTCTTTTGCTATTTTTTTGGGTACGGGACAGGAAATCGTAGAAAATAGCACGAATTCATGCGAATTCGTACTAATGTTCAAGTACGGGAACAGACCTATTAATCCCATCGTGTTAAAAAATACAGAATGTTCAAGCTATCTGATTTTGTTGATCATTTATATTTGAACAATGTTTGGATAGCTTAAAATTTTACTCCGGTGAATCGTAATTAGTCAATACCTATCGGTGTTCAAAAAATATACATCCAGTTATCGGCAATCGGTTAATACTTCCACATGCATTGGTTAAGTATTAATTGTTATTATATTTATTTTTACTTTTTGTGTATACACCTTTTTGCATAAATTTATTACAAATTAAATTAATAATACCTTAAATCACTAATTAATTTTTTTCTGAAATTTTTTTCTTTCTTTAACTTGAAAGTCTGAGAAACTTATTTTTTGTCAATAGGTCATCTTGAGCCCACAAAATCTTCCTTCTTTCTTGTTTCTAAGTATACTCACGGAGTAAAATGGGTGTTTAAAAAGCCATGTCATGAAGTTATAACTAGTGTCCGACCGAAACCAAAATTTTGGCCGAAACCGAAACCGAAACCGAATTTCGGCAATTTTTGTAATATTCGGCCGAAACCGAAACCGAAACTGAAAGTCTACATACAAATTTGTTGTTAAAAACATTTTATTTTTTTTTTAAAATTTTTTTTAAATTTCAAAAACAAAACAATTCAAACAGATAATAATAACGTATACATACGATAAATATTCTTTCAATATTAAAGTTCAACTTTTAAATAATATATAAAGAGATAATTTTTAATACCACTTTAAGGAACTTTTTAGTGTTTAGAGTTATTCGGTTTCGGTTTCGGTTTCGGCCATATTGATGCCGAATAGCCGAAACTGACTAAAAGGGCCGAAACTGGCCGAAACCATAACCGAAACCGAATATTCGGTCGGACACTAGTTATAACTGTTCCTTAAACGAATTGTTCCACCAAAGAAACACCTTCTTACAAGATAAAATTCAATACGTGGATTTTAGATTTGAAGTTATACTATGAAGTCACACTGAGATCAAATTAGGTAATTTCGTGCTTTTGTGTAATTTCGACTGAAATGATCTAATACTATGTTCACACTGAGATCAAATTAGGTAATTTCGTGAGATAATTTCGAAATTGTACAAAAGTGTTCACACTGGGCTTAGATAATTTCGTTTGACGTTTTGTCAATTCATTATTGGCCACATTCAGCACTCTCAACAGTTGCCAACTTAAATGTTGAATTAAAAATAGAAAATTCTTACTTAAAGTAAGTTTGCAAATTATTTCGCACATAGCCGTAAATCTTATCAATTGTACAACTTTAACTCATTGAAAACATCGCTCACCTAAGTTTCACTGAATGGGTTGCTAACCGAAGGGTCAAAACAGCTAAGTATCTGAATGTGGCCATTATCATGTGTCATGTATAATTTTGACGGCTCAGCTGAAATGGATAACAATATTGTTAATACGTCACAAAAAGGCTGTGTTTAATCCACACTATATTCAGATTTCAGGGTTGCAAGTGCATTTTTGCCTAATTTCGTGAGTAATTTAAACGAAATTACCTCGTTTGAGATAATTTAAAAATCAACAAATTGTATGGGAAATTACCATCTTTTTTAGATCATTTCAGTCGAAATTACGCAAAAGCTCGAAATTACCTAATTTGATCTCAGTGTGAACATAGTATAAGAACTATGGTTATTTCCCATACAATTTGTTGATTTGGAAATTATCTCAAACGAGGTAATTTCGTTTAAATTACTCACGAAATTAGGCAAAAATGTACTTGCAACCCTGAAATCCGAATATAGTGTAGATTAAACACAGCCTTTTTGTGACATATTAACAATCTTGTTATCCATTTCAGCTGAGCCGTCAAAATTATGCATGACACATGATAATGGCCACATTCAGATACTAAGCTGTTTTGACCCTTCGGTTAGCAACCCATTCAGTGAAACTTAGGTGAGCGATGTTTTCAATGAATTAAAGTTATACAATTGATAAAATATATGCGATATGTACGGCTACGTGCGAAATAGTTTTGCAAACTTACTTTGAGCACGAATTTTCTATTTTTAATTGAACATTTAAGTTGGCAACTGTTGAGTATGCTGAATGTGGCCAATAATAAATTGACAAAAAAATAAATCAGACGTCAAACGAAATTATCTTAGCCCAGAGTGGACACTTTTGTACAATTTCGAAATTATCTCACAAAATTACCAAATTTGGTCGCAGTGTGAACATGGTATTAGATTCGGTTAAAGAGGAATATAAGGCATTTTGGTCTATTCCAATTTACTTTATTTTTTATTGCTAATATCTAGATTTGCCAATATACTTTTCCTCACAAAATTTGATAGTGCCGATTTTCCGTCTTTATGAAATTATCGGCTTTTAAACAACTAGTCACCCTAATATCATTTAGGGTATTCACTTCAACGCTGAAATTTCCGAAATCTTAAATTTCGACGAGTTGAAGGGAGCCACAGTTTTTATTTTTTTGTATGCTTCTGTCAGCATGAAAGTCGCCATAGCTGTCTTTTATCGAACGCCTACAAAACAATTCTACCTTTTGTTAAAAAAAAATATTGTTTGCCGTGTTAATTATTCTTAATTAGTAATTTGGTTATTGCATGATAAACTAAATATGATGCTTAATTTGACGAATGTATATCAGAAGAGACAAAATGTTGTTCTTCTTATCATATTTTGCATGTTCACAATGACTGACATCAATCGAACAGGTCTACTAACGACTACTGAACAGATCTTTTCTTCGCAAATTTACGACGATTAATTTTCATCAACTCAATGGATGATTAAATTTAAGCAAATTTCGGAAAACGAAAACAACAACAATTACACTGAAATTTTTGAAAATTTGCGATTTTGGAAATTTCAGAAGTGAAGTGAATACCCTAATTATATATCTACTTAAAAATAAATCGGGACAAAATATAATATTCATTCATATCAAAATATTGGTTTTTATTTGTTTAAAAAAACAAAGTTTGAATTGTAAAAGGTTTTTTAACTTTTAAAAGGTTTATTTTAATTTGGAAAAAGTTTAATTTGAAATAGAAAATATTGAATTTGAAGTTAAAAACCTGTATTTATATATTTAAAAATTGCTTTGAACCGTACTGCAAATTTTTAATACCTTTGGTTATTCCCTTTATTCATATGCAATATAAGATTACATTTTTTTGCGAACGCACCAACCGTCTGAGTTTCGCCTGTTTATAAATGTCAAAATAAGGGTGCAAAATCGAAAATTGTTAACCATTTTTAAAATCTTTCTTATGAACTAAAATGTTTTAAATAAAAATATATTTTCAAATAAACATCTATACAAAATGTTAAAGAATCTGCAGAAAACCCATAGAATTCTGGTTCGCCAGTACACAACAAAGGAAAAGCGAACTCTGCTGCTACAAGACCAAAGCAAAGTCATGAGTAAGTAAATATAGAATTTAATTGTAAATATATTTTACAAATCTCTGCTTCAACAGTCTACGAACCCATTGTAAGTGACCCAAAAAAGTTACGAGTTTATGCGTGGGGTTTTCAAGAGACAGGTGCGTTGGGACTGCAGCGAGATGTAAAAAAGGCACAGCAGCGCTACACCGAAATTGTGCACCATCCAACACGCATGGGATTTTCCGCTCATACTGATGTGGTGGATATAGCAGCCGGCTATGGCTTCTCTGTATTTGCCACAAATCGATCAGATGGTGAAACGTTGTTTGGAACAGGCTTAAATACCGATTCTCAACTGGGTTTTCAAACTAAGGGTAACAAAGCAGACCCCATGAAACTCGATGTCATAATATATCCAACAGCCATATGGTTGCCAAGGCTAGAACATGAAACAGACGCTGATATGCAGATAAAATGCATGAATGCAGGTCGCGCACATTTGGTTGTAGTGACACGAAATGAGACCATCTTTACAATGGGCAACAACTCATACGGGCAATGTGCTCGAAAAATTGTAGAAAATGAAAATTCTAGCGAAAATCCTGTAATACATCGCATCGAAAAGGGAACTTTCTGCGGCGCAGATGATGAGGTGGTGGCAGTGGAATGTGGCCAAGATCACACAATGTTTTTGACCAAACTTGGACGTGTCTACACGTGTGGTTGGGGAGCAGATGGTCAGACGGGTCAAGGAAACTATGAAACACATGGCACTGTTGTGCGTGCTGAAGGCGATATAGCACAGGAACGCATTGTTAAGTTGGCTTGTGCATCGGATTGCGTGTTAGCACTAAACGATAAAGGCGATGTCTTTGGCTGGGGTAATTCCGAATATGGTCAACTAGATGATGACAGGGAAGCGCCAACGCAAGTGAACATACCACGTTTTCTGAAAATCACACAAGGTCTGGGAAAAGTAAAAGACATCGCTGCAGGTGGTTCTTTTTGCATGTTACTCAGTGAAACTGGGCTGGTCTATACGTGGGGTTATGGCATTTTGGGTTTTGGTCCAAGTGTAGAGCAAACATCTCGACCTCAACATCTGTTGCCGCCGCTCTTCGGACGCAATGATTTTAGCGATCAAACTGAAGTAGTATCCATCGGTTGTGGTGTTTTTCACATGGGTGCTATAAATTCTGATGGTGATCTGTATGTGTGGGGCAAGAATCGTTTTGGCCACTTGGGCTTAGGTCACAAAAAAGATCAGTTCTTCCCATTCAAAACAGCGGTCAATGGTAAGGTAAAAAAAGTTGCTTTCGGTGTAGACCATACGTTAGCGTTGAGTAAGCCTTTTATGTGATTGCCATGATGCGGAGATTAGTTATAAGTAGAAAATAATTGTTTGACTGTAAAGAATGCTTGATTTATTTAATAATAAACGAAAAACCGTTGTAAAATATGTATTTGCAAATTTTTCACTAGTTAACTTGGTGTTGAACAAAAAGTAAGGTTAACTAATTCAAGTATTCCCTTTGTCTGATCGACGCAGCATGTCGTTAATGTTATAACTCTGGGTACATACATTTTGGACTTGATGAATGATAGTACAATTTATATGCTAAGAAAGTCCATTGAGCAATGTTTGGACACCAAGATATGAAATCTGTCAACATAGAAAACTCTCGTACCAATTTATGGTTTAAAAATAAACTTTATTTGAAAGAATTATTAACAAAAGAATTCATATAATTCAAACAATTTTCAAGGCAAAGATAAAGTTGAGCTACAAGAACACGGCACGGAATCATATAATCTTCTTCGGAATCATATAATCTTCGACATCTTCTTGAGAAGTGGAGCTGATTTTTGGAAGTAAGACGAAGAACTTGCGTCTATGAAAACCAACATTGTATGGAAAATAATGAAGCTTCCGCCAAACACAAAGCTAATAAAATCGAAATGGGTTTTCCAGATAAAGGAAGATGAGAATGGCAACCCAACACGAAATAAGGCAAGGCTTGTAGCAAAAGCGTTCTTGCAAAAGTATGGGGAAGACTACAATTAAACCAGTGGCTAGGCTAACAACAATTCGTGTTGTATTAGCCGTAGTCGTTCATCATGGATATCACTTTCATCAGATGTAGAGACAGTTTTCTTATATGGAGATCTCAAAGCAGATATAAATATATGGATATACCAGAAGGAATAAAAGCCAAAAAAACATAGCATGCAAACTAATAAAATCACTTTATGGCTTTAAAGCAATCACCACGTTGTTGGTATATTAAATTTAACTCATTTCTTGTTTCACAAGATCTCGTCATGATTACTGTCTTTATACAAAGATCAATTCAGAAGATATTTTAATATTGGTGTTGTATGTTGACGATTTGCTGATTGCTGGAAAGAACCAATCAACAATTCATAAATTAAAAAAGGATCTTGACGAGCTATTTGAAATGGCAGAATATGTAATCTTAAAATATTTTAACCCTGCACGTTGCAATCCTTGATTTAGTGGATTGCAATGCAGTCAAAAGTCCTATTGAGAAAGGATTGCAATTGGAAACAAATAAATCTGAAGTATCAAATAAATCATATCGCGAGTTACGTCTAATGTACATAATGCTTTGTTCAAGACCAGACATCTGTTATCCGGTTGGATTTTTAGGGCCATATCAACATCTAAAAAGAATCGTGCGATATTTGAAAGGAACAAAGTCAGTCATTGAAATTGTATTACAAGGCAATCAATGAGGAATGAATAGTGGGGTACGCTGACGCTGACTGGGCGTTCGATTTGGTACACCGAAAATCAATAAGTGGATTTATTTTCAAAATTTTTTGAAACAGTGTCATGGTAACCACCGTTGCTACTTTCTTTAGTGAAGCATGAATACATAGCTTTAAGGTCAGCTTGCGCAGAGGCACTATGGTTACGAGGACTAATTCAAGATTTGAACCAAATCCGGGAAAATCCATCGACAATATATGAAGACAATAGAGGATGCATTGGGATGGCCAATAACTTGGAAAGCAAAAGCGCAAAGCACTCGAAATTAAAAGTAAAAGCAACGTTAAACAATTATTATAAAGTCCATTGAAAGGAAAGATCAGTTGGCTGACATTTGTACAAAGCCCTTTGGTTGCATGGGGCTCAAGAAAATTTTTCTGGTTTTCTAGACCAAATACTTACCAGTCATTTTTATTATTCTGCCTGAAGAATATTGGAATGTTAGGTCATTAGATGATACAAAATTTGCCAGGTGGTTAAATTGTTTAAACTCAAAAAAAGAAGTCTGTTTAAGAAAAATATACTTTGGCTTGTAAACTCTTGATCATCAGGCGGAACGACTATCCACCTTAATTTTTAGCATTTATTGATAATGTCAACAAATATAGTGATAATAAATTCCTTGTAAATTAGGCATTGGTTTATATAAATAGTGACTAACTTAATTTCAAATAATTCGCAATAATTGTGATAGCAAAAATAATACCAAATCATTAATAGTTGAGTGCTAGAGCAACTGCACAGCTGTTCAGTCTGCTTGTGGTCAACTTTTTTTTTAAAATATCATTGTTATCAGTTGTTTCTTCATAAATAAAACCAGCTCCAGATGCTTCAAAATAAAAAATAATTAAGTATTTAAACATAAAATCTGAACTTATTTCTGCTATTCGGATTAATTCACTTAGTTTGTAATACG
The DNA here is from genome assembly GCA_958299015.1 of Tetanocera ferruginea. Classification (NCBI taxonomy): domain Eukaryota; kingdom Metazoa; phylum Arthropoda; class Insecta; order Diptera; family Sciomyzidae; genus Tetanocera; species Tetanocera ferruginea. The sequence goes on from OY282641.1 coordinate 158,962,575, forward strand.
GAGAAAATGTTTAATTATTATTTTAACATTAACGATTAAGACACTTACGTTATTTTTGTTTTTTTTTATTGTTTTATTGTACTTTTTATTAAGATAACTTTTTAATGGGCTTGTGTTATTATAACATTCATATGTAGATTTTCTGTCTGCGCTGAGATTTTATATCTGCGTTTTTGGTCAAACTACAAATATAACAATCTTTGCATAAATTGCATTTTTCTTTTTTCTTGTTTTGTATTTAATGAAATCTTTACTTTACAATTTTACACTTAATATTCTAACCATATTCAATGATGCTTTAAAAGACAGTTAAATTTAAAATTTTATTTTAATATTTTTTTTTTTATACAAATTCAAACAACATTTACAATTTTCAAAAACAACGGTGATAAATTTAAAACAAAAAAGGAATAAGACAACAGGATTTAATGTTTAAAAGGTTCACAAGAAATGCCTTTCTTTATATAGAATAACTTTTGTTTTTTTTAGATGATGTAAAGTACGATTCAATTTGGGTAAATAATATTTAATGTATGTATATGCATGTGTGTAAATGTAAGGTATGTATAGAAGTAGTGGTAATACATTGAATCAACCTGATAATACTTAAATAATCTAGTCACCTTTGGATATTTGTCACAATTTTACGTTTGCCTTTTGCTTAGGTACCAGTTGTTCCTTTCACACCGTAATGGGGTATTTTTTTTCTTCTTTTTAATTTTATATAAAATGTTTAATTTTGAGAACCACGATGTGTTGAACAATTTAATATATGTATATATTTTTAAAAGTTTGTTTGTTTTTTTGTATTAATAACGCTCGGAATGTCAATTTGATTGTTAGATTTGCGAAAGTTTTTTACATTTTATTTTGTTTGTTTTTTAAATTTTTAAGTTTAATTTTCATTTAATTTTGTTAAATTAACAAAAGAAATCAACAATTCAAACAATATATAATTTTAATCTGTTTTTTTAGGCTCTCAGATTTGATTTGACAGATATGACAATAACAATGCAATCAGTTATTTTTATTTGAACTGTTGTCAATATCAGCATTATTAATATTATTAGTTTATGTACTGATTTAGAAGAGAAGATAATATATAATGTAATTTTCTTTTTTTTTTTTTTTTTTGTTTGTTTTAAAAGTTTTACAATCAAAAATACTACAGACTACAAAAATGTTGGCAAGCAAACATTTTAGCAAAATTTTGTAGGTTTGCTTAATATTGCTCACTTTTGCTGTTGCTGCTGAAGTTCATACGCCTCGATATCGGCAATATTCAACAGATCAAATTCAACAATGCCTTTACCAGAGAACTCGGCAAATTTGCCGGCATCTGTAATGGGCTTGATCTCACGCTTGGAAACTGCAAAACAAGAAAATGTTAAGTAATACTCGTAAACTAGTTAATAAAGAGCAGCAGCTTACCACCAGACACATAGTCCTCCAACATGTACACTTTCATGTCATAGCACTCGTTGGCAATGCGCTCGGAGATTAGCGACAAATCGGTAATTGCTGGCAGAACTACGCGCATCTTGCGTCGCACACGATCTGTATCTATGTTATAATAACCGGAGCCCATCTTTTGCATTAGATCTACGAAACTCTTTGGCGGCAATGTGGTCTCACGATCCAGCGACATAATGAAACAACGATTTGCGCTGGTGTCAATAATTGCCGATTGATTCTCTTTGAAATCATGCATGAAGCGTCCACGTCTGCCATCCTTAAAATCGGGCACATCAATTTTCGAAAAGCTTTCATCATCGGAAGTGTCCATTTCAATTTCTTCACGGAAATAGTCATCATCATCGAGCAGACCATAGGGCGTCTCAGTCAAACGGAATGGACCGAATGGCGAAAATTCATCGGGTCTTGCATAGAAATGTGGCAGCGTCAAGTTGGAGCGTGCCATATAGGGTATGTCACAAAGTGCACGCATGTGCAAGCTAGAGTGAGCGGGCACATACATTCTGTAGAGTGTGTAACCACCCAGTATGCCCATCATCATGACCATTATGGAGATGAAAAAAAGCAGTAAAGTCTTGACAACCGAATGTTGTGGCCGATTGAAGACCATCGATTCTGTATCGGCCTCGCTGCTATATTCGGGCGGCGGAGTTCGCTAAGGTGTGAGAGATAGGAAGAGAGAGAGAGAGAGATAGAGAGAGAGAGAGAGAGAGATTAAAAATATTGTAAGAAGTAAACAAAGAGCTAACAAAAACATTAGCTTAATTGTTGTACGATAGTAATTTTATCTTATCAATAATTTGTTGGTACATAAAATCTTATCAAGACGGCTTAAAGGGAAAAATTAAAAATGTTTGTTCAACAAAAACATTGAAAAAAGAAAACATATTTTACTTTAGCCAGTTACGTGCTCACAATTAGCTGGAAAAAAATGCAATTTTGCTAAAGCGATAAAAAAAATAAAACAATAAAAATATACCTATGCAAGTAAATAAATAAATAATCTAGTTTCAACTCAACTAGTGTCGAGTTTGAATAAACATATATATATATATATATATATATACAATACATGCTTTAAACATTTATTTTATTCTTCAATTTCACTTTTAAAAATACACTTATTAATGTTGTATACAAATGTTGAAATCGAAGTAAAAGTGCTAAGCTTTGCAAAAAGATTTTCTTTTTAAATTAAGGCCATCATATTTCAAAGGTACAAAAAAATTTAAACTTGGTTATATTTTTATTCTTTTCGTCAAAAAATTATTCTTATTATTTTGTGGATTGATAACTTTATAATAAAAATATTTATATAAAAATTATTCAGAACTGAGAACAATGATTTATATATATAAAAATGGATTTACATAAAGCGTAAATCTAATTAAAAATAAATATAAATAATTAAAAAAAAATGTAAAAGTAACGCAATGATTATTCATAGAGCAAAGAAATGTTTCATGTGCATTTAAAAAATTTTGTATTAATCAATTTTTTCTACGTTTTGTTCAGAAAACTGAAATGGCTCTGGCTCTGGCTGGCTAACTTGAGATTATTTGTTATTTTCTTCAGCTCAAGCTTGCAAGGCCGAGCTGTTTTTCTTGTTAAGCGTTTTCCTCTTCTAAACACGAGCTGCAAAGAACAAACTGGCAAGCAAGCCAAAAGCTGTGTTGAAATCTGCTCGCGAGTAACAAATCAGTAATTTTCAGCAAGATCGATTCTTAGAACATCGATGGTAATCATACTAATATATGAAGAGTTAAAAAAAAACAAAAAGAATTGACCATTTCAGCCCTTGAAAGGAAGTTGAACGAGCTTCTTATCATCAAGTGTTGTGTGTTCTATTAAATGTTTGTATTATGTAACTATGTACATAATTGAACGAGAACTGGACCTATATGTTTAATATCGACTCTGAACGACTTATGTGCAAGTTCTCAAGAAGCTCGAAACGGCAATGATTACTCTCTGAATTTTACCATCGTCTTCAGAGAAGTGACGGAAAAAACTTTCATCCAGAGGTCAGCATTGAACTCAGTCTACAAAGAATAGAGATAATAAATAAAATGGTTTAAATTTGATGAGGATTAACTGAAATCATTAGACTTACTTAAGTTTAAAAATAGATTGTTTGAATTACAAAAAAAAAAAAAAAACATTCATCTGAGGAACTACAATTTTTGACATTTTGGATAAAATCCAATTTCAAAATAATTTTAATTATTCGATCTACAAACTCTCTAAAGGAAATGTCAGTATTCTTGTTTGTTTTGTGAAATTTTGTGTCTATAATTTTGAAACCCAGTCTATAGCAGCTAGTGCTAAAAACTAAACTTCAAAAGAAACAGCTAATAAACTTAGTATAAAAGAAGAACTGAGCTTAAATAACAAAAACAATTGAAACAGTTAATTAGGCACTTGCAGTTTAACAATAGAAGTAAAATGAAAATGATTAACTTGTAGTGAACTGATATTTTTTAAATTATATTGTATATGCAACAAAATTAATGAATTGTTGTGCATGCTTGCGTTACAGTTTGCATTTAATAAAATAAAATAAAAATATGCACGTACATACATACAGCTAGCTTTAAGGTTAGTTTATTGATGCAGTTGTTGCAGCAATATTGCTAAGTAAGTTTTTCGACCTAGTACGAAAGGCAAATACATTATAACATAACAACAAAACAGCCATGACAATAAAAATACAAGTTGAAAAAATCCTTCAGTTGGTTCAGGGGAAAAAACACAAAGTTTTTCAAGGTTGAATAGAGTTGGGGGTGGTGAGGTCAGACATGATACAATCATAGGCAGGACGACATTGTGGACGACAGGTAAAATCAAAGGAAATTTGAATGTATGTACGAAATGGTGAACAGCAACAACAACGGATAAGAGCTTTGACGGCAAGGTTGACTTTTGTTCGTCCAGCTTAGTGGCGAAATCCAATAAATTCGCTAGAGGTGCACGTTGTTATCTTTAATTGTAATTTAATTTTAAGTTTTCAAAAGGTGGGCGATTTGTGAGAGACACACTTAAAGCACCTACATTTAAAAGAAAAATATTACTATTATTGTGGGTTCAAATATTCGATGTGTTACTTATTTTATTAATTCAAATACATATTTAAACCTTTTTATTTCTTTTCTGTCAAGAAATACTTAATATTGCAACTTTGTACAGTGCAACAAAAAAGTTTGCGAACAAAGCTCTTAGACAACGGCGGAATAATACAGTTAATATTGACCATCTCTGAACGAAACTGAAATTGAAGCTACTGGTTTTTATTATTTGATTCGGCATTATTTTGTTATTTTTAAAATCGATTGCAGTGTAGTTTGTTATATTTATTTCAATCGAATTTAATTTTATTATAGGTAAAAGCAAGATTTGCCGTAAACCTCACGCTTCTGTGTGACTCATTCATAGCCATTGATATTAATATTTTAATATAAAATTGTCTGGCTCCAAGTTAATGGTATCATTTTGAAGAGAGTTAAGCAATTTAATTTGCAATTATTTTTTCGTTTCTGTGGCATAGCAAGCATTGCGTAATATTTAAAGGTATACTGGTGTTCACATTTGCATTTGCATATGTTTTGGTTGATTTGTACACACAGTTGCGAATTTATGATGAATATAATAGGAAAACCGTGTCACACTTATAACTAAATATTGCTTTTTTATCGGTATTTTTTTATAAATAAAAAGTTGACATAAAATCAACGTTATTATATCGAGCCATAACCGCGAAAAAGGTGTAACCAGCAATTTACAAAAATTTGTTTTTTTTATAGAAACTTATTATTTATTTCATTATCAATAATCTATAACTATAAAATAATAATAATTATAATAATATAATTATTTATAACTAAAAATCTTATGTCGAAAATAATTAAAAGAAATCATCTCCTTTAAAATTTTAGTTATGATGGTAACATCTTTTTCGCGGTTATGGCTCGATATAGCTTCTCTTATTGAATATAGTAGAAATTGCACTGTGTAACAAAATCTGATAAAGTCACGTTACTTGGAAAACTACATAGTACAAGCTGCAAGTCTAGTCGAGCTCAAAATTTTGACAGAAAGAGATACAAGTTTAGAAACATAAATGGCAACCTACAAAAAAAAAAAAGATCTAATAAACATAAAAACTTTTTGTTAAAAATCCTAATTAAGAAAAAACTTGATAGAAGAACACAGTTAAACACCGAAAATAATTCTTATATACCACTATATAGACGTGAAAGAACTACCGCATGAGAGCAAAACTCTAGCGAGGTTTTGCAAACTTAGGCGCGAACCACATTTTTTTTGACATATTTAATTTGGATCAACAGTGGATTGCTTTGCAACTCAACGTATCAGTTTTTGGGCTCTAACATGTTCAGTATTGGGCTTAAGACGTAGACAATAATTTTCATAACATTTCCTACCAAAAAAACCATACCATTTCCGAGTTAAGGAAAAAAAATACTTGAAAAAAGATTTCACATATTCCTGTTTTTTTTTTTGTTCCCTTCTGTAAAAATTTAGCCATACCAATTATTAACTAACTGATGCGAATTTTTGGTAAGAATTGTTTGGAAAATTATTATTTAACCTCTTAACTCCCAATACTAGAAAAGTTGGAGACCTAAAAATCTGCGTTGAATTACAGATAAATCCACTCTTCACCCAAATTAAATGCGTAAAAAATATGTTCCGCGCCTAAGTTTGCAAAACCCCGCTAGAGTTTTGCTCTCATGGGATAGTACTTAATAATATAATGGTATATAACAATTTTGACTTTTTTTATACCCCCACGCGTACTGCGTAAGGGGTATATTAATTTTGTCACGACGTGTGTAACACCCAAAAGGAGACGTGGTAGGTATGGAAAAGTATATATATTCTTGCTCAGCATCACCACCTGAGTTGATTTAGCCATGTCCGTCTGTCTGTCCGTCTGTTAAGTTAGTTTTCTTAAAAAACTAAGGTTAAGTTCGAGAATGGGCTAAATCGGATGAAAACCACGCCTACCTCCCATACAACCCCAAAATTGAAAACTCTACAAAGAAGCTTATATTAAAGCTACAATACTGAAATTTGGTTTATGTGTATTCTATATCAAAACTGAGATGTCTTAGAAAAATGGGCGTCATCCACCCACTAACACGCCCACCTCCCATACAACCCCAAAATTGAACAAACTATAAAGAGGCTAATATTAAAGTTATAGCCCGTTTCAAAAGAGAAGAACATTTTTTAGTTTCATTTTTCGATGCGCAGTGAGAAATTATTTTTAAAGCTAGAAAATTTATTAGAGCGCAATTTCTTGCTCTTTTTGTACTGTTCGCTGAACTTTATGCTTATTTTGAGTGTTTTTTACTACACTCAGAAAAAAGCTTATCGGAATATGATAAAAATGCATCATATTTAGAGAAATGCATCATATTTAGAGTGGTGACCGTGGCATGCAGGTTAAGTGTGTGGCTTAGCATGCTCGGAGCCCGGGTTCGATCCCCAGCCGCGGCGAAAAGTTTTTTCAATAAAAATTTTTCTGATCGGTCACCACCTCTCTGCAGACAATGGCAAACCTCAGAGAGTAAATAATGCCATGTAAAGCTTCTTGAGAACATGAGCCGTTCGGAGTCGGCATAAAACATGTGGGTCCAGTTCTCGGTCAATTGTGTGCAAACATTTAATAACACACACAACACAATTGATCATAAGAAGCTCGGTCAAAGTCCTTTCAAGGGCTGAAATGGCCAATTTGTTTTTTTTTTTTTTTTTATTTAGAGAAAAATGGTATAGACTTTGCTCCAGAGAATGCTATTCTCTAATTTCGATACTAAAAATTCTCTAAAAATGATAAAAAGATTCCATGAAAAAGAAAAATATATCTTTTTTTGAGAAAAAACTTTTTATTTTTGAGAAAAGATTTGTTTTTATTGAAGAAAATACTTCTCTTAGTGAATTTTTTATCAAAATATAAGAAAAGTTTTTCATTTTTAATAAATTTTTCTCTATAAATGAGAAATTTTTGTGCGAGAAAAATACTTATCATTATTAGAGACATTGAAATATTTCCATTTCCTAGAAGTAAAGAAATATTTCTTCGAAAATGTGAAAATTTATTCTAATTTAAGAAAATTTTATTTGAAAAAGAGAAAATTTCTATATCGAAAATAGAGAAATTTTTTACCGGAGCAAGGTATGTGTTTTTTTCTCAGTGTATTTTACGATATATTTAAATGCGCAAACATTCAGAACAAATGATCGCAAAAGCACCGACGGCCTGCAGCAACCTGCATCTTGAGAGAGAAATCAAAAACAAATTACATAAAAAATAAATTATTTTCTCAAGAAAAAATTGTGAAGTGAAATTTTGGATAACAAATTATTTTTTGACGCCCCCTTTTTTTTCAATTTTGATTGGTTAATTTTGAAAAATAAAATTCAGTACTTCCGCAGCGCAGTTGCGATGAACAACAAAATTCAGAAATATACATTAATTTTTTTTTTATTTATTTTTCTGCTCAGAGAATATTTAATTTTTTTTTTTAATGTCGGCCAATCAGAATGAAGAACGCTCTCAAAATTATTTTCTTATTCTCAAACATGCGCGAAAATGTTCTTCTCTTTTGAAACAGGCTATACAAGACAGAAACTCGGTATTTGTGTATTCTATGTCAAAACTGAGGTATGCTAGAAAAATGGGCGTCATACACAATCTAACACGCCCACCTCCCATACAACTCCAAAATTTATAAAAAGGCTTATATTTAAGCTGCAGGAAAACAATTTGATATGCATGTATTTTAGACACAAAAATAATAAAATCTCTCAAAATCTCATACAAAAAGCTCTCCAATTTAAAATTCTTCCACCCTTAAGAATCGGCAGTGGGGGTATTTTAACTTCGGCCAAGTCGAAGATATACCTAACTAGTTTAAACTTGTTTCATTGTATAATCAATGTACAATCAAAGTAAAAATTGAAAAAAATTTTATTTTAAAAATCTTCTTAGGGTAATTTTTCCGCCATTTTTTATTCAAATATATGAATTTCAAAATATGATTAATATTAATGACTGTTTATTCTTTTAAGAATCTTATAAAGAACTTTTTAACAACTTATAATTTATACTTTTTTAGAACTCATATAAATTATTCTTTTGAGTTTGATGTCTTTTTTGCAACAAAGATTTGTTGTACTTCAATTTCAAGGCATGCATTAATAATGACTCTTTTTTTGAGTCTTATGTTTGACCAATCATTTAACAATAGTTTTAAAGGCTCTTTCATGAGTCCTTTTAATGGTCATGTTAATTCCGGTTAATTCAGTGGTGACCGTGGCATGCAGGTTAAGTGTGTGGCTTAGCATGCTTGGAGCCCGGGTTCGATCCCCAGCCGCGGCGAAAAGTTTTTTTCAATAAAAAATTTTTCTGATCGGTCACCACCTCTCTGCAGACAATGGCAAACCTCAGAGAGTAAATAATGCCATGTAAAGCTTCTTGAGAACATGAGCCGTTCGGAGTCGGCATAAAACATGTAGGTCCAGTTCTCGGTCAATTGTGTGCAAACATTTAATAACACACACAACACAATTGATCATAAGAAGCTCGGTCAAAGTCCTTTCAAGGGCTGAAATGGCCAATTTGTTTTTTGTTTTTGTTTTTTTTTGTTAATTCCGGTTTAAAATTCTAAGTCTCTATCTAGCTTTTAAAATTCTTTAATTTTTATACCCCCACTCGTACTGCGTAAGGCAGCGTAAGGCTGCGATTATAGTGAACGCGATTCAGACAGGCAAGCAGGCAGGCAGGCAGGCTGAAATCTGTGTGAAAAAACGAGATGCAGATAGCTATCTATCTCGCTTGTTCACATTGCCTGCCTGCCTGCCTGTCTGACTCGGTGTTCACTATAACCGCAACCTAAGGTACATTAATTTTGTCACGACGTGTGAAACACCCATAAGGAGGCTTGATAGGTGTAGAAAAGTATATATATTCTTGATCAGCATCACCACTTGAGTTGATTTTGAGTTGAGTTTGAGTTGATTGCAGCCGTAATTTTCAAGCTATCATAATGAAATTCAATCTTTCTTAAAAACAAAAATCAATTTCGAAAATGGGCTAAATCGGTTGAAAACTACCGTCTACCTCGCATACAACCACAATAATGAAAACTCTATAAAAAGACTAATATTTGAGCTACAAAACTGAAATTCGGTATTTGTATATTCTATGTCAAAACTAAAGTGTACTAGAAAAATGGGCGTCATCTACCCACTAACAAGCCCACCTCCCATACAACCCAAAAATTGAAAAATATATAACGAGGCTTCTTTTAAAGCTACACAAATAAAATAAGGTGTTTGATCATTTTATAACAAAACTAAGGCATGTTAAAACAAGTAAAGAAAGTCTAAAGTCGGTCCAGGCCGACTATGAAATACCCTAAACCTACTTTTCAAAAACAAAAAATTTTTATTGTAAATGATCGTCTCCGTGTGCGGATGAAGCCTATACCTTATATGCATTTAAATGTTGATGAAAAATTTACACATACCAAGTTTTATTCCTGTAGCTCACAGTTAATGCCTTTATTGTGCTTTCGCTATGGGAGGTGGGCGTGTTCATGGACGGATTACTCCCAATTTTGGAACATACCTTAGTTTTGGTATAAAATACATACATACCAAATATAATTTTTCTATGACAGACTTAACCTTATTTATTGAGTTTTAAACCTTTTGGGTTGTATGGGAGGTAGGCGTGTCCGTAGGCGGATGACGTCTATTTTTCAAAACCATCTTTGTCTTGTCATAAAAAACATATGTGCCAAATCTTAGCTCTGTAGGTTAAACAGAGGCTTATTTATTGCGTTTTCAATTTTTGGGTTGTATGGGAGGTGGGCGTGTCCGTGAGCGGATGACGTCCATTTTTCGAAGACATCTTTGTGTTTGTATAAGACACATACATGTCAAATTTTATTGTTGTAGGCTAATTATGAGCTGAGTTATGCAGTTTTCAATTTTCGCGTTGTATGGGAGGTAGGCGTGTCCGTGGGCGGATGATGTCCACTTTTCAAAACCATCTTTGTTTTGTTACAAAAAACATATGTACCAAATTTTAGCTCTTTAGGTTCAACACAGGCTTATTTATTGCGTTTTCAATTTTTGGGTTGTATGGGAGGTGGGCGTGTCCGTAAGCGGATGACGTCCATTTTTCAAAGACATCTTTGTGTTGATATAAAACACATACATACCAAATTTTATTGTTGTAGGCTTATTATGAGCTGAGTTATGCAGTTTTACATTTTTGCATTGTATGGGAGGTAGGCGTGTCCGTGGGCGGATTCCAAAAATATTCAATAGTGCAGATCTTTGGGTCCATGTGACCATGTGTACCAAGTTTCATCCAATTATCTCAACTCCTTCTTATCCTGTGTATACGGACAACACACAGACGGACGGACGGACGGACATGGATAGCTCGACTCACGTGGTGACGCTGATCAAGAATATATATACTTTTCTATACCGGACTCGCTTCGTTCTATGCGTTACAAACGTTTGCACAAAGTTAATATACCCTGACCTTTCAGGTTTACGGTATAACAAGTAAAGAAAGTCTAAAGTCGGTCTAGGCCGACTATGAAATACCCTAAACCCACTTTTCAAAAACAAAAAATTTTTATTGTAAATGGGCGTCTCCAAGGGCGGATGAAGCCTTTATTTTATATGCATTTAAATGTTGATGAAAAATTTACACATACCAAGTTTTATTCCTGTAGCTTACAGTTAATGCCTTTATTGTGCTTTCGCTATGGGAGGTGGGCGTGTTCATGGACGGATTACTTCCAATTTTTGAACACACCTTAGTTTTGGTATAAAACACATGCATACCAAATTTAATTTCTCTATGACAAACATAACCTTATTTATTGAGTTTTAAACTTTTTGGGTTGTATGGGAGGTAGGCGTGTTCGTAGGCGGATGACGTCCATTTTTCAAAACCATCTTTGTCTTGTCATAAAAAACATACGTGCCAAATTTTAGCTCTGTAGGTTAAACAGAGGCTTATTTATTGCGTTTTCAATTTTGGGGTTGTATGGGAGGTGGGCGTGTCCGTGAGCGGATGGCGTCCATTTTTTTAAAACATCTTTGTGTTTGTATAAAACACATACATATCAAATTTTATTGTTGTAGGCTAATTATGAGCTGAGTTATGCAGTTTTCAATTTTCGCGTTGTATGGGAGGTAGGCGTGTCCGTGGGCGGATGATGTCCACTTTTCAAAACCATCTTTGTTTTGTTACAAAAAACATATGTGCTAAATTTTAGCTCTGTAGGTTAAACAGAGGCTTATTTATTGCGTTTTCAATTTTTGGGTTGTATGGGAGGTGGGCGTGTCCGTAAGCGGATGACGTCCATTTTTCAAAGACATCTTTGTATTGATATAAAACACATACATACCAAATTTTATTGTTGTAAGCTAATTATGAGCTGAGTTATGCAGTTTTCAATTTTCGCGTTGTATGGGAGGTAGGCGTGTCCGTGGGCGGATTCCAAAAATATTCAATAGTGCAGATCCTTGGGTTCATGTGACCATGTGTACTAAGTTTCATCCAATTATCTCAACTCCTTCTTCTTATCCTGTGTATACGGACAACACACAGACGGACGGACGGACGGACGGACGAACGGACATGGATAGCTCGACTCACGTGGTAACGCTGATCAAGAATATATATACTTTTCTATACCGGAGTCGCTTCGTTCTATGCGTTACAAACGTTTGCACAAAGTTAATATACCCTGACCTTTCAGGTTTAGGGTATAAAAATAGACGTCATCCACTCACTAACGAACCCATCTCCCATACAACCCCAAAATTTAAAACCCAAATTCACCCACTAGCATACCCATCTCCCATACAACCCCAAAATTTAAAACTTTATAAAGAGGCTTATCTTTAAGCTGCAGGAAAACAATTCATTCAAAACGTCATCAAAATAGTAAAATATTTTAAAATCTCATACAAAAAGAGCTACAATTTAAAATTTGATTCGGCCGTGAGAATGTTTTAACTTCGGCCAAGTCGAAGATATACCTTACTATTTTTTATTTTAAAGATGAAAATGGGAGTTGCCAAGTATTATACGATAGTATTCTCGGTAAAATATATAAATTTTTTGTTTCTCGACTTATTTACGCATTTTAAATACGAATGTTATATGAAAGTGTGACGTTTAAATACCCAAGTCATGGTATATAGAAACATTTCGGTTTCAGCTATATATCGCTAGGCCTAAATTGTAGAAATAATTGTAGTTTGATCTCATTAATTAACTTATAAACTTATTTGTATGTTCATTAATTTCAACTAATACTCTGTCTAGTGAATGACCGAATGTACACGATAAGAAACTATCGTTTAACATAATCAAATTATTTTTAAAAATCTCAATAAATTATGTTTAACACAAGTGAGAAGGCCAAGTTTATATATTAATAATTGGGTTGAGTTTTACCTCAGTTTTGATAGCTTTATTTTTGAAATTTAAATTGTTTTGAAATTTTTACAAAATTATTTCAAATTTGTCTTAAATTTTGAGTCAACCAACAAGTTGAAATCTCAAAAACAAAAAAAAATCGCTCCATTAGCTTTGGTTTGCATATTTTTGCATTCCACTGTATTAAAGGGAGGCCAAAGTACGATGGCAGCCAGAGCACAATCCAATTAGTTGTTGGTTTTGTGCATGTATTTATTACAAATGTATAGCAAGATGAAATTGTGTCTAGCATTCAATCCTTTGCACATTAAGAACAATTATATATTTATGTTTTCCTCTTCCATGCACATTCAATTGACGACACATCATTAAAATGTGTCACAAAATAAATATGTACATAAAATGTAACAAGCTTAAAACAATGAAGAGAAAAATCAATACATTTAAGCTTTGGCTAAAGCAAAAAAAAATAAAAAATAACACGCAAAGGATATAAAAAAACAAGGATAGGAGGATAACACCTCAGTTAACAGCACACAAGGACGTCTACCTACAAACCTATATATTGAAGGATAGATATTTTTAAAACATTAAGCCTTTAAAAACTTTACATAATCAATGATTGCTACTTCTTTTCCCATAAACTCCTAGTGTCATTACTTACACCAAACAGTGCTCCTTGCTTCAGTGCATGCAACATGGCGACCTCGTCCTGTGGTTCAGCCAAACATATTCCCATTGGTAGCGGAACCTTCTCACTCTTGTCATTCGATGGCTTCGTTAAGATAGGCATTTTGTTGCGTATTTGCTTTGATTAAAACTGCAATTCGTATTTTTTATATATTTTATTTCGTTGTTATTTAACTATTATTATTTTCAATTTATATTATTTTCTTGCACGGTAAATTTGATGAATATCTATATTTTTCTACAACAAGTATTTTGTGCTCGTTCGGAAAAGTTTCTCAATGAAATGAAATAAGCAGAAAAAATTTTCTTTTCTACGCTTAAAAATTTCTTAATTTTCCACTTGTTTTCGTGTTGATGAATATATCACGAATGAAGAAATAAGCAAAATATGCAAACAAATGGTGTTCATCGCATACGAATACACAGCCGAAGCAAAACAACCAATAAGTGGCAGGTGTAACGAATGTATTAAGAAAAGAAGCATAGGAATATATCGGTTATCGATATCGAAGTGATATAACACGATAGTGCGGTAGGTCTTATTAAGGGTATTCATAGACAGGGACCGAAAATAACTGTAATTTTGAAAATTTTGAAGGAAAAAAAATCAATATGTTAAAGACACTTGAGAGGAAATTCACGTATACAAAATTGATGCTTGTTTCATTTGCTGTGGAGATTACGATTTCCGGGGCGCCGCGATTTGACGATGGATTCGAAGAGTACTCTTAATAAAAATAAGAATAGCCAATGGAAATGTTGTGTTATCGATTTGTTTCCGAGTTATCGATTTTTTAAAATTTTTTTTTTGCTATAAGGTCTATGAAGAAAACCGGCTGTATTATTCTTAATATATAACCAATATTAATGATTAAGGTATTATTTAAAAGGTTATATATTAGGCTTTTAGAAAAATTTATGAAGTCTGTTGAGTACTTTGTATTTTATAGGTATTTTTGTGCAATAAAAAAATATTTTCTTACACAAAACCGTTATTTTCTCAAAAATTGCCGTTATTACTATGAATTATAAAGAGTAAATTATTAAAGCTTGAAAATTTATCTTTCATTTGGTATATAGTATATATAATTTATTTGACTTTTTGTGGTGTTTTTTATGATACAATGATTTGCCCTTGTACGGGAAATTGCTTATTTCACTCATTTGTACCTTAGTTGTTTGGCTTTCTTACTCCATATTGACGAATATTGCCATTACAATAAATAATTGTTTTTAAGGCAACATTGTAGCTACAATATTTGTATGAATTAACGGGATTTTCAAGTCAGTGAAAAAAATTTGTATTTTTTATTCGTTCAGTTAATAAAAAAATATACATATTTTTATCTATCGAAAACAAAAGGTAAAACTTTCAGCTTTTCAAAAAAATATATATTTTAGTACCTTAAAAACGTAAATTTTGTAGAAAAAAACGGTTCTTTTAATTAAAGAATTCAAATCTGATATTTATTCAGTTATAAATTCAAAAACTTTTTTGAAATTATATTTGTATTATATATCGTTGAAAAGGCATTTAATTACCTTTCGAATAGCATGTCAATCTTTAAGATTCATTGGATATTGGCAAAGATATAGAAAATTTTGTGAACAGATTTTTTAACAAAGAAAACACTTGGAAAATTTAAATTTTATGAAATATAGTGTAAAATTAAATAATATATGTATATTTTTATATGTCAAACAAAAGGTCTAACTGTAAGCTTTTAAAAAAAAATATATTTTTAGCAACTTAATAACGTAAATTTTTTAGAAAATAACGGTTCTTTTCATTAAAAAATTCAACACTGGAATAAATTCGCTTATAAAACTAAAAATATTATAGCAATGATATTTATAACAAATGTATTTGAAAGGTCATTTAATGACCTTTCAAATGAAATATCAATCTTAAAGATCCATTGAGTAACGGTAAAGATATAGATTTTTTTTGAACAGATCTTTTAACAAAAATTTTTTTTAAAAAAATCGATAACTCGATAACTAATAAAGCTATCGATTTTTCGTTCGGCGATTCATGTTTTTTTCTTGTTCTCTACCAGAAAACATCTTCAAATCGCGGCGCCCCGGAAATCGTAATCTTGCCTATTTTATTAATAAAAAAGTATTTTTGAGTTATATTAGCTGTGTTTTTTACCAAGCGAGTTGTTAAAAAACGACCGCTTATCATATGTATACTCGCTTAAATAACACAGGAAACTGTTAGTCGCTTAAAAGTTTGCCGACCAAACGAAAAAAAATGCTTCCAAGTTATGTTTCAATAATTGTTTAAATTTCTTACAAAGGTGGCAACTATAACCGATTGATAGTCAATAGTGATGTATAAAATGAAAATTTTTGTACCCAATACTTTTCACGAAATACTCATAATTTGCTTAAAATCAATATTTCTATAAAAATACATAATTATTTAACAGTTAAACAAAATTTATCAAATATATTCATTATGTAAAACTACGTTGTTTGCTTAAACTTTTAGCATTGAAAATCTTTTTGGTGTGGGGTTTATTTTAAGAACCGAGTTTTCAATGCTTAAAATCTGAAAATTTATGCAGCACTAATTGTCAAAACTTTGATATATAAAATAAATTTGTCAAAAATTGGTTAGAAAAATTTAATCAGAACATAAACAAAATTTTGTAAACAACCTAGTGTAATATGTTCAGTCAGCCGTGCGTAAAGACTAGTTCTATTAAGATAAGGAAGATAGCTGGTTAAAATTATCCTTAGTGCACGTTACGCCGGTCGCACATACATCATCGTCAAGACTTCTGACGATGGCACTTTTCAGAAGCCATTTGACATGATGGAGTCACTGGAATCGACAGCTACTCGAAAGGTGACCAAGTAAATGGGAAAGAACAAGCTAAAGAAAAAGCCTTTCCACAAAGTGATCAACTTATTCATCTGACGCCAATTTTCCGTTGAGAATTGAATGATCCTGTCAACAGATAAACATACTGCTTCCAGACACCCGTCAAGTTCGATTCCACATACAAAAAGGATAAAAACCAAAGATTCTTCAATAAGTTGTGCTTCAGTTGAGAAGCATGAAAAAGTCCGAGCGCGAGTGCAGTTTTTTTTATTTTAAACAACATTTTTTGAATGTTTGTTGTGAACAATTTAATTGTTCAAAATGGACAAAAGGAATAAAACATTTAACAAAATCATAGCTCTTAGTTTATTATGCTTACTCCTAAACAAAGAGGAGTATTGTTTAAACTTCTTTCTGCTCCTCATTACGAACTCAGTTCCTTGTAAGATTTGAAAATTTTGTTGTCAGTTGTTTGTTGTTTTTTCAGATTTGTTTTCGTTTTCTTGTTTACGTTTTTGACTTTTCAGAAAATGCTTCCAAGTTTTCAAAAAACATTCTTAAGCGAGTAAGCAGTCGTTTTTTGACTACTCGCTTGGTAAAAAACAAAGCTATTGTTTCACTCTGAAATAAGTTTTATTTTTTCGCTCTGAAATAAAACTTATTTATTGAATTTTTTATTTTTAATCAGAAAATAACACTTATTTTTGAGGTTTATTTGCTCGCTCTAAAATCAAACTTATGTTTTGAGTTTTATATTTTTATTTACAAAAGCTATGTTTTTTAAAAAGCGAGTTGTAAAAAAACGCTCAAAAATAACACAGGAAACTGTTAGTCGCTTATAAGTTTGCCGACCAAACGAAAAAAATGCTTCCAAGTTATGTTTCAATAATTGTGTAAATTTCCCATAAAGGTGGCAACAGTTACTTATTGACAGTCAATAGTGATTCACGAAATTAAAATTTTTTTTTGTACCGAATACTCTTAACGAAATATTCAAAATTTATTTTTGATCAATATTTCAATAAACACCATAGTTTAAAATGAAGGAAAATCAACATTAATGAAATGTCAAAAAAACTTTTGAGTATCGGATTTATTTTAAGAACCGAGTTTCAAGTATTTTAATTTCGAAAATTTGTGCCGCACTATCTGTCAAAGATTTGAAATAGAAATTAAATTTTCAAAAATTTAAGAAAAATATGTGGATTAAGATTTGTTAGCGACCTTGTGGATAGATGAAATAAAACATTAGAAAAAAACCATCACAAGTCTTTGGTAACTTGGCTTCACATCTTGTTGTTCTAGTTGTATTCTTCTCCTCAAGAGGAGCTCATCGGTTCTTGCTGTTTAGCAACTTGTTTGCTTAAATATATATTTTCTCAGAATTGTTTATGTTTTTGAATATTTTTTTGACATTTATAAAAATGCTGCCAAGTTTTAAGAAAACGTTCTTAAACGACTTTGTTGTTTTTTGAGAACTCGCTTGGTAAAAAACACAGCTAATATATAACTTATTTTTGAGTTTAATTTTTTCACTCTGAAATAAAACTTATTTTTTTAGTTTTATTGTTTTTACTCGCTAAATGAACTTATTTTTGGGTTTTATTTGTTCGATATAAAGCATATATCATTGTTTGAGTTACATTTTTTTAGCTGAGAAAATAAAACTTATTTTTCAGTTATATTTTTACTCAGAAAACAAAACTTATTTTTTGAGTTTTATATTTTTACTCGGAAAATTAAACTTTTTTTTGAAAAATGGCATAAAAAAGAGTCATAATTAAACGAGAGTCTCAATTTAAGAGTTTATAATAAAATTACAAGAGTCTTATTTTGTGAGTAAAAAATTAGTGTTTTATTTGAGCGAAAAAATAGAACTAAAAAATAAGTTTTATTTTCTGAGTAAAAAAATAAAACTCAAAAAATAAGATGTATTTCTGAGCGAAAAAATTTACCTCAAAAATAAGTGTTATTTTGTAAGCTAAAAAAAATAAAACTGGTATTATTATCTGAGTAAAAAAAATAAAGCTCGAAAGTAAATGTTAGAAACTGAATTTTTTCATAAAAATCATATCATTTACGGTCCCTGTTTATGCTTATTTGACACTGATATTCAAACCACATTTTTTTAATGCTTCGAACTTGCCTTTGTTTGAGAATGATTGCTTAGAAAATTTATTTTTAATTTTTTTATATAATATATGTATTGTATTGGCTTGGCCAACTCATTACGTTGATTTTATGATCTTCCAAGAACTTTTTAACAAGTTTAGACGTACACTCTCAAAAAAAATTTTTAATTCTAACAATAAAATAACAATAACCTTGGTTAAAATAGCATTAACAATCGTTATTGTTGATTTCTTGTTAGAAATAACAATCAAAATTGTAGATTTTTCGAAATTAAATTTTGATGATTGTCTTGTCATATGTGAATGTTAAAAATTAAAAAACTTTAAACGTCAAGAATTAAATGTCAGAATTTAAACGTCAAAAATGAATTGTCAAAATTTAAACGTCAAAAATTTTTAATCAGAAAATTATCTGTCAAATATATCAACTGTTAAAACATTTCAGAAAACTCTAACGCATGTTAAATAAGAATTTTATTTAATAACTAATGTTACACAGATACGATAGTTACGTGAAGTTGTTTTTCAGTTGGTGGATTTTCAACAAACCGTTGGCAATTTTTTTGATTCCGACTTTCATTGCTGTCGTATACTCATGAGTTCTGAACGGAAAGACGAACAAATTTCACAAGAGCACAAAATGACGTCGGCAGAATCCCAAAAGAAATTTAAATATATCTTGTATTCCATCAAAGCACCGATCAAGAAATATATAAAATCACACTGTTAAATTTGCAGCCTAATAAAATAAAATATAATCGTTATATTTGCCTTTATTTTTGCTTATTATTCTTATTATTATATTATGAGTATTATTATATCATGAGTTCATTAGGGGGTTTCGCACGGTCGTACAAGTCAGCCGACATTGTACGACGACAAACTAACGGGAATATTTTACGACGACTTCATTTTTTTGCTGATTCTCAAGATTAACACATTGGTGTCATAATGGCTATGCAATTTCTAGCGGCAATTATAATTGATAAAATTTTGGATATATTTCCATATTTCAGGAAAACTTTTATAGAATTCAATGAACACTGTCCAAAATTGCACATTTGGAGCACTTGTCATTGTATATATTATATTTTCTTACTTTCTGTTGTTGCCTTAGTTGTCTCGTTGAAAACTTTATACAAATGATAAATGCAGCGAGTCGGACCGATGGACCGGCAGAAAAATCAAAAATTTTTGATTATCATCCGACATGTCAGTCCGACTGTCTCATTTGTTTTCGAACGATCGAACATCTCGTCGTACATGCCCCAGTCGGATGACATGTACGTCCATGCGAAAGCCCCCATTCATTAATTGATCAGTAAGGGTATTCATGCAACTGGGCAAAACCCTTATAAAAGTGCCCCCACACTATATGCTTCATACATATGACATGCCAAATTTTACAGATAGCTTTGACATACATATAGTGTGGAACATATGGAATTCAAATTCTGACAAGTCGTTTGTATTTCCATATGTACAAATTTGAATTAGAACTGTTTCTAATTTGATCTGTTTCTCATATGTTAAAGTTTGAAGTTTGAAAAAAAACAATAACATGCCATAAAAAAAAATCAAGAAAACGTTAAATCTAATTATTTATTCCACAAATTTATATTTTTTAACAATAATTTAGATTGATTGGACAGAATAAATCATTTTGCAACTTATTGAGCACTGGTGTGGCTTCGAATGAACGAAATTGCCGGAAAACTCAAACATTTAGCAGAAATATCGTGTCGGATAGTCTGTGGTCAAAAGAAAGGAGCTGTTTGGCAAAATTTCAATATTGACATACATATGAAATACGAAATGAAACTTTTTTGACAAGTCATTTGTGTTGAACATATAGTGTAGGGGCACTTTAAGCGGTATAAACCGTATAAGTTGCACAAACCAGATATCTTTGCTCAACGATTTAGCTGGGCAAACGAACAGGCAAACTTATAACTGATCTGTAGGCAGATTCCAGGATTTGCTATCGCTAAATCTCGATCGCTAAAAAATGCTTACGTCAGTTTTAGCAAATTTTAGCGACAATCGCGATTCTGACTCACATATCATCTGTAGGATTGTCGCTAAAATTTGCTAAAACTGACGTAAGCATTTTTTAGCGATCGAGATTTAGCGATAGCAAATCCTGGAATCTGCCTACTGATCAATTAATGAAATTAATGAAGGCAAACTTATAACATCAATCAGCTGATTTATTTTATTAAAACAAAAGAAAAAATTAGAAGCAGGAGACGATATAGTCAAAATTGTAAAATTAATTAAATAAAATGGAAGAGGTAAGAATGGAAATTTTGTGAATTGAAGGAATTAAAAAATATTTATATACTTCATTTGCAGAAAGCAAACCCTGAACTTGCAAACAGCTGATATATGATGCAAATGCTCAATCGACTTTTAAGGGATGCTCATGCAACCTGCCTGATAAAAATAACTAATTGCCCAAATTATATTCTTGCCTCTTTACATGAATACCCTTAGTATTGTTTTTTACCCCCTAGCCACAAGTGCCAGTAACAGTTCGAAAAACTCAATACATTCTCACTTTTTCACTAATACACTCTTTGACATCGTCAGACAGCACTGGCAACAATCAAGGCATATTTATCCAGGTAGTATAAAACGCAACTGCACTGCCGACTTTTGGGAGTCTAATGTCAAAATCAAATAATGCCCACTCTTATTAACGAGTTGGGGGATTTTTTTGTTTTTCAGAGAAAAACTTTACGCTGGCCTTTTACTAATTTTCGTATGTTTAAGTTTACAATTTATAAATTTTTTTAATTATTGCATTTTGTGCTTGCTATTTTAATTGTATTTTGGAGGTATTTTGAATAATAATTTTAAACTTTTGATATTAATTGCAATTAAAAAATCCCTTTTTGTTATGTTTTTTGTGCAGAAGCAACATTGCTCATTGTCATTTCTGAATTTGACATTATACTCCCATTCAGTTTTTTCTTATTATAGTACCTGGATTATTATGCCTTGGCAACAACTTTCACAGAAACAGTGAATGAAGACAACCGCAGACAGTGGAATCAAAGTAGGGAAAACAGTGTTGTGTTTCCCTACTTGTGTTTATTCGTTCTATTCGGATGAACAATATTCTATTCCATTCGTTCTGTTCTTCATCTGGGCACGATTACGATTTCCGGGGCACCGCGATTTGAAGATGTTTTCTGGTAGAAAACAACAAAAAAACATGATTCGCCGAACAAAAAATCGATAACTCTATTAGTTATCGAGTTATCGATTTTTTAAAAAAATTTTTTGTTAAAAGATCTGTTCAAAAAACATCTATATCTTTGTCGTTACTCAATGGATCTTTAAAATTGATATGTCATTTTAAAGGTCATTAAATGGCCTTTCAAATATATTTGTTATAAATATCATTGCTATAATATTTTTAATTTTATAAGCGAATTTATACCAAAGTTGAATTATTTAAAAAAAGAACCGTTATTTTATAAAAAATTTACGTTATTAAGTTACTAAAAATATATTTTTTTTTGAAAAGCTTACAGTTAGAACTTTTGTTCGACATATAAAAATATACATTTTTTATTTAATTTCACACTATATTACATAAAATTTAAACTTTCCAAGTGTTTTCTTTGTTAAAAAATCTGTTCACAAAATTTTCTATATCTTTGCCAATATCCAATGAATCTTAAAGATTGACATGCTATTCGAAAGGTAATTAAATGCCTTTTCAACGATATATAATACAAATATAATTTCAAAAATGTTTTTAAATTTATAAGCGATTATATATCAGATTTGAATTTTTTAATTAAAGGAACCGTTTTTTTTCTGCAAAATTTTCGTTTTTAAGGTACTAAAAATATATATTTTTTGATAAGCTGAAAGTTTTACCTTTTTTTCGATAGATAAAAATATTTTTTTTTTTATTAACTGATCGACCAAAAAATACAAATTTTTTTCACTGACTCGAAAATCCCGTTAATTCATATAAATATTGTATTGTAATGGCGATATTCGTAAATATGGAGTAAGAAAGAAAAACATCTAAGGTAAATATGAGTGAAATAATCAATTTTCCGTACAAGGGCAAATCATTGTATCATAAAAAACACGACAAAAAGTCAAGTAAATTATATATATTATATACCAATTGAAAGATAAATTTTCAAGCTTTAATAATTTACTCTTTATAATTCATAATAATAACGGTAATTTTTGAGAAAATAACGGTTTTATGTAAGAAAATATATTTGTATTGCATAAAAATACCTATAAAATACAAAGTATTTAACAGATTTCATTAATTTAAAATTTGTCTAAAAGCCTTACATATAACGTTTTAAATTTTATCTTAATCATTAATATCGGTTATATATTAAGAATACTACAGCCGGTTTTCTTCATAGACCTTATAGCAAAAAAAAATTTTTAAAAAATCGATAACTCGGAAACAAATCGATAACACAACATTTCCTTTGGCTATTCTTATTTTTATTAAGAGTACTCTTCGAATCCATCGTCAAATCGCGGCGCCCCGGAAATCGTAATCTCCCCTTCATATGGAATGAATAAAGAAATATAGCCATAATAATGCAAATAATTTCTGTAAGGATTTCCATTTATGTTTTATACAAGTTCTAATTTATAGAGGCATGAATCACCCTGTCTTTAGATACTTTCATTTAACCTTAATTTTATGATTATCGTTATCGGAAGCAAAAAAAGTAAACAAACGAATGAATTTTGTTTACACGACGACACAATACCAAAAACAACAACAATGCTTAAGCGATCAACTGTCAATCGTGCTTGTGTTCTTGTGAATTGGGTGGTGAAGGTGTTGGATAATCTTGGATATCGTGTGCGAGTGTTAATCAACTGAAGGACAACAAAATCAAAGCAAAAGAACAATCAGCAAAACCAGCAAATCTTAAAAAAATTAGTTAAATTATGTTAATTGCAGTAAAAGTTAAAGTCAAGAATAGAAATAAATAAGAAAAAAAAGTAAAACAATACGGTGTGCTTCTCGTTATGTTGCCTACGTACGAACGACTCGATGCACCGAAACCAATCTTTCGCATACCCTTCGGAAGAATTGCCATCGCTGTGGTCAGTCTGCCACTTGGCAGCTTCACATTCTGCGTACTCTGGTCGGTAATGTTTGACTTTGAAAGATCGACTTTCACGCATTGCGACGTAAGAAACTACCTGCCTTCCATATCGGCGGCCATAGGAAACTATGAACCGCAGAGGTTCATATGGCGACTGGCCATTTGTCTCCACACGCCTGCACGTCTTGGCGTAGCAAAAATGTACTTGGAACACTACAAGGATACGATACGTCGTAATCGTCGCGTGTTTGCCTACCTTGCCTGCGTGCTAAATGTTGTGGAAGAATTTGCTTTACTCACTCTATCGTTATGGACTTCAGCTGATCATTATGATATACATAGGAATGCCTTTGTGGTGTTTATTGTGTGCAGTGAGCTGTACATGTTAATAACGTACTTCTTGAATAAGAACGGCCGAAAGTTGGCGCTACTGCCTATGGAAGAGCGTTCTCTGCTGTACAAGCGCAACTTGTTTCTCATCAACGTGTTGTCCTTCAGCTTGGCGGGCTACTGTTTTGTGCGACACAACGAACGTTGTGAACCAGGCGGTAAGTGGGGAATAAGCGTTTTAGAGCTGCTTAAAGCTCTTAAATCAAGAATTTTGTTGTAATATTTATTTTGATATTCTTGCAGTCTATACCTTTTTCGCACTATTCGAATATATCGTAGTGTTGACTAACATGGCTTACCACATGACCGCCTACTGGGACTTCTTTGCGCTTAACGTAACTTTCGACAGGCAGAAAGGAATTTATTTATCTCAGTTTTAAGCTTTAATCATAAAATTTATCACTTTTCTACATATTGTGTATTATAAATAGCTTTTTATATATATCTATATTTTAACCCTTTCCTTTGCCCTGTTGTAATTATTTCAACACCATTTTAGTTTTAAGCACACAAAGTTTACTTAATTTTATTATTGACAAATTTTATAAGAAAACTATTTTATGATGTATAGAGATTAGACAGATATATTTTTTATGTTAAGCGAAAAAAATGAGAAACATCATCGAACACAAATACAAAACAAACACGAGCAATTTTTAACAAAGCACAAAGTTTTAATTTCCTTGACTTGTTTAGTTTTTTAAAGCTTGATTTGTCAACTTTTAATGAAATCAACTCAGCCTAATATTTTTTATAAGCTATGAATTCTTGAAAATCATAAAGATACTACCTTATACACAATTTAATCTCTATAGACCGAGTTTAAAAAAATGATTTCAAAGGAATTTCATGAAGAACCAGCTAAAATCGAGAAAATTGAGAAACCTTTCCCTTCCAGATATCGACCAAAATTTAAAAAAATCTGAATTAAGTTTTTTTGAAATATATTTGCACACATGCACAAAAATAAAGTCATACTTTTAGTGAACATTTTTTACATAAATATGAATTTTATCTGTTTGCACAAGAACATTATTTTATTTGCAAAAAAATAATATTGAGCTGCATTAAAGAAAGCTATCTTCACTAGTACACATTCAACTTAAAATATTCTCATCATTGTTCCAAAAACAGAAAATGCAATAAAAATATTTAATTTAAATTAACGCAAACTGCAGTTTATTTGATACACAACAATAATATTTTCTAACGTAATAACACTCAATCTCCAACAACTCTAACCTGTGTCGTATATGATTGTTACTATCTCATAAAATAAACAAGTATTCTTAAACATTTCAAAGCTATGCATGCATATATATTATGCCTCTTGCAATCACGCAATTATTAGAAATCCCTCCACAAACCCATACGGCGATGGATAGATTATTGTTTCTTTACTACTCCCTACGTTTCATAAATTCTAACTAAATCTTCTATACTAATTGGATATCCTGTTACTGGGCATTTGGAGTGCTCCTTCATATAATTAATAATACATTTCCAACAATAAACATAGCCGGAAACAGCGCAAGCCGTAGGCGTTACTACCTCCGTCAAGCACACAGGACAGGCACCTTTTGCCGGCAAATCTTTTCGCTTCAACTTATCCTCTTCTGATAGCGTCATTGCATCAGGATTTCTGAGCGAGCCACCAATTTTGTGTCGTTGCTCATTCGAATACCACCATTGTATAAATTGCAAAAAGAATGCCAAAACTTCGAGTAGTTTTAGAAAGACATAAGTAGCCTTATCATCACGCGGCGGTGCAGCAGGATATCGCAAGGTTAGTCCGAGGGCACGAAAGATGGGCGAGTGACTTGAAGCATACTTGATCAGATACAAAAAAGTATGCACTGCCTTGGAGGCGTGATAGGCATGAAATATGTTCAGCAAATATCGTTCCCACTCTGCAGTGTCAGCGTGTTGTGTGCTACGATTGCGCAGTTTCCGCTCCAAATACGGCATCAAAGTCAATATAGTGGCTGAGCTAAATTGTTGCGGACGTGTAAGCAGAGCACCCGTTTCAGTTGCTGTGCGTTCCAGGCCATAGAAGCTCTCCCCAAACGATGCGCCACGATTGCGCAAGTACAAGAACTGTAGCGCCCAAGTGAAGAGCGGCGAGATTTCTTCGCGCAAGCGTTTATTAGGCCAAAGTGTAAAGTCCAAACGTAGACCAAAGTAGTCGAATATTTTACTCAGTGCTGGATAGATAAGATTGTCGAGTGTCTCTGCTGCTGTAATTTCAAAAATCGAAGGTACGTTCTGCAGATTCTGGCGTATATTAGCGCTCTCCGCCATTTTCGCTTAAGTAGTAATTATTTATATTTTGTTTAAAAACAATGCAAGTTTTATTCTATGCTAAAATAGAAATGTTACAGCTGTTCGAAAAATGTAAATAAAACGAAGAAAGGGGTTAAAATTATCTAGTGATAGCGACTGCAGCGATAGAGATGTAGCCAGATTTTTTGGCGTAGACTGTTTAGTGCATAGATGCCAACTTCGTGTGATAAATCACTTTTAGTGCTTTTTTGATAATAGGGGTATTCACGATATGGTGTATATGCCCTTGTATTCTGTATTTTTTATAAATTTGATATTTGAAGTAAAATTACAAAAACAAAATGTACAGTGTTCAAAATACAACCCTGTAGCAAAAATACAATGGCGAAACCCTATTGTATTCTTTGTAAATATCGTTGTATATTTGATCAACTGATCACAAAAACTTTTTGACTTAGCGTGGATGAAGGTACTGGCTGGGTTGTGTGTTTATTTAATAAAAGTTAATTTAATTCAGTGCTTCGTTTCAATTTTTTTTTCTCGTACTGCTACATGATGAACTACCCAGACTTTAGTGAAGGTTTGTTCACAATGCGTTGTAAATATTGTAAATTTTGTAAGAATTTATCACAAATACACCACATCGTGATACCCCTAATGTGTAATTTCTGATATGAAACGAGTGATTTTTCACTCAAGGGTGATTTTTTTAATCACACACTTTATTGTTGAAGATTACGTTAAAGTAAATGAGAAAACACGTATATTAGCGAACAAACCCAACACTACAATTGAAATTCAAGTTAATAGCTGTGTTTTTTATCAAGCGAGTAGTTAAAAAACGACCGCTTATCATATGTATACTCGCTTAAATAACACAGGAAACTGTTACTCGCTTAATAGTTTGCCGACCAAACGAAAAAAAATGCTTCCAAGTTATGTTTCAATAATTGTTTAAATTTCCTACAAAGGTGGCAACTATATCTGATTGATAGTCAATAGTGATGTATGAAATGAACATTTTTTGTACCAAATAGTTTTCACGAAATACTCATAATTTGCTTTAGATCAATATTTCAATAAAAATACATAATAATTTAACAGGTAAGATAAACAAAATTTATCAAATATACTCATTATGTAAAACTATGTTGTTTGCTTAAGCTTTTAGCACTGAAAATCTTTTGAGTATCGGGTTTGTTTTCAGAACCGAGTCTCCAATGCTTAAAATCAGAAAATTTATGCATCACTAATTGTCAGAACTTTGATATATAAAATAAATTTGTCAAAAATTGTTTACAAAAATTTGATCAGAACATAAACAACGTTTTTGACTTTTCAGAAAATGCTTCCAAGTTTTAAAAAAATTCTTAAGCGAGTAAGCAGTCGTTTTTTGACTACTCGCTTGGTAAAAAACACAGCTAATATTAAGTTTATATTGCAAATTCAGACCATTAAAAATAGGTCCACTGATATATATTATATTGAACTACCAAAAACTTTCATATCTTAATTTTGATCTAGAAAATAAGATATTAATACATTTTTAACAATAAACTTTTGCTAAAATAACCAAATAACAGAACATATCTCATTATATGTAAACTGTATGGCATTAAATACTATTTTATGCTATAAAATTGGAATTGCTTCTGAGTGATTTTCTGTTCTGTGTGTGATTTTTGCGTGATTTTTTGTTTTGTGTGTGATTTTGAGCGATTTTTTTCTTTGTGCGTGATTTTTTTGCTGTGAGTGTCACACGAGTGATATATATATGTTGTGTGATTTAGTGATTTCGTGTGTGAATTTGGGTTGGCATCTATGGCTTAGGCCTTTTCCTCACGGAGCAATGGAAAAGTAATGCAATTGCAACACAATTGTTTATAAAGTTTCAAACCACTGCAATTCAAAATATAATTGCAACCTATGCTTTCAGGAGAGCAACCCATGTTGCAACGCAACATTGATTATTTTTATTGAAATAGGCATACTTTTATCTAAGGGCCCAAAAAAAATCAAGCGGCGTGGGCCCCAAAGTACAATTTTTCCTTTTCTTTTACTATACGCGAAAAAGCAAACGGAAAAAAGATTTGGGTCCATCCGTACATTAAAAAATAACATAAACAGCAGATTTTTCGGGGCAATAAAAGAGCTGCAACAAAGTGATGCTAAATTTTTAGCATTGTACAGAATGACCAAAGAAAAAACATAACAAGTTGGTGATGTAAATTGCAGCATGCTGCCTTGCATAAAACTTATCGCAAACATATTGCCAACTAGTTTTGAAAAAGTTGCTCCATGTGAAGGTTTCGGTAGTATAACATGGGTTAGCAACATTTGTTGCAATTGCATTACTTTTGAATTTCTCCGTGAGGAAATGGCCTTAGAGCTATTTTTGTAAGTCGATAATGACGATTTTTTGAGTGATTTTCGATACTATTTTCCGTTGCAATTTTTTTTAAAATGAGAAGCAAGATTTTGAGCCGAAATGCCGTTCACAAACTTAACAATTATAAATTTTATGTAGATTTTGTTTACACATTGTTAAATTAAATTTCACATTAAAACATAAAATAGAAAATAAAAAAAACATTTCGTTGCAAATAACAATTTCAGCTCTGAAAAAACGAAATTTTGGCAGATGAAATAATTCGTGAAAAATCAAAAACGTAAAATAGTGGATAGATCTGGAAGATGTTGATAATGGCTGCACATGTCAATGCCGGGATCGTGTATAAAGAAGTTTTCGTTTTCTAGTCATTTCATTCTAGCATTCATATTACTTTTTTATGCCACAAGAAGTCTTCTTTATCCACCGGTTTCTGGTGATCTCTTGGAGATCATCGCCTTAGTGGCAGCATCTCACACAACGTTGAATGGCCAGTTGTTAGCATGATGACAGAAAAAAGTTAATTTATTTTATTATTTCTAAAATTAGAACAGTACAGCTTCAAACAAAGAAGTATGCTTTCAATGTTTGTCTAAGCTTTGAAAATAACTGTTGATGGGGCATTAATAGATGCGTAACTCAACAATGTAATTGTATAAAAAAAGTCTCCCATTTTTATATCGCAAATGTTCATTCGTTTTAAAGGCAAAGCAGTGATATATTTTTTGAGTTTTTTGTTTTTTTTCCTCTGAGAAATGTCAAAAAATGTTTCAGTCCACAACTTCGTATTGCATTTTGAAAAAGGAGCCGGGATGCCCATACTTACGTCTTAACACGAAGGGCATGGAAAAGTGGAATTTCCATAACCAATATAATGAGAATTAAAAAAAGGCTGAAAGTTTCAACAAATAAAGCAATTTTAATATGTTTACTCTCATCTGAGAGCATAAATGAACATAAATATTGTTAAAAATATTTCCAAAGCTCGTGAAATTCCCGTAGAATAGCTTGTGTGGCCGTTTATGTTTTCTTCTTCACCAACTAAAATAAACAGAAAAATCGCACACACTTAGAAATTTAAATTCTGAATGGTATTTCAGGGAGTACAACACCATACGGTGTGAGTGGAATGCGACTAAAAGGAATTTAAAATTGTACTCCAAACGTTAAAATTTGTGGGAAAAAAATTTAATAAATAAAACAGGCTTTATATTGGATTCCTTTTTGTTGTTAGAAAATGGCTATAATGGGAATACTTTTCGTGAATATATTAAAAAGTTTTCCACTAGTACTATACTCAGTAATACTATGTTTATATATGGAGATTAAGAGCAAGTAGATTAAGCTTATCTTCTTGCGTAATCTAAACGATGTTAAACGATGACTAAAAATATGCAAATAATTTATATAAGGTGTACGTGGCTGTTTCGCCGATTGGTCTGGTTGAGGCACTGGTCTCTGTCCACAATAGAAGGTATTTTCTTTTGTTGCTTGACCTATGATTTATAAAAAGCAATTATATTATTTAATACAAATTTTTTCATTCCACAATACTTACGTTTTTCAGTAATTTTCAACAATTTATACAATTATATCTTCGCCGCAGGCAAATATACAAATTGAATAGAAGCAATTGTTTGACATTTCGTTTCTTTTCTTCTTTACAGGGTTGTAGTTTTTTAAGGAATTATTGCTACTCACAGCGTTGCAAACCGTTTTTGAGGAGATTAGCAAGAAGATTAATTTTTTATCTCGTTCTGGGGGGATTAACTTTTGTACGGCTAATCTCGTCAAATTCAACAAGATTAGCGAGTTAATCTTCTCAAAAGAGTTAATCTCGATTTAATCTCCATATGTAAACGTACTATAAGAAAGGTAAATAGGATACAATTTGTAAGAAAAAATTGTTCGATGATTTGTTGACAAAAAAAAACAGTTCGTTCACATGGAAAAGTTACTGTATGTGATTTTATGTCAGTACTTTTAAAATGAAAACGTACTTAAATAATCAAAAAACCATCTCTTTCTCAACCTTGGCCAGATTCGAGTGATAAATTACTTGTCACTTTTCGTGTAATTTTTTCATTTTCCTGTGATTAAACGATATTATTTTTGTAAATAACCGTGTGTCTCTTTCACTCGTGTGTGTGTTTTTTTACAATTATTTAACGTGTGATTTTTCACACAACTTCATATATATTTTTTCCTGTTTTTATGTTAAAAACATGTTGTCCTTTTTTTTTAGGTAATTGCCTATTTCATTGAATTTAAATTTTGATCAGGAACCTTTTTCTGAAATGACCAAACATTAGAAAAGATCTCAATACATCATGAATTTTCCAAACAAATTAACAAATTTTTTAGGTTGTTGATTTTTGTGTAATTATTAGTATCTGTGTGATATTTTGAGTTTTTTTTTTGTTCTTTATATGATTTTTTATTTACTGTGAATTTTTTACTCAAAGTATCACGATATTTTTTAACAGACTTCATTATACATATATTTGTTGTATGATAAAGTGATTTTGCGTGTGAAATTTGGTGGCATATATGCTCGGTTCTACTGTTCTATTAAAATAATCGATATATTTATTGAAAGTCGTGCCTTATACAGTGGCTCACAGCTTATTTCGTGCAGACGATGTGTTAAACTTTGAAATGCTATAACTTGGTAACTAGTACTGGTAATTAAAAAATTTAAACGACATTTGTTTGCTAGTAATTATACATTTAAATATAAACTTTCATTTCTTTATATAAAAGTCTACTAAAAAGATAATAAGCAAAAAACTAAAAAAGCAGCAGAATTCAACGCCACAGCTTATTTCGTGCACACTGTTTTTACATGTAAGCTTTTGAACGTGGTGCCGTTATTTTCTTTTTCTCGTTCGCTGTTTTTATCTTGACTGATGTCCTGATTCTTCTGATCGGAGTTAACAGTTGTTTTTAGTCTGGACTTAAAACCTTAAGTGCACTAATTGATTTGTTTTAAAAATGGGCCGTCGCACAACAATATAACAGCACGAAATAGTTTTATTTCACTTTAAAAAAGAAAAAATCCAACCGCAAATAGCTGAAATAGTAAAATTGAGACCCTCTACAGTGCAGTACATCATCCAGCGCTTTTTGCAAGAAAATCGTGTGGCTGATAAGGCCAGAAATGCTCCAAATAAAATATGTACAGAAGCGGACGAGCGACTTATTCTGCGAAAAATCGTAGAAAATCTGAGGCTTTAGGGTCCCAAATTGGCCAAGGAGGTTGAGAAGGAGTTGGGCAAGAAATGCTGTGCCGAAACAATTCGTCATCTGCTGCGGGCCAACGAGTTTAATGGTCGAGTTACACGCAACAAATCTTATATTAAAAAAAAAAATCAGCTATGTCGACTGAACTTCGTCAAATAACACGTTTTATGTTCTAGGACATTCTGGAATGACGTCATTTTCTCGGACGAGTTTAAGTTCAATATTTTTGGCTCCGAAGGAATGCAATATGTATGGCGTAAGGCTTATACCGAGCTGAACAATAACCATCTCAAGCCTACAGTAAAACATGGTGGCAGCAGCGTAATTGTTTGGGCCTGTATGGCTGCATCGGGCGTTGGAAAATTTTTTTTTTTTGGAGGCATTATGGACAAGACAATGTACCTAGATTTTATAAAAGAAAATTTGCTTCAAAGTATCGACACCTTGGGCGTACGAGAGACATTTCGGTTCTACCAGGACAACGACCCAAAACATAAATCGAGAATCGTCCAGTCATGGTTGATTTGGAATTGCCCGCATCTTATGAATCCGCCTGCACAGTCACCCGACTTAAATGTAATAGAAATTTTGTGGGCAATTTTGGAGAGTGGCGTTCGCAAGCGGAATATTTCCAATAAAAATTAATTAAAAAATGCATTGATGGAGGAATGGCAACAAATACCCCCCAGATATTACAAAAAATTAGAAGAGTAAATGGATACCCAGTAAATGGATTAAAGATGTAATTTAACAAAATGGCGGCCACACAAAATATTAAAAAAGACAAACATATTACATTTTCTTAAGATTCAGTGGAGTGCACGAAATAAGCTGTGGCGTTGAATTTTGCTGCTTTTTCAGTTTTTTGATTATTATTTTTTTAGTAGACCATTATATAAAGAAATGAAAGTTTATATATAAATATATAATTACTAGCAAACAAATGTCGTGTCATGTGCACCTACATGTGCGTGTACACCAATGCTCTGATGCACACACCCTGCCATTCGTTCTGGCCTTGCTGGTACGCTGGCGTATGCGCGGCTAAGGCTCGCCGGATATGGGGTGGTGTTCTTGCCAGACTCGACTGACAGTAGGGCTTGACACGAATAAAAAGTCGTACCAGACTTGACATTAAAAAAAAAGGAACGAAACGAAAACGGACCAGACCGGAACCGGAACCCGAAGTAAATTGTTCCCCTATCGGAACCATCACTGGCCTCTATGGTGGTCGATGCCTCGATGGCATTGCATCGACCTGGCTACCCTCCCCTTTTGGCTAAAAGCCAACCATGGTGACCATGCTTGCCAGTAAAATTTCTAGGTCACCCCAAAAACTATACTTACGCCAACTCTGTCCTGTTCACGCCACTCTTGAGCGCGTCTACTTTTTCATAAGGAATTTATAAAAAAACTCTAGGTTGTATTAACGTATATAACATATTTTAATAATTTTATTATAAAAATTTATTTTAAACTTACAGTTTTATGTTAGTCTTAGTTCTTTCCCGGTTTTAATAAAGAAAAAAAAATACATGAAATATTGATTACAAGCTGAACTCCGCAAGGGTTACATATTCGCCCTTAAAGGGTGCAAATAACAATTTTTAGTTCCCAATCCCAAATATTTATAAAATACCTTAAAATAACACCGGAAAATATAGTAGGTATGACATAAGTTAAACATTTTTTTTTTTTTGTTAAACTGAAAATTCCAAAATAAAAAATATAAAAAGTTTTGAAGTTTCAATAAATCACAAAACAAAAATGCCTAAAAATATGCTATGAAATTTATCAAAAAAAACAAGCGTTCTGCACTTTCATTTTATGGAATCAAGTTATAGTAATTTAGTTGGATTTATCATTTTGGTTTTAATTTTTAAGTATTTGTGTTTTTGTATTTTCGTATTAATTTTTAATTTTATATTTTGTTTTAGATCTTAAATCGTATTTTGGTTTTTATTTTTACGTTTGTTTTTGCTTTGTGTATTAAGATTTTATTTTAATATTTAGTTTTAATTTTTTTATTTTGTTTTTAGATCTTAAATCTTATTTTGGTTTTTTTTTTTTTTATTTTTACGTTTGTTTTTTTTTTTTGTGAGTATTAAGATTTTATTTTAATATTTAGTTTTAATTTTATATTTTGTTTTTAGATCTTAAATCCTATTTTGGTTTTTTTTTTTTTGTGAGTAGGTCTAAAATCTTATTATGTTTTTTTTTATATTTAAAACTCGTGAAAATTACTGATGTCAATAATAATTGTTTAAATTAGTGGTATAGCATAAAAAAACGATGAATGTAATCCTAAAATCAAAATTAGTTATATAAAAAATCAATTGCTAAGACTACAATTATAACTACTATCATAGTATACATACTTAGATATAAAATAAAACAAAATAGTATTATCTAGGGTTTCTCACGTCGTCCTCTGGATCCGCTCCTACTGTATCGGTAGTTACTGAATGTATTGTTGTTGTAGATCATGTTGTATGGTGGTTGTAGATATTGTTGTATTGTGGTTGTAGTTGTTGCAGATATTGGTGTATTGTTATTGTAGATCTTGTTGTATTGTTGTTGTAGATATTGTTGTATTTTTGCTGTCGATATTGTTATAGTAGATGAGTTGTTGTTTTATTGTTGTTGTAGATATTGTTGTAGATGTAGTTTCATAGTTGTAGCTATAGTTGCTGATGTTGTAAATATTGTTGTTGTTCTTGTAAAAGTGATTGTAGTTGTTGTTATTGTTTTTAGATGTAGTTTTATACTTTTTTTTTTTTCTCACTTTTTAGTTTACTTTTTCCTTTTCTTTTGTTTTCGTTTGTTTAATGTTATTCTCTTCTATTTTTTTCTTATTATATTTTTTTTTATCGGTACTACTGTTTCACCTTTTTTTTTTTTTGTTGTCTTTTTAGTTTTCGTATTTTTTTTTATTTTGAATGTTTCACTGTTTCTTTTGTTGTCTTTTTAATTTCCTTATTTTTTGTTATTACGTTGTTACACTTTTTTTTCTTTTGTTGTCTTTTTAATTTTCTTATTTTTTTGTTATTTCGTTGTTACACTTTTTTTCTTTTGTCTTTTTAATTTTCTTATTTTTTTCTATACCTTTTTCTTATTTTTCATTTCGATGTCTCACTTTTTTTCTTTTGTTGTCTTTTTAGTTTTCTTATTTTTTATTTCGCTGTTACACCTTTTTTCTTTTGTTGTCTTTTTAATTTTCCTATTTTTTTATTTTGAATGTTACACCCTTTCTCTTTTGTTGTCTTTTTAATTTTCTTATTTTTTTTTCATTTCATTGTCTCACCTCTTTTCGTGGTCTTTCTTATTTTTTTTCTATTTTTTTCTTTGTATCACTACGTTTTTTTTTTTTTCTTCTACCTGTTTCTTATTCTTCGTGTTTCGTTGTTTCACTTTTAGTTGTTGATTTTGATTATTGTTTGCGTCAGTTCGTGTGGTTTTCTTTTATAAACTTTTGGCTTTACTTTATGAATTTATGAGTGCTTTTTAATTGATCGAAAATTCTTTAGAATGGCGCTTGTTTTTCGTTTTATATCCTAAATAAGATTTAGGCTAAGTAAGATTTAGGATGCGATCATATATTGCTAGTTACAGTGCTGTTGCTATTCAGCTGTTGTTGGCAATAGCAGAATAATGGATCAATCTTACGCTGCTGTTGTTGCTGATGTTTTGTTTTTTCCTTTGCTGCTGCTGCTGTTGGTGCTGGTCGCTCACTTTGTTGTTGTTGCTGCTGTTGAGTTTTGTTGTTAGTCTGGAGCGCTTCCAAATGCGCTGCTTCGATTGACCTTTGGGAATATCTCTCACTCTCTACCTATACGTCTTCTTCCTTCCACCCACACAATTCGTCAATTCAGTAGCTTGACTATTTCTTTGACGTTCAACCTCCAGCCACCAACGCAAGTTTAAGCTTTTCTTCTATTGCTTCACAGAAAAAAAAACCCAAGAAAACCAAGATTTCTTTTACGTTTTCCGCTTGCGTTTAATTTTCATACTCTTTTCCGATATGCAAACAACGCTAGTTTTTTTTATGGAATTACTTTTACCTAATTTAGTCAGCGTTTGTTTTTATACTTTTTGCAATAATTTCTTTATTTAATTACGATCGATGATGGCAAGCAAATAAATTCTCCACGTTCTTTTTTTTTTTTGTTTATGATATTATTTTTTATTTCGTGCTAATGGCGTTTTGTTTAAGCTATTCTTTATGTTTTTAAGTTTACTTGGTTGATAAAGTGCTATATTTTTGTTTAATATCAATTAATTGCGAAGATTTTGTAAAAGTTTCTTGGCCACTTCCCATTTTATTTGACTTAATTTGTAGACATTGTAGCCGGCCCGGCGTCTGAAAACCAAAAGGGACGATGAATCTTTCTAGTTCATGGTCGTCGTGCAGACTTGTTCGTTTTCTTTGTCTTTCTTTTCGTTGCGTCAGTGGTACCACTTGTGGGTCGTATTCGCCCAGGGTTGCACAGTCGCCATTTATCGGCAGTATGAACGTACCCTATGGTATGCGATCTGTAATTTTTTTGCTACCGTGGGTTGACACGTCATCAAGCCATCCGAACATGGTCCACGCTCGTGCCACTTCCGGGATACTTTGGAATAGAAAGTCAATTCCAATTGGCTGATGCGGAACCAAGCACATTTTTGCCATATTGTTTTTGACGATCTTTCCAAAGTATCCGGTGTGTATCCATTTCTTACAACCCAGACACGGGATTGCCATATCAGATTGACGTTGATTTCGTGGTCCACGCTAGATGGCGTTAGTATAAACTAACTTACCATGGGTATTCACGCCTAAAGTGGCCCTGACAAACCCAGTTGATCTCGAAAAGCCTCTCTGCTTGAGAGATAAATGGGAACAGGTGGCATCTCCTTCCAGTCCAAAAAAACAAATCAAAAGCTTGAAAAAAAAATCTAAAAATGTCCACTATTGTTTTAAATCCTTCGCATGAAAAATACCTAACGGTTTACCGTTCAAATCTTCTAGTTCATAGAGACTATTCCCAACCGCACGAACTACTCTGCATCTCAAAAACTTCTTCGATAGTTTGGCACTTATTTGCTTAGAGAAATCGCTTAGCTGGAAATTTCGCCTATACCCCTCTTGTCCTGGTTTGAAATTGACTCTCCTACACCTAATGTTATACACCTTCACATTTTTTTCATAACTTCGGTGTAATTGCTCGCGAATCTTCTTCCGTATTAGATCCTGTCGCACCGGTCTTGGCACTACCAGCATCTCAGGGTCACTAAGAACACCTAGTTTCCTAGCTATCTTATACGCGCTTGCATGAGTTACCATATTATGGCCGAAGAGAGCAAAGTAAGGTGTCATTCCTATCGAGGAGTGTACTGAAGAACGAAGCGCGCATTCGATATCCGACAGATGTTTATCCCAATTAGTTTGGTCTTGGTCAAGGTACGAGCGAATGGCAGCGAGGATAGATTGGTTTACTCTCTCCGACGCGTTTGCTTGAGGAGCATAGTTGGCAGTACGTACATGTTTTATTCCGAATGTATTTATCATCTCGGCGAATTCTTTACTAAGGAATTGAACACCGTTGTCCGACATTAAAATTTCAGGCGTTCCAAATTTATGGAAAACTTCTTGAATCAAGAATTGTATAACATTATGGGCAGTGGCTTTCGTCATGGCTTTGAGCAAAACGAATTTCGAAAAATGATCGAGAACTATAAATATGTAGGTGTTTTTCTTGTTTGACCTAACATACGGACCGAGAAAATCTATATAGATTTTTTGAAACGGGCGTTCGACTTGCGCCTCCTGACCCATAGGTGGCCTTAAAATCATTTGAGCTGGTTTACATTCCTTGCATACCTGACAACTATACACAAAATTTCGAACTTGCATATTCATATTGGGCCAATAGAAATATTCTTTAATCCTTTTTAAAGTTTTAGTAAAACCACCGTGCGCTACATGAGGCGGTTGGTGAGCGTTAGCAATTATCGTGTGGGTCAGCTGAGCTGGAATCCACAACTTCCAGGCGAAATCTTCACCGTCAGGTGTACCATCATATGGTACTGTGCGTTTATACGCGAAACCTTCGATAACCTTTAAGTCTGGTAACCGGGACTGATTTTCTTTAATAGTGTTTAACAAATCCCTATACTCTTCACTTTGGAACTGCGGTGACTCGAGGTCGATCAATGATTTAATCTGACAACTAATTTCGTCCATATCATAGCGTGACAGTGTATCTGGAACTATATTCTTTGCCCCTTGGCGATGTACTATATCAAAACTAAAACTTTGCAAATATAAACTCCAACGAGCTAGTCGACTCGTCAGGTCCTTATGCGACATAAGCCACTTAAGACTTGAATGGTCAGTTAAAACG
Organism: Tetanocera ferruginea; assembly: GCA_958299015.1. Taxonomy (NCBI): domain Eukaryota; kingdom Metazoa; phylum Arthropoda; class Insecta; order Diptera; family Sciomyzidae; genus Tetanocera; species Tetanocera ferruginea. The sequence goes on from OY282641.1 coordinate 159,001,017, forward strand.
CTAAATGGCATCAATTCGATGTAAGCTCGGAACTTCGTTATACCCATGACCACCGCGAGACATTCGCGTTCCGTTACAGAGTAATTTTTCTGTGCGGGCGTCAGTTTCTTTGAAAAATACGCGATTGGATGTTCACCGCCCTCATCATCTTTTTGAAACAATACGCCCCCTATGCCAATATCCGAAGCGTCAGTTTGGACGTAAAAATGTTTAGAGAAATCAGGATGCACGAGAACTGGACTTGAAATCAGAGCTGATTTTAATTTATCGAAAGCTATTTTTGCTTCATCACCAAAAGTAAAAGTCTTCGCTTTTTTCAGCGTGTCGAAAACAGGTGCGGCTATAGTAGCGTAGTCTTGAATAAAACGACGGTACCAACCGGTGGCTCCCATGAAACTACGAACTTGTTTAGGGGTCTTTGGGTAAGTGTACCTTTCGATGGCCTGTACTTTTTCCGGGTCTGGCCTCAATTTACCTTCACCTACAATATATCCTAAATATCTTAGCTCGCGACAACAAAATTTTGATTTAGCCACGTTTATAGTTAAATTGGCTGTGCTTAACATTTGCGCAACCTGTTCTAATTTTGCTATATGGCTATCAAAATCAGAAGAAACAACCAAAAGATCATCCAAGTAGATAAAGACACTCTCACGAAGACTAGCTGGCACCACTTTGTCCATCAACCGACACAACCTTTGCGCAGCATTGCACAGCCCAAAAGGCATGACGGTAAATTGACAAAGTGGTCGACCAGGCACTGTGAATGCAGTTTTTTCCCTGCTGCTGGCGGCAAGTGGAATCTGCCAGAAGGCATCTTTTAAATCCACACTTGAGATAAAGTGTGTATCACCGAGACGACTGAGCAAGCCCTCAATGTGTGGAAGTGGATAGGCGTCTTTCACTGTGAGGGCATTAAGCTTGCGAGCATCCAGGCATAATCTACACTTTTCGCCTTTTCGCACAAAGGCTACTCGATTATTCCACGGACTTTCGCTCGGCTCAATGACTCCCAATGAAAGCATCCTATCCAGCTCCGCAAACATGAGTTTCTGTACAGCTGGCGAAACAGGATAATGTTTATCTTTAACTGGTACCGCATTGCCCGTGTCTATATAATGCTCTTCTAGAGGAGTTTTCCCTAGACCCTTCTTCGTAAAACACGGAAACTTTTCTACGACGGCGTCAAGCCGTTTTCGCTGCTCTGATGTCAGCACCTGCATTTTCGGTAGCACGGTGTTAAGTGTTTCTTCCTCTAACGCGATATTGTTTGTTGTAATGCTATCAATATTGAGCTGCATCAGACTAAATTTTTTTATAAAATCGACTCCCAAAAACAATTCCCTTTTCAGTGATGGCGTAAGATAAAAAGTAATTTCTTGTTCTCTATTGTCAAATTTAATGCTTGCTTTTACTCTACCTATTATAGAGTGCATCCGTCCATCTGCAGTCTTAACAAAAGATTTAAACTTAAAAATTGGCAATTTACACTTTTCTACAAATTCAACGCAGTTCTTTCCTAAGCACGACACCGTGGCTCCACTGTCTAACAATCCTTCAATGCTGTGACCATTTATTTCTATTTTGGTATAAAACCTGCTATCGTCGCCCTCATACAGTTCTGAAGCGGAAACTTCCCTAATCTGTCTTTTTCTAATACTATATCTACACCTTGCTTTCTCTATTCTGGTTGGTTTATCTGAGAATATTTTTCGCCTAGCTTCTTGATATGCTTGTAACCTAACATGAAATGGTCGGATTTCTTTAACTTTGACCTCAGTTGAAATCGGTACATTGTGATTTTTTAAAACTCTAATTTTTTCTACAGTCTCGGTCTTTTTGTCCTCTTCTAGTCAATTGGAATCTTCCAAGGTCTGTGTTTGAATCGAGCGTGATTCGAGTCGAGCGTTTGTATTCATTGGTTTCACGTGTCCTTGACATTTCGGACACTTAGGCGTAACTACTCCATCCGCTCCACATCTAAAACAAAAAATTCGCCTAGTGGTCGAGGTGCATTCCATGAAGTTGTGACCAGGCAGTTTGCAGTTCCAACACTGGAGAATCCGTGAAGACGTTACCGCATCGATATCGAACGTTTGTTCGGAAAAATCCGGGTTTATATCCAACTCATGTATTTGAGCAGTACGTGGCACGTGTTGACGCGGTGGCTGTTGGTATGCTTGACGCTGATAATTAAGATGAGCTTCAGCCTTTTTGCATGCTTTACAAAACTCCGTCAATCCATCTATGCGCATAGCGAATAAAAGCTGAGCCATCTCCTTCCGCAGATTGCTTCGCATTATTTCTACCAAATCCTGCTCTGCCAGTGGACTACGCTGCTGATTCCTCAACGTCATTACCGATTGGTAAAAGTCATCAAATGTTTCCTCACGCTGTTGCCTTCGATCCATTATTTGTCGTTGGATTTCAAAGTCGCTTTCATGCCTTTTAAATTGGGCCACTAAAGCCTCACGCAGTACGTGCCAACTTGGTATTCGATTTAAACGACGGAATCCCCAAAACCATTGAGCTGCGTTTCCTGTTAACAAGCTATGAAAATTACGGATCACCTCCGGCCAAGGATATCTATAGTCATAGCACAAGGTTTCTACTCGGAAAACGAATTCATCCACAGTTATGGATTTTGTGGTTCCATCGAACTTGAACCCCCATTTATCCATTTCCACTCGCCTTGGTGACTCTGACTGTTGATATTGCGCCGCTGGCACCTGCATGTGTTGTGAATACACGAAGTCGTTTGGATAATGGATAGGTGGTACTGTTCGAGGTTCTTGTGTATGATTTCGAATTCTAGTTGTATTAGCTGTAGGCTGAGTAAACACTTGTGGCTGCTGCCTATTTGACGGTTGTTGTCGGTGCGGTTGCGAAGAATACTGATCTTGCTGAAGATGGTTCAGATTATCAGGTGTTCCATTAGCTAAATTTTGCTCCAGGCGACCTGGCCATGCTTGTGAGTCTAGAGAAGGAGGTGGTGGTGGTGGTACGCTCGGTATGTTGGACGCTGCGGTTCGACTCTCTGAATGTTGAGGTGTCATGGATCCTAAGCTTTCAGCTATCAGCTGAGGTACCAAAATTCGTAACCTTTCCTCCACTCCACTCATCAGATCCACCTGAGCTAATCCTACCGTTGATTTGATGTAATCCCTGATGTTGGTGTTCATACCACTAACCGTGTACTGGCCTTGTGTCCTTCCTGACGTTCGGTCTCTAACATTTCCCTGCGCTCCTGTACTTTGCTGGAATTCCCTTCTGACGTTAAGGGCCGTTAAGCTACTGAATTCTGGAGATGTTATACTACTATTTGACAAATCGAGTTCATCTGAAGTAACTCTACGGGCAGGCTGTTGCAAATTCTGCATAGCTATTGCGGTTGGACTGGTTGTGGTGGCTATTGTTGTAGTTAAAATTGGAATATTAGGTCTAGCTGTAGTAACTTTTGGTATTGTTCCCGTCTCCATTGTTGTTGTTTGAGTCTGGCTTAAGTTGGATATGGCAAAAGAGTTGGCTTCGCTATTTTCTGTCATTTGTCTTTGTCTACGGGTATTAACCATTAGTTGCCGTAACGCGGTCAAAAATAAAATGAATCAGAAAACCAAAAAAATGAAATCAATATGTTGGGGTGGTACCAATCAGCAGGATGTCGACGAAAATTCGGTTGTAGAACAATTCATATCAAAAATAATATATAAAATAAAAAAAAGGAATATAAAAAGAAAAATTATGTACCCACAACTAAATTATAAAATAATAATGAAATAAGTAACTCATACAAGAAATTTTAAATGTGTTGAATTCAAAAGAAAATAATAAAATAATATTCATAAAAATATTACCAGATCCCACCTGGAATTATCCAGGGGTAATTGCTAGAAATACTGAATAAAAAATTTAAAAAAAATCCAAAACTTCAAAAAAAATACTTAGCGTTTTAGTTAAGTCTCTTTTAATTGATAATATAATATCGTACATTAACTGTGTATAAACTGTAAATCATAAATCATGGAAATATTTTACATAAACTGTAAATCATAAATAATAGAAATATTTTCATAAGGTTTAAACAATAAAAATACGGAAAAAATAAAAAATCAAAAATAAGTTATTGTTGAATAAATGGTACAAAAATTTGCGGAAAACTGTAATTTTAAATGGTGGCGTAAAACCTTGAGAGTGGCGTAAGAAGAAAAATGCAAAAAAATTTAACGAGACCAGCGATTTTTCCTCCGACTCGGAGCTTTTTCGAAAACATAAACCTTTTTCACTAACTGCTGAGTCATCTCTGGCATGGTTAGATCGTTGTTATATAATATGTTTGCTCTTTTAAACGAGGCGGAGTGTTCTACAAAAATCAAAATAATTATTACTAAAATGTCGACGTTTCAGGAGATTCTCCTCCGCATCGGAGCACCCTTTTCGTTACCCGAACGACTATTCGTGTTATTTTCTGTCTTGTTGTTCGGTGGCTCTTACACGATACGGAGTGTAATTCAAAAAATCAAAACACTTATTATATTTTCCATATGCTGAGCCGTCCCAGTCATACTTAGGGTTCACTCTCTGGTGAGGTCTTTTTCCTTTGGATCGGAGCGGCTATGCGGCACCCGAACGACACCTATTATCTACCGGTTTGGCGTTCGGTGATCTCTACGAAACAAAGTGTTACACAAAACAAAAACGACAAGATAATATTCTGACATAGATAGTATGCTGAGCCCTCTCAGTCATAGTAAGGTTCACCATTCCGTGTGGCGATGTCGTCTCCTCCGAATCGGAGCGGCTATGCGACACCCGGACGACACCTAATATCTCCCGGTCTGGCGTCCGGTGTTCTCCACGAAACGGAGTGTTCTTTAAAAGAAAAAACATAATTTACTTGAATAGTATGCTGAGCCCTCTCAGTCATACTTTGGGTTCACCAGGTGGTGAGGTTAAAACAGCCGCCCAATCTGGGAACAGACGCTGACCAACACGCCGCCCACTGTGGATCAGACGCGTGTTGGATTCACTAGGGTCCGCGGGGTCGTTAATCCCGTCATCCTCCTAAGGCCCTAAGAGAATGCCCCTGCAATCTAAAAAAACTAATGGTGTTTTTTTTTTTTAAACTGTAAATCAAAAAAAAAATGTATGTGTACTCTGTTAATCTTCAAACACTCGTCGCAACTACAGTCGTGGTTCTGAGACCTTAGCGCTGCAGGACTTACGCGTGTTTGTCGATCACTAGAGTAAACTTAGGACTAAAAACTAAAACTATGATATATCCTTAATGACTAAACCCTAGCCCGTCATCAAACCTCTCCAAGGATCATACGTCGCAACAACAGTCGTGGTTCTGAGACCTTAGCGCTGCAGGACTTACGCATCATCTTTGGAAAATATTCAATGCACGACAACGCCCTTGATTTCAGACTCGACCCAATAGATACGTCGCAACAACAGTCGTGGTTCTTAGACCTTAGCGCTGCAGGACTTACGTATCTTCTGAGTCAGCTGATTCACAAGCCAATCTACCTCCCAAAAGGTTACATTTCCATTTAAAGAACACGTCGCAACAGTAGTCGTGGTTCACAGACCTTATCGCTACAGGACTTACGCGTCTTTAAAACTTCCATGGCCTCCTTGAGTTGGTAAATTCCCAAATGAAAACGAGAAAAAAAAAAATATTGTATGTTTTTTTACTTGACCACGCCAAAAAATCTAGCATTAGCTTTTATGCTGAGTAGCCTCAGTCATATTTGGTTTCACCATTCGGTGAGAAAATACAGCCGCCCACTGTGGGTACAGACGCTGACCAACACGCCGCCCACTGTGGATCAGACGCGTGTTGGATTCACTAGAGTTCGCGGGGTCGTTAATCCCGTCATCTTCCTAAGGCCCTAAAAAGATGCTCCTGCATGCTAAAAACTATAAAAACTTCGGGGACCTAATCGGGTCAAACATTGACAAAATCTAAAAGAACAAAATATTCAAACCCACATCGGGTGGATTTAGAAAACTCAAACTATACAGACCCACTTCGGCAGATCTTATAAACCAAAATGTTCAGACCTTTTCGGGCCCCACGTTGGCTCAATTTTGTTATGACTAAAAACCCGAAATATGCCCCACGTTGGGCGCCAATTCTGTCATGACTAAAAACCCGAAATAGGCCCCACGTTGGGCGCCAATTCTGTCATGACTAAAAACCCGAAATAGGCCCCACGTTGGGCGCCAATTCTGTCATGACTAAAAACCCGAAATAGGCCCCACGTTGGGCGCCAATTCTGTCATGTGCACCTACATGTGCGTGTACACCAATGCTCTGATGCACACACCCTGCCATTCGTTCTGGCCTTGCTGGTACGCTGGCGTATGCGCGGCTAAGGCTCGCCGGATATGGGGTGGTGTTCTTGCCAGACTCGACTGACAGTAGGGCTTGACACGAATAAAAAGTCGTACCAGACTTGACATTAAAAAAAAAGGAACGAAACGAAAACGGACCAGACCGGAACCGGAACCCGAAGTAAATTGTTCCCCTATCGGAACCATCACTGGCCTCTATGGTGGTCGATGCCTCGATGGCATTGCATCGACCTGGCTACCCTCCCCTTTTGGCTAAAAGCCAACCATGGTGACCATGCTTGCCAGTAAAATTTCTAGGTCACCCCAAAAACTATACTTACGCCAACTCTGTCCTGTTCACGCCACTCTTGAGCGCGTCTACTTTTTCATAAGGAATTTATAAAAAAACTCTAGGTTGTATTAACGTATATAACATATTTTAATAATTTTATTATAAAAATTTATTTTAAACTTACAGTTTTATGTTAGTCTTAGTTCTTTCCCGGTTTTAATAAAGAAAAAAAAATACATGAAATATTGATTACAAGCTGAACTCCGCAAGGGTTACATATTCGCCCTTAAAGGGTGCAAATAACAATTTTTAGTTCCCAATCCCAAATATTTATAAAATACCTTAAAATAACACCGGAAAATATAGTAGGTATGACATAAGTTAAACATTTTTTTTTTTTTGTTAAACTGAAAATTCCAAAATAAAAAATATAAAAAGTTTTGAAGTTTCAATAAATCACAAAACAAAAATGCCTAAAAATATGCTATGAAATTTATCAAAAAAAACAAGCGTTCTGCACTTTCATTTTATGGAATCAAGTTATAGTAATTTAGTTGGATTTATCATTTTGGTTTTAATTTTTAAGTATTTGTGTTTTTGTATTTTCGTATTAATTTTTAATTTTATATTTTGTTTTAGATCTTAAATCATATTTTGGTTTTTATTTTTACGTTTGTTTTTGCTTTGTGTATTAAGATTTTATTTTAATATTTAGTTTTAATTTTTTTATTTTGTTTTTAGATCTTAAATCTTATTTTGGTTTTTTTTTTTTTTATTTTTACGTTTGTTTTTTTTTTTTGTGAGTATTAAGATTTTATTTTAATATTTAGTTTTAATTTTATATTTTGTTTTTAGATCTTAAATCCTATTTTGGTTTTTTTTTTTTTGTGAGTAGGTCTAAAATCTTATTATGTTTTTTTTTATATTTAAAACTCGTGAAAATTACTGATGTCAATAATAATTGTTTAAATTAGTGGTATAGCATAAAAAAACGATGAATGTAATCCTAAAATCAAAATTAGTTATATAAAAAATCAATTGCTAAGACTACAATTATAACTACTATCATAGTATACATACTTAGATATAAAATAAAACAAAATAGTATTATCTAGGGTTTCTCACGTCGTCCTCTGGATCCGCTCCTACTGTATCGGTAGTTACTGAATGTATTGTTGTTGTAGATCATGTTGTATGGTGGTTGTAGATATTGTTGTATTGTGGTTGTAGTTGTTGCAGATATTGGTGTATTGTTATTGTAGATCTTGTTGTATTGTTGTTGTAGATATTGTTGTATTTTTGCTGTCGATATTGTTATAGTAGATGAGTTGTGGTTTTATTGTTGTTGTAGATATTGTTGTAGATGTAGTTTCATAGTTGTAGCTATAGTTGCTGATGTTGTAAATATTGTTGTTGTTCTTGTAAAAGTGATTGTAGTTGTTGTTATTGTTTTTAGATGTAGTTTTATACTTTTTTTTTTTTCTCACTTTTTAGTTTACTTTTTCCTTTTCTTTTGTTTTCGTTTGTTTAATGTTATTCTCTTCTATTTTTTTCTTATTATATTTTTTTTTATCGGTACTACTGTTTCACCTTTTTTTTTTTTTGTTGTCTTTTTAGTTTTCGTATTTTTTTTTATTTTGAATGTTTCACTGTTTCTTTTGTTGTCTTTTTAATTTCCTTATTTTTTGTTATTACGTTGTTACACTTTTTTTTTCTTTTGTTGTCTTTTTAATTTTCTTATTTTTTTGTTATTTCGTTGTTACACTTTTTTTCTTTTGTCTTTTTAATTTTCTTATTTTTTTCTATACCTTTTTCTTATTTTTCATTTCGATGTCTCACTTTTTTTCTTTTGTTGTCTTTTTAGTTTTCTTATTTTTTATTTCGCTGTTACACCTTTTTTCTTTTGTTGTCTTTTTAATTTTCCTATTTTTTTATTTTGAATGTTACACCCTTTCTCTTTTGTTGTCTTTTTAATTTTCTTATTTTTTTTTCATTTCATTGTCTCACCTCTTTTCGTGGTCTTTCTTATTTTTTTTCTATTTTTTTCTTTGTATCACTACGTTTTTTTTTTTTTCTTCTACCTGTTTCTTATTCTTCGTGTTTCGTTGTTTCACTTTTAGTTGTTGATTTTGATTATTGTTTGCGTCAGTTCGTGTGGTTTTCTTTTATAAACTTTTGGCTTTACTTTATGAATTTATGAGTGCTTTTTAATTGATCGAAAATTCTTTAGAATGGCGCTTGTTTTTCGTTTTATATCCTAAATAAGATTTAGGCTAAGTAAGATTTAGGATGCGATCATATATTGCTAGTTACAGTGCTGTTGCTATTCAGCTGTTGTTGGCAATAGCAGAATAATGGATCAATCTTACGCTGCTGTTGTTGCTGATGTTTTGTTTTTTCCTTTGCTGCTGCTGCTGTTGGTGCTGGTCGCTCACTTTGTTGTTGTTGCTGCTGTTGAGTTTTGTTGTTAGTCTGGAGCGCTTCCAAATGCGCTGCTTCGATTGACCTTTGGGAATATCTCTCACTCTCTACCTATACGTCTTCTTCCTTCCACCCACACAATTCGTCAATTCAGTAGCTTGACTATTTCTTTGACGTTCAACCTCCAGCCACCAACGCAAGTTTAAGCTTTTCTTCTATTGCTTCACAGAAAAAAAAACCCAAGAAAACCAAGATTTCTTTTACGTTTTCCGCTTGCGTTTAATTTTCATACTCTTTTCCGATATGCAAACAACGCTAGTTTTTTTTATGGAATTACTTTTACCTAATTTAGTCAGCGTTTGTTTTTATACTTTTTGCAATAATTTCTTTATTTAATTACGATCGATGATGGCAAGCAAATAAATTCTCCACGTTCTTTTTTTTTTTTGTTTATGATATTATTTTTTATTTCGTGCTAATGGCGTTTTGTTTAAGCTATTCTTTATGTTTTTAAGTTTACTTGGTTGATAAAGTGCTATATTTTTGTTTAATATCAATTAATTGCGAAGATTTTGTAAAAGTTTCTTGGCCACTTCCCATTTTATTTGACTTAATTTGTAGACATTGTAGCCGGCCCGGCGTCTGAAAACCAAAAGGGACGATGAATCTTTCTAGTTCATGGTCGTCGTGCAGACTTGTTCGTTTTCTTTGTCTTTCTTTTCGTTGCGTCAGTGGTACCACTTGTGGGTCGTATTCGCCCAGGGTTGCACAGTCGCCATTTATCGGCAGTATGAACGTACCCTATGGTATGCGATCTGTAATTTTTTTGCTACCGTGGGTTGACACGTCATCAAGCCATCCGAACATGGTCCACGCTCGTGCCACTTCCGGGATACTTTGGAATAGAAAGTCAATTCCAATTGGCTGATGCGGAACCAAGCACATTTTTGCCATATTGTTTTTGACGATCTTTCCAAAGTATCCGGTGTGTATCCATTTCTTACAACCCAGACACGGGATTGCCATATCAGATTGACGTTGATTTCGTGGTCCACGCTAGATGGCGTTAGTATAAACTAACTTACCATGGGTATTCACGCCTAAAGTGGCCCTGACAGTCGTTTAAATTTTTTCATTACCAGTACTAGTTACCAAGTTATAGCATTTCAAAGTTTAACACATCGTCTGCACGAAATAAGCTGTGAGCCACTGTATCTGCACTAGTTTTCAACAGCTGTTTCAACAAAGATATTCAACAACAATCGTTGTCACAGTTTAAAAACACTTGTATCAATAGTTTTTAAATAAACAAATATTCTTGAAAAGCTATGCAAAGATATCTGAAATATGAAAACAACTAATAATTCCAACTCCACAGAGGAGTCAACAACAAAATCTACGTCTGGTAAGACTACGAAGAAAACGACCAAATCGCGTTCAAAAACAACCAAGACGGAAGTCAACAACAAGAGTGGAAACAGTGCATCTTCAAACACTTCCAGCAATAGCACATCGAACAAAACCGGCAATACGGTTGTGGCAACCGCAACCGTTTATCCCAGTACACCAAAAACAACAATGACAACCGGCAGCGCTTATGAGTCTCCTTCACTAGGTAGTGGCAACAAGGATACGGAAAGTAGCAGTAGCAGCTCAAGGGTAATATATTAAGAAAAGTACTACGATAATTTAAAAAATAATTACTCATTAAATGTTATAAATTAGAGTGTGCATAAAAACTTCGCTGGATTTGATGCGCGCTCAGTAAAAATAATTTGGGACCAACACGATCAGAGTGATATAGAACTGTCGGCAGAGGTGTGTGCACGCTTGGCCGAAGATGCCTCTTATAAAGTTTGGGAAACCATTAATGTAGGTCATAATATATTGCATAAAAGTTGCATTTATTTATTGTTTCTTTACATATCAAAGAATATTAAAACCTATGCGCGCCATTCCGGTGGCATGATAACCTACGATCTTGTAAATGAAGTAATGCGTGATGCTGATGTTCCACCTATGCTAGGTGCCATGCATAGTGATTGGGAACGCATTGACTATGATGGCAGTTATTTCTTCTTTTCGGTTTGTAGCCGGCTTAAAAAAGCAATGACTTCATCCCAAATGAATTTTCGTTTTTTTTTTTTTAAAGGATAAAATTCTCGAACTGCGTGATGAGTACCAAAAAGATGTCAGCATAACTATGCCAACAGGTTCGGATTTCTCATGCTCCTGGCCGGTAGAGGATAAGAATATGGAAGTGCTCAAGAAATATATACCAAGCATAATTTATGGTATGTCAATAGATGCTAATCAACGCGTAAAGTTTTAAAACCTTATCAATTTTATTTTAGTTTCAATGCATGGTGATAAAAAAGCGCTTGATATCGTTCTGTCTGAAGCTGCCTTTGCACCAGTAATGGGCTCCTGCTATCGTGTTCTTTTGGCTAAGCTTATACAGTTACTTGCCTTTAAACAAAATGATGCGGCAAGTCTTCGTTGCTGGACACTACTGCGTGCGCTAACATTTAATCCCTACACACGCGATGTCGATTGTCGTGAGGAATACTTTCATCTGGCCGAAATTCTGATATGTCAATTACTAGCACCTTACGAAACCATTAGAGTGCAAAGTGTAAAAGTAGAACTGGATAAAACACAGCAGGATGATGAACCGTCGCTGACACTTAAAATGGAGACTGATGATATGAAGCATGAAATACCGCAGCATGAAATAAAAAATGAATTCACAGATGAAGAAATGTTTAGCACACAAAGTGTAGCCGACATGCAACAACCTGAGGAAAAGATTTACAAGCTACAGCCGGACGATGAAGACGAAGAGCAGAACTTGGAGTTTGGTAGAGATGCAACTATGACATCCGCTTATTTTGCTAGTCCCGTCGATTGGGCGCAAGTTGATGCATTGTGCGAGACAATTGGACAGTTAGCTGTAGCAAATGGTTTCTTTCAGAGTGAATGCTTGCATCATATTTTGCGACGTTTGGAACGCTTCTTCGATGGCAGATATGTGAACACGGAGAAAGGTACTTTTGCAATTGATATAGTGCTGATGTGTGGCCTGATTTCAATATTTATTTTATTTCATAGACTACAACTATATCAGTCGTGCAGTGCGCGGGCTGATCAGTCTTGGCGAGTATGCATTTCGAGAATTTATTCCATTTATTTATAAATTTGAAGCTGCAAATATGCCCAGCAATCTGTGGAATGATTTTGCGGTACGTATATCTAAAATTATAACTAATAAACCAATCAAGTTTTTATATATGAACGATACATTGTTTAGTGGTTAGTTAAATTTTTAATAGTGAAAATAAATGTCAAGCTTATTTTAATAATGATGTATGTTAAAGAGATTTTTTCATGCAAAAACTTTGTTTTGCAGCCTGCTGCTCTTTTCATCAAAGGATCTGATGATATTTTTCTGTACGAGTGGCTTGAATTTCTCTGTGGTGCTGATAAACTGCAGCCGTTTATGGTCTATTATGCACGTTCGTATCAATGAATTTGTAATAAAAAAAAAACAGTAATTTAAAAAAAAAACTTATTCTTCAACATCATTAGAATATCATGAGAAAATGTTAACATATCGATTTGTGCATCGCCGCAAACCTACTTTTAAAATATGCTCAAAAGTTGTTGAGCGGCGCTTGGAGTGGAACAGCTTGGCAGCAGCCATGTGTCATGGTGATGATCCCAATAAAGCGCTCAAACCAAAACCCGCCATCAATGATTATTTTCCCGAGTTAATAGCGCCAAATTTGCAACTTAATCGCGCTGGCACAATACGTTTTAAATTTGCCGGTTGTCGACCGGTAATAATAAAGCCAAAAGTGGGACAACAAAAGCCTAAGCAAGTTATCAGCAGCGCTGGACATGTTGAGACTAAAAGCACAACAACGCCGCTGCAAAAAGACATTTTAATAGCGCGTCGCAAGCTGCTAAAACCGCTTACAAACGAGCGTCGCATTTTACCTTTAAGTAGTTATTATTTTGCTCGAATCTAGTTAAGTTTTAAATTAAAATAATTTTAATTTAAATTTATATCTACAAAATAAATGTTAAACTTTTACAGAATAAAATTTCATACTTATTTTCAACACTTAACGTTAGAACGCCTCCTCTTGCATAGATGCCGGAGGCGTCAGGCCTGCTGTCTTCATTTCGTTCATAATACGCTGGTTTATCAGATTCTTGATGTTTGCATTAACATTAGGCAGTAGGCCACCAGTGCGCGCTGCATGCTCAATTTTTTGCACCACGTCGATTTCGCGACGCGATGATATAAAATTAGTGACATAGCATTTCTCCGTGTGCCCCACACGACCGATGCGTCCCACACGATGTATATAATCGGAAACATGCAGCGGAAAATCAAAGTTGATTACATGACGCGCACGTCTGGTATCCAAACCACGACTGGCCACATCGGTTGTTGAGAGCACATCAATTTCGCCGTTTTGGAACTTCTCAAATCGACCCAAACGAATTTTCATTAGCATGTCTCCATTTAGATTAATACAGTTGAAGCCGTTCTGGCTGAGTAATATTGAGATATAATCGCTGCTAATAGATTTATTGCTGAAGATAATCAATGGCATTTTTTTCTCCACTTCGCTCTTGACTAGGCTCACCAAATTGACTGGGCGATCTGCTTTGGTCATTCGTAGGAATTTTTGCTGCACGTGTGGCAGAAGCTTGTGCAAATTAGGGCTCACCACTTGACTGAGGGTCTCTACATCAATGATAAGTCTAAGTTGCTCTTCGATATTTGTGGGCATGGTAGCAGCGGCCAGTATAAGTTGTGTACCCACGTTAGCTTCATCCTGCATGTGGTTTTTATGAAACTACCAGAAAATAGAGATTTAATTTTGAAGTTTTACTGTGAAAGCAACCAAAAACTTACCGGGAATCTTTTTAAAAGTTTGATGAGTTTTTCGGTAAAACTATCATCGAGTAGTGTATCTGCTTCGTCGAGAACCACATGTCGCACATGACCCATGCGATATATACCAGTAGTGACCAATTTGCATACGGCACCCATGGTTGCCACTAATATATCGATATCATCGAAATCAGGATTTAGCATCAACTGCTTAGTGTTGCCTCCCAATACGGTCTTCACATTCAATCCGGTATTTGTGCAGAGCTTTTCGGCCACATTGCCAATTTGCGTGGCCAATTCGCGACCAGGCGTAATAATCAAAACCAATGGAGTATTTGGTTTACGGTAAGTATTAGTTCCACTAGCTCGGCGTTCCAGTATCTGTTGCACAATGGGTATAAGGTAGGTTAGCGTTTTGCCGCAACCCGTTTCGGCCGCTATGAGCACATGATTCGAATCGTATATTTTTGGTATACCATCCACCTGAATCTGTGTCAGTTCCGTAACGCCCAACTCATGCTCAAGATTCTTAACTAGCTCTGGTTGCAGCTTGAGCTCCGAGCTTTGCAACAGCTCCTTGATATCTTTAAGCTTTGGCACCAACTCATTGTCTGGCACTGTGGAATTAATTGTAAAATAATCGTTCTTGGATTTGTGGTGCAACCAGCCACTGGATGCTAATGGAAGACTGCCAAATTTGCTGGAGCTCTTTTCAGGCACTATCAGATTGAATTCCGGTCGTTTGCATGTAATGATTCCAGTCACTTTCGAATGCTTTGATTTATTGTGTCGCTTTGGCTTGGCAGCTGTCGCTGGTATTCCATAAGAACGTAATGAAGATCGTTGAACAAAATTTCTTAGATTTTGCAACATTATGTTATGAAATGTATTTTAAATGGTAAATAAAATTCGATCGCCACCAGCGTGCAGATATAATAAAATAAGAAATTCAATCAGCTGTTTTAATTGACAGTAGTTTGTGTCATTGAGAGCAGGGTGTTTCCTAAGTTGAAATTTCGCATCATTGAGACGATTACAATAGAGAAGTGTAAAAAGTATTAAAAGTAAAAAGTATCCTAAAAAATATTACATCCGGACATTTTAGCATATATTTTATAAGGGGTATTCACTAGTCATTGTACTTGCAAGTGCAGAAGAGTAATTGTGCAGAAATTATTGTTATGATTTGTTGTAGATTATTATTTATCATGTAAATTGCTAACTCTCGAATGGTGCTTCACTTTTTTAAAGCTGCTAATTTTTTAATGTACACAGTTAGTTGCACGACTGCTCAAGTCCTCACTTTAAGGCTATATAGAAGAAAAAGTAAAAGCAAAAGAAAAAAACATCAATTGTAGTTTCTTAAATTTTATAGTTTTTAACTTTATTGATTCAAGTTTATATTCTGAAAAGTGCTGATCTTTAAAATTACATTTTTCAAACTGTTCACCATAAGTCACCCAACATAAAAATTATGAATTGGAGGTAAAGACAATATATTAAGTAACAGGTAAAACTTCGAGTCCTTTTATGCTGACGGTTAAATTTTGGATGACATGTTTCTTATATTATAGCTATTTATAACAAGTTATAACTTTTTGATACCATTATTTGGAATCGAAATTGGATACCTTGGTGATCGTAATAACATATTTGCCAAAAGGTTCCATAAACCTTGAAAAACAATCTAAATATACGTTTTCATTATAAATAATTAATAGGTATAATTAATATATTAATTATATAATTATATAATTAATTATATATACCTATTATAATAGGTATTAATTTGAAATATACACAATGTAAAAATTGAGCTTTTCATGCCATTAATTGATATAATGGCTCTGAGTGTAGCGATAATTGTAGCATCGATTTAAAAAATATATCTTGTTGGTGATAGAATTTCATTTTGAATGTACACGTTATACAATTCTAAAATAATATTTTGAGCTCTGGAACTTGCTTTTTTGTTGTAAGGAAAAACAATAAAATTTGATTTGATCATTATTTTATTGTTCTTATAACGAATTTATAGAATATAATGCAAATCTTACAAAAACTCACAGCGCTGAGTTATGTTCAAATATAACGATGACAAAAGTTTTTGAGTTATAATTAGTGGAATTTCAATTTTCAAAATATAAAATACATAATAAATATGTTATCGGTCTTAATCATAAAAATTTCTGAAAATAGCTTTAAAATGTTCAAAAGTTAAATGCTTAAGAATTAAAATGCCTTTTAAAATTATAATATGGTTTGATATATTAAAAATTTTTTGTTTTTTTGTCACAATGTTATCAATATTTTGACATTCAAATAGTCGAAAGAAATTTTATAACTACTGTTTGATCTGAAAAAATATCCACTTATTATTTTTATTTTTAATATTTTTAAATGTTTTGACATGTTTTCAAATTTTTTGAAATTTGTTAAAAAATATGCTCAAATGAGAGTAAAAATATTAAAATATTTTAAAGATTTTACCATTTTTTAAAAAATCTCATTTATGAAGCTTTTATAAGAGGTTGTTATAGTTATTGGACGTTTATGAATAATGTTTTTGATATTTTTCTTATAAAGGCTTTATAAGTTTCACATAACTTTTACTGAATAAAGCTGTATATCTCCATATGCTGGCCGTGCATGCCAAGTGTATGGCTTGTGAGCCAGCCAATCGCGGTAGCTCAAGTTCAGTCGCTGATCTGACAAAAAGGTTTTTTATTAGCTGTAATGAGAAGTAATGGATACTGATAAGTTTTTTAATAGAAATTAATTTTTCTGATCTATCACCGACTCTCGACAGAGAATGGCAAGACTTAGACTTCACTTTAAGATTTTAACACAGAATCACGTAAAAATTTGTATAAAATTACATATTGATTTTGGTGAAAATTATATTTAAATTCAAAAGAATGTGTTATGGAATTATAAAAAAACCTGTAGTATGATATGACAAAAGAATCAACACAGATTACAAAAATGTATTTGATTATTTCACTTTCTGCCACACATGAAAAGTTTGATATGCTGTAACATACAGAAGGCCAATGTAAGGCGGCTTTGAGCACTTGTGTTCATACATGCTAACCAAAATTCACAAACAAAACTACTTTATCACACCATATATACAAAAATAACTTGTGACACTTTTAGTAAAAAAATTTCACAGCAATAAAAACATCACACAAAATTCACACAGAGAACAGAAGATCACTTAAAATATGACACCGCTATATTAAGATCAAAGAAAAATCACACAACTAAAAAATTTTTTTAAATAAATTTAACATATAATTTGATGTTTTCTATAGTTTGGACATTTCAGTTAAAATTTTATTTAATAAAGAAAAGCACGAAATAATCTTAAAAACTGTAAAAAAATATATGAAGTTGTGCGAAAAATAATCACACACGAGTGAAAAAACACACGCTCAATAAGTTGTAAGAAAAAAAATCACACACGAGTGAAAAATCACACGCTTAAGTAAAAAAATTTCATGTGATCACACGGCATTTAAAATGTCACGAAAAATGATTTATCACACGAATTTGGCATTAATGTTTGGGTGTAATGTTCGACCGATTAATCGGCATCGACATCGCTATTTGCTAGTATCGTAATTAAATTCAAGAATCGGCATAGGTTTGGGAATGACCATGATATAATAACCAGGTAGAATAAATCGCGAGGGCTCAATCATTTCGTCATTGAAGGCATAGAATGTCAAAATGACGATTTGACGCCAAAACAATGATGCTTCTTATACAATAATAAATAAAAACAGGGATTTTGGAAATATTTTGCAATATATATTCTAGATATATAATATTCTAAAATAAAAGAGGAATTGTTTTAAGGTACTATTACAGTGTGAAGCGATTAAAAACAACACCTTTTTTATTAATTTTTTTTACATAGTATTATAAAATTAATCAATTCAAATTTATTTACATTATGTACAGTTAAAGTTGAAGATAAAAAAAAATTTGTTTTTTTTTGTTTTTGTATTTGTTGTTAATTTTCTAGAGGTCGTTGAAGTTGGCGTGCTTAAAAAAAGGTTGTAAGTTGGTTTCTCGTCTCCAGCATTTACAAGGCGTCGGAAAGTAAAAAAATCACACTGCATTCTTCAGTAAAGGGTTGTAGTTGAGCACTCTACCTACGCAAATAAAAAAATAAGGCAAACAAAAAAAATGGCATGCGTTGAAAAACAAATTTACAAAAAACCCCTCTTTTTGGCAGATATTCTGAGCCGTAAAAAACAAAATATAAAAGTTTCTCTGCTTTTTATAGGTAGAGTGCTTAACAGAGTCTATGAAGATCACAATAAATCAAGTTTCATAGAAATCGATCAAGCAGAACTCGAGATATGTTAGAAACCAATTCGCAAAAACTTGTTTCGAGAAAAACGCGATTAGATTTTCTTCTATGAACGATAATATATGAATAAATGCGTGGCACACGAATATAATGTATGTTATATCTTTTTTTTTATTTTATATTTTTTTCCAAAATTTCGTACACGTATTCTTAAGACCTTAAGGAACCAGATTCTAAAAAAAAAAAAAAATTTTTCATTTTTTACACACTGTAATAGTACCTTAATATAACGACAAACAAATTTTACTTGTTTACTTTAGTTGGAAAATATTGCTGTTTACCTAAATATAAGTGTTTACTTTTTAAAATATTTAAAATATGTTAAAAATGTGCAAGTGAAACAACAGAAAATTCCCTTTGTTTTAGTGCAAAAGTCACCAGAAAGTGCAAGTCTAAAAACAAAAAAAATCCCTGTTTACTTCTTCTTATGATTACACTACTTGTATTTGACACATCATGCCTCCGTCTTAGCAGCGCAGTCGCTTTTTATAATACCTGGTTTTTATATCATGGCAATGACAACGTCATTGATTAAGATTTTAGAATCGGCATCGGTTTCTAAAAGGATTTTTTCCGATGTCATTATGAAACCGATATCATTATGAAGATATATTTAGAAATCGATATCCGATAACGGTATTAGGAAAACTTGCAGATTTCTTTTGCCGACTATGAAAAAAGCTGAATAAACAAAGTATTTCTTCCGTGTCAGAATTATGAATATGACATTTTATTTTGCACAAATGTTTCATCTCTCCATTCAAATAATACTTATTTAACAAATACCATGTCCACTTTAAGACGACCAATTTAATTTTTAGTTTATAAAAAGTTTGCTTCAAGAAATAAAGATTACAATAAAAACCAAATAAATAAATTTCATAAAATTAAATTAATTAAATAAATTTCATCACTTACTTACTGTTATCGAAACTAGATGAAAGAATAATAATCAAAAAGTATGAAAAATTTATTCTGAATACAAAGTTATTCTGAATACAAATATTCAAATTTGTAATAATTTCTTTACTTTGCTCTTAACTCAAATTCCTGCATTCAACTGATGTTACCTCATTCTCTCTACTTTATGCAAACGATCTCATAACCTCTCAATAAAGTTTAGTCTATGTAATAAAATGGAACACTCAAGCTTCCAAAATTTTTTTACAAATTGTACTTTGCTATTGCTTTTTTGAATGGGGAATTTTTCAATTGGTTTGATATTAAATAACATCATCACCTTACAATGTTAAGGTAACACACACGCATCTATTGTAATATTTTCATCATCAAAAATATACATGTGAATATATTTTTTTCCTATTTTAGGTAAAAGTAAATAATATCATATATGGCTTAAATTGATTTTTATTAACAGAAAAATTTGTTAAGAACATCAACCTTAATATAAGAGCCATTGAAGCATCGACAATACCGGTAACCTTTAGCATATTTTGTAAAAAAAAAGTGCTTATACCGACCACATCGCACTACGTTATACCAATCCGATCAAGCCGAAAAATGAAAACCTTTTAACTGCTTTACCGTCATCAATAGAATTTCAATTTCAATAGCAACCGACCTTTTTGTACAAAGAGCTTAAAGTATTTATTTTTTATTTTTTATTATTTTCTCATACAACTTTATGCTTTATATGCAAACCAGACCAGCACACATAAAAGGGGTTAACCATACAAAAACAGGCGAGTCTGTTTAAAATGTACAAAAACACATTAATGCGCAGGAACCAGCACAGTGTTTACAAAGAGCTATATAAGTAATGAATAGTTATCAAGAGCAGATTAAATGTTATTATAAAGAACGTGAAACTGTTGGCTGTGGCGCAATGAAGGAGCAACATTGCAGACCTCTATTTTATTCAAATTTGCTATTGAATAGCGTGCATGTATGTCTAGCATGTATGAAGATTTTACCTTTTTTATTTTGTTGGCAGAGGGTTTAATCTCAAAGCTTTGCTACTTTGGAATTTTTTTATTTTCAATGTTAGAGTTGGTGCATGTATGGTTCTTATTATGTTATTTATTAAGAGATGAGTTGGGGCTGATCACACTTCCAATTATGAAAGTTGGCTGAATTTTGAAATTGAGCTTGCATCATTTACATATCTATGAGTTGGAGTTTGTATATTTATTTATTGAAGTTTTTCAAGGGCTTTGTCGTCTCTGCTCAACAAATTAGTTTTCATATCTTACATTTGGGGTTGAACCTTTACGTATTCTAAAATTATTCGTTTTTGTTTATATGATGAATCTACTGTGTTTGTTGTTTGGGAAGCTATTCAAATTGATTTTAGTCCAATATGATATGAATAGAATGAGAATGTGGGAAAGTTTGAAATCAACTAACTTAATATAAATTTATTAGTTTTTTTAACATATTTTTCTTTATTAAAAATATAAAAAGAGATTGAAAATTCAGCTTTTGGCAGTTGAATTAAAAAATACACTAAAGAACGTTTGGTATTTATACAATAATGAGTTGAATACAGGTACAATTCAAAAATTTATATAAAGAAAATCCATCATATGAAGACAGATGAAGAACGCAGAAAAATGTGATACATGTGGTCTGGTTCGTTTTAGAAAAACAAAGAAGAAAATGTAGCAGTGTGTTATAAATGTATTTTATCAATATGTTGCTTAAAAGAAATTTGCTGATAGTTCAAGATATCGAGATATGGTAATAAATATTTGCATTATTTTATTGAATAATATTTTATGACATAAAGTGTAACTATATTTTACAATATGTTAAAATATAAATAAAAGGGGACACATGACAAAATTTTCTATAGTAATATGTTAAAACGAAAGAATTATCGATACTTCATAAAAAAAACATCACTAGTAAATAAGCGTTGAACAAAAAATTGCAAGCGATGGAGAAGAATTTGCAGTTTAAAGAGTGTAATTAGTTTATTGTCGGCAATTCACTAGAATTATCGATTATTTATAAAAAAAAAACACCACTAGTAGTGATGGAGAAGAATTTTAAGTGAAAAGAATGCTACTATTTTATTGTCGCCAATTCATTTTTTTTTAATACGGATTGTTATAATTATGAAGAGGTGGGTACGCAGAAAGTATAGGCAGAAACACATAGAAGGCATGCTTGCATCAAAGCAGCTGACGTTTAATTCGAAATCACGTAAGCTTATGAGGCAAAAGAAAGCATGCACGCATCAAGCATCATTATGCATGCTTGAAGTTGGTGATCTTTGAACTTTTCTCAAGCGTCAAGGCATTGGCAGCTAGGAAACAGCTGATTTTGTTTACATTTGGCATTTTTCTTGTTGTTATTGTTCATGCATGGCTGCTATCTGTTTTAAAAAGCATGCCTCAAAAGTCTCGAAGCATGTATGCCTTCTATGTGTTTCTGCCTTATGAGCCGATGATTATCAGTTAGATAGACGAGAGAAAGCTCTGAAGGAAAGGCTGGCCACAATCTGCATCAAGGCGAAATTCTTCCACATAAACCTTATTTGTGCGCACGCCGTCGAAGGAAAAGAACGAGTTGCCAAGGACGCTCCCTAAGCGAGCGTTGAGGACGTGTATGCTCACTGCTCGGCCCACGATGTGCAAATAGTCCACAGCGATTTCAACGAGAAGGTCGGAAGAGAATATGCCTATCTTTTGCTCCACTGTTAGTCGGTTCAGTCTCCACGAGACCATTTCGGACAATGGTCTAAGACTGGTCGACTTGGTCGTGGCATGAAACATTTTAGTTTGTTGCACCAGATTCAAACACCCCGATATCCACAAGGCTGTCCCCCGGATCAAGAAAAGCTAAACCAAATTGATCATGTTGTGGTCAACGGAAGGCACGCGTTCTAGATTAGTGCATATTTCGGGGATCGAAATTGAATACGATCACTATATTGCTGCAGCCAAGGTCTGTAAACACAACGGACCGCAGAGACCTACTATGCTAAACTTTGTGCAGACATATTCCACTCCATGCACCCTACTGCTGAGGAAGTTATTGGGAGTTGATGATTTTGACCGGGAGTTTCGCGACGCGATGGCAGAAATCAAGGAAGAAAAAGAGGAAGAAACCGAAGCGCCTTTTCTGACGCAAAAAACGAGAGCAGCAAAGCGTGAGCGTGAGAAAATAGAGGTGTATCAGGGAAAGAAGGATGCACAAACCTTTTATCAACTGTGTAAGCGTCTAACCCAGAATTTCCAGCTAGGAGCATCCACTTGTAGAGATGAAAATGGTGATCTGGTTACAGATACGCAGTGCGCACTGAGATTTTAGAGACAGCTTTCAATCTGCTTGCAGACGACGATCTAAACAATGCCACGCTTGGAGAAGGCAGTACAACGCCACCAATCGACGATGACGGAGTTGAAATTTCACCATCTAGCTATCAAGAGATTAGAGTTGCTATCCAGCGACTCAAAAACAACAGAGCAGCAGGTGCTGATGATTCAGCTTGGCAGCTCAATTATTTATGACCGGTGGCGATGAATAGGTAAGGTGCATGCATCTGATGCATTGCATCAACTCATCAAAAAAATATGGTTAGAGGAAAACATGCTTGACGATTAGAATGTCAGTGTCTCAGGCGAGTGAGGTTACGGCTGCCATTAGTGCTTGGGTTGCACAGGCAGGTGTTGACGTGGGAAAGGACAAGATGGTGATGATTTTGCTCAAAGGCAAACTATCACGCGGTCAGTCTGAAGAGTGTGGGCCTCAGGTGCGTGGCTGAAGTGAAATACTTGAGGATTCACATGAAAAAAAGAAATAACTTCTTGGTGCACCTAGAGAAGTTAAGAAAGCGTCTGTGACAGTGATAAAGTGAGTATGATGAAATTTAAGGAATCATTGGTTACTCAGTAAGCGTGCTTTCCGTCTCTCGCCTGTGTGAGGCGACATAGTCAGTTCTGCTGTGAGCTACCGGAAGATTATTTAATTTTAGAGTGGACGTGATTGGATGTATGTCGTTGTGCCGTGCAGTCTCTACGGGTGTCCTTCAGGTGTTGATGTAGGTGCCGCCCTTAGTGGTAATGCAAACCAGTACTGCACTCCGAATTCGGAGGGGTTTGTCCTTGTATGCTTTTGATTTGGCTTCGGACGTGCTAGGTAGGAATGTGTCTATAGTCAAAACGGTAAAGAAACCTACCAGTTTATACATGACTTGACTTTTGCGGAAATTCTTCCTGACTTTTGGTTCTACTTAAGCCTGGGCTTCCTGTTGACTGGCCATGGATATTTCAAAGCATTTTATCCTAAGCGGAATTTCAGCACAACTGAAGGCTGCCATTGCGGTTCAATCCTCGAGGATTGGCCACATGTGTTGTGCGAATGTCATTTTGTCCTACCATACCATAAGCCTGACAAAAAAATTAATTTTTGTTGCTTTGTATTATATAGCACTTTAACTTTGGAAAAACTACCATTAAAACTGTCTTCATAAAAATTTATTCTGCCACATGTTGAGAAAAAATAAGCCATCGGTTTTAAAACCGAAAAAAAAAACAAAATCGATAATCATGTTTAATCATTTTTTATGAGCGCCACACAAAGTAGCATTAACCGTTTTATTATTCATAAAAACCTAATTAACCAGCATTAATATTTCAAGTTTTAGGCAATGTTTTCTAAAAAGCTTTTAATACATGCTCATTACACTCAATAACATAATGAAAATACATGCATTAAAAATACATTAAAAAAAATGTTGGTTCCAGTGATTGATGGTGTTTGCAACATATTTTAACGATTTAATCATTTGCACATTTTCTGCCTGCAAGAAGTCATAAAATTATAACGACATTGATAATTTTGCAAAATTCTTATTATAAATAGCGTCGCGTAAAATACACGGTTCGAAAAATTTACACAAGCAGATAAGTGAAGAAATTGAAATTTGCACTGGCTCAAGCCTTACTTTGTAGTCATTCAGTGCTGGAGCGACATTCTACATGAGCGACAAAAAAAAAAAAAGGTCATAAAATATGAACAACGGAAGTGAAGCAACATGACTTTAAACGGGGCTGACACAGGGACCGACAAACTGCTGAAGTGTATAATTTTATGAGCGGCCACCACACGCCACACAGATGTACGCATACGAAATCTTGCGTACTTTTGAGAAAAGAAAACTTTTCACTTTTATGCACGATTCAGAATAGACGTCGCGCGCCGAGCTAACACAATGACTGATTATATAATTAAAGAATTTTATACAGTTTAATCGGGCTCAACAGGCAGGACAGCTTGTATTAAATATAAAGCAGAGAGAACGCATAAAGTTGAGTGTTGAAGTTGCTGAAACGCATTACCTACTAAGACTGGCAAAAGTTTAAATTTTATTAGTGGTAGCAGCAACAAGATGTTGCAGCAACAGAATAAGCTGCTGTAACCTTGATTGCAGAAAGTGGAATGTTACGCATACGCCGTGTTGCACACAAAGCTTTAACTTTCTTGAGTAACACTGATTTCTTTTGCCTAGCAGACTTTCGTTATAACTTCATGTGCCGTTAATTATGCGAAACATCGTTAGAGCTGAGCGCATGCAGGTTGCTGTGTATGAATTTTGAAGCTAGCTGTTGAAGTTAAGAAACCACAAAAATTTAACTCAATCGCAAAAAACTTTTTGATGTCTTTTGAAAACTTTTTTATGCATAATGAGGTTATGTCTGTGACGCTCTACAAGTATGTGCACGTATGAGTGCCTCTAAATCAGGTTAAGGACGTGTTGAGCATGAACTTTTGTCTACTTTAAAAACAAATTTAAATCTTTATTGACAGTAAATTAAAAAATTGTCTTCAAATTTTTTTAAACTATTTTTCGCAAAATTTTGTCTAGTAGACAATTTTTTTTTAAGCATAGTTAATTATAGTTTAAAGCTTTTTTCGCATTAAGTGCGCAGATAAATTGATTTAAATTGTAGAAAGTTTTAATTAAAACTTTTTGGCTGCTGCCAAAGTTTTCAAGCAGCAATAAGAACAGCAGCAGCAGCAGCAGCAGCAGCAATTGTTGGCTGCATGCAAATGAGAGTCTAAAATACAGTTATCCTAACTAACACATATTTTCACACGCACACACCTACGCACACACATTCATTAATACATGCATGCCAAGAACAGTGCAAAGCATAAAAACTGATTTTGCTTGCTTAATTAAAGATTTTGACACAAACGCATAAAATTTTGTGCACAAGAATAAGTTGAACCTTTTTTGCAGGAACAAAAAAAAAAAAATACAAACACAAAAAACACTGTTACAAAAAAGTTTGGCTTCTCAATTAGCACAAAAAGGTTGATGCTTTAGCTAGTGGCAGAGAAAAAAAATAATAATGGTTGTACATTTTAAAGGTTGCACATCAGAGATAAGAGCAAGTTAGTCAAAACAACAAAAAAAAAAATCATGGAGAAATGTGGAAACCTTTGTAATAGCAGAAGCCTTGGATAGCTAATGGCTAACTTATTTAAAGTAAGTAATTACAATTGTAAATGTTCTTTGCGATGTAGATAAAAGAAAATTTACGTTAAATTTTTTTTTAATTAATTAATAAAATAAGAATTAAAATGTGAAATTCTAAATAACTTTTTGCTAAAATACATAAAAATCTTATAGGCATCAAGGAATATTTGAATTAAAAGTATAAAAATGAAAAAGTATTAATAAATGAGAAAAAATTAGCCTAACTCCCATATAAAATAAATGTATAAAAATGTTTCAAAAATAAAACTTTTTAAAATTCTTAAAAAGCTAATATTTTTATTTGAAAATTTGCACATAAGCTTTGATTTTGAATTTGAGTTTGAAATTTGTTAGCTCAAAGTGTCTATCTCCCATACAAAAAGATTTTAATAAAATGCCAGAAATTCTAAAAACTCAACAAAAAATATGTCTCAAGACGTAAACTTTAACACACAAATTCAGTTTTGAAAATACTTTAAATCGAATAAAAATTTTAAGAAAATAAAAAAATTTACAAATAATGAAAAATTTCAAAATTTAAACCATCTTCCATACAAAGTAACGTAAAAGGTGTAGTGATGAAAAAGTAAAAATCACTTAAAATATATCAAAACTGAATCTACTGACTTGCAATTTTACACAAAAGCTTTTATTTAAATTTAGATTATTCTGAGTTTGAAATCTAGTAAGATCGAAGAATCAATTTTTTTATTTTGATATTGATTTTGATTTTGATTTTGATTTTGATTTTGATTTTGATTTTGATTTTGATTTTGATTTTGATTTTGATTTTGATTTTGATTTTGATTTTGATTTTGATTTTGATTTTGATTTTGATTTTGATTTTGATTTTGATTTTGATTTTGATTTTGATTTTGATTTTGATTTTGATTTTGATTTTGATTTTGATTTTGATTTTGATTTTGATTTTGATTTTGATTTTGATTTTGATTTTGATTTTGATTTTGATTTTGATTTTGATTTTGATTTTGATTTTGATTTTGATTTTGATTTTGATTTTGATTTTGATTTTGATTTTGATTTTGATTTTGATTTTGATTTTGATTTTGATTTTGATTTTGATTTTGATTTTGATTTTGATTTTGATTTTGATTTTGATTTTGATTTTGATTTTGATTTTGATTTTGATTTTGATTTTGATTTTGATTTTGATTTTGATTTTGATTTTGATTTTGATTTTGATTTTGATTTTGATTTTGATTTTGATTTTGATTTTGATTTTGATTTTGATTTTGATTTTGATTTTGATTTTGATTTTGATTTTGATTTTGATTTTGATTTTGATTTTGATTTTGATTTTGATTTTGATTTTGATTTTGATTTTGATTTTGATTTTGATTTTGATTTTGATTTTGATTTTGATTTTGATTTTGATTTTGATTTTGATTTTGATTTTGATTTTGATTTTGATTTTGATTTTGATTTTGATTTTGATTTTGATTTTGATTTTGATTTTGATTTTGATTTTGATTTTGATTTTGATTTTGATTTTGATTTTGATTTTGATTTTGATTTTGATTTTGATTTTGATTTTGATTTTGATTTTGATTTTGATTTTGATTTTGATTTTGATTTTGATTTTGATTTTGATTTTGATTTTGATTTTGATTTTGATTTTGATTTTGATTTTGATTTTGATTTTGATTTTGATTTTGATTTTGATTTTGATTTTGATTTTGATTTTGATTTTGATTTTGATTTTGATTTTGATTTTGATTTTGATTTTGATTTTGATTTTGATTTTGATTTTGATTTTGATTTTGATTTTGATTTTGATTTTGATGTTGATTTTGATGTTGATTTTGATGTTGATTTTGATTTTGATTTTGATTTTGATTTTGATTTTGATTTTGATTTTGATTTTGATTTTGATTTTGATTTTGATTTTGATTTTGATTTTGATTTTGATTTTGATTTTGATTTTGATTTTGATTTTGATTTTGATTTTGATTTTGATTTTGATTTTGATTTTGATTTTGATTTTGATTTTGATTTTGATTTTGATTTTGATTTTGATTTTGATTTTGATTTTGATTTTGATTTTGATTTTGATTTTGATTTTTTTGATTTTGATTTTGATTTTTTTGATTTTGATTTTGATTTTGATTTTGATTTTGATTTTGATTTTGATTTTGATTTTGATTTTGATTTTGATTTTGATTTTGATTTTGATTTTGATTTTGATTTTGATTTTGATTTTGATTTTGATTTTGATTTTGATTTTGATTTTGATTTTGATTTTGATTTTGATTTTGATTTTGATTTTGATTTTGATTTTGATTTTGATTTTGATTTTGATTTTGATTTTGATTTTGATTTTGATTTTGATTTTGATTTTGATTTTGATTTTGATTTTGATTTTGATTTTGATTTTGATTTTGATTTTGATTTTGATTTTGATTTTGATTTTGATTTTGATTTTGATTTTGATTTTGATTTTGATTTTGATTTTGATTTTGATTTTGATTTTGATTTTGATTTTGATTTTGATTTTGATTTTGATTTTGATTTTGATTTTGATTTTGATTTTGATTTTGATTTTGATTTTGATTTTGATTTTGATTTTGATTTTGATTTTGATTTTGATTTTGATTTTGATTTTGATTTTGATTTTGATTTTGATTTTGATTTTGATTTTGATTTTGATTTTGATTTTGATTTTGATTTTGATTTTGATTTTGATTTTGATTTTGATTTTGATTTTGATTTTGATTTTGATTTTGATTTTGATTTTGATTTTGATTTTGATTTTGATTTTGATTTTGATTTTGATTTTGATTTTGATTTTGATTTTGATTTTGATTTTGATTTTGATTTTGATTTTGATTTTGATTTTGATTTTGATTTTGATTTTGATTTTGATTTTGATTTTGATTTTGATTTTGATTTTGATTTTGATTTTGATTTTGATTTTGATTTTGATTTTGATTTTGATTTTGATTTTGATTTTGATTTTGATTTTGATTTTGATTTTGATTTTGATTTTGATTTTGATTTTGATTTTGATTTTGATTTTGATTTTGATTTTGATTTTGATTTTGATTTTGATTTTGATTTTGATTTTGATTTTGATTTTGATTTTGATTTTGATTTTGATTTTGATTTTGATTTTGATTTTGATTTTGATTTTGATTTTGATTTTGATTTTGATTTTGATTTTGATTTTGATTTTGATTTTGATTTTGATTTTGATTTTGATTTTGATTTTTAACCGACTTCAAAAAGGAGGAGGTTCTCAAGTTGGTTGGTTTCTCTGTTTTTTTTTTTTTTTTTTTTTTTTTTTTTTGTGAATGTATGTACATCGATTACTCCTAAAGTACCAGCCCGATTGCCGTAATTTTTTGTCAACATATAGAGATTATCAACGCGGAGGTGCCCGTTTATGAAAGGGGGCGGTATTCGGAAAAGGGGCGTGTCTGTATAAGAAAAACACTGTATCTCAGTAAATATTGACACTACGGTAATAAAATTGACGATAAAATTATAAGGGCAAGCACAAGTATTAAAAATGACGATCATTTAAGTGGGCGTAATTCTAAAAAAGGGTGTGGCAATATTGTAAAAACTCTGTATCTCGACGAAAATTGACACTAGAGTACTGAAATTAAGAATATATACAGAGGTAGGTACAATTATTGGAAATTACTATAACAAAAGTGGGCGTAATTCGACAAAGGGGTGTGGCAATATAAGAGAATTACTGTGTCTCGAATAATATTGATACTAGGGTACAGAAATTTATTACAAAGGTAGGAAAAATCACTACAAATTTTTGTAAAAAAAAAAATGGGCGTAAATCGAGAAGGGGAGTGGCAATATTAAAAAAAAACACTGTATCTCGATTACTATTGACACTACGATACTAAAATTAAGTACAAAGGTAGGTACAAATATAACAAATAACTGTCAGTAATGTGGGCGGTATTCGATAAAGGGGCGTGTCACTGTAAGAAAAACACTGTATTTCAGTAAATATTGACACTAGAGTACTAGAGTTAATAAAATTCACAGAAAAAATGCAAGGGTAGGTAAAAAATAACAGTCAATTAAGTGGGCGTTAGTCGACAAAGAGGTGTGGCAATATTAGAAAAACTCTGTATCTCGAATAATATTGACACTAGAATACTAAAGTTAACTACAGGGGTAGGCACAGTTATAAAACAATTAATTTCAATACAGTGGACCTTGTTTGATAAAGGGGTGTGGCAATATATAAAATACACTGTACCGCGAATAATATTGACACTAGAGTATTGATATTTAGTATAGAGGTAGGCACACTTATAAAAAGTTTTTGTGAATAAAGTGGGCGTCATTCGACAAAGGGGTGTGGCAATATTAGAAAACACTAAATCGAATACTGACACTACTAACTGAAAAAGTACAGACGCAGGCACAATTATTACAAATTACTACCGAAGAATTGGGCGTTATTCGACTAAGGGGTGTGGCAGTGTGTCTAAAACTGTATCATATTGACTTAAGGGTGGTAAAATTCATTGTTAGAATGGGTAGAACTATTGAAAACACTATGACAAAGAGTGTGATATTCTCGACAAAGAGGCGTGTCAATATTATAAACACACTATATTTCAGTCAATATTTACAATGGGGTAGTGATAAAAATACAAGAGTAAGTACTGATAAACACACTGACAAAGACCAGAATAAGAAACGACAGAAAAGCATTTTTCCATATTATGAGCATAAATAATTGGTGTTTAATTAATTTATACACTTTTTTAATATATATCATTTTCTCTAAAAAGAAAGAAATAAAAACTTTTTAACAAAAAAAAAAACCTACTTCAAAATCACTAGAAAGTAAAAAATAATTTTAAATTACTTTTACTATTTATTTCTTGGTCAAATTTGTATTTTTATAATAAATATATTTATTTTTTTATGATAATAAGAGCTTCGAAGTCGGCGCTAATATAATCAGATTTTTTATGCAGCTGCAACACACATATAGCATTTTAATTAAGATTTAAGAAAAATTAAGATTAGAAATTAATATAGCGTCACCCAAGCAGGATATTTACAAATAAAAAAGTCTTAAATAGATTAGGGATGGCGAAAAAATCATGATTTTACATCAATGATTAGCGCTGACTAGAAGCTTTTATTATCATAAAAAAATAAATATATTTATTATAAAAATACAAATTTGACCAAGAAATAAATAGTAAAAGTAATTTAAAATTATTTTTTACTTTCTAGTGATTTTGAAGTAGGTTTTTTTTTTTGTTAAAAAGTTTTTTGTTTTTAATTCTTAGTATTAACATATTGATGTACCTACGTATTTTATTTTGTCGTTACTGATAAATTGTATATTAAAAGCATATTAATAGCAAATATGAATAGTTTGAGCGATATTGGGTGCGTAACAGAACGCTTTTGTATGATTTTATGTTTTTGTATTTTTATAATTTAAATTTTATTTTAAATATTTTATTATAAAATTATTTTATCAAAAAAATTTGTTCAATGTTTTAATGTGCTTACATTCCCTTATGTTGAAGTCACTTACTTTTACTCAATAATTACTTCAAACTGCACTAAAAAATACATTTTAGAAAAAAAAAAAATTAAGGTAATTCAAACTCAACATAATTTATTTAAACCAACTTTGTTTAAAATTGCTTGTACTTGAAAATTGCATATCTTTCACGTAATTGAATAACAAATTTTGTATCTTCGAGCTTTGCAAAAATATTTATGCTGCACTTGAGCTGTCATTACCACCTGACGTGTTAATAATTTTTTTTTTTTCTAGAGACATTTATCATTGGATAACCTTTAGATATGGTAAAATTTTAAGTATTGGGCAAAACTTTAAATACTACCAAGTTTTTATGTTCCATAAAAAACAACAAAAAATGTGTCGTTTTCACTTTTGTTGTTCAGCTACAACATGTGTGCTGACGGCAACCCTAAACTATTTTATCATTCATAAAATCTTTTATTCAGTTATGTCAAAATTGCCAAGAGTTGTTTGTTTTTTTGGGGTTACCGTTAAGCTATGTCAAACAAGCATGTGTGACAAGTATGAAATTTCACAAAAAAAGTGTTAACAACGGTTTGTTCTAAACTCAGCATCATTTTAACCAAGTAGCATAAATTAAAAAAAATACAAACACACACACACTTAAACTCTTGGGAAAATTTGCAATTCAAAATGAAAAACTGCAAAAATACATATGCAGCAGTTTTTGGTCTTGTGGGTTTTTAGTTGTTGATGTTGTTGTAGAACTTCATATTTAGCAGCTAAAAAAGTACAGTACACTACATTAACTAAATTCTAAGAACTGCAGGTGGAATCAAAGACAGACAGACAGACAGAAACGGTCTTAATATACAACTAATTGTAAAAAAAAACCAGCAAAATCTTTGCTTTTACGTAATAGAGCAAGTAATCCAGAATATTCCAGTCAATCATTACCTTCTCGCTAACAGCAACCATACTTTTTGTTGAGTTGGAACGAATGAGAGCTATTGAAGGTTATCAATGACTAATTCCTAGAATACAAATTTTAAAATTTATGATTACTTAAAAGACTTGCAAAAGCATTTATGTAATGTATTTTGGAATCAGATGAAAATTAAGGCTTATATCCTTAAACACTGGATTCTTGAAATGCTTTATTTACATTTACTTGAGTAAATACATGTTTCAAATACCTGTGCACGAAAGATGCACACCTCAGTGAGTAAATATTCATTTAATATGTGTCTTATGAGTGGTGCATCTGATGGACTTGAAAAATACACTCGTAGCAGAGAGATCATGCTGAAGTAAAGAATGTAAATTTAAAAGCTTGCAGCATTTTTGTGCTTGTTCAACAAGTGTTATTCTTGGCATTTGTGGTGTCGGTGTTAAAATTATGCAATTTGCAAGTGTTGGTTTTTTAAGTTTATGAATGAAATAAGGTTTAGAATTAATTTATGTGCATAATTTTGACGAGTTAAGTTTTATTTGATGAAGACGCTCAAGCAAGACGCTTAAGTAAGACGCATTAAAGTTGCCATAAGTATATATAAGGTCGTCAAAAATATAAATATATATAATACAATTTTTTATAGGAATTTTAAAGGAATTTATTTTAAACAAGCTATGTGACCCTAAAGACTTATTCACCTTAACTCAAGTCAAAGCCACACTAAACTATAAATGAAAAAAAAGAAGAAAACTCAAATATGCTGGCTCCCTCCCCCCCAAAAATTGAATTAACTTTTTGTATAAAGTACTCACTGGTATTAACACAATGTTTGACTGAACTTAAATTTGCCAAGTTTTATACAAATCTCTAAAACTTTTCCATTGTAACACTGCCAGTCATGGGAATTGACCTCTGGTGCAAACTAATTGACTTATTTATAAATCTACACTCTGCTATCCCCAGCAAACCTCCAGCGTATTACGACATAATATTTTTTTTAATGCGATAAATTCGTTTTGAAACCAAATAATTTCATAAATACTGCTATCATTCCATTCCAATAGTCATGAAATCACACGGTTGAGATTTTCACACCAACCTTTGTCAAAGGCATTTCTGGAGCAGATAGAGAGAAACGGACAAACAGACAATAAGCATTAAATATCTAAGCTTTCACACGAAATTCCAGCAGCTTCAGCTGCTGTTGACAAATTTAAGAAATTCTTCACAAATTCTTTGTGATAACTTCAGGCCAAAAAGTCAACCTATGTTGTCAACCAACAACAAGTAACAAGCAAAGAATGCCAACAATTTTGTTGCTATTTCCGCTTCAATTTTAATGCTTTCGTTACCGTTACATTCAAGGGGTTTTATTTAAGTTGTCGTGGTCATGTCTGACTTAAGCTGACTTTGCAAATGGCTGCATAAACAACTTAATTTCGTGTAAGCGACAGTGTAATGATGACAGTTGTGGCAGGCAATGTTGTTTTTTTTTTTTTTTGTGTTTTGTGTGGGATGTGTGCTGCTTAAAATCTAAACCTTTCTTTTATCTTGTATGTGTGTGTGTGTGGGTGACCTTAAAACTACAATTACAAATGCTGTTAGGCTTAAAATGGTGTCGGGGTTGCATGAAAATCTAAGCTATTAACTTTTTTGTGCTGGTTTGTGAATTCCCTTAAGTGCTGTTGTTGTTTTAATTTTAAAATAAAGTTGGTTTTCCCTGTTGTTGGCCAACATAGATTTTTCGGTGAATAAATGTGCAGAAAAAAAAATTATATAAAGTGTACAAAAAACTTATAAAAGCTTTTTCTAATAATCCTACAATAATTAATAAATGTCTTCATGAACAAATTTTTATTAATACGATCAGATATAAAAAGTTAATTCTAGTTTTGAATGTGGCTAAGGTGAAATAAACTATAAAAAAATAAAAAAAAAACGTTTTGATAATATCGTAATTGCAGACGTAGAATTCCGTTTAAGTAATAATAGCGTTAGAATAATGCTGGTTTTTGGTTTCAGTTAATTTGTAAGATTAATTTTAAAAATATATTAAACTATGCTGTCCTCGTGACATAATTTTAAAAATATTTTAAAAATAAAAATTAAAAAATAACCAAAAATCTAATAAAAAAAATATATTTATAAATTGGTTTTATAAACCTCTAACGTTAAGATGAAGCACCCAGTGCACTATATAAGTAGAAAATAGAAAAACGCAATTTGTCAAATGCCCTCTTATAGTACAAAACAACAACGAACAAGCAAAAACAAAGAAAGCAGCAGACACAGCATAACCAGCTAATGATTGACTTTCTCATATGAAAATATAAATTTTTCTTCTCAGATTTTGCTATTTTGTGACTTGAATAAAATAGTGACAACATCCAAAATTGGATATTCGTTGAGCACACGATATATCTGATATTTAAGCATATATAATATCTTTGAACAATGACTATTAAAGGCTTTAGGTATACCCTAAAGTGTTACGCAAAAACGTTGCATGTGCTTGATAAAATTTGTTTCCATACAAACAGCGCTGTAAGACCGTAATTCGACGTCAAAAAGGTTATTTCATTGAACATGAAAGTACAAAAGCAAAATTTGTATAGAATAGCAGATAATGTCAAGAGAAACCGATATTCAATTTGTGTCGAAACGTATTTAATTTTTTCAGAAACGTTGTCATTTTTTCACTTCTAAGTTATAACATATTTACATAAAACAAGTACGAAACAAAATGTTATGACCTTTTGATAGTTAAGTGCTTATAATAAAACTTTTAAAAGTTATGTATATATTTATTTAAAAATCAATTTAGAAAATATTGAAAAGAGACTCAATTTTAAATGTTTGTCCGTTCTTATTAAAAAATTTTTATATTAACTATTTAAAAAATTTAATTTTACCGCAGAGTTACTCTAAACTTGACACTGACAGTCTCGGTTTCTCGGCTTCGTCATTGAAAACCGTATCAAACTCCTCTTTGAGTCGAATCAGCAGTCAAATAGGAGTTCGACATGGTATTCAACGACCAAAACGAAACGAGAAATCTAACATAGAATATGCAGGTCAAGGTTAAAGACCTTGATGAGTTGGCAACATCTGATGATGTGCGAAATGCAATCCAAATGCATCTTGGTGAGCATATAGGAGTGCCCGTGAAGTCTGACTATTCTGGCACATATATGGCGATGGTAAGCCTTTCACTGGCACAGGCAAGAAAGATGACTGAGAATGCCAAATTTAAAGTTGGCTGGTTCATATGTAGGGTCCAAACGAAAGTTGCTCTAACCAGATGCTTCAAGTGTCTTTAAGTATGGTCATAGCTCAAGAATTAGCAACAACACTGACCGAAGTAAGTGCTGTATGAAGTGCGAAAGAGTGTATCGCGGAGGCAAGCTGCTTTTTATGCTTAGCCAAAAAAAGCATAGAGACATACCATCGTACGGGAAGTTTCAAATGTCCATTAGTGTGTAAAAAAAATTTGTTTTGCTCAATATTTTTTGAAATGCTAATGGGCTAAGTATATTGGAGTTTTTTTGGAGATGCGTTTGAAGGTGACCATCCAGGTCATCCAGGTGAGACATCCAGGTGACCAAAAAAATTGCCAAAACTTCTGACTTATGCACATTTAAGTAAAGTTCGGAAATATGTTTTTCGATAAAATAACTCAAACACTAAGAAAATGTCTGTTATTGACCAACTTATGCTTCAAATTTGAAAATTTTCCGAATAACCTGATTTTTTTTTGTTTTTTTTTTTCCAAAAAACTTGAAAAAAATCTCAAAAATACCTTGACCTAGCTTTTAAAGAAAGTTTAAGTTATTATGAAATTGGAAAGAAATTTTTCTTTTGGGACACCCTAATGACCAACTTTCAAAAAAAACTACGAAGCCAAAGCGAAGGTGAGATTTCTACAGTTGAATCTTAACAACTGCCGTGTAATGCAAGACCGATTAGTTCAAACGGCCAGAGACCAGAGCACCGATCTAGCAATTCTTTGTAAGCCGTATGCCTGCAAAATCTCAGGCCTCAGACAAAACTGGTAAAGCAAACAAACAAACAATGTTAGGGTTTCGCCCTTCGTATACAACTTCATACACGAGCAAACGGTATTGTTAGGGTAGATGAGGTCGAGGCTGTTTAGTTTGTGAGGCTTTTTGTGGGACTCTTTGCGCCAAGCTTGTTCGTTGAAAAGTTTGGGCAGTCCATAGAAGCCGTACTTGAAGAAGTACGAGGGACTAAACCAGTTCTAAAAGCTGGCGACTTTAACGCTTGGGGTGTAGAATGGGACAGTTAAAGTCCAAACCTAAGGGGTTCCGCACTTCTCGAGGAGTTCGCATTCAGCTCCTTTATTGATCTGCCATTTGCTAGTAGTGAGCTCGGTATTCAGACTTGGTGGATGGTACATGATATCTTTACATGAAACCTCATGTAAAATAGTCAAGAAGTAAGCAAGGAGTACTAAATAACAGGAAGTATTCCCCAAGGCTCCGTCTAGAACCAATATTCTGGAACATTATGTATAAGACATATTTAAGCAACAAACTCTCCAAGAAGCAAAGGTAGTCAGATTCGGTGACGACATTCCAATTGTCGTGAAACCGAAATTTTGGATGAGGTAGAAATGATAGCCATCGAATCTATTAGCTTAATAAATCGTTGGATAAAATTTGTTCGTTGGCTGAGTATAAGATAGAAGCTCTATTGATAGGTAGCATAAAAGTTAGGGAGATGGCTTAAATCAAAGTTGGTGACTGTGAAATTTCATCGAAAGTAGCCATTCGATATCTTGGCGTTATGATCGACGACAGGCTAAACTTTCGGTCACACACGGAATACGCCTACACTAAAGCGTAAAATAAATACAGTTCACTATCCACAATGTAACCATACAATGGAGGAGCAGTAGGCGACTCCTCTCGGCAAAAGAGGTCAGCTCGGTTCTAGATAAAATATAGGCTGATGCATTAAAAAGCAAAGCCATGCGTACGCAGCTGGCAAGAATTTTTCCTATCGGAAGGAATTAATCCTTTCGACAGTTTGGCTGACAAGACCAGGACGCCTTTACGAAATAAAAAAAATATAAATAAAATAAATATAAAAATGATTTACAAAAAGGTAGAGGTGGCAAGGTGGACGCACAGGCTAATTCCAAAACAAGAGCCGTGGCAAAAGTCAGCATGGGAAGCCATACTACTATGTTATACAATTTCTTACTGGAGATGGCGAATATCGTGACTACCTCTATCGTTTTGGCCACGACTATTCTCCTTCTGCCAATCATGTATCGTCAACAAGGAAGATGCAAAACACGTCTACTTTGATTTTCCTCGATTTGAAGTAGTAGTAGTAGTAGTAGTAGTAGCAGGGAAGTAAAGTAATTATCCAATAGAGCGTATCACATCACAGGGAGAAAATAAAAAGTTCACCGGTAACTTTCGAATCTTATGTATTTTTGCAAGGCAATTTGGAAAAAAAAAATTTTGTTTTTGTTCGACCGACCGTAGAGGTCGCCCATTAACAATTTTCTTACATATCTCTGGCATTTTCAGTTGGATCTTAAAGTATGTATATCGATGTTTTTGTCTCAAGAAGACAAATTAGTTGTGATCTCCAGGTTAAGTACTAGGAAAGGAAATTTGAGGTGAACGACATTTGGAGCAAAAAAAATTAATCTTCTTGGTTTTCTTTTGACGAAAACATCGATACATTATACTTAAGGATATGATTTTTAATACCGAAGATATGTCGAAAAATTTTATCAGGTGACCCCTACGGTGGGAAGAAAGGAGATATTAGTTAACAATATTATAAGTTCTAGTAGATAGTCTAGTATATATTAGGCAATATTAATAGTTCTAGTAGAGTAATCGAAAAACTTTCTTAGCAAGAGTTTAATGATTTTTTACAAGATTTAATTTTTCTGAAATCAGGGTGGCACATTAGGGTGGTAGGAACTGAGATATGAAAGTTCAAATTCGAACGGGCATTTCAGGTCAATGGCTGTCAAATAAAAACAAATTGTCTTCTTGAGACAAAAACAAGGATATATCATACTTTAAAATTCAACTGCAAATGCCAAAGATATGAAGATAAATGTAAATGGGCGACCTCTACGGTCGGTCAAACAAAAAAAATTGCGTTTTTTATTCGAAATTGCCTTGCAAAAATACGTTAAATTTGAAGGTGACCTTTTTTTGTGATACTCTCTATTGTCCAATATATATTAAGACATCCTTAAAAAAAAAACCGCATGAAGACTGGCAGTTAGATTAGGTTATGTTAGGTCAGGTTAGGTTAGAAATTAGGCATCGTAAATTGTCACACGTTTTTCCTTCACGCAAAAGAGAATAGAAAAATACCAACAATACGAGAACGAAAATCTTCTGATATTGATAAGTAATTCTGATTCTATTATTAATGGATTAAAGTAACTTTTGCAATATATATCAAAATCAAAATCATTGTCAGTTTTAACTGAAGATTCTTGTCGTTCAAATCTGTTTCTTATGTTAAACTTTATAATTATGAAATCGATACTTTGGGCATTTGATTGTCTAGCCTATAAAAATTCAACGGGGTCTTTTTCATTTGAATGGTTTCAAATAAATACTTGCTTTGGAATTTGTTTTTGGAAAAACTATGTATCTTATATATTGGATTTATATACAAAGGTTTTTGTTTGAAAACATGTTTATTAAATTATTTTGATAAAACTTCTTTATATACAACATTTCTAGTAAAAAAATTCTTAGAATTTTTAACCTTGTCCCTTGTCATCTATAATGCTTAGTTTTACATCATCAGCCCGCTAAAACTGCGCATGACTAAATACCAGTTCTTTTAGAAAACTCCTACTTTTTGCAATATTTAACCTTGAAATTTATTTATGGCCATTGAAAATGTCAGTTTAACTGGAAATTGTCGCCTCCGGAGAGTGAAAGGCAAATCTGTGTTTGTCGGGGCCAAATCAATTGTTGGTATGAAAACTATTTCATGTTCGCCAGTGCGCCTGTCAATACCTGTGCGATGGTTAATTAAGTTTTTAGGTTTTTCAAAACTAACCACCTTCCATTACAGATATCTCTCTCCAATTTATTATTATTATTACTTCCAATTTTGAGGTTTAACTTATGCAGTGGCATTTCTGAAAGATAAAATTCATTAAAAAACTCGGTAGGGTAATTTTGTTTATCGTTATCATCACTGTCTTCAATTTAATCCGTGCTCAGATCTCTCACTGTGTCACCAACTAAAATATTTAGAACTTCGTTCACATCGGAATTTTTTGGGCACGGGATAGCAATTTTGGAATAACGGTTGATGTTATTCGGACTCAAAGTATCGCCAGAAATCTATTTAACCCTTTCAATGCATTTGTCCATTATATTGGACACTTCAGAAAAAATTTTTTTTTTATTTTCCAACGTCTTTTCTAAAATCAAACAGGTTGGTACTATGAAATGAAGTTGTGCTAACATGTCAACAATAATTTTAGGGAGATATAAAACGTTTAACTGAGTTAGATTTTCGATTTTATGCCCAACAGAACCCTTAAATTTTTTTATATCGCGTGTTAACAAATTTTTCAAAAAAGAAGTGATTATTGTGATTGGTGTGCAAAGTACAATTTTTTATTTATAATAACAATTGCATAAACAACGCATTTGCATTTGTCTCCGATTGTTTTAGTTGAACTTAAATATTATAATACAACGTTATCATGGTTTTGTCCATTATATTAGACAGCCTGCCAAAAGCAAAGCAGCTCATGTAAAAATCAGAAGGATGTTTTTTAATCTTTTTATTGCTTAAATGATGGGAATATAAGCTCAAAAAAATTGTCCACGATTATTCTAGGCAAGCCATTGAAAGGGTTAATAAGCGAACCTTTACAAACAAAATAATCTGGAATTTCTATGATATCTTCATCTCCATTTCCTAACTTGAGTAGCTAATCGCTAAAACTTGGATCAGAAGACCGAACATTGTGATTTAATTCTAGCAATTCCAATTGACACCAACGTCACTGAATGTAATAATTGCTGTTCAGTTTATGCAGACCGAATAGGTTGCGGTTCTGTTAATTAAGAAGCACTGTAATAGCAAGACATGATGTTTGACGTATAGTAGTTGAGGAAAATGACGATAGTCTTCAAGTTCAAAGATTTCCAATATATAATTTAAGAATAGGTGCTGGTCCAGACTGAACAGGTTTTAAAAAGTACAGTACGTACAAACATTTCAAATGAATAATTTTACAAGTGGTCCTGGTCCAGGCTGAACAGGTTTTAAAAGTACAGTACGTACAAAGATTTCAAAAGGATAATTTTACAACAGGTTCTGGTCCAGGCTGAACATGTTTTACGATATAGAGCACGGAGCAGGACGCTTGTCTTTTATATATTAAGAAGATACATGAACATTAAAGTTTGTCGTACGCTTTTTTGGTATTAATTAAAACTCAAAATAAATGAAACTTATATCATTCGAAAGGTTTTGTTGCCCAGATGTGCAGAATGTATATATAAATGATATATCTGATAGAGGGGGTTCCCAACCTTCTAAGTGAGAAATTACATTTTTGAGAAAAAATCTGCTCTTTGATTGATATGAAATTTAATTGGAGGAGAGTTCTTAAGTTGCTCGAATTTGAATTTTTTTCAAAAGTAACAATTTCTTAAAAAAATGTAGTTTTATGCATTCGTCAATTGTTAAATTTTTAAAGAAATGTGTTTTGAATTCAAAAATTTGATTTCCATGTAAATATCTTGTTCGGATTTTAACGGTTTTTCAATTTTTTTTCCTTTTTTCTAAAAGTTTGTTACATTTTCTTTTAAACGTATTAAAAATTAAAGCAAAGTTCTAACCAAAAGTATTTTTAATGAATTTTCTTAATATTGTCGTTAGTTATTTAGCGTGTGTTTTAACCAAATGCCAAGAGAGAGAAAAAAACTGTCTCAAATTGAATGTTCTAAATTGGGAAGCCAATATCTCCGCCATCTGTGAATATATTTTATTTATTTCTTTTTTGTATTTAAGTCTTATCAGTTGACTTACAAAAACTTTTAAAATATTACCGTTTTTTGTTTGTTTATATTTAAATTATTCCTTTTAAAAAAAGACCATAAAATTTGATTTATTCTTAAAATATGGGGTAAAAATGATTTTTGTTGTAAAAAACAAAAACTCAAAATTGCATTTTTGATTTTCTTTCAAAATTTATACCGAATTTTAGGTAAATTTATTTTGTCTTGACACTAAATTAATAAACTGTCCGTGCCATCAAAAAATCAAGGCTACCACCCTATGATTTCTTTGACAAAATAAAACTTTTTTCAAATGTTGTTTTTCTGTTTTTGAACAAAATAATAAAATAAAAAAATAATTTTTTTGAAGAAAATAGCTTTATATCTCCAATCAATTAAGAGTTATAGCCTCGAACTTATTTTAATTATCTCGCATATACACTCAGAAAAAAGTGTCTCGGAATATGATAAAAAAGGCATCATATTTAGAGAAAAATGGTATAGACTTTGCTCCAGAGAATGCTATTCTCTAATTGCGATACTAAAAATTCTCTAAAAATGATAACAATCTTCCATGAAATAGAAAAATATATCGTTTTTAGAGAAAAATACTTTTTTTTTTGAGATAATATTTGTTGTTATTGAAGAAAATACTTCTCATAGTGAATTTTTTATCAAAATATAAGAAAAGTTTTTCATTTTCAATAAAATTTCTCTATAAATGAGAAATTTTTTGTGCGAGAAAAATACTTATCATTATTAGAGACATTGAAATGTTGCCATTTCCTAGAAGTAAAGAAATATTTCTACGAAAATGTGAAAATTTATTCTAATTGAAGAAAATTTTATTTGAAAAAGAGAAAATTGCTATTATCAAAAATAGAGAAATTTTGTACCGGAGCAAGGTATGTGTTTTTTTCTCAGTGTAATTATAAATAGGCAATCAATAAATTGGTCGAATTTCGACCCCAGGCGATACTAGTTTAAATAAAAACCAATACTTTATACATAGCTACATGTTATTAAGTTTGTCTTGAATTTGTTTTTTTTTTCGTCCTTCAATCTGGCGATTATTTCCCCCTTAAGATAATAATAATAGCCTTAAGATAAATCAGAATTGGAAATTTCAAACAGTGACACGATAAGTCTTTTACACACCACGGTAAGAGTTTTGTAGCGTTCAATATAATGCTCATGTTT
Source organism: Tetanocera ferruginea (assembly GCA_958299015.1). Lineage (NCBI taxonomy): Eukaryota > Metazoa > Arthropoda > Insecta > Diptera > Sciomyzidae > Tetanocera > Tetanocera ferruginea. The sequence goes on from OY282641.1 coordinate 159,043,517, forward strand.
ATATAACTAAATTATTTATTACTGCATATGTATGAAGATGTTTTAGTAAAACAGCACAAAAGAAAACAAGTAAAGAAAGTCTAAAGTCGGTCTAGGCCGACTATGAAATACCCTAAACCCATTTTTCAAAAATAAAAAAATTTTTATTTTAAATGGGCGTCTCCGTGGGCGTGTAAATGAAGCCTATATTTTAATTGCATTTAAATGGTGATGAAAAATTTACACATACCAAGTTTTATTCCTGTAGCTCACAGTTAATGCCTTTATTGTGCTTTCGCTATGGGAGGTGGGCGTGTTCATGGACGGATTACTCCCAATTTTTGAACACACCTTAGTTTTGGTATAAAATACATACATACCAAATTTAATTTCTCTATGACAAACATAACCTTATTTATTGAGTTTTAAACTTTTTGGGTTGTATGGGAGGTAGGCGTGTCCGTATGCGGATGACGTCCATTTTTCAAAATCATCTTTGTCTTGTCATAAAAAACATTCGTGCCAAATTTTAGCTCTGTAGGTTAAACAGAGGCTTATTTATTGCGTTTTCAATTTTTTGGTTGTATGGGAGGTGGGCGTGTCCGTGAGTGGATGACACCCATTTTTCAAAGACATCTTTGTGTTGATACAAAACACATACATACCAAATTTTATTGTTGTAGGTTTATTATGAGCTGAGTTAAGCAGTTTTCAATTTTTGCATTCTATGGGAGGTAGGCGTGTCCGTGGGCGGATTCCAAAAATATTCAATAGTGCAGATCCTTGGGTCCATGTGACTATGTGTACCAAGTTTCATTCAATTATCTCAACTCCTTCTTCTTATCCTGTGTATACGGACAACACACAGACGGACGGACGGACGGACGGACGGACGGACATGGATAGCTCGACTCACGTGGTGACGCTGATCAAGAATATATATACTTTTCTATACCGGACTCGCTTCGTTCTATGCGTTACAAACGTTTGCACAAAGTTAATATACCCTGACCTTTCAGGTTTAGGGTATAACTAGTTGCAATATTTATACCTATGGCTAAAACTATAATAAAGATAAGGTTTGAGGTGACAAGATTTGATAATTAATGAAACATTTCTTGTTTACACGTAGAGAAAAATATTGTAAAAAACACAAACTTTCGCAAGGAGCAGACATACATACATACATGTCCCTGGGCAAAATAAGATAATACTAACATGCAACTTAAAAATTTTAGCAATTTGTGTAAAATATCTGAAATGTATTAAAAATTACAGTTCAGTTACAGTTGGTAGTTTATATCAAACAGACTGCTACTGTATATATGCATGGAATTAACGGATTATATATTAAATAATTTTACAAAGTGAATTGGCTCAGTGTACGTATGAGTTCTAAATCTCTGTTATGTATCGCAACTTTCCAAACTTACAAGAAGGAGGCAATATAAATTCAATGTGGAGTTTAAATAAGTACTTAAGTAGTTGAACTTTGAAGACGATTGCCTTAAGGCTGCTGTATGAGTTGTTAACGTCATGTTTTCACTACTTCCTTATCTTCTGCAACTTTAACTGCCACAAGGAAACACACGCAAAATTACTCAACCACCAGCTTACCTCTTACCTTACCGAGCTTATTTGTCTTGATTGTCTTTTGTATTTGAAATTTGCGGAAATAAAAAGTTTCTTTCATTAGATGATAGGAAGCAAAATTGAGATTTCATTTCCGTTGCGTAGTTGTGAAAGAAAAAAAAATCAAGTGATTTTATTTGTTTATCAATGTCAAAGTTTAAAACACTTCAATGCTTAACAGAATGATAGCCACGAGCTGAATTTGTAAAAGAGACATTGATTGGATGCATGTTTTGAACATTTGAAGAAGTAAGCTATAATGAGCTTAAGTAGCTGCCAAATTATATAGTTGTCTGTTTCAAACAGATTTATTATTTAAATTTTATATAAGTTTTTTTTTTTTTTTATTAAGGGTTTTGTGACAAAGTTTGGGCTTGGGTTAAGTTTTTGTTGGTTTTTGAAGAAGAAATTAAATTTGCCTAAAATATAAATTAAAATCTTAAGGGAATGTTTTTCAATAATTTCATAATTTCTTAGAATCAGCCAAACATACCTTCATTAAGTTTAAGTTTTATAAGAAATAAGAAATAAGTAAGGAAGAAACAACCAACCGCAAATAATCTCCAATTTCACAATAAGGATTATACGCTAAGAAACTCACCTGTTTTAACCCCCAACGAACTACACAAACAAACACAGAAACAACGTGTTGGCATCTAAAAACCCTTAACGGTTTATAAGTGAAAAACTGTTTTAAAGTAAGGGGTTGAATTAGCCTAAGGCTTCAAACTTAATATTAACTAAAAGAATGCAAAATCATCTTTTACAATTTTAATAAACTTGAAAATATCGATTTTTCACCTTTAGGCTGATTTTGTGAATTCATGTGTGGAAAATTAATAATATTTCTATGCACGTATGTATGTATGTGTGTTTATATGCTGAAACCAAACTGTACATGGCAAGTTTGGCTTGGATTTTCATAGAAATATCTTTATTATAGTATAGTAAGTAAATAAAAAAAAATAAAAAATCTGTGAATCTGCCACGCATGAAGGAGTGAAACTTATACCTGAAAAATTACTAAAATTAACAAAAGGTGAAAAATTTATAAAAATTTAAAGTCAAGCTTAACTTTTGTGCAGCACGAATAAAACACTTTGTAAGTTTAAGCTATTTCTATGATGCGAGGCAGTCACGAAGAACTTGAATTTCTTTTAATTTGACTGTTCTTAAATAGTTAATATCCTTCATGACAATGTTATGTTTGATCAATGTTACAAATATAAGCTCATACAATTGTCTCTTTATATTATTAAATCTGTTAAAAAAAGTAGGTTTGAAATTCCATCCATTGGATGGTTAAACCTGCACTTTTCTAGTCTGGTTAGACAAAGTTTTAATACACAATTGCGGTGAACTGTAATTGTTTGTGATTGAATTCAATACGGAAACGGAAGTAAAGCAAAATAACAAAAAACAAATGCAACGGAAGTTGTAACAAAACAGTACAGCAGGAAGTGACTTATTGTGTTAAGCTTTAAATAAGTGTTGATTTTCAAAGCAGCTAAAGTGATATACTCGTAATAAGCTTGTTTTTAGCTTGCATAACAGTAAAAGTCAGCACTGTTTAACACAATAATAGGTTTTATCGACCACAGAGCTAAAGTTGATTTAACCGCTGCCACACTTTAATTTGCTGACATTTTGTTTTTGCACAGCTTTTCATTTAATTTCGATTGATACATTTTCGATTGAAGTTTTTTTTGATCAAGTTATAATTGGAATTTGTAATTAACAACAACTTCAGCTGGTAAAAGTTTTTTTTTCCAAAAACTCTATTGTTCAAATTTCGAAACATGTTGATTCATCTGCAAGTTGCAAGTTTCTGAGGTGCAACCACAGCATCATCCAGTCTTCTCCAGCAAATGAGCCAGCCCTAAACAAAGCTCAGCATGTTGTTCGTGCAAATAAAATTCGCATCCTGTGTTGTCGTTGCCCTTCAGTTATATTTGCTTAGGTCCTGACATTTGACCACACACACTAAACAAATGGAGTGAGTGGCTTTCGGGCAATAAAACGAAACACAAAAAACGAAATAGAAGGAAGGAGCTGTAAAAGTAAAGCAAAAAAGCTGGCACAAAAAACAAAGTAAAACGCATAAACCAGGATGTTGTTGAAAATGTCACACAGCAGGCAACTATGGGACGTTAACAAGCATACAAACCAACAAACTGACATACAAACTTTTATGCCATACATTTTGTTGTTGTTGTTGTTGCTATTTGCAACAATAAAATCCAGCGACAAAAACAATATTTTCATAACCAGATTTAGATTTAGTTCAATGTATTATTTATGCGTGTATGTGTGTGTGTGTGCATGTGCGTGTTTTAGAATCTGTGTTCCTGTGTTTTGTGGGCGTCGTTCGTTGAAATCCTGCTGTCAGTGTTTCCGATTTGCGGTGAACCTAAAGTTGAATTGTAATGGGAGTTCATTCTCAGTATCTTCAATATGCTGCAGACTTAAAGGTACGGTACTCACAATTTGCAGAATAGTTGAAATTAGTTTTTAATATTTTGAAATATGTCAGCAAAATAAAGCTTTTGAAGTTCTGCACTCTATGCTTTAATAAAAGTTCACTTTATGATTGAAAAATTTTGATTTGAACAACGGATACCCGCAATGTATAGGTAGATCCAATACGAGGTTAGATTTTCAACTGGGTTGTTTTGACAGTTGTTATGTGTCAAATGGCTTGTCCAGTATTCAATACGACTCGATCATGAATAGACTTACTCCAGAACAAAGTTTATTAATTGTGGAAACTTTTTATCAAAATCAGGCATCAGTTTGAGAATGCTATAGAGTTTTTCAACATTATTGCAGTGGTCATGACCATACTGAGCGCACTATTTGTAACACCATCAACAAATTTCGAACCAAATTTATACTACTGGACATTCATCATTCAACCAGAGTGCTAGAGTCAGTAGTTTTGAGAATATTGTTGTAGAATCAGTGAAAACTGTCAACAGTGCGATTCGTTGCCGATCTCATTTTTGACCCAAAGAATGAATCATTTAACAGCTAGTCGTGAGCAACATTTTAAGAAAATATTTTTTAAACATTAAGTTGGAACCGAACTATCAATAAAGATTTTTTATGTATTTTATTTAGAAAACAAAACCTTTAACATGTTTTACTCTTAAGTTTCATTTAACTTTTGAGTTATTTAAATTGAACTCTTAACTCCTATTTTCTTAACCTATTTTTAATTATTTGACGGGATTAAAATGTTTAAGGCTGATGTTAGAGTGAGCGCTACAAGCGAAGCGATACTTGAAGCTTTGATATTAGATGCTTTTCTATATCAGAGTGAAAGCGTTTTTTTATTAGTAGAAATGCTGAATCGTTCAGTTTTATATATTTAATTTCATACAAATCACATCAAACATCTATTGAACGCTTGAAGCTTTCAAAGTTGTTTCATGTAGCTTATAGCATCTCGTGTACTCTGGCACGTTTTGAATTTTTTCTTAGAAAAACTCAGGCAAAGCTTTGTAGCTTCGAATAGCTTTATAGCATAGCATCGCTTGTAGCGTTCACTCTGACAGCACCCTAAGGTAGGAAACTTTTAAGTTCGTTTCTTTTATATTTATTTTAAAAATTAAAAAGAACCTCTTCACGTACGCAATATATCAATAGCATCATATCTTATCATCATTTTGAATCCACTATCCAAAAATAATCGTACTATACTTTTTGTTCTAAAGGGTAGGCCATCTAGTGGTTTCTTTTTCATAGGTTATTTTGACACTGAAAGCGGTTTATCGCTCGAAATCTTGACCTAAATCAGTAAAAAGAAGAAAGACTAAAGACGAGAATGTGGCTGCTGTAGTCGAGAGTGTGAAACTCAAATCACGAACGTCAACTCGGCATCGATCTCAACATTTGACGCACTAGCCTGAGAAGAATTCTACACAAAGATCTCGGATTATTCGCTTACAAGGAGAATTGAAGGTGCACGACTTTCTTCCTCGTTATCGCTTTGCAGTTTGGATCAAAGAACAGCTTAAATTGGGCAACGATTTTGGGCGTAAAACAATATTTTCTGAAGAAGCGCATTTTCATCACGACGACTAGGTTGGCAAACAAAATTGCCGCAACTGGGGCTTAGGAGCCGATGCATACATGGAGAGTGACAGTTTGGTGTGGATTGTGGAGTGATGGCATAATTGGACCATTTTTCTTTGAAAATGATCCTGGGAACAACGTTTCAATCAACGTTGGGCGTTACAGAGCCATGTTAGCCGACTTGTTTTTTTCTGAAATTGGAGACATGAATTTGGACGACATCTGCTTTATGCAGGTTGGCGCGCTATGTCACGGCCTCGACGCTACGATTTGCCCCCCCTCTGGACTTTTTTTATGTGAGTAGCCGTGAAGAACCAATATTATGCAAACAATGCTACACGCAAAGAAAAAAAACGTTTATCGACAGTTTGCTGCAAACGAACTTCGTTTGTCGTGCTTAAAATCAATTTTTTTGAAAACGTTTGAACAGTTGTCATAATAATAGTCAGTTGCGGGAAACGCTTTATTAAGTTGCAAGAAATTAATTTCGTTTGCCATTAACGTGAGTTATTTTTAAGTTGCAGCAACCGAACTGCAGCAACAGTTTGTTTTGTTCAACTGAAAACTTCATTTGTAGAAAAAAAATACATTTCTTATGACATTTGACAACTAAAAAAATTCATTCTACACAATATCTCACAATAGCTCAATGGAAGCATGATAGATTGTCACGCGGAAGGCGTGGGCTCGAATTTTGGCCAAAAATTTTAATTTTATTATTGAAATTCCAGGGACCGTAATAATTATGAGCAATATCGAAAAAATTAAGAAATAATGATTATTTTATGATTTTTATTTTTTTGCTCAGATATAAAAATCGTTTTCTGATTTTTATTTTTTAAATCAAAAATAAAAATTATTTTTAAGTTTTATTTTTATACTCAAGTATAAAAATCATTTTTGATTTTTATTTGTTTTACTCAAACAAAAAAATCAATTTTGATTTTTATTTTTTTTACTCAAACAAAAAAAAATCATTTTTGATTTTTATTTTTTTTACTCAAACAAAAAAATCATTTTTGATTTTTATTTGTTTTACTCAAACAAAAAAATCAATTTTGATTTTTATTTTTTTTACTCAAACAAAAAAATCATTTTTGATTTTTATTTTTTTTACTCAAACAAAAAAATCATTTTTAATTTTTATTTTTGTACTCTAACAAAAAAAAATCATTTTTAATTTTTATTTTTGAGACAAAAAATTTAAAATCGAAAAATGATTTGTATGGGTTTTTTGATTTTTTTTTTTTTGTCAGAAATAGAAAGAATTTTTTTGATTTTTATTATTTCGCTAAATAATGAAAATTAGTTCTTCGTTTTTATTTTTTTGTTTAGACATTTAAATCGCTAAAGGATTTTCGTTATTTTGCTCCTAAATTAAAAATCGATTTCAAGAGCTTTTTTCTTGTAAGACATTCTTAATAGTTATGTTTTTTATCGCTTCAAAACTTGAAAAGAAAATAAGATGATATTAAAGTTGATATTAATATTATTGAGAATTTTTAAAATGACAGGCATTCATTTTTAAGAACAAAATTTTGTCCAAATTTTGAAACAACAAATTCTGTTCACACTAAATAGCGGTATAGCGAAGCTTTCAATATCCACATCGTCAAGGCCAGCTTGCGCTTCAGTTTAAAACAAACATAATTTGTTAAGCAATGGTTTTAGAACATGTAAGAAAAGTAAAGAAAGTTTAAAGTCGGTCTAGCTTGACTCTGACATAACCTTGACCTACTTTTTCATAAAAAATAATAGCATTGGAAAAGGAATTGTCCGTGCGCAGATAAGCCCATATTTTGTATAGATTTAAATTTTTATGAAAAATTTACACATGCCCAAGTTTTATTCCTTTAAAATAATCAGTTTTAATTTTGAGCTAAAAACTAAAAATCAACAAATAATTTTTTTTTGAACAAAATAAATAAAAATCAAAAATAATTTTTATTTTTGAACAAATTAAATAAAAATCAAAAATAATTTTTATTTCTGAGCCAAAAAAATAAAAATCAAAAATAATTTTTATTTCAGAGCACAATAAATAAAAATTAAAAATAATTTTTATAAAAATTAAAAATAATTTTTATTTCTGAGCAAAAAAAATTTAATTCAAAAATAATTTTTATATCTGAGCAAAAAAAATAAAATTCAAAAATAATTTTTATTTCTGAGCAAAATAAATAAAACTCAAAAATAATTTTTATTTCTGAGCAAAAAAAATGAAAATCAAAAATAATTTTTATTCCTGAACAAAAAAATAAAAATCATTATATAATAATTATTTTTAATTTTTAATCTTAACGCTTAAAAAATAAAAATCATTATTTATTCTTAGAGTCAACACAAATTCCAGCATTTCGGTATACTCAAAAGTTTTTTCCGGCGCTTGGAACATACTGATTTTTTTCATTAAAATTTGAAAAATAATCATTATTTTCGGTCCCTGTGAAATTCTAACTCTGTTCTGAATATTCGATTGCGGCAAATGTCGAATCCATCATACCAAACCCGTCATAATACACTTACAATATTATATCCATCATAACATACTCATCTTTCCATAACCAGCATAATATACTCATCATTCTATATCCATGATACTCATACCATAACCATGATATCAAACTTATCATACCATAATATAACAATAACTAGAAAAATAAAACAATAAATAAGAAAAATAATGACGGGCTCGTCAGGAAAAAAGGAAAAAACATGAAAGATTGGTTTTCTTTAAGCTGAAGTAGATATCACATCTTCGATTTTGAGTTGAAAATATAAAAAAAGTTTTAAAAGTTTCAGTTATGAAATTTTTCAAAAAAAAAATCAAGCGTTCCGCACTTACATTTTATAGAAATATGTTAGAGTAATATAATATAATATAATTGATATTATTATTATTATTATTATTATTATTATTATTATTATTATTATTATTATTATAATTATAATTATAATCATAAAAATATGCTATAAAATTTAAAAAAAAAAAATCAAGCGTTCCGCACTCACATTTTAAAATGTATTTTTAAATATATAAAAATCACATATTTTTGGGCATTTTTGTTTTGTGAATTATTGAAACTTCAAAAACTTTTTATATATTTTTCATTTTGAAATTTTCAGTTTTATAAAAATTTTTCAAACATATTTCGTCGTATCTACTATGGTTTCTGGTTTTACTTAAAGGTATTTTTATTTTATTTTTCTTCCGGAAAACCGGGCCCATCATTTTTGACGGAAAAAAACTAGTATATCATACTTAAAATACCCATCACAACTTATTCATCGTAAGTTGAATAACATGCACCCTTTCTTCATAACATGCAACCATCATTAAATATCCCATAATACCAAACTTTACATACCATTCTCATCATACCATCATGTCATACTTATTCTACCGTACAAATTATAACATATATTTATTCTATCATATCATACCGTACCCATTATAATAACCATCATATTATTGGCATAATACTGTATTATGTACTGCACCATAAGTATACTTTAAGTATACGTATAAGTATACGTACAGCATACAGCATACAGCATACAGCATAATTTTTGATTCTAAAGATGTCTTCTTCGTATATTGGGTTGGGGAAAAAGTATTCGTCGTTTTATTTTTAAACAAAAAAGATTTTATTAGTTCAAATATTGTCCATTCTTTGCAACTACCTTCTGCCAATTTTGGGTTAAAACTATAATTCCTTTATTGTACATTCCCGGGCTCTTATCGTTGAAAAACTGACGAAGGTGATTTTTGCAGTCAACTTTAAAGCTTAAGTTTTTTTTTCCAAATGAATATCTGTCACAACTGTATGGTGGATGCATCAAAATTTCCCAGCCAAATTTTTTAAGTTTTTGCGGGGTCAATAAAAAAATGTGTGTGGCCTGCGTTGTCATGATGAAACACAACACCTTTCCTGATAGGTTGATAGATTTCAACCTCTTTTTCAAATTTTATACTTCAAGCTCATTAATTGCTGGTAATGGAGATTGAAATCAATGGTTTGGCCAGGCGGTAGAAGCTCATAAAGGATGATACCTTTATAGTCCCACTAAGTGCACAGCATCACCTTCCTTGTCGTCAATCCCGGCTTTGACATCGTTTTTGGAGCTTCATTGTTTTTTTAGACCAAGATCGTTTTCAAACAATATGAAAGTATATGTTCTACTTTTCATCACCAGTTGCCATACGTTTCAAAAATAGCTCGATTTCGTTTCGTTTCAGTAGCGAATCGCAAATAGATATTCAATCAATTATGTTTTCTACACTAGTTCATAAGGCACCCAAACATCAAGCTTTGTTTTGAAACCAACTTTATTGAAATGGCTTAAAACTGTTTTATGTTCGATCTTCATTTCTTTAGTGATGTCATGAATTTTTCGGTGAAGGATCAACCAGAGCGAAGAGCATCTTAAACTTAAAACGAAATCGAGCGAACTATTTCCTGGCAGTCAACTGAGATACCTGGGTACCTTCACCATACATCTCACAAATCTTTTCATATGACTGTGACGCATTTTTCCCTTTATCGTATTGTAAAACAAAACGTATTTTTTTTTTTTTTTATATAAATTTTAACACAATGCGCTAATATCAGTAAAATGATCACACATAATCAGCTGATTTGTTTTCTGGTAATAGAAAAAGAGTTGCCAGATGAAACTTTCCGTTTCCATGTTGTGACACTTCGAACTTGAAAACGCCGAATTCTTTTTTTCCCAACCTAATATAAAACGTTAGTATCACGCTCCGCAACTAATATTGCTCAAACTGAGCATTCTTGTTATTACAGTGCTTTTATTGTACGATGGAAAAATGGTCAGCCTGAAAGTATGCACACATAATTTTTATGTTATTTATCAGTAACGAAACATTGGCGAAGACTGTTACATAACAACATTTGAGATGAATGCCAAATTGTTGTCATATAGACTGTTATTTAATTATTTTGAATGCAAGCCGTCCTAGGACGGGCTTTTATATAAGTTTCATAAAAAAAAACAAACTACTCAGAAAACTGGCAAATTGTGTTAAATATTTTTATTACTTTTGAAGTAACAGCTTGTTTTGTTACGCACCAACAAGACATTTTGACATTTTGAAATAAGTAGTTTTTGGCAAAATTGAAAACCAAGTCAAAGTCAGCCAAACTTCTTTGTCGACTAATAGTTTTATTGCAGTTTCAGGAATGCTTCAGCAACAATTTGGGCGCGTAACAATTTGTATATAAAACGAATTTTTGTTGTAGTGTAGTTGTTGTTGTTCAAGTGGCCTTCAATAGTCGAAAGTCCAAAAACACAAAAACACTCATTTATATACAAACACAGGAACACACGCACACAGCCACATGTACACACCCTTAGTCCAAGTTATAAAGACTGGCACAAAAGCCTTTATTGCATTAGTTTGAGTATAATTGAAAAGCTTTTAAGTTTCGCTTTGATTGTTATTGCATACAAATTGTTAGAACCAGCACAGAAATTGTGCAAATATAAAAGAAGAAGAAGAAGAAAATAAAGCAGCAGCAGTTTAAGACACCAACACTAAGTTTGGTGGGTAAAAAATTTATGCAAAACCAAAGCATTAAGTGGACAGCAGAAAAAAAGTCACTAAGCAGCTAATATTTTTGAAGAAAATTAAAGTCAGTGTGGCGGAAATGTGAAGCGCAACCATGTTGTGACAAAAACACAAATGAAGATGAAGTAGTAGAAAGACAATTATTGCTCTTGTTATATGCTAGCAAGCTATAAAAAGCATTGAATTTTATTGCTCAAAGTTTGAGCCACCAACTGTGGTGAACCACAAAAATCAAATCAACCACCAAATAAGTCGTGAGCTGCGCAGTTTTGCAGTGTTTGGTAATATTTTATTTTAGCTTCTATTTTTTTTTTTTTTACAGCTTTATTTGCTTATTCGCATTTGCCACGCTTTCTGCATCGTTGCCACAGCATAATTTGTCTTAATTTTTTGCAAGTTTTTTTTTTTTGTTTTTTATAAAATTTGACGTACTTAAATGTTTTTTTTCTTAAGCTGTATTTTGTGTGTCAAATGATTGGTAATATTTTATTACTTAAATTTAGGCAGCTGCCAGCGCAAGACAAGCTAAGCTAAGGCGGCTTAAAACACTTATTCAATTAACAAACCAACACATAGCAAGTTATGACCAAACAAATGGCCAGCTAAAAGCACATCAGATTGGCCAGATGAGGCATAATCATGAAATTAGATAGAATTTAAATCTTTTCAAAAAATATCCAAATAAGTTTTGATTCATTTGAAGGCACATTTCAAGGAACAAGATAGTCCTGAAACACAAACAAGTTTTTTTTTTGGTTCGAAAATGAAATTTTTTTGGCATTGCCAGTCAAGCATGCTTATCAATTGGCTTTCGAAGCCACTCAAAAAAAGAAAATAGAAAGAAAGTGTTTCAACACCAACAATTTTTCAAATTTAAATTTTGAACAAGCTTTTCAGGACAACTTCGAAAAATATTACCTTAAAGTTTTAAAGTTTTTTTATTTCAGGAAAAACGAACATGTCAGTCTAAAAAGAGGATGGCCAAAAAGTTATCCTTTCAATCGAAATTCTGAAACTTTTCTTTGCCAAACTGCTTTATCGATAGCATTAACCTTACTTAAACTCTTTCATCTTTAACGGGTGGTTGAGGACAAAAACAAAAAAAAAAAAATATTGCTTTGACACAAACAAAAAACTTTTGCCAAAACTGTTTTATGAGCATCAGTTTCTTTGTGTAAGAATTTGCGATTGACGTTGAAAATGAATACATTTTCCCACGTGTGCCAAAAACAAATTCAACACCTTTTCAAGATAATCCTCAAACACTCACACACACACACACACGCACACAACGTTTATTGCTGTATGTTATTAGCCGCTTTGTGCCAACCCACAACACGACTCAATCCAGCTGTGCTGATGCTCATTTTATTTATTTCAACACAAAGATTACTTTATTTAAACCCACTCGACGGAAAAAATTACAAAATAATGTGAAATTTTACATTGGGGACGTATGTATGCATTTGTCACACTTTGTGTCTGATATACATACGGTACGGTAGATACTTAAAAAAAAAAACAAGCACACTAACAAATAGCTAGTGTCACATCAACACATACATATAAATTTAGTTAAAATAAAAAAGAATTCAACACACTCTCACACTCTTGGTTGCCAAAAGAATGTGTCGCACACACGTTTGCATCTTTTTTTACACTTTTTTAGCTCGACAGGCAACGCGTCTGTTAGTTAGTATTAGTGTAAAGTTAAACGGAAGTGTGGTAAATGTGGATAAGGCATGAAGTTGGCATTAGGTGGCAATGAGCTGTAGATGTGTGCTCAAGTGTTAAATTGTGAGTACGCACACAACAGCAGATACATTGAAAGCAGTACAGAAAAGCACTCAAACATGCAGACACACACACACACACAGACTCTTCGACATGGCATCTTATAACTTTGCACATCCGCTTTTCTGCAAATATATCAACTTTCCAAAGCTTATTTGGCTTAAATACTTAAATAAACAAAAAACAAACACACACACATACACACACACATACATATATATATCTTAATATCGTTTTTGTCAAAAACAAAAATTTATTTCAATGAGCTGTTTGTAAATTATTTACTTCTGGGCTTTTTTGCTTCATCAAATGTTTGTTTGTTTGTTGGCTTGAATAAAAAAAAGTTTTCTTTTCTTTTCGTATGTTTGTTGCTAAGTGGTGTGTGTGTGTGTTTGTGTGTCAGTCTATTCAAATGGTATTTTTATGTCAAATACTAATGCTTCGAACATTAGTTATAAAATTCGAATTTGATACCATAAACATGGTTATACATACATACATATATCTGTATCTGAACATATGCGGTCGCCATTATTTGTGAATCCATTTTCTTTTGGTTTTTTGTCTTGTTTGTGATATTCATATATTAAAATTTGTGACCATGACACAGTCTTGTTTTTCTTATATTCAGCAGCTTGATGTGCTTAACTCACTAACGACCAAACACGTCCCAGATTAGGTCATTAAAAAAGCCTCAAGCGGAAATAAAAGCTGATTGGTTAATATAAAAAAAACCAACCACTTCAACGAAAAAAGGTCGGTATTTTTTGTTGTTGTTGCTTTTAAACGTACGAGCAAAAAGAAAACAATTTTTTTTTAACTCAAAAGCAAAATAAAAAACTTGATTTCTTATTTTGTTATACAAATAAACAGCATCAGAAAATTACACTTGTTTTTTGTAAGTAAGAAACTGATAACTGTTTTTTTTTCAATATAAGCGAACTCCTATCAAGAATCTACCACCAATATTTTGCCATTACGTCAAAATTTTGAGGAGTTCTTATTCAAGGTTAAACATTGATTTCAACGTTGAATATAAATGTGGTGCGTATTTTTTGTTCAACACAGAGATACAAAATAAAATTTATTTCATGCTTAAATTAAAGACAAGTTTGCTGATTTTAAAATTATTTTGCATTAATCATTGAGGTTATGACATTTGAAAGCCTCTAACAGCGTACTGCAAACATAAAAAAAAATTTTAACTGTAGACTTGTGTTGAACTGTAGAATAGAAATACGGAATAGAAATGCGGAATAGTAATGCGAATAAAACATGGCTCAGTTTTTTTGTTTAGCAGGATAGGGTATTCAAGGTATTAGCAAATTCTACTTATTTATTAACTCTTAATTAAGTATTGTTATAATTAAACAGTATCATATTGTACAAAATTTAGATTCATACGTTTATGCACCATGTTTAAGTTTCGTGAATTTTTTCTCGAAAACCATAAGCCATAATATTTTTTTTCACTGATTCATGTTAAGGTGGTAAATAAATAAATACATTATAAATGAAAAAATATTTTTTCACCTTTGATTTTTATTTCGTATTGAATAAATGCTTCTTGTTTTTTGTATATGTGTTTGTACTTAATTTCGAGTACTATAAAATACAAAATCAACTTTTATAAAAAAAACACAACTTCAATTATCAACAGAGTAAATATCAAAAGCAAGCAAAAGCTTGTTGCTGTCGCGTGTAAAAAATAAAGTCGACCGACATTTCTCTACACGGAGAAAATTACTTGCGTGTGATTCATGCATAGTTGACTCATAACAACTTTATGACTTTATTAACAACTTCCAACTCATCCCGCCCAATAAACAGGGGCAAAATGTCCACAAAGCTTGATTCACTTCTCGCAATAGGCAATACTTTAGATTTTAATGGATTAATACAAAGCAAGTTGTTGAGAGCCCATTTGTTCAAAGAATCTAAGTCAGAATTCAGCCTGTAGTTCAAATCTTCCATGAGCCAAGTGGGCCGAGAGAGATAAAGCTGTATGTCGTCAGCGTATGCATGGACAGTCGCATATTTGTAAACAGAAAAAACATCATTAATGAACATAGAGAAAAAGAGGGGACCCAGGATAGACCCCTGGGGAACTCCGGTATTGACAGTTTTAAGAGAAGAATATATATTTCCAACTTTTACACGTTGCATTCTATTTCCAAGGTAATTGGATAATAAATTTACTGCACTCACACTAAAATTAAAGTTATTTTTAAGCTTCTTGCAAAGCAAATTATGGTTGACAGAATCAAATGCCTTAGAGAAGTCAATAAGACAGAGAAGGGTTATAAAGTTCTGATCATAAGATAGTCTTATGTCCTCAATAATTTTCAATGCAGCAGTAGAGCAGCTGTGGCCAGACCGAAAGCCTGATTGCAGTGGAGATAACAATTTGTTTACATGTAGGTAATCAGATATTTGATCGGACAATATTCTCTTAAAGACTTTCGCCAACGCAGGGAGTATACTTATGGGCCTGTAGTCTTTAGGCTCTGAAGCGAAAGCTGTTTTTGCAATAGGAATTACTGTGGCAGCTTTCCACAGTTCAGGAAAACGAGAAGAAGTAAAACAGTGGTTGATTACACTGTGCGACAGTCCAAAATACCTGGGATATAGTGATATTTTTCTTGTAGATCTTATCGAGTTAAAGAACTTGCTATACTTGAAATTTGCCGGACACCCCCAAAATCTGGACTTATGGTCAAAAAACCGATTTTTCCTACCTTTGCCCACTTATTGGCTCATAACTTACCTGATTACCAACCGATTTTAAAAATTTTATCGGATCCTGAAAGACGATACTTAAACCTTTCTAACAATATACATACTGTTTGGGACAACTTGAGAAAGCTGTGTGTATTTACTCTGCAAATACAAATTTTTTTCAGTTTTTTTTACTTTTTTCAACTTTGACGATTTTTGTATACATTAAATTATATTGAGACCATACTAGTCCTGTTTGGATTCATAAAAAATATTTATTAGGAATTTTAACGCAATTTAGTATTTTAAAATTAGTCAGTAATTGACAAAGTTATTCAACTTTTAATGAAAAGAGATTTTTTCCAAAAATACATTTTCGGTATGACAACTCAAAAATGTTTGCTTGATCTTTTTTTTTTTAAGTCGGCATCATTAGTTACGCGTTGTAAAGACCAGCAATACTCCGAAATCATTTTAATTTTATTTTTTCCTTCAAAATGTTTTTCTATTGTTGCCATTTCTTGGTGAAAATGTTCTCCTTGCTCATCGCTTAACTGGCCTAAGTTCTCTGGGAAGAAGTCCAAATGCACTAAGGGAAAAAGTTATGTAGTCAGTACAGAGACAGCTATGTAAAATCTATGCACTGCAACTTGTATGAGAACGCAACAAGATCAGTATTTACTGAGTAAAGGGAGCGTGTACTGAATACATATCAATTTATTCACTTTTTAAAATGAATAAAAAATGTATTCAATACATCATGTTATGTGTTGAGTACATAGCAGACTTCAATAGATACAAGCAACGTGTACTCAATCAACGTGTTATGTAATTTTTTACAAAAACTTTACTCAATACATAAAGTATAGACTCAGTACACGTCCCTCTTATACGATTGAAGTGACACATTTATTCAGTACATAACATATGGACTCAGTACACGTATCTCTTGCACATCAGCACACGATTTTGCTGTTTTATGTCATTCGTTTCTTGATTTTCAAATAAGCAACACCTCTAAAGCCTCTAGAAAATCAGAGCGGGAACGAGTTTATCCTGTACTCTAGAACTCTAGAACAAAAGCGATGATTGGATAAGAAATAAATGGCTTGGTTTCTATAAGCAATTGCGAACTATTTTGTGAAATCTAGTCATTTCTTTATTAAGCTATTTATTGCATTTGTTGAAAAAGTGATTTAGGCACAGACATGAATTATGTATATATTCAATACATGAAATTATGAACAAAAAATATAAAATTATGTTTTTAGCATATGTTATGAGTAAATGATGTATGTACTCATTATATAAATGTATGCACTAAAAATATGTAATGAGTAAATTATGTATGTACTCATTACATAAAATTATGCATTTAAAATATGTAATGAGTAAATAATGTATGTACTCATTGCATAAAATTATGTACTCCAAATATGTAATGAGTAAATTATGTATGTACTGAGTCAATAATTTATGTAATACGTACATAAGATCTTTACTCATTACATAAAATTATTTGTAACAGTTTGCGATGAGTACAGTGAGCATGTACTCACCACATACATCCATGAATTCACGACACATATTTATGCGTTGAGTACATAAAATTCTTTATTGACTACATAACCGCTTGAAAGCATTATGTAGTCAATAAAGATTTCAACATGTACTCAATACATGAAAAATGTAAAATTTTTGTGTGCAGAAAACTATGCGATGAGTACATAAATTTATGTATTGAGTCCATAGGTTTTTCCCTCTGTGTGCGAATGGAGAAAATGAATTTTTATGGACATGTTGCACCCCATTGCAGCATATGCACTTAAAAATTCATTCACAATTGCGACATAGCCGTCGCTTCTATGGTTTCCGAGGAAATTAGTGCACAGCGAAACAAAACTTTTCCACGCGCGTTGTTCCACGAAATTTAACTTCCTTAAAAAATTTGAATCTTTCATGACTTTTCGGATTTGAGGTCCAATGAAAACACCTTAGGTTCAGAGAGATAAAAAGATTAAAAAGTAATAGATATGAAAAAATATACATTTTTACCTCCTTTTATTTTCGCTTCACTTAATTTTGGAAACACCCATTTAAGATAAGCAAAAGCCTCGCCGTTTACATCTAATTTTTTGACGAACTGTTACATATATCCGAGTTTCAGATGCAGCGCTGGTAGAATAACATTCTCAGCCTTGATTAAAGGAACGTTAAGAACGTTTTTCCAGCCTATTTTATGTGATTCACGAGATGGCCATACTTTGCGATCATAACGATTCGGCGCACGACTATCCCATTCACAAAGATAGCACGGAAATTTTGTGTTTCCCCCTTGCATTCCAAATAAAATTGTCAATACTTTTAAATCAGCGACTACTTTCCACTTGTGCGTGCTGTAGTTCACAAACCGAAGTATTTTTTCCATAACTTCGTAAGTTTCTTTTATGTTGGTTGCATATGCGATTGGAACTGATGGTAAATGATTTTTATTATGCAATAAAACGGCTTTCAAACCTAAATATAAAATAACAAATTTTATTTAAAGAAGTGAGAAACTAAAAATTTAATAAAGTACTTACTTTTAGTTGAACCATCAATGAAAAGTCGCCAATCATCAGCATTATAATTGTGATTCAACGCCAAAAATAGTTTGGGTACATCCACGCAACACACCAGATCATTATCACGAGTTTCAAAACATTCTTCCATTAACAAAGTACGGTCATTTCTCCTACCAGATGTTATAAGAAAATCGTTTGCTACCAGGTTCCACTGCTTTAATCGCGACCCGAGAATTTCAGATTGTCTTTTTGACAACTTTAAATCGCGTAAGAGATCGTCGAAATCTGATTTTGATATAAAATGACGTTCCGTGGACGTCGATTTGGTTGGAAGGAACTCTTCCTCTTCCTCTTTCTCTTGTTCCAAGCACTTTATAGCTGTATTAGCAGACTTACTAGTTGAAGGAACGTCATCACTCACGTATATTGGCTTTGTTACAGTTTGTACATTTGCGTATTTTATATTTTTACGTGTTCTAAAACTGTGGCCTGAAACATTAGTTTCACAAAAGTAGCAGTCTTTTTGTTTATGATATGGCTGATGATGCCAAATCATAGGCGCAGCAAAAGGCAATGCAATTGAAGTCTGAACTTTTCGTTTTTTTAATGTTGTACAGCAAGATTCACAAATAAATTCTGGCTCGTACCAGCGACTACCATTATAAGAGCTATCAAAAACTTTGTTGTACACTTGCACTACTCCAATATTGTTTTTAAAATCACGCCGATGGCTTACATCCATAAATAACCCACATACATAGCAAAATTTGTTACGTTTGTCACACATTTTTAATAAAATTGCACCCGATTTTTATCAAATTTCACCCTATGTTCAATGAAAACAGTTTAAGAAAAAGTAATAAACAAAACATCAAATTAAGAAAAAAAAATATTTTGTGATTTTTGTTGTGATCCTAAC
Source organism: Tetanocera ferruginea (assembly GCA_958299015.1). Classification (NCBI taxonomy): domain Eukaryota; kingdom Metazoa; phylum Arthropoda; class Insecta; order Diptera; family Sciomyzidae; genus Tetanocera; species Tetanocera ferruginea. The sequence goes on from OY282641.1 coordinate 159,062,793, forward strand.
ATTTTTTTAATATAACAGTGGTTTCCAACCATATTTATCATATTGATTGTAGTAAGTTGAAGAAATGAATACATGTATAAAAAATACAATCTTAATAAAACTTCATCATTTTATAGTAATTTTTGTTAAAAAATTTATTTAATTGATGAAATTCATATTTACAGTATTTTTTAACAAATTAAGCTCTGAAGCGGAAAAAGTTTGACGACCGCTGCTGTTAGAATTTTTTTTTTTTGGTCTGTTGTTTTAGTAGAAACTGAAGAAAGAGAGAGTGAAAAACATAACACAAAAACATTCTATTGGCATTTAAAAAACCTCTCTTTTCATGGAAAGTTCCACAGTTGAGTCAGTGGCGTTTTCAAAAAATCTCTTTTCATGAAAAGTTGAATAACTTTGTCAATTACTGACTAATTTTAAAATACTAAATTGCGTTAAAATTCCTAATAAATATTTTTTATGAATCCAAACAGGACTAGTATGGTCTCAATATAATTTAATGTATACAAAAATCGTCAAAGTTGAAAAAAGTAAAAAAAACTGAAAAAAATTTGTATTTGCAGAGTAAATACACACAGCTTTCTCAAGTTGTCCCAAACAGTATGTATATTGTTAGAAAGGTTTAAGTATCGTCTTTCAGGATCCGATAAAATTTTTAAAATCGGTTGGTAATCAGGTAAGTTATGAGCCAATAAGTGGGCAAAGGTAGGAAAAATCGGTTTTTTGACCATAAGTCCAGATTTTGGGGGTGTCCGGCAAATTTCAAGTATAGCAAGTTCTTTAACTCGATAAGACCTACAAGAAAAATATCATTATCTCCCAGGTATTTCAACTTCGTTCCATTTTGTCGCACTGTGTTATATGAGTTAGAGGCGCTAATATAAATGGGATGACTAATTTTATAAACTTGATGGGCATTCCATCAATTCCTATTGCATTAGAGCTTACCTTCAGTATACATTTTGCTACATAATCTTCATTGACATTTGAAAATTCAAAAGGGCGGAAAGGAAAGTTGTTTTCATGTTCACATAACTCTGTATTAATACCAAAACTATTAACAATAGGCATGCCAGAGGTGAGAAAGAAGTCATTAATCACAGCTGGGTCAAATTTGCAGTCACTAGGCTCTTTGCTAATTACTCTTAACTTTTTGGAGTTTACTCCTTTAGAATCGATTTGCATGAAAAGAAATTATATTAGGGGGTAAAGTCAAATTTCAACTATTTTTCGTTACGTTTGAATTTTCAACTATTTTTTGCGTTATGCTTGAATTTTCAACTTTTTTTCGTTACGTTTGAATTTTCAACTATTTTTGCGTTATGCGTGAATTTTCATTTTTTTTTGCGTTATGCTTGAATTTTCAACTTTGATTCTATGACTCTATAGCCAATCGAATGCAATGGAATTATCTAAGGTCACAGTCAGATCATTGGCACTTAAATGGATTCAATGGAGAATTTGGACCAAAGTGGATGATTCTATGGCCATTCGGATGCAATGGGATTATCTGAGGGCACAGGCTGGTCATTGGCACCTTAATGGATTCCATGGATTCCATGGAGGTGACAGGGGAGTCATTGGAACTTTTATGGGTTGAAGCAACATTTGGACCAAAATGGATGATTCTATGGCCAATCGGATGCAATGGGATTATCTGAGGTCACAGGAAGGTCATTGGAACTTTTATGGGATCCATGGAACATTTGGACCAAAATGGATGATTCTATGGCCAATCGGATGCAATGGGATTACCTGAGGTCACAGGCGGGTCATTGGAACTTTTATGGGTTCCATGGAACATTTGGACCAAAAAAGATGATTCTATGGCCAATCGGATGCAATGGGATTATCTGAGGTCACAGGCGGGTCATTGGAACTTTTATGGGTTCCATGGAACATTTGGACCAAAATGGATGATTCTATGGCCAATCGGATGCAATGGGATTATCTGAGGTGACAGGCGGGTCATTGGAACTTTTACGGGTTCCATGGAACATTTGGACCAAAATAGATGATTCTATGGCCAATCGGATGCAATGGGATTATTTGAGGTCACAGGCGGGTCATTGGAACTTTTATGGATTCCATGGAACATTTGGACCAAAATGGATGATTCTATGGCCAATCGGATGCAATGGGATTATCTGAGGTCACAGGCGGGTCATTGGAACTTTTATGGGTTCCATGGAACATTTGGACCAAAATGGGTGATTCTATGGCCAATCGGATGCAATGGGATTATCTGAGGTCACAGGCGGGTCATTGGACCTTTTATGGGTTCCATGGAACACTTGGACCAAAATGGATGATTCTATGGCCAATCGGATGCAATGGGATTATCTGAGGTCACAGGAAGGTCATTGGAACTTTTATGGGATCCATGGAACATTTGGACCAAAATGGATGATTCTATGGCCAATCGGATGCAATGGGATTACCTGAGGTCACAGGCGGGTCATTGGAACTTTTATGGGTTCCATGGAACATTTGGACCAAAAAAGATGATTCTATGGCCAATCGGATGCAATGGGATTATCTGAGGTCACAGGCGGGTCATTGGAACTTTTACGGGTTCCATGGAACATTTGGACCAAAAAAGATGATTCTATGGCCAATCGGATGCAATGGGATTATCTGAGGTCACAGGCGGGTCATTGGAACTTTTATGGGTTCCATGGAACATTTGGACCAAAAAAGATGATTCTATGGCCAATCGGATGCAATGGGATTATCTGAGGTCACAGGAAGGTCATTGGAACTTTTATGGGATCCATGGAACATTTGGACCAAAATGGATGATTCTATGGCCAATCGGATGCAATGGGATTACCTGAGGTCACAGGCGGGTCATTGGAACTTTTATGGGTTCCATGGAACATTTGGACCAAAAAAGATGATTCTATGGCCAATCGGATGCAATGGGATTACCTGAGGTCACAGGCGGGTCATTGGAACTTTTACGGGTTCCATGGAACATTTGGACCAAAAAAGATGATTCTATGGCCAATCGGATGCAATGGGATTATCTGAGGTCACAGGCGGGTCATTGGAACTTGTATGGGTTCCATGGAACATTTGGACCAAAAAAGATGATTCTATGGCCAATCGGATGCAATGGGATTATCTGAGGTCACAGGAAGGTCATTGGAACTTTTATGGGATCCATGGAACATTTGGACCAAAATGGATGATTCTATGGCCAATCGGATGCAATGGGATTACCTGAGGTCACAGGCGGGTCATTGGAACTTTTATGGGTTCCATGGAACATTTGGACCAAAATGGGTGATTCTATGGCCAATCGGATGCAATGGGATTATCTGAGGTGACAGGCGGGTCATTGGAACTTTTACGGGTTCCATGGAACATTTGGACCAAAATAGATGATTCTATGGCCAATCGGATGCAATGGGATTATTTGAGGTCACAGGCGGGTCATTGGAACTTTTATGGGTTCCATGGAACATTTGGACCAAAATGGATGATTCTATGGCCAATCGGATGCAATGGGATTATCTGAGGTCACAGGCGGGTCATTGGAACTTTTATGGGTTCCATGGAACATTTGGACCAAAAAAGATGATTCTATGGCCAGTCGGATACAATGGGATTATCTGAGGTCACAGGCGGGTCATTGGAACTTTTATGGGTTCCATGGAACATTTGGACCAAAAAAGATGATTCTATGGCCAGTCGGATACAATGGGATTATCTGAGGTCACAGGCGGGTCATTGGAACTTTTATGGGTTTCATGGAACATTTGGACCAAAAAAGATGATTCTATGGCCAATCGGATGCAATGGGATTATCTGAGGTCACAGGCGGGTCATTGGAACTTTTATGGGTTCCATGGAACATTTGGACTAAAATGGGTGATTCGATGGCCAATCGGATGCAATGGGATTATCTGAGGTCATAGGAAGGTTATTGGAACTTTTATAGGTCACAGGCGGTTCATTGGAACTTTTATGGGTTCCATGGAACATTTCGAACAAAATTGATGATTCTATAGCTAATCGTATGCAATGGGATTGTCTGAGGTCATTGTCACTTTTATGAGTTATACGAAGTATTTAGACATAAATGGATGATTCTGTGGTCAAGCGGATGTAACTTAACTACGTGAGGTCTTAAAATTTTTGAGTCATAATCATAATATAGATTTAGTTTTGGAAGAACACTGGGGCTTCTAGATTTGGTTCAATCCTCACAATTTTTAAAAAATTTTACTTCAGACTTTCACGTTTCGAGTTTAAGTTATTTCAATTTTATTTCCTCAGTTTTTGTTAACAACATTTCATATTGGTAATGAAATTTATTATTTTAACTGTTTATACATGATGAGCTATATATTTCCTTACTTTGCCTATTGTACATGGTTCTATTTAATTCCAAGACAATCGATGAGAAGTAAACTCCAATCGCGCGTCGGAGCTGACACGCACTCTTTTTATATTTTGCCACAACTGTTTGGAATTTAAGTTAGGATGCTAAAATTATATATCAAATACAAAAACCTAAGTGTTTTTGTTGGAATTTTCTGACAGTTTTTGTGATGAGCAGTTCTAAAATATGTTTTGCTACAATTAATTTATCGTTACCAACATCTCAGTGGAATTAAGATGGGCTGGCATGCGGAGGACGTAGGTTTGAACTCCGGCTGTGTAAGTAAAAAAATTTAAATTTAATTATTGGAATTCCAATTCTGTGTCACAATAGTTGCTTAGTCAGAAATAACCTCCGATTTTTCTTACATGTAATATTTTATTTTATTTAAAAAAATAATTATTACAAAAAAATGTTGCTGCTCTCATCCGGGTTTGAACCCAGGCAGTCCAGCGTTTAAAGCAAACACCATCAAGCCCGACTAAACTCGAACTTTGGAAATTGTGATTCAATTTCAATAAGAAGTTCGCAGTTCGTAGCAAAATGATATCATTTTAGAATTTAAATGCAAGTAACCACGAATCATGTGATCATATACCATGAATTCTGTTTCAAAGCATAGAATCATGGCTAATTTTTGCATGAATTGTGTGCTAAATGCTTTATTCTTGCGCTAAATTCTCTCCGTGTACAACGATAGATTGAAGACCTGTCGTTCGTCGCCCGTTGTCGTCATTGTGGATGGGCTATAATGAAGCAGAGACCCACAGCGAGTGCTTTATGCTACGAGTATACAGGTAAGTATATTTGAGATTTGCTTTTACGTTTTTATATGCATTCCTATATAATTGCATATGAGGTAAACTCATATTCTTAGTGTATGATCACTCAGCAGAGTTAGCTTGATTTGAAGAAAGGTCGTGAGCAAAAAAATAATTTTAAGTTTATCTATATGTTTCTGCCACTGTTGCCATATCAGCAGATTTTCTGCCAAATCAGCGGATCTTGATGTTATTTGGTGGGATATATTATCAAACATTCGCTGATGAAATTGTAGTTGTTGTAGTTGTAGTTGTAGTTGTAGTTGTAGTTGTAGTTATAGTTGTAGTTGTAGTTGTAGTTGTAATTGTAGTTGTAGTTGTAGTTGTAGTTGTAGTTGTAGTTGAAGTTGTAGTTGTAGTTGTAGTTGTAGTTGTAGTTGTAGTTGTAGTTGTAGTTGTAGTTGTAGTTGTAGTTGTAGTTGTAGTTGTAGTTGTAGTTTTAGTTGTAGTTGTAGTTGTAGTTGAAGTTGTAGTTGTAGTTGTACTTGTAGTTGTAGTTGTAGTTGTAGTTGTAGTTGTAGTTGTAGTTGTAGTTGTAGTTGTAGTTGTAGTTGTAGTTGTAGTTGTAGTTGTAGTTGTAGTTGTAGTTGTAGTTGTAGTTGTAGTTGTAGTTGTAGTTGTAGTTGTAGTTGTAGTTGTAGTTGTATTTGTAGTTGTAGTTGAAGTTGTAGTTGTGGTTGTAGTTGTAGTTGTAGTTGTAGTTGTAGTTGTAGTTGTAGTTGTAGTTTTAGTTGTAGTTGTAGTTGTAGTTGTAGTTGTAGTTGTAGTTGTAGTTGTAGTTGTAGTTGTAGTTGTAGTTGTAGTTGTAGTTGCGGTTGTAGTTGTAGTTGTAGTTGTAGTTGTAGTTGTAGTTGTAGTTGTAGTTGTAGTTGTAGTTGTAGTTGTAGTTGTAGTTGTAGTTGTAGTTGTAGTTGTAGTTGTAGTTGTAGTTGTAGTTGTAGTTGTAGTTGTAGTTGTAGTTGTAGTTGCGGTTGTAGTTGTAGTTGTAGTTATAGTTGTAGTTGTAGTTGTAGTTGTAGTTGTAGTTGTAGTTGTAGTTGTAGTTGTAGTTGTAGTTGTAGTTGTAGTTGTAGTTTTAGTTGTAGTTGTAGTTGTAATTGTAAATAAATTTGATGATTTTGAAAATGAAAAAAAAATAATTTTTTTTTTTTAAATTTAAGTATCAAAATTTTACCAAAAATAATCAGAATGGTTTTTCAAATATACAAACTTAATAAAATAAGTCCAAAATATTCCTAAATAGATGCCTTTAAAATAAATTTAATATTTGTTTTGGTTTGGACACCATCTTTTATAAAATGTTTAGGTCCTGTATATTTTCAAAATTACCTCTAAGCGATTTCTGGAAAGGTCAGGGGGTCAAATTTTTTTTGGTCTGAAGTTATTTCTGTGTTCATTTAGAATTGAACTTTTAGAAAGTTGACGCGCACCAAAGTATTTAAACAGTTTTGCTAAATGAACCGGTGTAATATTCAGTAGAATTTTTGGTCTGTGGACCAAAAAGTCAGCACTTATTTTGTTTTGCACGAGAAAACTGCTGATGCCAACATTAAAAAAAAAACAAATTGGCCATTTCAGCCCTTGAAAGGACTTTGACCGAGCTTCTTATGATCAATTGTGTTGTGTGTGTTATTAAATGTTTGCACACAATTGACCGAGAACTGGACCTACATGTCTTATGCCGACTCCGAACGGCTGAAGTTCATGTTCTCAAGAAGCTTTACATGGCATTATTTACTCTCTGAGGTTTGCCATTGTCTGCAGAGAGGTGGTGACCGATCAGAAAAATTGTTTATTGAAAAAACTTTTTCGCCGCGGCTGGGGATCGAACCCGGGCTCCGAGCATGCTAAGCCACACACTTAACCTGCATGCCACGGTCACCACCAACATTGATGTAATTGATTTCATAAAAAGTTCTCTCTTCCTATTCCATCTATCTCCTACTTTAGCTCTCCAAATCTCTCTTTGAGGTAAAATTGAAAAGACTGAAAGGAACTGTTAACGCAAAGCTTATCCAAAGAGGCTTTTTGAAGAAATTCAAAGTAAGCTAAATTTAATGAACTAAAAGAAGTGTGTCACCTTCGTAGGGTCAGCGCTTTCAGAGGCTTTTAGCGTATGTTCACAATTTTCTTTCAAATTTGTTGGCAAATGACAAACCTAGCGCTGATGACTTACGCTTTACATAGTAAGCCGAAGTCGGAGTAGGTTTTAAAGATAAGTTGCACGTTAAGTGTGTCGCTTAGCATGCTCGGAGCCCGAGTTTGATCCCCAGTCTCGGCGAAAAGTTTTTTCAATAAAAAAATGTTTCTGATCAGTCACCACCTGTCTGCAGACAATGGCAAACCTCAAAGAGCAAATAATGCCATGTTAAGCTTCTTGAGAACATGAACTTTAGCCGTTCGGAGTTGGCATAAAACATGTAGGTCCAGTTCTCGGTCAATTGTGTGCAAGCATTTAATAACATACACAACATAATATATCATAATAAGCTCCGTCAAATTCTTTCAAGGGCTGAAATGGCCAATTTGTTTTTTTTTTTTTTTGTTTTCGCTTAAAAATTTAGAGTATACTCTCAAAAAAAAATTGTTAATTCTAACAATAAAATAACAATAATCTTGGTTGAAATAGCATTGACAATAGCAATTGTTGATTTTTTGTTAGAAATAACAATAAAAATTGTATATTTTTCGAAATTAAATTTTGATAGTTGTCTTGTCATTTATGAATGTTAAAATGTCAAAATTTAAACGTCAAAAATTAAATGTCAAAATTTAAAAGTCAAAAACTAAATGTCAAAATTTAAACGTCAAAAAATTGAAAAAATTACCTGTCAAAAACTAAACTCTAAAAAAATTTAACATCTTGACAAATCCTGTATTTAAATACAAATTTTATTAAACAATATTTAACAAGGTTGTAACAATTACAATTTACAAGCCTAAAGCTTTGTTATATTCACGTTTTCTGGCTACTCTGCTTGAAAGGTCAGGACGACGTCTGAAGAATCCGCAAAGAATCGTTTGCATTCAGAATCATCCATAAAAAATGATAAACACCAAAGCACCGAACATGAAATTTGAATGAACACCATGAAATATTTCAACTTAATGAAATAAAATATAATCACAATATTTACCTTTATTTCGTTAATAATTTGTTCCTTTTGCAAGCGCCATACAAAATTTATTTCTGAATTATATTCTGCTAAATTGAAGTAAAACAAACAAAAAAAAAAAAAAATTTAAAGCCTTTTGTTTTTTTTTTTGTTTGAATTGAAGTTAAAATTTTTTTTTTCAACAAACAATTGAATTGTTGAATTCAACAATAAAAAAAACAACAATAAATTTAACAATACTACAATAAAAATTGTCAATCTTTGAAAAGAAAAAATTAAAACTCAAAATCAAGGGAAACTTTTATTATGGAAATTGTTAAATTTATTAACAATTGTAATTGTTGAATTTAAACAATAATTTTGGGAGAGTGTACTAACGAAACTGATCGAAATTTCCTCTCTATATTAAGTATTAAGTGAAAGCACATGATGATGAAAATTATTGTGATGAATTTAAGTAAATAACGAAATAATTTCTTCGAATGCTGTGTCTCTCTTCGTTTCTATGGAACCAGCGAAACACATCTTTGGGGTAATTTTTTACCCCAACAACAAACAAACAAACTTAAGTATATGTATAAATATAAAACTTTAAGCATCTTTGTGAGTACTTTTTTATAAAACAAACTTTAGTTTATGTTAAAATATAAAACTTTTAGCAAAGTCATCTTAATTTATGACTAATTGTAGGAAAATATAATGCTGTTCAGGGTTGAATCAATGCCTACTAGGTATGAACAGGACCTGTAGGTTTTTTGAAAACAGCTCTGAAGTTTACTGATGTAGTTTTGGTTCAAAATCAGGTAAAAATGTAAGTCTGTGTGGTGAAAGAATGAATTATATTTAAATTTAAGCCCTGAAATCACAACTGAAAAATAGACTCATGATTATTTTTAGAATTTTATGCTTGAGTTCAGAGCTGTTTAATAGAGACCAGAGAGATTTTTCAATTTTAAGAATGTAGCTGTGATGTAACACAGATCAATGAGCTGTGGTTTCGTTTAATGGTTTCAATGGTTTCGTTAAAGAAGAGTAAATGCAGAGAGCACTAGAAGAACTCAAAACAGGCTCTTGTCAAATACCGCTTACAGTTCTGCATTACAATAGCATCGACGATAATTTTTTACCAGCCGACATATACTAGTGTAGGCAATCATGTAGTTCTCGGATAGATTCTGACTTAAGGATAACAAACATTTACTTTGTAATTCACGATAAGGAGAATATAGAAAATTCTATATAACATATTTGTATTTTGAGAAAAAATACTTATAATTCCGTATTGGTTTTATTTAATGTTATTTTATCTACCTTCTTATGCTGATGATTGGCGAAGCAGTCAACAAACAGCAGCTTAGTGTGCAGGTAATATTTTTATTGGAATTTGTTGTTGTTGTTATTGATTTTTTTATTCTATAGATTTACTGCTAAAATTTATAAAAAAATCTTAAAAATGTAAACAGACTTCGTGCTCAAAATAAATAAAATCTTAAAAAAGTGTTTTTTTTTTTTTTAATATATTAGAAAATGTTTACAAAACTAAGCTTAGATCAATCAGCCTGTTATTGCGTTATGTTGTGTAAGTATTGTATACTTTATTAAGTGTCTTAGAACATGCTACCGATGATTGCTCTATGTTAAGGTTTTTTAGATTATTACAACTTTCATAGGCATGTTGTGAAAATATCTAACAGTAAACTTATATAATAAGTATATTAAATAATTTCAATGAATATATATTTAGTGAATAATAATAAAATCAGCGTTAAGGCCATAAAAATACCTCCCACTCACAAAATCAACGAAATACTCATACTTGCTGATGTATACAATAAATATTTATCATCACTGATTGAACGATGAATGTTGAAATTCTACATGAAGCTATTTATGGATTACATTTATATATGTATGCACGTTTATGAAGCAAATATATAAATGAAGCTAGATATAGCCATATTTATTGTCAATATTGCTTTCGATATCTGTTGCTAGACAATTTGATTGTATTGACAACATTGTATGTGAGGTTTTTATAGGATTATGCATAATCTGCGAGAAGGAAAAAGAAGACGAAGCATAGCCTCAGAAGCATACAAACATAGATACTTTCATACAAATGTAGCTGTAAGATTTTATTTTCTTTAACTGACGCATAACATTTGATTAATTTAGCGGAAATAAATGTTTAACGAGGTGTACAGCTTTGACTAGCTTGCGGTATTTGCACTGAAGCATAGATATATGTACAGTTATAGACATACATAAACACACACACACACACATATAGAGATATGCATGTGTAAGAATGTTATGACTTTTGTTGTGATATGCATGCATGCCTGCCATGCTCTATGTAAGCGTATGAGTCTGTCTGTGTGTGTGCGTAACATAAAAGCGTCTTACAACATTAACGCAATTTTATCCAGTTGGAAAAATTATTGTGCTGAATCGTGTATTTAGTTTCGGTGTTGTTGTTGTTGCTGACATTATTTACATTGACTGGAATAATGACTCAGTTCATGATGTTGCAAATCTAAATGTTAAGCTTTGAATATTAGTAAAAAATGCTTTAAATGAGTTTAAAAGGGTCTTTAAAGCTTTGTTTTTATTCATGCCAGACACAGCAGTTCTTTTCTGTTTTATTGGCAGCAAACTTTCATTGCCTTTCAAAGACATACTTAACTGACATTCGAAAGTGTTTTAATAATTGTTACCTTTTAATTGCATCAGCTCAATATTTTGCTGACATCTCAAGGACACAAAAACAGCACCTTGATTACACCTAGCATGTGACACTTAAAGCTCTCACATCAAATGCTGCAGCTTTTTAATAAACTGACACATAAGCACATCGCGTACAACTCTTACAACACTGCAATATCGCGCACAAAAATAAAGCAAGAAGAGCAGCGCATTGCAAAGCATGTTCATCAGCAAAAACGTCATAATCAAACAATGCCATCAACACCAGCAACGTCATCATCATCATCATCATCAATGCCAACATCATCATTATCATCATCATCATCATCAACGTTCGTGTAGTTAGTTATTGGCAAGCAGGCAGGAAGGACTAAATCAACTTGACTTTGACAGAGACATTCAACGTTTTTGCAAGTGTAGCAATTATTAAGGAGCAGCCATTTTTAAGGACCTTTTATTACAATGCAACACTTATAGCTAGATTCCTTAGCATATGGCATTTGTTGTGGGCTACCAAAAGGTATGTCCGTTATACACCAACAGATGTTTATACATATGTACATATATGTCATGTGCATGCATATCCTTCAACATGCTTTATAGATTTCAGCTCAATGCCTGTCATGTTGTTGCTGCTGCTTATCTTGGGCATCTTTGCTGTATGAGGACATTTAAGCTCAACCACATTGACATTGTTTATTTGCCAGGCATAAAGCTCACACACACAAGCACTCACAATCGTACACATGTACATTCATACTCACTCAAAAACATACTCATATCGATATACGTGCAGCTATTGTTCTGACATAAATTGGCAGTATTGCAAACAATAAGGATTGGCATGTTGAGATTTTAATTGCATATTTATAGGCGATATAGGCGAATGCGAACTATATAATAGTGGTGCTTCATGAAATTTATTTAAATGGATTTTACGTAGGGCTTTGTTTTGCAATTCGTTCAGGCATTTATTGTTGATAAGATTGCATATTAAAATGTCAGGTTTCTGCCCCTTTCTCCCCACATACAAATGGATGTTGTTGATTGTTTTTAAGTTTTGAAGCATAACGCAAGAGTTAACGTAGGTCTACATATGTAGTTATAGGCTAAGGGATATTGTTGATTGTGCTTAACTGGCACTTTAGCTGAATAAGACTCGGTTTTTGACATATAAAATAATTTAAGACACAAAAGAATTATTTCACCACTTACCTTTATTTCTTTTAATTTCCTTTATATTCATTTTAATAAAATTTATTGTCTAGATTTTGATTTTATTGCTCACGCTTAATGGTTATTTTACAATTGAACCTCGAAATAGCTACTCAGCGTAAAAATATTTCCAATTCCCAATCTTGCTAGCAGAAATTTCTTTTCTGCCACTTTCGCCTAAATCAACAAATATTTGTATATTTTCTGAATATTTTTGAAACAAATCATATGACTTCTTTCTCTTTTTCATTGTATATTTCGTATATTTTTCTCAATCACTCACTCATTCAGTCACTAAATCTTCATTGTACTGGTGCGCATTACATTCATGAAGAAATTCATCTTCATACATAGATGATGGCAGCTAAAACAGAATACGAATATAACAGGATCTGCCGGCATAATAGTATAAAAAAAAAAACAAAATAAATACTATAGCAAGAAATATAGCCAGAACGACTTATCAACGTTGTTGGCGGAATTGCTCGAATCAGTCATCTCAAAATGCTTTTCCGTCAAGGTACACTCAAAACAAAATTTTTTTGCATCTTCTCATGATGTTTTAAATCTAGTTTATAAAAAATATCAATCAGTGTTTCATAATATATAACTAGACAATATTTGAAATCTTTATAAGTATTTAAAATTTTTAAAAATAAAATATAAATAAATATACTAAAATTTTAAGTTTTAGCTTTTTAGATAGCTCCAATACTTAGTGGAGAAAATAAGTTAAAAGTTTTAAAGTTCTATGTTCTTCGTCATTTTCTCAAGTTTTGTCTTAAAATGTATTTCAATAACACAGGTTTGCATGGTTTAGTGGAGAAAATAAGTTAAAAGTTTTAAAGTTCTATGTTCTTCGTCATTTTCTCAAGTTTTGTCTTAAAATGTATTTCAATAACACAGGTTTGCATGGTTTTGTTCTAGATCAACTGAGGTTAATTTCCGAAGTAACTTTTTATTGTAGAATATGTAAGAATATATCTATTACGAGAAGATTCAGAGAGATTGAGATTTTATACACGAAAAATGACTATTTTTGATGTTAGATATAACCTGCACAAGTAATTTTTGTAACCTATTTTTCTATTAAAAGCATTATGGTGCCATACGACGGTACTTTACGATGTTTCGTTCAAAAGTTATGGCCATTTTTTTTTTAATATGAGGTTTAAAGCCCTTCTTTAGATGTCGTCCATTTACTATAAACACCAAGTTTTATTCATGTAGCTCACAGTTAATGCCTTTATTGTGCTTTCCCTATGGGAGGTGGCGTGTTCATGGACGAATTACTTAGTTTTGGCATAAAATACATGCATACCAAATTTAATTTCTCTATGACAAACCTAACCTTATTTATTGAGTTTAAAACTTTTTGGGTTGCATGGGAAATAGGCGTGTCCGTAGGCGGATGACGTACATTTTTCAAAACCATATTTTTCTTGTCATAAAAAACATACGTGCCAAATTTTAGCTTTGTAGGTTAAACAGAGGCTTATTTATTGCGTTTTCAATTTTTGGGTTGTATGGGAGGTGGGCGTGTCCGTGAGCGGATGACGTCCATTTTTCAAAACCATATTTGTATTTGTATAAAACACATACATATCAAATTTAATTGTTGTAGGCTAATTATGAGCTGAGTTATGCAGTTTTCAATTTTTGCGTTGTATGGGAGGTAGGCGTGTCCGTAGGCGGATGATGTCAACTTTTCAAAATAATTTTTTTTTTTGTTACAAAAAACATATATGCCAAATTTTAGCTCTGTAGACTAAACAGAGGCTTATTTATTGCGTTTTCAATTTTTGGGTTGTATGGGAGGTGGGCGTGTCCGTGAGCGGATGACGTCCATTTTTCAAAACCATATTTGTGTTTGTATAAAACACATACATATCAAATTTAATTGTTGTAGGCTAATTATGAGCTGAGTTATGCAGTTTTCAATTTTCGCGTTGTATGGAAGGTATACGGACGGATAGCTCGACTGACGTGGTGACGATGATCAAGAATATATATACTTTTCTATAGCGGACTCGCTTCGTTCTATGCGTTACAAACGTTTGCACAAAGTTAATATACCCTGACCTTTCAGGTTTAGGGTATAAAAAGCTTAACTAACACATTCATTTCTTACCACTTGTAGAACATTCACAGACATATCTAAGAGCTAATGTCTGCAAAAGATTTAAGCCTAGTATTTCTCTATGAAAACTTTAACCTATTTATAGGGAAGTCAAAAAAAAAAATTGAGGAGAGACTCTTGAAATTTTTAATGAACTCACTTTCCGTACAAACTTCTTCAAATATTGAAGGAAGACGTTAATCAAACTTTTTATTTATTGCAACTCTGGTTTCCTGTTCATCTGCCTGTATCTTGGAGGTACGTTATAGTAAAATTATATGTACCTAGGATTGGTAGAAATTTGAGAAACAATCCTCCATCTTTTCAGACCATTATCCTTTAAATATTAATACTTAAAAATTTGAAAAAATATTGACGAATACGAACTTCAGAGTAAATGCACAGTTAATATACTGCGTGGGGTGAAAAGTCCTGGGATTTTTCAATAGGTGGCACCACTACAAAATAAACACGACTCACAATCAATTCTAAATTATGATCTCAATCGTTTGAGTGAATAAAGCTTCTTGATTAAACACGTTTTTAAAAAAAAAAACTTCAGAATAATCATTACAAGGGTTGCAAAAATATTATTCCACACCTGCTTCTTCGAAAATAAGAGTTTATTGGTGCTTATTTATTATTTATTCTTTCTGCTCTTAAACCTCAAGTACACTCAGGGAAAAAAATGCTGTTAAATCAAAATAATCATGGGTTGAAATAACAGATTTCACTGTTAAATACCATCCAACAAATGAAACTTTCAAATCAACAGTCGGTTGACTGTTGATCTATAGATCAACTGTTTTGGAAGTTCAGGTGTAGCCGAGTGTGTTAAAGTGTGCGTCTAGTACTCGACTAGTCTGGGTTCAAATACCGACAAGTCAAACAAAGAATTTGTATATAAAATATTATATTTGTATATAAAATATGTGTTTTTTTTAATAAAAAATAAAATGTACAATTTTTTTTCGAGATTGTAAGCAAAGTAATTTTTAAGGTTATTTCTAACCAAACAGTTAATGAAAAAGAATTAGAAGTACAACTATTAAATTAAAATTTTTTTACATACACAGTTAGGATACGAACCCACGTCCTTCGCATAACAGCCTATCATACTTCCGCTGAGCTATTGATAACGATTAGATAAATACAGCAAAAAGACAAACATATTTCAACAGATGATTTTAACAGCACAAAAATACTTTCAAACGTTCATTCAACAAAAAAAAAACTGTTAACTTAAACGCAAATCATGCAACCTAACAGTGTTTTGAAATAACAAGGTCCGACAATTAGTAATCAACTGATATTTTTCTGAGTGCAGTCGCTCCAGGGAAAAGAGTTTAGATCGAATAAGGTAATCATCACGGAAACCAAAGTATATTTCGAAGAATTGAACATTCCGTATTATTGAAAGGGCATTGCCATGTTCGCATATCGTTAAACCACACTATCGCCATATGGCTACTATATTGAGAAATATATATAACTGCATAAAAAACGCTTGTGTTCATTCCACACCCGGAAAATTTCAGACCTTTTGAGTTAAATTGTTTAATATGCCGGTTACAAGCTAATACGAGGTCTACTTGATATTGAAACATTCTTTAATAAAACCTGATATGAGTTCATCAGAAGGCATTTTATCAATTAATGAATGTCATCAGGCATTAGTAGCTGGATGGCGGCAATGCTAAGCTGTAAAGGCATTCAAACAAGCATAGGTGACATCACCCTAAAACCCTAAACACTCAAAACTTCTTTGGTACCTTGTAATCGAAAGCATTCCTGACACACTTGTAGGAAGTGGTGACGATGTTGCTGAGAATGCTAAAGATGTAGCAGTCATCATTTTGATGAAAAATGAGAGGAAAATGTTCGGCAGTCAAAACTGATTGCAATACAGAAAATAAAAATCGACAACAACTGTACCCGAATGTATAAAAAGATCATATTATCGGGTGAAATACAGCTTCCTTGTGTAATGTGAAAACAGTGAGGTTTAATGTATGTCCAGATACATCAAGTCTACTCTTACTGTACAGTGGTCCTGAACGTCTTCTTTCGGCTTCTGTGTCGATAAGGAATAACCGCTAAAGTCGAGTTAGAACAAAATGAGGTTATGACTCTCATTGCGTTTTTTCGCAACGAAAGACACCAGTACGCAAATTTTTATGGTTGTACCTTGAAAATTAAATGATCGAGGCCATCAAATCTAAACAGCAAAAGTCAGAGTACCCTGATTTTTAGCAGTTTTAATCTTAAAAATGCTCTCCTGAAAATTTGAAAATGAGTTTAGCTGTTCTTCCTTGTCGACACAGAAATATATATTGCAATATTGATAGCTTGCCAGGGTCAACTTTTTTAAGGTTGACTTGCAAAATGCTTCAGTTAAGGTTTTGATTCTATCGAAGGTGCTAACCCTTGCCACATCGGCCACCAAGTTATATATATATATAGACAACAATTTTACAAAAATAATTTCAAGCACTCCTGGGCTGACTTCTAAAATAGTAAAATATATTACCGAGCCATGTTTTTTTTCCATCCCCCACATTAATTCAAAAATATCTAGTTATATCCGGTCTATCGATCTCCTTTTTGAGTTCCCACTTACAAAATCCACGTGTTTTGAAAAATCATTGTAACTTTGTTGATGTTAGCACTTTATGGGTCAAATGCATCACCAGACCATATTTATTTTTATTCCCCAACATTTTTCAAGAATTATCTGCCACTATATCTCTATATCTCCCCTATGATATACATAACATATGAAAACTAAAGAAAAATGTAGGGTTCATAGCTACTCCGAGGTGACCCCTTAGAGGAGTCAAATGTGAGACCAACTTTTATGATACTTTTTAAAGCACCAACATTTCTTTAGAACATAGCTCGCCTCTATCTGTTAACGATATAAGTCACTTGCCTTTAAGGTGGGACATAACATTCGCTGCAGAGAAAACAGACAGTTTTTTTTAAAATTCATAACTCAGTCAAAAACAAAAATTTTTTCAAATTTTTTTTATTATTGTAGAGAATTGAATAACAAGAAAAAAATTTAAACAAATATATTTTTCACTCCAACATGGTCTTATAGAGCTCCAAACTGGCGGCAGAGAAAAAAACGGGGTCTCGTGGTTGCAGCGCTGGGAGTCGCAAAAATTGTCCGATCTGGAAAAAATTACTTTTTTAATCTTAAAAAAATTGGTTAACATCGTATTACTGAGTTTCCATGGCGAGTTAACTCTGGGTTTGGGTTTTCGTTGAGTTGACAAAATGACTTTACTGACTCGATAGTGTTTCCATGCACAACACCGAGTCGAGTTGAACTTGTCAATTCTTTTTTGTAATTTTTGTTATTTTTTGACTTGTTTCTGCGGCACTCCAAAAAAATCTTGCATTCGACATTTTAGTATTTTTGTTAAAATAAAAATTTTCATTATTTTTTTAATATTAATGACAGCAATCACTTTGACAGATAGAACCTAGTTAAATCTTACAAGTTTCGTGTAGTTTCGTAGATTTAACGAAACTCAACTCAACTCGCGTTTCCATAGCGAGTTAACTCCAAGTAAACACCGAGTTAACTTGCCATGGAAACTCAGTATATGACAAGAGCTTTTTTTAAAATTTTTTTTCAATTTTTGGTGATGTTCTTAATTTGAAAGTGTGTTTTTTCGAAAAAAATATTGACTTTAAAAATTCATAAAAAATCGATTTCGACTTCGAAATCGATAAAAAATTTTAAAAAAAGCTCGTGTCATACGATAGCGAATTAAGTTTAAAAAAATACACAAAAAAAAAATTTCGTCAAAAAATTAACCCGCTAGTGTCGCAACCAGTACGAAAAACATGGTTCGAGATAAATGCATTTAAAGTTTGTGAACAAAGAAAAATGCAAAGAAAAATAAAAATGCGCTCTGACTAAGCCGGCTGTAACTTTTGAACCCGTAGGAATTTTTCCATGAAATTTTTTTCTTAGAATCTTAAGAAGGAATATTTACTAAAATACAAAATTATAAAAAAAAGTTGATTTAAAAATACGGCCAATTTTATGTCCGCTCTTAAATCACACTGTTTTCATAATCTTATTATTTTTTACCTCCAATATTTCTTGGGAACAGAGCTAGCAGCTATTTGTTACCCTTCTGAGTCTTCCCTTACAAATCGCACTTTTTTGAAAAATCGCTGTAACTGAGTCGCAGCGACTTAGATTGGTTAAATATTTGATGACCTAATGTTAATTTGTATTCGCCGAATATTTTTGCTTGACTTGTCGACCCCTTATCTGACACTCTTCTGAAGATTGCCTTACAAAAAATTTAAAAAATTAAGAAAAATATCGAAATATAGGTGGGTAGTGAATTATTTTGGTTAAATTTTTCTTTAGTTACCCATTTTAGGGGCTGATGTGGTAAACTTCTTAACTCCCTTCTTTGTTCCAGTGCCACCGTGTATACTTTAAATATGCCGCTTAAACTATATCGGTTTCAAAACTCACATTAAAATATTTAAGACACTTTTTTTTGTCTTTCTTGCAGTACTTGATGTTTTGTATTAAATTCTCTATTTAAATTTGTGCGTTCACATCTAGAGCATTCCCAAACATCAGTTTAAGATGATATATATTTTTTTTAATAAATATGTTTTTTTTTGTATTCATAAAAGCAAAACAAATTTAGTTTTTAGTTTAGTTTTAGATAAAAGAATCAAAACCTATCACCCTCTCTACCAAAAACTCATCATAATAATGTTTCTACCGTTTATTGCAGTTACGAGAACTCCGTCCCGAAACGTCTTAGCTAAAGGATGAAACTAAAATGGAAGAGGGCATGCTTTAGGAAAAATTTTTATTTTTTTAATATTTATATTACAGTTTATATTTAAACTGTTTAAAAATCACTGATGTCGTCTACCACCGAATTATATCCAGTTCAAATGTCTTGAAAATTTTTAACATTTATAACATCAAGAGTTTATCTAAAGTGTTTAGCGCAAGTGTGATGAAATCAAGACCTACTAAGGCTTATTTGGAAACATTAGTAGTTAATGTGGCAAATATGAACGATACTCGTGTAGCAGTTTAGATTACTTATTATTTGAATTATAAATAATGAGCATAATAAAAATAATATTTATGGACATGGCTTATGGATTCCAGATGAATTCAATTCAGAAATCAAATTCAATACATCTTAATTTGAAAGTTTTCTACAGCTCTACTTTTACCAACATTTTACTGTTAGGTATTTATCAACTGTTTTTGACTGACTGCTGGCTGCTGCTTCTTGTATGTTGCCGCGCATAAAGTGTTTCCATTCGAATAATTTCCCTAGTGTTGTGCTCTCATGTGTGCTGCCAGATATTTAAGTTTTTTTTTTTTTTTTTCTACTTGTATGTTTATCAAGATTTAGTGTGCTGCTACTGATTGAACCAAAAAAAAAAATCAAATAGAAACAACCAAACGAAGAATATTCACAATAAATCCAATGTTCATATTTATTGATTGCTATGTAATAAATGGTCTAGTGCGGTGATATTTTAAAAAAAAAAACAGCAACAATTTGAAATCTTTATTCTGCTCGATACTACCTTAGATATTTGCTGTCTTTATTTGCTGTTGAACACAATCTTGTGCAATCAAAATTTGCTTGCAGCTGTGGCAGCAACATGTTTTTTTGTTTAAACTGTTTATTACGTTTAATTTTGAACCTGTGGTGGGTGCCGGACATGACGTCATTCTGTTAAGGACTTCTGAGGTTCAATTTGCTTGCGTATTTTTTTTTTAATAAAGGCAAGTGGAACGAATTTTAAATAACAAATATATTTAAATATATTTATATTTGTTCAGCTAATTCATTTAAATACATAAATAGAGTTGCCAAGCTTGTGCACAAAATTCATTTGGCATTCATATAAGTTTTTTATCCATTTTTCAAAGCAATTATCCGAAATTTAATAACCGTGTCAGATTTTCATAGAAACACAACATATGTGTATAAAACACTGATCATAAATATCAGTCACAAATCATAAAATTTACAAATACTTTGAATGATTTTAATACCTGTCAGTAATCAGAGAGAAATACAAGCGTTTAACTTCAAAGTAATAAAAAGATAAAAAATAGGACAAAACGAAACTAAACAATGCAATGAAAAAAAAACTACAGAAAAAACAAAAATTAATGCGCTTTGAATTTTCACAGGAACTTTGAGCGCGCCAGAAATGGGGAAAAAAACACGTTGGATTGCAAATCTGTTTTCCTTGAAATGAAAAAAAAAAAACAAAAAACGCAAACAAAATGAATGAGTGGACATAATCTGCATAAAATAATTCAAAGCACTTGTAAACAAAACTATTCAAAAATGTTTGACATAAATAAGACTTAAGTTGTATTTAAAAATAGACACAAAGAACGGTATTCAGCGGTATGTATTAAAAATTACAAAATGGTAGAAGGCGAATTATAAACAGGGACAAAGTGGTTTGGGACAAAGTGGTTGACTGAAAAAAATAACAGCTGCATTTAAATTGAAAGCAATGTTTTGTGGTTTTTCTGGAAAAAGCGTGACTGTAGAAATTATATGCAGCAGCCTTGAATTAATTGGATAAATATGACTAAACAAAATAAATTATTTGATAAAGTTGAGCCCGATTTTCAGTTCCGAAATTGGCAATAGTTGTTTAATATTTATGCCTCTAATGATATTTTCCCAAATTAAATGTAAATTTAAATGAAAGGCGATCCCACCATTTATGCCAACTACCGTGGGATTATTATTCTTAATATCGCATATAAGATCCTGTCGAGCGTATTGTATGAAAGACTGAAGCCCATCGTTAACCAACTGATAGGACCTTATCAGTGTGGCTTCAGACCTGGAAAGTCCACCATCGACCAGATCTTCACGCTCCGACAAATCTTGGAAAAGACCCTCGAAAAACAAATCGACACACACCATCTTTTTGTCGATTTCAAAGCCGCCTTCGACAGCTCAATAAGGAGTCACCTTTACTCCATCATGTCTGAAATTGGTATTCCTGCGAAGCTAATACGTCATTCTCAAGATGACACTCAAGAACACCAGCAGCATAGTGAAAATCAGGAAGGACCTCTCCCTTCCGTTCGATACCAAGTGAGGTTTCAGACAAGGTGATTCCTTATTGTGCGACTTCTTAAATATAGTCATGGAGAAATATAGTCAGCTTATAATAAGCCTACAAGAATAAAATTTGGTACATACGTGTTTTATTTTAACAAAAAGATGTCTTTGAAAAATGGACGTCATCCGCTCACGGATACGCCCACCTCCCATACAACCAAAAAATTGAAAACGCAATAAATAAGCCTCTGTTTAACCTAAAGAGCTAAAATTTGGCACGTATGTTTTTTATAACAAAAAAAGATGGTTTTGAAAAATGGACATCGTCCGCCCACGGACACGCCTACTTCCCATACAACGCGAAAATTGAAAACTGCATAGCTCAGCTCATAATTAGCCTACAACAATAAAATTTGATATATATGTGTTTCATACCAACACAAATATGTCTTCGGAAAATGGACGTCATCCGATCACGGACACGCCTACCTCCCATACAACCCAAAAATTGAAAACGCAATAAATAAGCCTGTGTTTAACCTATACAGCTAAAATTTAGCACATATGTTTTTTATGACAAGACAAAGATGATTTTGAAAAATGGACGTTATCCGCCTACGGATACGCCTACCTCCCATACAACCCAAAAAGTTTAAAACTCAATAAATAAGGTTATGTTTGTCATAGAGAAATTATATTTGGTATGTATGTATTTTATACCAAAACTAAGGTGTGTTCAAAAATTGGGAGTAATCCGTCCATGGACTCGCTCACCTCCCATAGCGAAAGCACAATAAAGGCATTAACTGTGAGCTACAGGAATAAAACTTGGTATGTGTAAATTTTTCATCAACATTTAAATGCATATAAAATATAGGCTTCATGCGCCCACGGACACGCTCATTTACAATAAAAATGTTTTTGTTTTTGGAAAGTGGGCTTAGGGTATTTCATAGTCGGCCTAGACTGACTGTAGAATTTCTTTACTTGTTTTAATTTAAATATAAACAAAAAGTAATGATCACATTAAAAAAATTTTTTAAAAGATTTAAATACAAAACAGAAACAAATTTTATCTATTTCAAGATGGCGGAGATATTGGTTTTCAAATTTAAAACATTTAATTTGAGACAGTTTTATCCTCTCTTGGCATTTGGTTGAAATACACGCTAAATAACTAAAGACAATATTAAGAAAATTCATTCAAAATACTTTTGGTAAGAACTTCACAATGGTTGTTATCACATTTGAAAGAAAATTTAACAAAATTTTAGAAATAATTAGAAATATTTAAAAACCGTACAAATTTGACCAAAATATTAACATGGAAAGTCGAACTTTTAGAACAATTTTTTAAAAAATTTGACAGTTGTCGAATGCAGAAAAATAAATTTATTGAATTAATTTATACTTTTGACAAAACCTTACTAGGAAAGTCTAAGTTTTGAATTTAAAACAGCTTTTTTTACAAATTTTACGATTGACGAATTTATAAAATTACATTTTTTGAAGAAATTTTTACTTTTAAAAAAACTCAAATTTCATATTGATCGAAAAGCGAGATTTTTAGACAAATATTATTTCTCTCTTAAAAGTTCAATCCCCTCCACAAGATATATCCTTTATATCTACAGTCTGTACATCTATGTTACAGTACCTTTAAAATGATTTTGTATCTAATTATTTTGTATATAAATTGAGAAATGAAAATATCTTATAATTTTGTTTATAAATTGAGAAAAAGGGGGATGGTTCTAGTTTTGTGTTAGCTTATTAATATAGAAGATTATTATTTCATCATTTCAAGTCATTCTGTTAAAAACTTCTAGAAAGCGAACAAAAAACCAAAACTTTACATAAATTAATTTATAAATTCATAGTCCCAATGAATAAATCCTTAATTTTGCGTCTTTGGTTCATTGGCTCAATGTATACCCGTTCATAGTTTCTAAGAACCATACATTAAACTCAAAAAGTCAATGACTGGTTTATTGGTCCCATGTATATGTTCTTATAGGCAATGTACCATACATTGATTTAAAAGTTCAGATTCATAAAAATATTAAGATTTATGATTTAAGATTTATGTATGGTATTTGCACAGCCAATGAACGTGTACATTGGCTCAATGAACAATACATTATTTTTAAGTACAGGTTCATACAAATATTGCGACTAATGTGTGTTATTCATACAGGCAATGAATATGTTCATTGGACCAATGGTCTCATTGAATATTTCATTGATTTGAAAAAAAATTTCGGTCGTGGGAATCGAACCCAGGCCGCAACGATCTTTACAGACAAAATTCGTTCCTTGGCAAATATTACATTTTTGCCAATTTAATAAAAAACAATAGCAAAATAGTTTGAACAACAAAAATAATAAAAGAAATTCATAAAAAGTTGCTAAACAAAATTCGGTCGTGGTAATCGAACCCAGGCCGCCACGATCTTTGCAGACAAAATTCGTTCATTGGCAAAAAATGCAGAGATATAACTGTTATAAAAGATATTTTTAAGTACTACGCAAAATTCTTATATTGCATGAAAAAAATATTTGTCAATAATATTAATTTATGTATCAATTATTATGAATAACTTATTTTTCTCTGAGATAACAATTATGAATGAGGAATATATTTTTTAATTTATTTTCAATTTTTATTTTTTTATTATTTTTTCTGTTTTCTTTTCATTTTATAAATTCTTTTATGCTAAAAAATTTTAATTGATTAAATAAATAAAAGGAAATCCATCATTTAGCTACAATAACTTTCTTAATTGAGTTCATGGTTGTGGCATACTTTGAAGTTTGTATTGACATTTTTCGCGTGTGTATGTGTATGTGTGCTTATCAAAGTTGTTTTCTCACATCTGTTTAATCTAGAAACTACATTATAAAAAAAAATTAATTAATTAAAAAAATATAGCAAGAACGGGAGAGAAATATTTTAAGACTTGAGTGAAACATTGAAAACAAGTTTGAAAATTGTAACAAGTGTGAAATATCGGTCCATAGCACAACAAATATCACAAGTCATTCCAGTGCTTTTCAAACTTGTTTGTTAAATTTTCTTATTATTTTCAAAACTGTTGCTCAGTACTTCTAGAATTGTTTAATAAGATTTATCAGAGCTGCACTGAAATATCAGATGAGGTACACAGAATACGATTGAAAAATAAATAAGTAGGATCGTCAAACCCCCAATTTATTTATTTATTTGTTCGACAACGGTGCTAACAAGACATAAGTCTTATGGCAAGCACCGTAGCATGTAGATTATTAGTAATTGACAATTATTGATAATTAACAAATTGAGAATATTAAAAACCTTATACATAACATTTATTAAATACAATACGAAATCGGAAAATTGAAAATAATTATTAAAATTAAAAATTAAAGATAAAAACGATAAAGGGTTTATAGAGCAAAAAAACATATATAAAACATTTAGTTTTAAGATATTTACACAGAAGTTTAACAAGCAAACCGTATTTTCATTTAAATGTAACGAAGTTATGTTATTCTAAATTTAAATGTAACAAAAAGTGAATACTTCAAAACATACATCTTCATGAACGTGAAAAGTAATTTATTAAGCTATGTTTGAAGTGCGTTGCATTTGTTATTTGCTGAATATGATGGGGTAGCGAGTTCCAGAGACGAATTGTATGTACAAAAAATTGACGTTCAGACGTAAGGCAAGTATATCTCGGTAGAACGAGATTATTGCCACGATTAGAGCGTAGAAAATGTAATCTTTTAAACAAATATTCAGGTTCTTGCGTTGTGATGGTTCTATGCAGTGTAATCAGAGCTCTCGAATTAACTAGGTTATCGAAGGTAACCTGGTATATTTTAATTGCAAACTGCGATACTCGATCAGAGCGCTTTAGCGAAAACACGTATCGTGTAATGTTATTATATAGCACGTTGAGTTTTCGCCTGCTCGTGCAGTCGCAAGCTGCAAAAATTTCACATCCATATAGTAATCTAGGCACCAAATAAGTTTTTGCGAGTAACATTCTAATGTTTTGAGGGGTAAAATGTTGAGTGGCCCAGAGATTACGCAGCATGCCATAAGTTTTACCAATGAGTTCATTAATGTGGTTTGACCAAGTTAGGGTACTATTGAAAGTTATACCCAGATTTTTCGCAGATTTTACCACCTGAATACATGAGCCATTTATAACTAAACTAGGAACAGGTGTCTGCAAGGATTTTCTTGAGATTATGATGCATTTTGATTTTAATGGATTTAAGCATAAGCCATTAATCGACGCCCATTCATTTACTCGAGCTAAGTCTTCGTTAAGCGTTACAACGGACAGTGCAATGTCTTTCATCGGGCAGCTAAAGTATAATTGCACATCATCCGCGTACAAGTGAACCTTGCTGTTCCTCAATACTTGCGGTAGATCATTTACGTATAAGGAAAAAAGCAGTGGTCCCAGGATTGAGCCTTGTGGTACGCCTCTCTTAACGGGTAAGAAGTTTGAATAGAAATTGTTGATAATTACGGCCTGCGATCTACCTTCGAGATATGACATCAGAAGTTTAACAGCAGTTGGAGAAAAGTTGAAAAGCTGTTCTAGTTTCTTACGTAACACCATGTGATCAACTGTGTCGAAAGCTTTGGAATGGTCTAGAAGGACTAAAAAAGTTACGTTGTTGGAGTCGACGTTTGATCTTAAGTTCTCAGTTACTTCGAGTAAAGCGGTTACGCAGCCTCGCTTAGCTCGGAAACCTGACTGGTAATCAGACAATAATGAGTTTTCCTGAATAAAGACTTTCATTTGCCTGTTCATTATATTTTCCAGCACTTTCGAAAAGAACGAAAGAATTGCAATTGGGCGGAAATCATCGCGCGATTTGGGAATGGGAACAATCTTAGCTCTTTTCCAGCTAGAGGGAAACTCAGATCTAGTTAAAATAGAATTGAAAAAATAGGTTAGAAATGGCAATAACTTAGGGAGAAGCAGCTTGATGAAAATTGGATGCATTTCATCCGTGCCCATTGAATTTGATTTTACTGCAAGTATGGTCTGTACGACTTCGGTTTGGTCTACGCAGGAAAAGCTAAAACTCGAAAATGAACCGGGTAGTCTTACGTCGTTATAAAAATCTGGTCTCGAACTAGGCATATGTACGTCAGTAAATTTTGTATTTAGCTCATTAACATCAGTTAGCTGATAATCACAGGTCACACTTTTTTCTATGCCAATTTTTCGTACAAGGTTCCACTTCTGCTTACTATCGAGGGCAAATGAAAACTTATGCTCGTAGTGGGCTAGCTTAGCTGCCGACACCTCTCGAACGACGTCTCTTCTTAATTGTTTAAAGTGTTCATGTAGCTCGGGCGTCTTGAACCGCTTCCATCTATCAAAAGCCTCATTGCGCATTCTGATCAGCATTTTTATTCTAATTGAGAACCACGGTGGCTGGGTGTGTTTAATAATTTTTGTTTTATTGAGGACGTATTTGTTGAAAAGATATTTTATATTATCTTCAAGAAACGAGGCTTGGTCATTTACCTGTGGGATGGAAAATAAAAAGGACCAGTTTATGCTTTCGACTTCAGCAAACAACGCTACATGATCAACGTTTTTAAAGTCACGATAACTTAACTTTTCCTTCTGAGGAACCATTTGGAAATCATATACTAGAAATATAAGATCATGTTTAGAAAACATAGGCGTAGATAACTGATCATACAGTAAGATTTTGCTGGAGTCATTCACGAAAAAAAGGTCTAGTAAAGTATTTTTAGTGTTCGAGAAGTGTGTTGGTGTGGTCGTATTTGGTGAAGAAAGTCCAATGCATTTCATATCTTCGACAAGATGAGATTCTTCCAAAATATTACTATTAAAATCTCCACAGATGATTATGTCAGAGTATGAGAGTGACATGGCCTCGACTTTATCAATAAAAACGTCGGTGTCTATATTGCGGTTGGGTCTATATGCTGTACCTATAAGAAGCTTACATGAAGCATATGCTACTTCAAGAAAAAGAAACTCCACTTTGTCAGCAGGACTAGATCTACAAACAAACTTGCATGAAATTCCCTCCCTTATAAACATAGCAACACCACCACCATGGCTTGCCCTATCCGCTCGAAATAGTTTGTAGTTATTTACTTTAAAAACGCTGTCATTTACGCATGTCAGAAACCACGTCTCAGAAACGCACACAACATCGGCACCTGAATTTTCAAATAAATACCTGAATTCGTCAATCTTCTTACACAGACTTTGCGCATTTATATGACACACTTTCAAGCCATTCTTTTGTTTGCATAAAACGCGAATCAAGGTATAAGTAGTGTCCCTGGAACTGCTGTAATAATTATGTGCCGGACTCATTATTGCAAGCTACACGTTTCGAAGCATAACCTAGAGCAACGCACTTTAAAGCTAGTCCATAAGACAAAATAAAAACATTTGAATATTGTATGACAGTATTCTTTTTAAAAAAATATAAATTGGTAATGCATAAACATAGTAATATAAACCAAAAAGATAAAATAATAGTTTGCATTGGGCGAATAGTTACAATATAGCAATTAGGTAGCAACATACAAAAAGTAAACAAAACAGCTTTAGTTAGCTCGCTCACGAAAAAGTTGATCATCGCTAGTGTGGTTGTTGTTGCGCTGGTCGGTAGAATCATGTGCAATAAAAGAATGCAATTTTTCTATTGTCTCTACGCATTCTGCGTTTTCGCCCTCTCTGCGCTTAATATGAACTAAGCCACGGAGAGTAAATGCCGCTACCAGTTGTTTTTGCCTTTTGAGTTGTACGGCAGTTTGCAGAATCGCGTAGTTCGTTTTAGTTAGGCTTTCGTTTATATAAATTGGCTGTTGTGATTGAAAGCCAGCATGATGCAGGCGCAGAAGATCTTTGCTTTCACGTCGATAGAGTGCAAGGGACTTTAAAAATTGGTTACGGTCATACGGTGTAGCAAGTTTTACTATAACTGGGCCGTCGATAGGAGTGCGCGTTGATCTCGTGTTTTTTAAACGAAAAATGTTGGTAACATATGGTGGCGCAGTGTTAATTGAGGCGCATATATTCTCAAAAATTTCATTGAGGTTTTCCTGGTTTCTATATGGAATTCCAGTGATGCGAAAATCACATGCAACAGCGGAATTTTTTTGACGTTCAAGGTGAATTTTTACCTCATCAATTTCGGCTTTCAGCAAAGCAACATCGGCATCAGCAACATTTTTTTCAGCATTATTTTCAACGTAAGCTACTCTCGCGGTTACGTCATCAATTCCACGTTTCAATGCAACATCAACATCAGCAACATGTTTTTCGAGGTGAGTTACTCTCGCAGAGACGTCATTAATCTCACGTCTTATATCAGCAACGTTACGGCGAAGTTCTTCTAAAATTCTATTTTCACTTGCCTGAATTGCAGTGGTGAACTTAACGTTGATTTGAGCAGCAATCTGAGAGGCAATCTGCTCACTTTGCTTATCAAATCGTTCCTCCAATTGTTGGTTCTGCTTTTCGATCAGCTTGAGCAAAAACGTAGTTGAATCGGTTTGCAAAGAAACTAATGAGTCGGGTTTTCCGACGGGTTTTGGCGGCACTTCACTTGTTTTATTAGTTTGTGTTGGTGTACGATTATGATGAATCGGTGGGGAACGGATCGAAGCGCGCCGAGCCGAGAGACAGGCATCACACTTATAAAGTTGTTTATTTTTTTGCATAAAATCTAGATCACTTTTCTTTAATTTAACGCAATCGCAGTGAAAAAACTCGTTGCAATTAACACATTTTATCTTTTTGTCATCGTCCAAATGGCGTTCGACCCTTGCTGTACAAATACACGGCATCTTTTTAAATATCAATTGTTGTTTTATAAAGTTATTGGAAGATTTACAAGAGCGCACAATTATACGTGTTTTCGTGTTGACGCGTTAGCTGTTTCGGTAAACATTTTTACTGACTCGTGAAGCTCACTTATATAAACATACATTTAAAAATTCATTATTTTTCAAAAGATTTTATTGTAATTCTAACTCAAGCGACAACAATACAATAATCATCAATAAATGTTGTCAAAACCTGCTTCACAAATCAGCATCCAACATCCTCTCACACTCAAATTTAATTTACTCAAAATACAGTTCTATTTCTTTACTTAGTACGAATGTCAAATCCAAGCAACGTTATTAATATGCACGCCACAGCGTAACACTTCATTTCATGAAAAAGCCATAATTTTTATACCAATCATCTACAAATCTACCAGGAGAATCAATAAAAATAAACACCTTGATTTATAGAATCAACACACAAACGCACAAAATAAAAATTTAATCTCAATAAAGACACTCACTCAAGTCTTAAGAGTATCCAAGAAGCATCCTTAAATGTTGCTTAATATTTGAGATTTAAAAAAGTGCTTCCTGCATAAACCGATGACGATACAGTCCTGACGACACAAAGTGCGTAATACACACAGCATCAGTAGATGTGTGAGTGTGAGTGAACTCCGTTGGCATACGATTAAGTTGCTTGCCACTGCATAGAATGTGTGAGTAGATTGTGCGGTACAACGTCTGACTGAGTAAATATTGTGGGACAAGTAAATTGTTTCTAATGGCTTTGAGTATGTTTTTGGGGTGGTGGTTATCAGCAACGTTGTGCTGCTGCTGTTACTGTTTTGATGTTATTGAATATCCATAAATGATTTAGCAGCTTGTTGATGTTAAATTTTATTATTTTCAATAAAAGCTTTAAAGCCCACACCTTGTCTTGTTGTCATTTCGTATTGATGTTGTGTGTCGCAGCAATTAAGGATTTCCTAATGGGGGGGCTTCAATTTATTTATAATGGGCCTTCAATTTCCTTAAATCGATGTTTCTCGCATATAGAGGGTAAAATTGTCTTGCACAAAATAAAAAAAATAAATAATAAAAATAAAGAAATTGAAAGCATGTTAATTGCAATTTTTATGAGTTTTTTAAAGTGGGCCTGTGTGAGGGTGGTTAGAAAGAAGTTAACGTTTTTCAGCTATAGAAATTTTAATGTTAGTGAAAAGCTTTTAAAAAGTCCATTTAACATTTTGTTTTTTTTTTTGTGTGGAATATGTTAATAAAACGAGCTGTCATGTTTGGCTTTCTGGTTTTATTGTTATTGATTTTTATGTATTTTTATTGCAAATGTCAGTTCATAAAATTATTGTTGAAACATTTAACTGACAACTCGATTAATGGAGTTTAATTAAATAAAGCGATTTTTAATATTTTGCGTAAAACAATTTAAATACGCAGAAAACCTAAATTAATTCTTTTTAAATTAATGTGTACATAAATCATGTAAAAGGTAAGAGAGCGTGACTGGCACGTACAAATTAATTTGAAAAAAAGGGCAGTAATTTTGAAATTTCTTTTAAACCAACTCATTTTCTACAAAATTGTATACAAAATTAAGAAATTTTCTCTCCAACTTCAACTTCAACTTCAACTTCAACTCCAACTTTCCATTCAATTCAATTTCAATTTCAATTTCAATTTCAATTTCAATTTCAATTTCAATTTCAATTTCAATTTCAATTTCAATTTCAATTTCAATTTCAATTTCAATTTCAATTTCAATTTCAATTTCAATTTCAATTTCAATTTCAATTTCAATTTCAATTTCAATTTTTCAATTTCAATTCAATTTCAATTTCAATTTCAATTTCAATTTCAATTTCAATTTCAATTTCAATTTCAATTTCAATTTCAATTTCAATTTCAATTTCAATTTCAATTTCAATTTCAATTTCAATTTCAATTTCAATTTCAATTTCAATTTCAATTTCAATTTCAATTTCAATTTCAATTTCAATTTCAATTTCAATTTCACTTTCAATTTCAATTTCAATTTCAATTTCAATTTCAATTTCAATTTCAATTTCAATTTCAATTTCAATTTCAATTTCAATTTCAATTTCAATTTCAATTTCAATTTCAATTTCAATTTCAATTTCAATTTCAATTTCAATTTCAATTTCAATTTCAATTTCAATTTCAATTTCAATTTAAATTTCAATTTCAATTTCAATTTCAATTTCAATTTCAATTTCAATTTCAATTTCAATTTCAATTTCAATTTCAATTTCAATTTCAATTTCAATTTCAATTTCAATTTCAATTTCAATTTCAATTTCAATTTCAATTTCAATTTCAATTTCAATTTCAATTTCAATTTCAATTTCAATTTCAATTTCAATTTCAATTTCAATTTCAATTTCAATTTCAATTTCAATTTCAATTTCAATTTCAATTTCAATTTCAATTTCAATTTCAATTTCAATTTCAATTTCAATTTCAATTTCAATTTCAATTTCAATTTCAATTTCAATTTCAATTTCAATTTCAATTTCAATTTCAATTTCAATTTCAATTTCAATTTCAATTTCAATTTCAATTTCAATTTCAATTTCAATTTCAATTTCAATTTCAATTTCAATTTCAATTTCAATTTCAATTTCAATTTCAATTTCAATTTCAATTTCAATTTCAATTTCAATTTCAATTTCAATTTCAATTTCAATTTCAATTTCAATTTCAATTTCAATTTCAATTTCAATTTCAATTTCAATTTCAATTTCAATTTCAATTTCAATTTCAATTTCAATTTCAATTTAAATTTCAATTTCAATTTCAATATCAATTTTTCTATTTTGATTTTGATTTTGATTTTGATTTTGATTTTGATTTTGATTTTGATTTTGATTTTGATTTTGATTTTGATTTTGATTTTGATTTTGATTTTGATTTTGATTTTGATTTTGATTTTGATTTTGATTTTGATTTTGATTTTGATTTTGATTTTGATTTTGATTTTGATTTTGATTTTGATTTTGATTTTGATTTTGATTTTGATTTTGATTTTGATTTTGATTTTGATTTTGATTTTGATTTTGATTTTGATTTTGATTTTGATTTTGATTTTGATTTTGATTTTGATTTTGATTTTGATTTTGATTTTGATTTTGATTTTGATTTTGATTTTGATATTGATTTTGATTTTGATTTTGATTTTGATTTTGATTTTGATTTTGATTTTGATTTTGATTTTGATTTTGATTTTGATTTTGATTTTGATTTTGATTTTGATTTTGATTTTGATTTTGATTTTGATTTTGATTTTGATTTTGATTTTGATTTTGATTTTGATTTTGATTTTGATTTTGATTTTGATTTTGATTTTGATTTTGATTTTGATTTTGATTGTGATTTTGATTTTGATTTTGATTTTGATTTTGATTTTGATTTTGATTTTGATTTTGATTTTGATTTTGATTTTGATTTTGATTTTGATTTTGATTTTGATTTTGATTTTGATTTTGATTTTGATTTTGATTTTGATTTTGATTTTGATTTTGATTTTGATTTTGATTTTGATTTTGATTTTGATTTTGATTTTGATTTTGATTTTGATTTTGATTTTGATTTTGATTTTGATTTTGATTTTGATTTTGATTTTGATTTTGATCGTGATTTTGATTTTGATTTTGATTTTGATAATAATTTTTAATACTTCCACAGAAGCATCCTTCTCT
Organism: Tetanocera ferruginea; assembly: GCA_958299015.1. Taxonomy (NCBI): domain Eukaryota; kingdom Metazoa; phylum Arthropoda; class Insecta; order Diptera; family Sciomyzidae; genus Tetanocera; species Tetanocera ferruginea. The sequence continues at coordinate 159,095,843 of OY282641.1, forward strand.
TTAGTGCAACCTTTCTTAAATTAACTAATCCAACCTAACATCTATAAAATGCAAGCTTTATATTTTTTAAAAAATATATTATAATAAAATCTTTATATTGATATAATAGTATAAATATTTGCAGCATATTTTCCTATTGGGTGATTTATCTGGGTCATTCCGATTATAAATTTCTTAAATACATTATGAAAGTACATTTGCAAAGTTCTTAAAATGAAATCATTAAAATAAATTAATGCCAACGATTAATACAACTACAACAACAACAACAAAAAACTCAGCAAACAGCAAACACAAAGAAAACCTCAAAGTTTTTGCCAAAAAGGCAAAAAGGTGACCGACCATGTTGAAAAAGCCAAGCCAAGCGAATTTTTTAAAATTGTTTTACTTCGTTAACTATTCTTTGGCACAGAATTAATGCAAAACTGCCATCATTACAATTTTAATTGAAGAAAAGAAATAGCCGCGCCCTTCTGCCCCGCCCTACCCTAAATGGAACTGAAACATAAAAGCGCTTCAGTTAGGCATCCGGCGAATAAGCGGCATGCCTTAGACTATCTTTGTGGCAAACAATTAGCTCGTCTGGCAACACTGCAGCTGTTGTTATCTTCCAAAGTAATTAATTCTTATTGAAGAAACAAACAAATATGGCATAAAAATAATAGAAAATTTAAAAGGTAAAAAAAATTTAATTGAAGCTCAATTCACCAACGGAAGGAATTGCAGTAAATTTGGTAACATTGTCTCAAGCAATTTTTAATGCGGTCAGCATATTTATGCATAAGCAATCAAAAGCTTTGAAGCAGAAAAAGGGATTATTTTGACTATGAGCTAAACCGATAATAGAACAAAAAAATTCCACCAATGGTTGCGGATTTCGGAAGTTAAAAAACTTCCGCTACAAAATATACAATTCAACATGCATATCACATGGATGAGTTTAAGCGATTTGAATGAATTTTCTGTGAGAAAACGGGCAATATTTTATTTAATCACACAAAATACGAAAAAAAGGTGAAGTACTCTAAAAATGTTGTTGGAATTATGCAAATAAAGAAAACCAAAAAATAATAGAAGAGAAAAAATATTAAAACAACACAAGTACAAATTTTTTCAAGTTTTCAATCAACGGTTTTGTTATCTTGTTTGATACTTTCTGTTTATTTTGTCCCGTAGTGTGTTTAACCAACATACATATCCCAAAGGATAGCAAAAGGATTTTATTTTGTAGTTTTTTTTTTTATCTTGTTAGTTTTTGGTTGTTTTGCATTTGTATAGCTATAGTTTTGGTAGAGAGAAATGAGATAATACAAATAATCCGCATTGTTTTAAGCTTAATGCCAGTTGAGCTTTTATTAATTTCTTCTGTTGTTGTTGTAGTTGTGTTTTGTGCCACTGCAGCTTTCTACTGATGCGCAGATGAACTTACAGCAGAATGGTTGTGGTTGTTCTTAACAAGATGATATTTTATATTAAACTCTTTTCGGTTAACTGGGAAGTGTTTTTCATATTATATCATCACCTCACTACAAACTTTCAGCTTAAAAAAATATAATATTATGAGAGCAATACTGTCTTTTGTTGTGATGTAGTTAAATAAGTATTGAAATAAAAGTCTTTAAAACGTATTTTTAGAGCAAAAAGAAAGAGAAAATAAAATTGCACTCAGTTGCTTGCTAATAAAATAAAAAAAATTGTTGTTGCTGTTATTTATTGTCATCATGAAAGTACTTGACCTAGAGCTCAATTTAAGTATTAATAAAAACGAAATCTTTTTGTTAAGAGGTTAAAGGAGGGTTGCGGAAGATGAAAAACTTATTTTGTGAGTTTTCTTATTGTATCATACATATGATATATGAATTTTGAATGCATAAAGTAGTTCACGCGTCCGTTAAATAGGTACATGAGTTTTATGCTTTTTTATCTTATGAAATTTTCTTGCCGTTCTTGTATTTGTTAATTAATGATATGCATTTCGATCACAAAACTCATAAAGTAGTTCATAAATTCCTTGTATATATGCTTGAGATTAATGTATTTTTGTCACTTATCTCATGAACTGTTTTTGTTTTCCTTGTGTGTATGCATGAATTATATGAATACTATTCATAAAAATTATGAGTGATTCCCATTGTATTTGTTCATGGCATGCACGAATTTTTTTTTTTCATGTATTTATACACAAACTTTATGAACTTTAAACACTGGTCTTATGAAATATTAATGTTATATTCATGTTGTTTTAATATTAATATCATGAATAGTTAATATTAATAATATGAATGTGATTCATGAAGATCATGTTAACATTCATAATAATTGTGTACCGTTTTTGGTTCAGTGTATACAACAATAGAGTTATTTGATTCAAACTTTAAAGCATATAAAATACAGCATGTGGACAGTGCTCAAAATAACTAGTGATATGTTTATTTAAAATCAAAACACAAACCATTTTTTGTTAGTAACGCTTTTCTGAGTAAAGCTTTCGATTTACCGAAAAATTTGAATAAACAAAAAAATTTTAATTTGGTTTTTTTATCATAGTTGTTTACAAAAATAACAATTTTCGGTAAAAACGAAATTTTTGTTTTGTATGATATGTAGTGATCAATTAAAAAACCTTTTTCAATCAAATCTTCCTAAAAAATTTTGAAAAATTTAAACAAGAGTGGTGTGCAATCGAAAGGACTGACCTCAAAAATATAGTTTTGAGATAAAAATGATGCTCCCAGCCGGTCTATTCCAGAATTTTACTCTGATACTCTTCAAACTTTTTTAAAATATTCCTGATCATTATTCTTGATTGACTATTAGGCAAAATTTTCAACTTCAAAGGCATGTTTTGACCTTCAGTCAAAATTGAATCTAAAGTCCAAATTGGAAAAAATTGAATAGAGCCACTTTGTTTTTGAGCATCAACTAGATTAAAATTTGAATAGCAAGAACAATCTCTTTGTGGAAAAATTTAAAAAAAAAATTATGGGCAACAATTGTAAAAAAATGTTCTTTCGGCGCACTCAGGTCATATTAGAATTTCTCAGGATACGTATTCTAAAACATCTCTCAGAATTTTAAAAATTTTTGAAGTGAAATCTTTTGGAGTAAAAACTTCTTCAGGCGCTTTGAGTGATGTTTGCTAAATAAAAATCTTATGGTTTCGCGTCATCATCAGCAGCGAGCAGCTTTCACGTAAGTATTTAGTGACTAACGAGCACTTAATATAGAAAAGTAACGAGCAGTTTGCTACTCTTTAAGTCAAGACACAAAATCAAAACAAAATGCAAAGTCAAGACGCGAACCATTTGTTTCGTGTTTTGCATAATTTATTGGTATGAAAAATAATTTAGTTACATCGTAAGTGTTATGGTCGCAAATGAAGTGTTAATGAACCGTTGGAATCGAAACGTGTATAAAGCCTTTAATATGTTTTGGAATATAATAATATAATAATATAATAATAAGTAATGATCAGGAATATGTTTCACATACCAAGTTTTATTCCTGTAGCTCACAGTTGATGCCTTTATTGTGCTTTCCCTATGGAAGGTGGGCGCGTTCATGGACGAATTACTTCCAGTTTTTGAACACCTTAGTTTTGGTACAAAATATATATTTACATACCAAATTTAATTTCTCTTTGACAAACATAACCTTATTTATTGAGTTTTAAACTTTTTGGGTTGTATGGGAGGTAGGCATGTCCGTAAGTGGATGACGTCCATTTTTCAAAACCATCTTTGTCTTGTCATAAAAAACATACGTGCCAAATTTTAGCTCTGTAGGTTAAACAGAGGCTTATTTATTGCGTTTTCAGTTTTTGGGTTGTATGGGAGGTGGACGAGTCCATGAGCGGATGACGTCCATTTTTCAAAAACATCTTTGTATTGATATAAAACAGATACGTACCAAATTTTATTGTTGTAGGCTTATTATGAACTGAATTATGCGGTTTTAAATTTTTGCGTTGTATGGGAGGTAGGCGTGTCCGTGGGCGGACGATGTCCATTTTTCAAAACTATTTTTTTTTTGTTATAAAAAACATACGTGGCAAGTTTTAGCTCTTAAGGTTAAACAGAGGCTTATTTATTGCGTTTTCAATTTTTGGGTTGCATGGGAGGTGGGCGTGTCCGTGAGCGGATTACGTCCATTTTTTCAAGACGGATTTTTGTTGGTATGAAACACATACATATCAATTTTTATTGTTGTAGACTAATTATGGGAGGTAGGCGTGTCCGTGGGCGGATTCCAAAAATATTCAATAGTGCAGATTCTTGCGTTCATGTGACCATGTGTACGAAGTTTCATCCAATTATCTCAACTCCTTCTTCTTATCTTGTGTATACAGACAACACACAGACGGACAGACGGACGGACAGACGGACGGACGGACGGACGGACGGACTCGCTTCGTTCTATGCGTTACAAATGTTTGCACAAAGTTAATATACCCTAACTTTTCAGGTTTAGGGTATAAAAAGGAATATTTGGCCAAATGACGAGTGATCCAGCAGCTGAAGAGCAAATATTTTTTGTCTTAGTTTTTTATTTCAAAAGGTATCATAATTGTCAAAATCAGAACAAATAGAGTGTCGCTCTATTTCTTTTGATGTTTTTTGACAGTTCTGAGTTTCGGCTCTCAGCCCTGCAGGTACATTGTTTGAACTACCATGGTTCAGGTAATAAGAACGAGTGAGTTAAATGGGAAAGCTTTTTTGTTTAATAACAAAGGAGGAACATGACATTGGTGGCAGAGAAAACAGACCTTGTTTTAAAAATTCATAACTCAGAATATTTTCGTATTATTGTAGAGGATTGAACCAATTACAGGAAACAAATTCAACAAAATATATTTTTCATTCCAACATGATTTTATAGAGCTCCAAACTGGCGGCAGAGAAAAAAAGGGTGCATCGTGGTTGCAGCGCTGGGAGTCGCAAAAATTGTCTGTCGCAAGCTTTTTTTGAAAATTTTTTTTCAATTTTTGATGATGTTCCGAATTTGAAAGCGTGTTTTTTTCGAAAAAAAGATTGACTTTAAAAATTCATAAAAAATCGAAAAAAAATTTTAAAAAACTCGTGTCACACGATAGCGAATCAAGTTTAAAAAAAATACAAAAAAAAAATTCGTCAAAAAATCAACCTGCTAGTGCCGCAACCAGTACGAAAAACATGGTTTCGAGATAAACGCGTTCAAAGTTTGTGAACAAAGAAATAAAAGGGTTGAAAAAGAAAAATGCGCTCTCACTAATCCGGCTGTAACTTTTGAAACCGTTAGAATTGTTTCATGAATTTTTTTTTAGAATCTTAAGAATATTTACTAAATAAACAAAATTATAAAAAAAGGTTTAAAAAACGGCCAATGTCATGTCCCCGCTTAAGTCAAGATACAAAATCAAGAAAAATTGTAAAGTCAAGACACGAACCATTTGTTTTTTTATTTTGAAGATGTCTAAATTTAGCTAGTGTTATTTTTTTCATAACTTGTTAAATTATAATTTTTGATTCTACAAATAATTTGAAAATTTAAAAAAGCACTTTTATTTTAAAGCTTTAAGTTTTTACTGTGGTTCCTTCAGTCCGCATCTGTCTATTTTTCTAACAAATCGCAATTTATATTCTTTGAAAACAAATATTATGACAAACCGTGAAATTTTTCATACGCCTTTAACCTACACGAAAAGGTCTTTATCTGAGAAAAAACAGCAATTTGATAACAGAGTGCAACTCATCATTTTAGGGACTCAGGTTTTATAATCTTTCGTGAAAGTACTTGCAAAAACTAGAAATTCTGCATCATTACTTTTGCCTACGTCAGTTCAAATAAAAGATTTACGATGTTATTAATATTGCGTTTAATTTGCAAATGACACATAAGTAACAAAAATCTGATAAATCTGAATATTGCATTTTTTATGTTCAGATTTTAGGTTTTATTTAGATTACATTTAATATTGGAAGCCCGATAGTCTCTTGCTTATTGTTTTCTCCTGCTGTTTTAGATCACTTCCTTTACATTTTCTGAACTTAGAACGGAGCCATAAAAAGTTTCAGCTCAAAAATTTTCATAGCTACATAAATAGTTTTTTTTAAATTTTTATTTATATACCTGTTAAAATATTTCATAAAAGGTTTTAATTAGTTTCAAAGCCAAACACACATTTTTTAATCCTTCCTTCCAATCATTCTATTATTTGTGACTTTTAATGACAAAGCAGACAAGCAAATTTATAGATTTCTGTGACGTATTTTTACTTCTTATCAAAGTTAGCATCCAAAAAATAGCTTTAACAAAATGTTTATGTTAAGTTCATAGCTTATTTTGCAGCATTTGCTACTCGTATAAATTTAATTTGAAATCAGTGAGCTTTAAATAGATTCAGGATATACGCATACTTAAATAAACATTCGCTCATACACTTAAATTTTTGCATCGATGAATTGTGTGGCAGCAGCATCAGCATAATAAACGCTAGCATAACTCATAAATCTCTAGAGAGATCTGTTTTTGTATTCACCCACTCACTCACTCACTCAGTCACTCAGTCACTCACTCACTACCTCAGTCACACACTCAACTTCTAACTGAGCTACTGATGTTTGAGATTTTATCGTTTTTCTATTATTGACTGATGAAGGGAAATCAAGAGGAAGGGAAAATAAAAAAGAAAAAAAAAAATTGTGTATTGATTTGAGACGTAAAGGGGCGAGAGAATAAAAATATGCAATGATGGCAATTCTAAGAATCAGAAGCATTCACATATCTTAAGACAGAAAAAAGAAACCAACAGCAACAAAAAAAACAAAAATGCGGAATCTATGCTATGGAATTTTTTTATGTAGTCGCTAGTATTAAAAATATTCGAGAGTGTAAGAAAATAAAAAGTTCAACGGACTGCATTTTCAGCACAAAAAGACATAAAAGTTGGCTGCCGACTATCTGATCAAAATTTAAAGCAATAAAATGCATTATAGTCAAAGAAGATTTTAATTATTTCGAAGAAAAGTCGTTTCAGATGATACAGAAACGGCTCTTCCGCAGACAATATCCTATCTTTAAACGATATCGATATACAAATTTGCAATTATAAAAATGTTTTAATTTTCTTATGAAATGTTTTCATAATATAGAACAACTTTCGAATTTCTGAAAGAAATAAATGGCATAGCTAACTTGACAGTAACACAGTAACAACTTATGCAAATCACGCCATAAGAATAAATTTATTTTTCAATGCGACACATTTAAGCACACATCGGGCACATTACTGAACATATTAATTTTTATAATTAAACAAAAATAGTGCATTTAGCTTTATAACCACGTATTTGCATTTTCTATTCGTTAAATATTCGCTATTATTGAGCTCAATTTTTAAAGTCACATCCTGCATGCTTTTGTATATTTGATAAACGCTGACACAAAATTGAGTGGAAAAAACTGCACATTGTTCTGTTCTTTTCATTCTTTGCTATTCATATGCATTCATTCACATATGCCGGACGTGTGGTTTTTATTAACAACTTCCGTTGCAAAATACAATGATTTTTAAAATGCTAAAATCATTTTTCAGTTTATAAGCCAATCAAACAGTTCTGTTTTTCATTATTTAAACTTTGTTTTTCTTTTAAATATTCTGCTACAACAATGGCAATGAACAATTAGTGAAAGATAAATATAAAAAAAAAAATATAAAAAATATTGTTACAGAAATGTGCGTGAACACAAAACTACATTCATTTAAATGAATAAATAGTATTTGTATTGAATGGACTTTCCCTCTGTACAGTAAATATTTTTTTAGAACTCGATATAAAAGAACAACCACAATTCAATTGTTCGCAAAATGTGTGAAATATACTATTTGCCGGATACTTTCTGGTATATATTTGCAACCACAGAAATCTGTTAAATCAATCCATTTACATACATTACAACTGGCCTCGTCTACAGCCAAAACAAAAATAAAGAAATTTTTACAAATTCATTTTAGTCAAGTCAATTTAAGTCAAGTCAAATCAAGTCAAGTTAAGCAAGTTTCAAGTTTCAAGTTTCAAGTTTCAAGTTTCAAGTTTCAAGTTTCAAGTTTCAAGTTTTAAGTTTCAAGTTTCAAGTTTCTAGTTTCAAGTTTCATGTTTCAAGTTTCAAGTTTCAAGTTTCAAGTTTCAAGTTTCAAGCTTCAAGTTTCAAGTTTCAAGTTGCAAGTTTCAAGTTTCAAATTTCAAGTTTCAAGTTTCAAGTTTCAAGATTCAAGTTTCAAGTTTCAAATTTCAAGCTTCAAATTTCAAGATTCGAGATTCGAGATTCAAGTTTCAAGTTTCAAGTTTCAAGTTTCAAGATTCAAGTTTCAAGTTTCAAGTTTCAAGTTTCAAGTTTCAAGTTTCAAGGTTCAAGTTTCAAGTTTCAAGTTTCAAGTTTCAAGTTTCAAGTTTCACGTTTCAAGTTTCAAATTGGAAATTGCAAATTTAAAATTTCAAGTTTCAAGCTTAAAAATTTTAATTTCAAATTTCAAGTTTCAAGTGTCAAGTGTCAAGTTTCAAGTTTCAAGTTTCAAGTTTCAAGTTTCAAGTTTCAAGTTTCAAGTGTCAAGTTTCAAGTTTCAAGTTTCAAGTTTCAAGTTTCAAGTTTCAAGTTTTAAGTTTCAAATTTCAAATTTCAAGTTTCAAGTTTCAAGTTTCAAGTGTCAAGTTTCAAGTTTCAAGTTTCAAGTTTCAAGTTTCAAATTTCAAATTTCAAATTTCATGTATCAAATTTCAAATTTCATATTTCATATTTCATATTTCAAATTTAAAATTTCAAATTTTCAGTTTCAAGTTTCAAGCTTCAAGTTTCAAGTTTCAAGTTTCAAATTTCAAGCTTCAAATTTCAAGATTCGAGATTCGAGATTCATGTTTAAAATTTCAAGTTTCAAGTATCAAGATGTAAGTTTCAAGTTGGAAATTGCAAATTTAAAATTTCAAGTTTCAAGCTTAAAAATTTTTATTTAAAATTTCAAGGGTCAAGGTTCAAGCTTCAAGTTTCAAGCTTCAAGTTTCAAGTGGCAAATTGCAAGTTGCAAGTTTAAAATTTAAAATTTTAAGTTTCTAGCTTAAAATTTTTTGTTTCAAATTTCAAGTTTGAAGTTTTAAGTTTCAAAATTCAATTTTCAATCATCAAATTTTTAGTTTCAAGATTCCAAGTTTCCGAATTTAAAATTTAAAATTTAAAATTTAAAATTTAAAATTTAAAATTTAAAATTTAAAATTTAAAATTTAAAATTTAAAATTTAAAATTTAAAATTTAAAATTTAAAATTTAAAATTTAAAATTTAAAATTTAAAATTTAAAATTTAAAATTTAAAATTTAAAATTAAAAATTTAAAATTTAAAATTTAAAATTTAAAATTTAAAATTTAAAATTTAAAATTTAAAATTTATAATATTAAATTTCAAATATCAAATATCAAAGTTTTGAATTTATAGTCCAACATAACAAACATTTTGCATTTGCGTTATATGGACACGTCACTGCATTTTGTGGTTTCCTTTGTTATTATTGGTTCTAATTTTTTGCATATGTTATTTAAATAAATGCGCCGGAAAATCCATTAAAAAATAAAAACAAACAAAGCATACATTCGCATTAATATCTGAGCTAGTATGAGGAACCACATGTGAGCTTTGCAGATAAAGGAATTTCCTCATTTAACTAGTTCACCTTGACTTGACTTGATAGAAATGCTATTCTTGATTTTAGCTGATTTGAACTTATTAATGAATAAACAGTACTTATTTAATAAAAAGTTTGGCAGCAATACGTTGGCTTGCAAAATATTTCTTTAATTTGCAAATAAGACGATTTATACGTATTAAATGACTTTTTTGCGAGTTGCCATCTAGCTAAAGCTTTGATTTAGTAACACCAGCAATTCTCTAAATTTTCTGAATTTTATTTTATAAAATGAATATATTTAAAGGAATCTTTAATTTATTCATGCTGCTTTCATAGTAATTTGCATATTTTTTTCAAGTGGTGAATGTCTCAATAAAATAAAATTGTAATAGTGTATGACATGCTATATCTGTGTGTGTGTGTGTGAATGTGTTTTCGATTTAACTGATTTCAATTCAATGTGCAGCTGTCGCACTTCGATGGCGAAACTTTCGCTTTCAATGGCGTTGGGCGTACGCCACACATGTGAGTACAAATAGCATACAACATGTTAAATGTATTTCTTTATTTTTGTGTAGAATGATGTTGATGGGTTTTGTGATCATTAGAATTTTTATGAGCTTTTATAGTTGGGCAACATATTGAATTAAAGTAGTTTTAGTACTAATATTAAATGAGAATATTCGATTGTTTTTCTATCAAGCATATGTATCGATTAGTTGAACAGCGTATGGTTTGATATTAAGTTTTGTAAATTACATACATATGTGCTATTTTTAGAAATGGTTTTTTCTAGCTTTTGTTCGGTGTTCTTCAATTGGAATTGTTTTATTAAACTTTAATTTTGAATGCAATTTAAAATATGAGTTTTAATAATATTACAAGTATTGATTTATATCTTAATCTATCATGTTAAATTCCTAACGGGTTAAAATGTCCCACAAAAATGTTTGTTACAATACACCAAAGCTCAAAATTCATATTCAGCGCCAGAATAAGCATCAACTTGAAATGTTTTCAAGGATTAATTTCGAAGTAATTCAGAATTGTTGCTTAAATATCCCACAAAAGTGGATTTTAGAGGTAATTCAAACATTATAAGTGTACATATTTTAGAGTAGATAGTAAGAATATTTGTTAAATTCTATTTCTCAATTAAGCTTACAGTTAAGTTCAACATTTTATAATTAAGTAGTTTTCTAAATATTACGTCCTCATATAACTTTCATATCACTAATACACATTATATTAAGTAGTCCGTTTGATTTCATAAGCAAACAGAAACCACCTGTTTCTCATTTACCCACTGAGTACATCCTGCCACTCATTCCTTCTTGATAATTTTAACAAATTAACGCCAGCTGATTTAAGTTTGCTTAAGCGCTGCTCTTAACACTTCATTGCCATTAATTTTACGTTACGCTTTTCCCCAACACCACAATAAATATTTCATTTCATACCCACTTTATGAATATAAAGCAATTATTTATACCAACTCACACATTCAAACCAACCACTTTAGGCTTTATTTAATTACATCTAAATCATGGCGTAAACAAGAAATCCACTGTTTTAATTGCAAATAAACTCGCATAAATAGACAGACAAACAAAACGACAGACATGTGTAGTGGCGCAGAAGCAGAGTCACAAACACATTTCAACAAATTTTCATCTTCATACACACACACTCACAGTCAATGCAGCCAAATTATCAATAGGCTTATTTTAAGGCTTTTAATACGTGAAAATTGCTAAATGATGTTTAATTATAGCGCCATAGAAACACATGTGCAAGCATACATACACACACACACACACTCATACATACAGTTGAATTCACACATCACCTCATACACTCACACTCATCACTTCACATGCTGAATCATATGCGTTCGTGTACATATATCAATAATGAAATTATTATTCATTGCCATTAAGTTGTTCCAGCATTCTAAGCTTGTCTAAATTTATGGTTTTGTTGCTTCGTTCTACCATGGTTCAACCACAGCTGCGTAAAGCGCGTAAATTTATTGTCTAAATTCAAACAATTTAATTTTAATCAATGCTGGCTCATAATTTTCTGCTTTAATTGCAATTATTTGCATTTCGATTTAGGCTAAAATATCAACCAAAGCCGAAAATGGTGTAAACATTTTGATTTTACTCGGAATATTCATTAAAATAATGCATTTTAAATTGATTTTGCAATTAATATATTTTGATTATAGATTAGAAATTAATTTATAATAGCAATAATTTAATTCTACGAAATTATGTCGGTATTTATTTTGCATAGCTACATATTTTATAGCATTTTTAATAAATTTGTACGGTTTTTGAAACATTGTTCAATGCTGCATGCATTAAAAAAACTATTTATGAAAAAAAATAATATAATCAATAATGCTTTTTTATTTTTATGGCAAGCTATAAACAAAGGCGTTGAGTGGAATTAAATGAAATATCCCGTTTTTTTAAATTTTTAAAAAGACTTTTGAATCCACCTTTGATACCCAAAACATAGGTTCTTTTTGGGCAACCTCAGTCAATTTTCTAGATATCCCGTTTTTTATAATTTTTAGAGATTTAGAAAAGAGCGCTACATTTGGTTCGGTTTTAGTGTTGCTTTATCATCGTGATAAAAAACCACATTAAAGCAAATAATGTACTATGATTGAACAGCATAACATTCAGGGCCGGCCCGAGAATTTGTGACACCCTAAGCCAAGGGTCTTAATTGCGCTCCATATTTTTGTAAAGCGCTCCGGGCCTGCCGCGGTCGCCACATATACGGTTCGAAATTAAGGTTCACTTTTTCTACTTTTGAAATTGTAATAGACATTCTATCCAAAAAAGTTTGCGTTTTCAGCTTTATTTAGACTTAACAAGTAAGTACATAAGGAGTTTTTAACAATTTGTGATGAAAATTACATCTAAATAAGTTGAATGAACTTACTTTAATATAGAAAGTTTAGACCTTTAATTAAAAAAGAAAAGAAAAAGTATGAAATTCTCAACAATTTGAGTGGAATTATTAAAATGTTTGGTCAAATTATTCAACAAAATGGTTGAAACTGCTGAGTTCAAAAAGAAATACACATTGAAATTGTTTCAAACAAAATGTCAAAATTTTCAACCGAAAAAATTGAAAATTCAACAAAAATGTTGACTCAACAAGTTGAAAAATTTAACAAAAAGGTTTTCTCAACGCTACTGGTTTAACGATTCAACTAGAAGGACAATTCTTCAACCGAAAAAGTTGAAAAATGTAAATAAAAGTTGACTTTTTCAACCCTAAAAGATGAAAAAATCTACTAAAAGGCTGTTGTTTTTTTTTTATTCTTATAAGTTGAAAAACTCATATAAAAGTTGGTTTCAAATTTTGTCTTAACAATATCTAATATGTTAAATCAAATGTTTGTCCCTCTGTTTGTCTGTCTGTTCCGTTTAGGCTCGCGCACCGTTTATCCGATTGAGCTAAAATTTGGACACCGAGTACCGTTCATAGAGAGAAATAACATAGGGGGTGTACAAAAGTGAGCGGAAGTATGTGGGCGTGGCACTCTGTAATAACTTCTAAACGCGTAGACCGATTTCAATGAAATTTGGTATGAACTTTCAACTGCACCAAAGATAAAGCAAAGGCAAAAAGTGGGCGGAGGAATGTGAGCGTGGCACTCTATAATAATTCCTAAACACCTGAACCGATTTCAATTCAATTTTTAATGATGGTTCGACTGCGCCCAAGATAACATAGACTTTAAAAAATTGCAAAGGCTTCGGGGCGCTTTAAGTAGTGCGTTTTAAGGACTCAATAACTCATAAACGCCTCAACAGATTTCAATGAAATTTGGTATGAACGTTCAACTGCACCCAAGATAAAACATAATATATAAAAAATTCCAAAGACTTCCGCAAGAGGGCGCTTTAAGTAGTGCTTTGTTAAGACTAAATAACTCTTAAATTACTTCACCGATATTACTAAAATTTGGTGCGTGAAATAACCTGACACTGCAACAGAATTGAGGGTATTTAAATTTCAGAAAACTTCCGTGAGAGGGCGCTTTATTCAATCAATTATATCAGGCTCATTCACGTCAAAACGGATGAACCGATTTTGATGAAACTTGGTAAGCATTTGTATCTGTTACTGAAATAGATCCTTTGCTTTTAAAAGCTTTTTCGACAAAAATTAAGGAATAAACCGAAGGCAAACAAAGTCAACAACCAAATACTAACGAATAAAAATAAGTTTAACGAATACGACCAGAAGCTATATAAAGATCAACAAAAATCAAGCGAACAGTATCAACCAAATCCGATGTTGAACGCAGAAAGTCCAAAAATCAAATCGATACTAAAAGGATTTTTTAAAATTGGATTTTTTTTTGAGATAAAAATGCATATTAAATGCATGCCAAAAAAAAAACTTTAAACGCATTTTTCTCGAAATTACTTCAAACTGGGTGACCATTTTCCTCAGAAACTAGACGTCAGATCGAGATGCTGAAGATGTAATTTTTTTGTAATCATGTCGGGCAGGCACAGTTTTGAAAAAACCCCAAAAAACGATAAATTTCAAAATTTAATTGATGATATAAAAAATGTTAAAATGAGAGTAGTTTTAAAAATCGTCCTTTTTCTGTGTTCGAACACAACCCCGAGTAACACCGCTAATATTCTAAGGTTTTTATTGTAATTTCAACTCCTCCCAGACCAATCGACTGATTTTCATGGCTCAGACGTAATTTAAATCAGGTTTAGGCTGCTAATGTGCAAACCAGTCTTAAAAATTGAATCTCGCTTTAGGGGATTCCCAGTCTTTTAAAATACAAATAAAATTTTTGTAAAAAAGTCCGCCACTTTATCGAACTGAAATTTGCTGGAAAGGCAAGCTTGTGCATTAGACGAATTTGAGTTATTTTCATAACTAAGACTTTTTTTAGCCAAAATTATCTTTTATGCATCCCTCAAATCTCAATTGTGTGAAAAATGTTGTTCCAAATTAAAAACTTTCACTTTCCGAGAAAACAAATCGAATTTTAACGGTTTTAAAATTTTTTTCTATTTTTCTAAATGACTGTTTAATTGTTTTTGAATTTTCTTTGAATTTTCTTTACAATAGTTTTTTATGAATATTCCTTATTCTATTCTTAGTTATTTAATGTATATTTTTACCAAACTCCAAGACAGAGAAAAAAACTCTGAAATTTAAAGGTTTATATTGAGAAGCAAATATCTCTGCCAATTTTTAAAAAATTTTATTTATTTTTTTTTGTATTTAATTAAAACCAATTTACTTGAAAAAAATTAAAAAATTTTGACCGGTGCTTTATTATTTATATTTTAATCAAAACAAAAAAAAAAACAAATTGGCCATTTCAGCCCTTGAAAGGACTTTGACCGAGCTTCTGATGATCAATTGTGTTGTGTGTGTTATTAAATGTTCGTACACAATTGACCGAGAACTGGACCTACATGTTTTATGCCGACTCCGAACGGCTCATGTCCTCAAGAAGCTTTACATGGCATTATTTACTCTCTGAGGTTTGCCATTGTCTGCAGAGAGGTGGTGACCGATCAGAAAAATTTTTTATTGAAAAAACTTTTTTCGCCGCGGCTGGGGATCGAACCCGGGCTCCGAACATGATAAGCCACACACTTAACCTGCATGCCACGGTCACCACCGTATATTTTAATCATTGTCTTTAAAAAGAGCCGAATAAATGGAATGTTTTCGCAAAAATGGAATAAAAATTGTTTTTGTTTTAAAAAAATAAAAAAAAATTCAAATTTGCATTTTCGATTTCCTTTTATCGTATATATTTCCTTTCATCGTATTGACACTAAGTGTGTCGTTATTGAGAAAAAAACCTTGTTGAATAGAATAGCATGAATATAACATACATTTATAATGTTGTTTCTAATAATTAATTTTTACTGAATTGCTCGATTTCGGGCAACAGGTTTATAAGTAGGTAATAAAATAAAACTTCTTTTGAAAATTTTCATAAAATTAGAATTTTGTTTTTTTAAGACACTTTCAGTAACAATAGAGTTTAGCTACAACAAGTTTTTTAGAACTTTCTCAGCTTTGACCCATTTGAAGCCACGATCAACAGTATTAAAAAAACTTGAATGTTGTGGATTCCAGAGATTCCAAACAAGTAAGTGTGAAGAAAGGTTTAGCTACACTCAGAAAAAAGTGTCTCGGAATATGATAAAAAAGGCATCATATTTAGAGAAAAATGGTATAAACTTTGCTCCAGAGAATGCTATTCTCTAATTGCAATACTAAAAATTCTCTAAAAATGATGAAAAGCTACCATGAAATAGAAAAATATATCATTTTTAGAGAAAAATACTTTTTTTTTTGAGAAAATATTTGTTTTTATTGAAGAAAATACTTCTCATAGTGAATTTTTTATAAAAATATAAGAAAAGTTTTTCATTTTCAATAAAATTTCTTTATAAATGAGAAATTTTTTGTGCGAGAAAAATACTTATCATTATTAGAGACATTGAAATGTTTCCATTTCCTAGAAGTAAAGAAATATTTCTACTAAAATGTTTTCTAATTGAAGAAAATTTTATTTGAAAAAGAGAAAATTGCTATTATCAAAAATAGAGAAATTTTTTACCGGAGCAAGGTATGTGTTTTTTTCTCAGTGTAGCAGCTCAATCTTGGGTTGTAGATAGACCGCAGTTTCTTGGCTGTGGTACAGGTAAGTTGTGTTTCCCATCTTCTATTAGCCATGGCAAAGTAACAAGACTGAATCCTTCCCTTCACTGTGCTCAGAGGAACTAGGACTGGTTCCGCTGTGATGGTGTCAAAAGAAGAACTTAGCCTGACCAGTTCATCTGCTGTTTCATTATAAATAAATGTTCCTATGGCCTGGAATCTATATAAAACTAATGTCCAGCTGGTGATTTTACCAGCTTCCTTTGCATTGGACCAGTTCCCTTTGCATTCCTTTGGATTGCCTGACCATTTGAACCAATAACAAAATTCGTAAAATGCCATGAAAAAATACAAGGTGTACATGAATCGTTCATTATAGTTGTGAAAAAAAATGCATACAAATCATCTACATGTACCTCAAAAATTCAAAACAGCTGCAATAGAAAACGCGTTATTAACTTTCTTCAGGTTTTCTTTATAAAACCATTAAAAAACATGTGTGTTAAACAACATATAAAAGGTTTTAAGAAAAATTGAATCAACAATTAAATAATCTTTTATAATAGATTAAAAAAAAATAGGACAAAAAAAGTGCAGTGTTGAATAAAGTTATTACAACAAAATCATCCATGCACTGCATATAAATATAACAAAGCTACAAGACTCTTGAGTGCCATCAGCGTCAACATTTAATTTATCTGAAAATTCATCATCAGAGCAATAAAGACTGGTACAAAACACAAAAAAAAAGAACTGAAAGAAATTAAATAAAACAGACAAAAATGCGGCTTGTCAAGAATTTAGACGCTTGCAGCGGCGCTTAAAACGCGTGATATTCTACCACTTAGCACGACACTTTGTCTCTGTATGTATGTGTGTATGTTTTTGTAGGAGCGTGTTTTTATTTTGCTATTTTTGTGCGTGTTTTATTGCGTGTTTTAATGCGTGTACGTGTGTAAAGGCGGAAACGGAAATTGCCTTAAGGGTGCTAACGTGCTTAAATTTATCGCTTTATTTCACTTTGTAGATTTTTTTTCTAATTTAAATAAATCAGTTAAGCAAATTAAGAAGAAAATTTATGCAAATAGAACAATAGAATTTATATGCTATTTGCGATGATAGCTTATAAATTTAGGTAGATTTTTTTTTGGTTTCATCTTAGTTTTTTTACGTTATTTACTTAATTTAAAAATACATATAAGCAGTGATTTAATTTAAGTATGCTCTAGAATTCAAGCTTTTAAAATGTTCAAATCTTGCGCAAAGCTGCGGAAATTACATTTCCTCTAGCTTACTTTTGGTTTGAAATTCAACCGACATTCTTTACACAACTTATGCTTGAGTTAAATTTCGGTTTTATTTTTTTTTCTTTTTCTTTGGTTTCTTGCATTAAACATATTTATCTCCCAAAGGAGCTGCGACCTTGCATGCACCTACACACACACACACACACACATACACATACATGCACTGTGTTGTAATATGGTTTTGCTTTGCCGCTAGTAATCCGCATATAAAGACTTTCTAGATAAAATTTTTTCACCCTGTTACTATTTTTTTTTAAAGTGTGTCATTTTGTTCCGTTGCTTTGTGGCTTTGTTGTTGTTGTAGTGCATTTTCCGTTAGTTGTGTTTTTTTATATCCTCCTTATTTTGAGCTTCAGAACAATTTCTCTAGAGTGCAATTCTATTATTTTCTTAGCACTCGCTTAAGGTACAAGCTAAGAGCTGCAAAACTGAGTGAGTATTCGTCGTCGTATTGTCTGTGTGGACAGCAGTTTTGTAAAGCAGCTAAAGACACGGACAGCATCCTGTGGCTGTTTAACAACATCTTAAAAATCACTTTAAATTTATGTGTGCTTTCTGTCTATTTACCAACCAGGGTCCCGCTCAGTTGCTCTGCTGCCGAAGCCTGCTGTGTTCATGTGACTTTGTTTGGTTGAACAGCTGGGCTGCTCGCTGTGAGTTGTCATGCTCAAGGTCTGTCTCATCCTTACAATTTTCAATCAGGATAAAAATTAATTTATTTTGGTTAGCAGAACGAAGCCGAACATGACCTAGGCTATGGCTAAGAATTAAATTTGTAGCTTCTTTTTATCAGGCAGAGTATTTTATTTTTTGTAAGGATGCTATTGTAGTGATTTTTAATCTAGGCTCCTTTGTTGTTTTATGAATTCATGTTGCTGTTGCAAAAAAATGTTGCTCCTTAGATTGAATTATGAGCATGTAGAGGCAAAAGTGAAAACTGTCTAAAAGCTTAGTAGTTGTGTAAATTTTGTGAAAGGATTTAAAAGAGCTTGTGACGTAGAGTTTAATAAGAGCTTTAGACAAAGCTTATGAAAACCAACGACCAACGATCCAAAAGCCTTAAAAAATTTTTATTATTTAGATAATGAAATTTTAACTTAAATATTAACAATATATGATGAAAAAACTACACTCCTACAGAAAAAAGCACTTATCTTTTCGCTATAAAAAGTCTCTATTTTTGATAATAGCAATTTTCTCTTTTTCAAATAAAATTTTCTTCAACTAGAATAAATTTTTAAATTTGCGAAGTAATATTTCTCTGGAAAATGAAAATATTTCAATGTCTCTAATAATGATATGTATTTTTCTCTCACAAAAAAAATTTCATTTAAAGAGAAAAATTTTTTGAAAACGAAAAATGTTTCCTTTATTTTGATATAGTTCGTTACAAAAGAGAAGAACATTTATTAGTTTCATTTATCGATGCGCAGTGAAATATTATTTCTAAAGCTAGAAATTTTTTGAGTATCATATTTTGAGAAAAGCATTCTCTGAAACAAACTGTATTCCATTTTTCTCTTAATATGATGTCTTTTTTATCATATTTCGAGAAACTTTTTTCTGAGTGTAATTCAGCCCTTGAAAGGACTTTGACCGAGCTTCTTATGATCAATTGTGTTGTGTGTGTTATTAAATCTTTGCACACAGTTCACCGAGAACTGGACCTACATGTTTTATGCCGACTCCAAACGACTAAAGTTAATGTTCTCAAGAAGCTTTACTTAAAAGCCTTTATTTACTCTCAGAGGTTTGCCACTGTCTGCAGAGAGGTGACGGCCGAACTGAAACATTTATTTCTATAGAAAAAACTTTTGCCGGAGATGAGTATCGAACTCGGGACTCGTTGGCTTGCACGGCACACACTTAGCATTCACGATCACGGCCAGCATATGGCCACCGCTGGAGATCCTCAGGCAGTTGAAAATGTTTGCAGGGTAGGCTTATGAAATATTCATGTTCTTGTGTTATTTTGTACATTGATTCATGACTAGTTCACATGATTCATGTAATTGTTTACTGGATAAAAATTTACAATTTAATGGTTTTTGAACCAAATTTATGAATGCGACTTATTAAGTTTATGTAAAAATTAAAAATTATTGGGACCTTTTTGGTGCAGTGTAGGAAGACGATTTCTAATTATTTGTACTCAATGACAATCGCCTGTTATACTTCACAGATGGTTTTGAACATTATTTATTGATGTTTGCAGATTTTTTATACCAAATGCTGGTCATTTAGGACCAGGGACCGAAAATAATGATTATTTTTCAAATTTAATGAAAAAAATCAGCATGTTCTAAACGTCGGAAAAAACTTTTGAGTATACCGAAATGTTGGAATTTGTGTTGCCTCTTAGAATAAATAATGATTTTTATTTTTTAAGCGTTAAGCATAAAAATTAAAAATAATTATTATATAATGATTTTTATTTTTTTGTTCAGGAATAAAAATTATTTTTGATATTTATTTTTTTTGCTCAGAATTAAAAATTATTTTTGATTTTTATTTATTTTGCTTAGAAATAAAAATTATTTTTGAATTTTATTTTTTTTGCTCAGAAATAAAGAGTAGTTTTGAATTTTATTTTTTTTTGCTCAGACATAAAAATTATTTTTAATTTTTATTTATTTTGCTCTGAAATAAAAATTATTATTGATTTTTATTTTTTTGGCTCAGAAATAAAAAATATTTTTGATTTTTATTTATTTTGTTCAAAAATAAAAATTATTTGTTGATTTTTATATTTTTGCTCAAAATTGAAATTCATTATTTAAAAGGAATAAAACTTGGGCATGTGTACATTTTTCATAAAAATTGACATCCAAAGAAAATATGGGCTTACGCTTAAACCAGTTAATACAACAACGTTGTGACTACAGCCGTTTTTAGGGGATGTTTTTATATTATGAATGCAACTTTAACTTGAAGTTCAATCGAACAATAGCGAAAACAGCCGGTGTTGTTCAAATTTTTGGATAAAAGGGAAGAACAAATATTGGAAAATCCTTCCGTTATTTCCTCAATTTATCTGGACCCTCGAATAGGTCGATTAATTATTAAAAATCCAATCAAAATAATGTATGCCAAATCGCACTTAAGACAAATAATTCGCCAATTTTTAATTTGAGCGCAAAGGTAAATCTCTGCCATTTTCACCTTTAAATATAACTTATGTATATAAGTATATTTATAACACACTGAAGAGCAATGAACAAAATGGACAAATTTTTATTCTTAAAATTAATGCCTGTCATTTTAAAAATTCTCAATAATATAAATATCAAATTTAATATCATCATAGTTTCTTTTCAAATTTTGAAGAGATAAAAAAACATAACTATTAAGAATGTCTAACAAGAAGAAAGCTCGTGAAATCTATTTTTAATTTACGAAAAAAAAAATAAAAATCTTTAAGTCTTTAAATTTATTAAGCGAAATAATAAAAATTAAAAGTTCTTTCTATTTCTGACCAAAAAAAAATCAAAAAAACCCATAAAAATCATTTTTCGATTTTTATTTTTTGTCTCAAAAATAAAAATCAAAAATGATTTTTTGGCTTGCGCAAAAAAAATAAAAATTAAAAATGATTTTTTTGTTTGAGTTAAAAAGATAAAAATTAAAAATTATTTTTTTGCTTGAGTAAAAAAAAAAAATCAAAAATGATTTTATTGCTTAAGTACAAAAAAATAAAAATCAAAAATGATTTTTTTTTTGAGGAAAAAAAATAAAAATCAAAAATGATTTTTATGTTTGATTAAAAAAAAAAAATATCAAAAATGATTTTTATGCTTGAGTGAAAAAATAAAACTTAAAAATAATTTTTATTTTTGATTTAAAAATAAAAATCAGAAAACGATTTTTATATCGGAGCAAAAAAATAAAAATCATAAAAAAATCACTATTCTTAATTTTTTCGATATTGCTCATAATTATTACGGTCCCTGTTTAGGACCGTATGTATTCATTCTGAATACAAATCAGTATCATTACTTTATGTCTCATTGTCAAGCTTGAGTAAAATACGACTACCAACGTTTATTAATGGCTTGTACCGGACTGTGTCAACAAAATTCAGTAAATTTTGTTAAAAATTATGCAGAGTTAATAAATTAATGCACTGAAAAGTATGCCACACGTATCTTTGTTAAAAAATTGCTATTTGCTAACCCATGCACTCATCCAACCTACCTATCTTGTTTCTTAAGTGCTTGGATAATCAAGTTCACTTGAGTAACAAATGAACTAATTTTACAGCGCATTATTTGCACATTAATTAGCATTAGACACACTTACTTTGCTTGCGCAAATCGACATAGACGAGCACTCACCTACACACACACACACTCGCGCGCTTATATAAATTCAGTAAACTAATACATGCCTAATGCTAGTTAATTACGGCAACATTTTCTTCATGCAAATCCATGTTAATCCTTTCAAACACAATCCTGAACACACATATATGGCCAGCACATACTTAAAGCAAACATACACACACAGAGACACAAACATACAGCTACTTGTTGCATCTTATTATGCATGCAGGCATCCACAGTATTGCCATCAGCGGCTGCAGGAACCACGAAAGCGCGCTTTGATAAAGCAAAAAACTAACCTCAAGGATATTCAAACAAAATTTAAAAAAAAATAAAACATAAAAAAGCACTCGTTTGCACTAGTAGTAGAAAACTTTTTTCTAAAACTGCACACATGCTAACACATAATACCAAAGCATAACTAATTGCCCTGCTATGGAAGCTATATATTTTTTTGTGCCTTTGCCGGATGTTATGAAAACACATACAGCCAGAAATGAGATGCTTGCATGCCGGAAATACTGCTTGGGTGATATGGAAAATGCATTAAATAAGCGAAGTTTTTTTGAAAAAATTTAATTATATGAATGCTTAAAGCTTAAATTTAAGCTTAAGTAGGCAAAATTATGCCGCTTCGTTGGCAAAGTTTTATTACTCCAAATTTATTTAAACATTGTCTTTACATAGCTAAGATATCATGAGTCTGGATGTCATATGTTCGCGGAAATGTATTAAAAGCTTTGCTTGATAGTTTTGAATAATATTTTTTTTTCTGAACAATTGAAAGTTGTGAAGCGATCAGTTTAGTTGGCTTTAGCGTAATATTTCATCAAAGTTAATAAATGACTGCAGTGTATGGGTATGTGTGTGTGGGTGTGTGTGTGGTTGTGTTTATTTTGCATTGTTAAAATTTTTCACCTGCTCAGCTGCACCACCCACAACTATTAGTACCAAGCTTACAACTTGCATCCGCATATATGTATGTGTGGCGGCAGCTTTTAATGCACTTTCAATGTTGGCTCAAATTATTTTATGGTTTCAAAACCATTTCACCTGCTAGTTAAACGCCATTTTCATTATTGTAATGAATATTTGGTGCTTTTTCCTAGTTGTTGTTGCCTGCATAAAAACAGCTACTCAACGGCACGGTTTACTTGCATGAAGCCGTGGCATGTGGTTTTAGGCTAGGATTAAACTAAATACATACAACAGCCATAGTTTTGAGGTTGTTTTTGTTTTGTTAAATTTTGCTAAAATTATAATTGAACATTTTAACATATGTTTTTTTATATTTGTGCAGGTTTAATTTTTTGAATTTGAACAGAAGTATTATAATCAGAAAAATTTTATAATTCTCAGGATAAATTTAGTTTTTTCATGACCACATTGTGCACATGCATACGTTACATAACTATTTTCCATGAACTATGAACTATTTATTCATGTGACAAAATTGTCATTGTCACGCTACATGTGCCTTGATTCGTAAGTAAATATTTATCAGCTATATCTTTGATATACATAAACAGTTATTTTTTTTTTCAATATAAAGCCATATGATTGAATACCTAATAAATTCTACAAAAGTGTTATCAACTAGTTGGCTGCTCATTTTGTGTGTCTGTGTGTGAGTGTGTGTAAGTTATCTAAATTGCCACAAGTTCACAGTTATTTAGCTGACATTGCAATATTTTCTTTGCGTTGAAATGAACGGAAGCAATTTCTTATATTCTGTTGATCATGATGGTTGTAGAAAATAAGGAGCAAGTTTATTTACAAAAATTCTGCATGAGTTAAGTTTTATTTTCTGTATGAATAGCATATAAATGAAAAATTGTTATTCTTGTAATACACAGAAATATTTCGTCTTTAATAAATATGATTAACTTATATTTTGTTTGCATCATGTATGGTTTGTATGTATGCAAGAGAATTCTTAAAGTTTTCCGACTGATTTCTGACGCATTATTTGTGTGTTCAATCAAAGCAATCCGCTTTACAAAATATATTTCATTTGCTTATGTTTGCTTGCATTAGTCCAATTAATGTGATTTGATTACTTAATGTAAGCCATAACCCATGCATAAACACGTCATGAACGAAAATTTCAACAATTTCAACAGATTCAGATCCAGAAGAAAAAATGATAATAAAAATTCACGCGCATTTTAAAAGCTTACGTCCAAGTAAAATATAAAATAGGTTTTAAGCTAAAACAGCATTTAGGAATTCGCTAAAATAAATAGTTAGAAAACTTCTAAATATAACATTGTAACATTTGTTAACCCTCTAGCAAACTTTATATGTATGCTTTTCACAAACCTTGTCAAAAATTTTAAGAAACAACTTTGCGATTGTCGAAGAGTGTTAAAATATTTTATGATAATGTTTATGGTAATATTTTACTAAAAATCACTCCAAACATGTTTTGTTTACATGCAGAAAAATAGTTAGCTTTTATTTATATACTAGTGTAAAAGCCCGTCCTATGACGGGAAGGAACCATTTAGAGTACAAAATGCGACAAAAAATTTATTGAATTTATATACAAAGGTTTTTATTTGAAAACATGTTTATTAAATTATTTTTATAAAACTTCCGTATATACAACATTTCTAGTAAAAAAATTCTTATGCTTGGTTTTCACTTAGGGCCAGTTTTTCAGTGCGGGTGTAAACTCTAGTCAAATTAAACCAAGGTTAACTCACCAAAATTGGACGTTTAAGCTCGGTTTAAGCAAAAAACAACACATCATATGATAATTTAAGTCAATTCAACTTAAACGAATGCTACAATATCTAGTTAAACAGAGTTTCACATCTCTTTTTGGTGAATTAATCTCAGTTTAATTTGACTCGAGTTTAAACCCGCACTGAAAAACTGGCCCTTAGTCATTTTTGTTTGACAGGAAATTTAAAAGTTTAAAAAATCACATAAATAACATTTTTTTTTTGCACTTTTTGCTATAAACATGTGAAGGGATCAGTTTTTCCTATTTTTCGCCATTGTCAAACAGAAAAAAATGACAACGTGTTGGCATTTTTCATGTGACTGACAACAACTGACCATTGAAATTGACATAGTGAAAACCATGTTTTAGAATTTTAACCAATTAACCTTGTACCTTGCCATCTATAATGCTTAGTTTTACATCATCAGCCCGCTAAAACTGCCCATGACTAAATACCAGTTCTTTTAGAACAACTCCTACTTTTTGCAATATTTAACCTTGCAATGTATTTATGGTCATTGAAAATGTCAGTTTAACTGGAAATTGACGGCTTCGGAGAGTGAAAGGCAAATCTGTGTTTGTCGGGGCCAAATCAATTCTAGGTATGAAAACTATTTAATGTTCGCCAGTGCACCTGTCAATACTTGTGCCATGATAAATTAAGTTTTTAGGTTTTTCAAAACTAACCACCTTCCATTACAGATATCTCTTTTGGTATGGAAATTTCGAAGAAGTATTATAATACTTCCAATTTTGAGGTTTAACTTATGCAGTGGCATTCCTGAAGGATGAAATTTATTCAAAAACTCGGCAGGGCAATTTTGTTTATCGCTATCATCACTGTCTTCAATTTAATCCGTGCTCAAATCTCTCACTGTGTCACCAACTAAAATATTTAGAACTTGCTCGTTGACTTCGTTCACTTCGGAATTTTTTGGGTACAGGATAGCAATTTTGGAATAATGGTTGATGATATTCGGACTCAAAGCATCGCCAAAAATCTATTTAACCCTTTCAATGCACTTGTCCATTATATTGGACACTTCGGAAAATTTTTTTTTTTATTTTCCAAAGTTTTTATCTAAAATCAAATAGGTTGGTGCTATGAAGTGAAGTTGTGCCAACATGACAAAAATAATTTTAGGGAGATATATAACGTTTAACTTAGTTAGATTTTCGATTTTATGCCCAACAGTAGCCTTCAATTTTTTTATATCGCGTGTTAATAAATTTTGCAAATAAAGTGAGTATTGTGATTGGTGTGCAAAGTATAATTTTTTTTTTATAATAAAAAAAAAAAAAACAAATTGGCCATTTCAGCCCTTGAAAGGACTTTGACCGAGCTTCTTATCATCAATTGTGTTATGTGTGTTATTAAATGTTTGCACACAATTAACCGAGAACTGGACCTACACGTTTTATGCCGACTCCGAACGGCTAAAGTTCATGTTCTCAAGAAGCTTTACATGGCATTATTTATTCTCTGAGGTTTGCCATTGTCTGGAGAGAGGTGGTGACCGATCTGAAAAATTTTTTATTGAAAAAACTTTTCGCCGCGACTGGGGATCGAACTCGGGCTCCGTGCGTACTAAGCCAGACACTTAACCTGCACGCCACGATCACCATAATTTTTTTTTTTATAATAACATTTGCATAAATAACGCATTTGCATTTGTCTCCGGTTGTTTTAGTTGAACTAAAATATTATAATACATCGTTATCGTGATTTTTTCCATTATATTAGACAGCCTGCCAAAAGCAAAGCAGCTCATGTAAAAATCAGAGGGAAGTTTTTTAATCTTTTTATTGCTTAAATGATGGGAATATAAGCTCAAAAAAATTGTCCACGATTATTCTTGGCAAGCCATTGAAAGGGTTAATAAGCGAACCTTTACAAACAAAATAATCTGGAATTTCTATGATATCTTCATCTCCATTTCCTAACTGCTACTCAAGTAACAATCGCCAAAACTTGGATCAGAAGACCGAACATTGTGATTTAATTCTAGCAATTCCAATTGACACCAACGTCACTGAATGTAATCATTGCTGTTCATTTTATGCAGACCGAATAGGTTGCGGTTCTGTTAATTAAGAAGCACTGTAATAGCAAGACATGATGTTTGATGTATAGTAGTTGAGGAAAATGACGATAGTCTTCAAGTACAAAGATTTCCAATACATAATTTAATAACAGGTTCTGGTCCATTGTGAACAGGTCTTAAAAGGTTTAGTAAGTACAAACATTTCAAATGGATAATTTTACAACAGGTTCTGGTCCAGGCTAAACATGTTTTACGATATAGAGCAAAAGGTTTAGTAAGTACAAACATTTCATATGGATAATTTTCTAACAGGTTCTGGTAAAGGCTGAACAGGTTTTACGATATAGGTTCTGGTCCAGGCTAAACATTTTTTACGATATTGGGCACGGAGCAGGACGCTTGTCTTTTATATATTAAGATTAATTTTGTACAAAATATTATTGTGTTTTAGAGAAGAATGGCGAAATAACGTTTAAAGATATCTATATAAAATGTTTGTATGCTTTTAAAGAAGTACTAAATTAAAATAATTTCGTTTTAATTATAATCCTTAAGGTTCCAAGAAAAAGCGTGAACAAATAAGTTTTTATCTTAAAATCGTATGCGTCTTTGTTTTTTCTCAAACTACGAGGTACAAAGGCTAAAAAGGCTCAAGAGGTTTGAAAGTCAATCTTATATAATTTAAAGGCATAATTCAAATAAAAATAAACTCTTTCAGTGTTATTCATAAAAAAATCCTTAAAAAAGCTTTAAAATGTTCTACAGTTAAAAGCTTTTTCGAATTAACATACTTTTTAAACTTTTGTTATTCATAAAAATGTTGTCTCAGCTTGTTTTTGATAAAATAGGAACACTTTTAATTTGAAATTTTTTGTTTATTTTTCACAATTTTATTAATAGGTCTGTTTCTGTTCTCACACTGTGTAACTTGTGTGTTACTATTTTCTGTTTCCGTACTTTCTGTGCTTAAAATGTGAGAAGTAGTACAAGCATAAATCGCTCTCTCGAGCACAGAAGTTTTCCAGATTGTGCTTGAACTCAAGACTGCGAGTAAATTAAGAAGAAGCATCAATAAGAACAAGCATATGTCAAATTTACGTTTGTTTATGTTTTTCTATTATTAAATTCAAAAGTTGTGCGACGACAAGTTGATTTTCAACTCAAAATTGTCAAAATTAACAAATTTAAAAGAAATATTTTTGCTTTAAACAAACAAACTGACGATAATTTCAATTGGCGCTATTTACGTTTGACACGTCTGCTGTCAGAATCAGCTGTTTTGTGCTCGAAACTTACTAGAAGCTGTTTCCGTACTTTTGCCACAATTCTTAAATTTCATTTTACTCTCGCAGCCCGAACTTTACACAGAACTTTCACAGTGTAGAGTACGGAAACAAACCTAATATTTTGACATTCAAGCAGGCAAAAAATTTTCCTATTTATGTTTTGCTCTGAAAAAATTGTCAATTAATTTTTTTATTTTCAACATTTTGAAATTGTGTGCCATGTTTTCATGAATTTTAAAAAAAATTTGAAGTATTTTTTTCAATATTTGTGCTCAGATGAGAAATTTATTAAGCATTTATAAGAGGCTTTTCTCATTTTTTGTTACATTTTTATCAATATTTTGACATTCAAATAATCAAAAAATTTTGTTATACTGTCTGACCAGAATCATGTCGTTGTCGTGTTGGCAGGCAGAGACAATCATGACTCAATAATTTATAAGGTTATCCCGATATTTGACGTACCCTTATTTTTTGTAAACAAAAATATATTCTCTCTCGAAAATGAATGACAAGCAGGGTTTTGTGGTCTCCTCAAAAAAAAAATTATGTTTCAGAATTGTGCTGTGTTTTTTTTTAATAAAGTATGTGTTTTCAATATTTTACTGCTTAAAAAAAAAACAAAATAAGTATGCATTGCTTTCATTGAATTTTTAAAGGCAATAAATTCGTGAAAATATTTCAAGCTTGGACTCTGTCAAGTCGCAGAACCTTTAAAAATCATCTGATGGATGCTTCAAAATACAAAAGTAGCAGAAAATGTATGGACTAGTTATTTTAAGATATATTGTACTAAAAAATAGTACGATATTCAAGCATCTGTGGGATTTTTGTGTCATTTAAGATGCTCTCCTCTTCAAATAAGGGTATCTATCTCCATTTTCGTGAGAAGACGTCAAATATCGGGATAACCTTATTAATTATTGAGTCATGCAGACAATGAAAACCTTATGGGAGAAATTGTGGCAGAAAACGACAACGAAAACGCCAACATAGAATTATTTCCAGGGTACACTGAATAAGGTAACCGCAACACGGAGAGCGCGACTGCCGCAAATGTCAAAGCGAACTGCTTCAGCTGTTGTTGTTGTTGTTCTTTTTTTCGGCAGCCAGTTGATTTTGACACTTTCGGATAAGCGAAAGAGAGCACAGTCAGTTTTGAGGCAACCTTGTTATTCAACCATGAATTATTTCTATTTTCAATTTTTCTATGTCGTTTATTTGACAGCTCGCTCAGCTTCACTCTAAAAATATTGCCATATTATAACAAAACTTGGAGAATCTGTCAACAAATGTAGCGAGTAAACAGTGTTCCTACTCTCATAATGAAAGGAGTAGTTAGAAGTTGAAAAAGCAGTAAATTTATATGAAAAGTATTGCAGAAAGTAGTAGACTAAATATAAGTGGGGTAATTATTACTTCAATCGGAGTACGATGAGAACACTGAAGAAAGTTGTTTATATTATTTGTCTTAAATATGACATTTTTAAATTTTTTTTTAAATGAAAAAACGAACTGACAAAAAAATCGAATGGCACATTGAGAAAAACCAAAACGACAAAGCCAACGCTTAATTTCTGGGCCAACTCTAAGCGATTCTCTCTCACCGATACGACAACGACATGATTCTGGTCAGACAGATAGCCTGTTTCAAAAGAGAAGAACATTTTCGCGCATGTTAGAGAATAAGAAAATAATATTGAGAGCGTTCATGATATTCATGAAATGAATATTCTCTGAGCAGAAAAATATATGAAAAAAAAAATTAATGCACATTCCTGAATTTTGTTGTTCATCGCAACTGCTCTGCGGAAGTACTGAATTTTATTTTTCAAAATCAACCAATCAAAATTGAAAAAAGAGGGTGTCAAAAAAGAATTTTTTAGCCAAAATTTCACTTCACAATTTTTTCTTGAGAAAATAATTTATTTTTTATGTAATTTGGATTTGATTTCTCTCTCAAGATGCAGGTTGCTGCAGGGCGTCGGTGCAACACCGTACTTGTGCGATCATTTGTTCTGAATGTTTGCGCATTTAAATATATAGAAAAATAGTAAAAAACACTATAAAAAAGCATAAAGTTCAGCGAACAGTACAAAAAGAGCAAGAAATTACGCTCTAAAAAATGTTCTAGCTTTAAAAATAATTTCTCACTGCGCATCGAAAAATGAAACTAAAAAATGTTCTTCTCTTTTAAAACGGGCTATATAGCTATATAGTTATACGGGCTATAAAGTTCACTGAACTTTATGTTTTTTTTTTGAGTGTTTTTTACTATTTTTCTATATATTTAAATGCGCAAACATTCAGAACAAATGATCGCACAAGTACGGTGTTGCACCGACGCCCTGCAGCAACATGCGCGAAAATGTTCTTCTCTTTTGAAACAGGCTATAATATTTAAAAGTCAAGCGTTCTGCTCAGTATTTTATATCTTATATTGCTCAAAATGTTCATATTTTTTATTACTGTGCTTTTTAACCTTAGTCTCGTGAATTGGGTCAAATCGACACAATACAAATTTCCAGGGAATAACAGACATTTCAAAATAATAAATTTAACGATATTGTGATATGAATGAATAAATCGGACTTTAAGCTTTGCAATGAGACTTGATATATTACACATATGCAATACATGTGGGATTTATTCAGGTCAAACACACATGTTATCTATACGTGACTCGGGTCAGATAGACCCAATTCTTTTCTCCTTAGTTAAGTCTCTTTTCTCCTAGTTTTCTCTCAATTTTCACTTCTCTATTATGTGGAGACACATTTTAGTGTTTGTATACATCGATTCACACATTTCATTACCAGTTCCATCATGTTCAATCATGTTTTCGGCGCAATTCATGTTCATGTTGAACAGTGGTCAGTGTTTGATGGTCATTAGTCCGATTTATATTGTTGTTAGTCAAAACAATGTCTCGTTATAATCTTCGTCTATCGTCGGTAAATATAAATCGGGAACTAACAGAAGAGGAAGAAAACGAAATTACTAACGAAAATAAAAATGATAGTGATTATGACGAACTGATTGATGTGCAAGATAACTCCGATTCAGAGTGTAAAGATAATCGTATATTGATGAAGGTACTAGAAACACCGTAATTCAAGTTGTTCGTTTGACTGAATTGCAGCGTTATGTTGAATTTGAAGACAGTGAATTAGTAGATGTTCATTAAGAAGAAAATGTGGTCAGCAAATTGTGGCCGTTTGGGGGTCAGTTCAGTCGAAAAGGAGGGCATCCAAATTATGCAACGAGCTCGATATGAAACATATCCTTATTTGAAAAAAAATCTCGTTGAAAAAAGGATAATTTTGTGCGAATTTTACGACCGATTGTAATCGAAACAGCTAAAGAGCTATTCCATACGACCACAGGCCATTTTATCGAACCGTGATGAGTATGTTTCGGTTCGAGCAACTTCACGTTTTTTGCGATTTGACGACACACGAACCCAAAAAGACCGCTTATGTGAGAAAAATCTGGCCCCGAACGATCATGTTTGGACCCAATATTTGAAAAATTTAACAGTGGATTATGTGCCATTTTGGAACTATTATATCTTTGAGAAATTACAAAAACCCTGATATAGTCGATGAAAATGGTGAAGAAAAAGAGGGCGATGATGATGAAATGGAACCAGAACCAGCAATATCGAACGCATCGAAACGCCATAAACGTTTGATGTCTGTTCTAAGTCTTTAAATTTAATTTTTCTAAACTTTTTTCATTAAAGCTTATCTAACCAACTCAGGAATAACAAAAACAAAAAAAAAAAAAAAAAATACAATACAAATAAAAAACTCAAAATAAATCGTTATTTTACGAAAAACAATATGTCTGTTTACGAAAAATAAGAATTTATAAATAAATTGCAATAAGGGTCGATCTGACCCAGATTCACGATAATATGTTGAAATCATCATGCACGAGTGTAAGGTTAAGATATGTTCAGCCTGAATCAGAACCTGTTTCGCTCATCCAACCAAATATCGCTTAAACTGTTAACTGTCAGCCTGAAAGTATGCACACAAAACTTATTTGATAATAAGAACACATTGACGACGACTGGAACAAAATAACAATTGAGGTGAATGTAAAAATATTGTCTTATCGTCTGGTGTTTAATTATTTTGAATACAACCCGTCTTAAGACAGATTTCTAAACTAGTACATTAATAAAGAAAAACTATCTGCTCGAATATGTTCGCAAAATTCCCCTCAGAGTTTATTCCCCTCAACCATCACTTTCAATACAACTAAGAACTAAAAGTTTAATAAATGTCAGGTGTCAGATGTTTGCGTTTGATTTGAAGTGCATGTGATGAGTTCTACATTTTCCTTAGGTCCATATTTGTTTTTTTCCATACAATTCGACCATTTTAATCCTTAATTAAATTTAGGAATGGGAGTTAGGAATGGGATATAGGAAGGCATCCCGTGCTTTTTTCCATGCCCATCCATATCTTATTATCTCTTCACCAAAAATCATACTTTATTATTTGTCATATTCTCACCAAATAAATTCACGTTGCTCTCTATTCTGCACACTTTCTTAGGACATGGTATTTATTATTAACATAAATAATGGAATTCTAAGAAAAAAATGTAGATTTTTCCTTTCATTTAACCAAATAATTAATCTGGTTCTCAGTTCTCAACAAATAATTTCAAAAGAAAACACAACCAAAACTTGTATCATCTGCACACCATTTATTCTTCGGTAAGAAAAAAAAAAAAATTACGCCGACCCAACTCACCAAAACACAATAGTGTAACCAGTTTCAAAAATGTATTCTTTTAGTAAATTATTTACTTGACTTTGAATAAATATAATTGTACACAGAGTTCTGTGACATTCTACAAAATGATGCTGATTTTGTTTTATTAACCTTATTTTGTTGTTTTCTGATTAACGATTGCTCACCATCTCTAGTGTTTTTGTGCAGGTAAATTTCTGTGTTTGTCATGGAAATATAGGTTAAGCTGTGTTAGAGAAGGTGTTGTTGATGAGTGGCTGTTCGGTGGGTGTAAGTGTGTGTGTGTGTGATACTTACTTATTGTACTATTGTTGAAATGTTCATTGAGTTGCTGTTATTTTTACAGCCTGAGTTGGTGTTTCTAACTTATTTTTTATGTATTGTTCAGCACAGAAAATGTTAGGGTGGTGTGGAAGGGAGGGTTAGGAATGTTTTATTGCAGCAATTATTGTAGTTTGCAGGCTATTTATTGAGCTTAACAAATTATACACAGTTGAATGGCATTCGTTGTTTCTGATTTTGTTTTTGTTATTTCAATTGTGTATTATTGTTGTTTGTCTAACTTAAGATATATGCTTGCTTATTGTTTTTTTTTTATTTACTTCACAACATTTTATTTGCAGATTAAGTACTGTTACGAAAGATATTAATTAAAGTGGCAATGAATAGGTTTTGTTGTGTTTGTTTCAAATCAACTTAAAGCGTTAATGAGCCTTAGTTTTTGGAGAAGGCTTTAATTCGAATGTGCTGGATTAAGAAATTGATGCTTAAAATTGATTTTCCCAAAAGCTTTTAAATTGTTTATTAACTACACAGCATGAAGCAGAGTATGAGCTCAAATAGCCGATATAACATAAATTATGTTTTTCTCTCTCGTCTATATTTTATGTAAAATGAGCTTAAAATGACGTTAATAAAATTACATCAACTTCTTTAGCATGGTTGTTTTATATTTAAACGTCTATCAATACTTCAGAGCTGCTCTATGTTTTATCTTCTTAAAAAAAAAACTATGACTTAAGCTTTGAGATACATAACAAATTTATGGCCAAGTGCAGAAAGATTAAAAATAAAATATGTAACAACAGTCGATTTCAATAGAATTTAGAAAAAGTTATTGCTGTTGTTGTTGTCACATAGACTTAAACACATTTAAGCACACTCGAGAAGACATCAACTTTAACTTCATGTTCAGCAGTTTTGTCCAAGTTCTGCCAGTAAACTTTATATTCAGCTTCATAAATAGCTTAAGAGAGGCTGAAAAAGAGTAAAACTTTTCGCAAGTTAAATAAAAAAAAAAAAATTCTATAAGAAACAGTCACACCCACACACTATAAAATGCCTTTGACTGCACATGAATATAATTTAATCAGTATTTTGCATGAAAAGCTTTGAATATCTTGCATAAGGCATTGAGAGATAAACAACAACAACAACACCGAATAACAACACTAAATAACATTGACATATTTATAAAGTATTACAAAAGTTCAAAACTTGTTGCATAAATTGAGGCTTTATCAAAGTTTAAACGGAAATGTCTTTGACTAAAAATTTTGACCAAATATTTGTTGTAGAAAACTTTGAGTTTTTATAAAATAGCTTAAAGTTTTAAGTTAGAGAAGTTTAAAAGAAAAGTATGACATGGAGCTTGAGCTTAAGCTGTAAGCGGTGGAGCATAAAAATAGGCTTGACTCTGAATCAAGAAAATAATATCAAAAGCAATTAGTTGAAAAGCTTCGATGATATAGGTAGGTTTTCTTAAAGGAAACTAAAGACATTATTTGACATACCAGCATTATTTATGCAAATTGAAATTATTAAAAAGTTGTAATGATAATATTTTTCGGCCATTGAAAATGATTTGGTTTGTCAAAAACCAAAAACTTGAGCTTAATTTAGTTAAGCTTTTGACCATAAAAATAGAAATTTTTAGTTGATTTAAATCTTTAAACGACACTGCTTCAAAAAACCAGAATTTTCCAGCCAAAAACAAAAAAAAAAAAAAACTCGCGTGTAGCAACGTACACGTGGCAGAAGTGAAAGTTCTTTAACAGTAAGAAATAAGAGAGATTTTAGTGTGAAATAGAGAGAGAAAGTATCTGAAAAGAAATTCAATCAATACGAAATGGAATAATAATTTGTTGATTCAATATTTGCATCCAGGGACCGTACCGAATATGGTTTTTGTTGAAAGTGTTACATATTAACTTTTATCTCTTAATTTTTATTTTTTCCGACAAAAATAACAGTTTTTTGTGCCTTATAGTTTTTTTGGGCAAAATAACAGTTATTTTCTGCCGTTTCGGTCAAAAATATCAGGTAATTTATATTTGTTCAAGTCATTATACCGATAAAAAAAATTTTGATATTATTATTTTCATCTCATCGGTGAGACATTTTACACATGGTGTCAACAGTTCAATCTGTTAAGCGGCCTTTAAGAAAACACAAATTGCTTGATATTTTTGAACGAAAAAATTAAAGTCACAAAATAACTGCTATTTTTGACCGATAAAATAAAAGTCAAAAGAAACCTTTATTTTTCCTCGAAATATACTAGGCAAGAAATCAACTTTTAAAGAATCAGTTTCAAATTTAAAAGTGACTTAATATTCGTGAGGCTGAGGACATTTGTAACATAATGGTATATTTGAAAAAGTCTTTTGACAATTTTTTTCATTTAAAAATTGTAAAATAACAGTTATTTTCGGTACTTGTTTTAGTTCAGTTGGTGTTTTAGTTGCTTTCGAATGTCTTCTCAACATTGTTACTTTATAAATGCTAGATTGCATTTGTATAGTACTCTTTCAAGGAGCCTCCGAAAGTAGAGGCAAATCTAGTTCATGATTACCTCCTGCTTCCTGATCATAATAATTGCTATGTTGATAGAGGGCCTCATAAAGCAGCGAACGTTGATTGTTGAGTGCATCAACTTGGTTGGCTTTAAAATTTTGTTGAGATGCATCAGTGTGTTTTTTGGGAATTGGTTCTTTGTAGATTCACCAAAATACACTGATGTTTCGTAAAAATGCATTTTGAAACTCAGCCGTTGTTGCAATCACCTAACCTTCATCATTAGTTGCAGACCCATCTGCGGCTGTATTCTTAAGAGCTCTAATTCGCTCTCTATATTCACGAACGCGTTCTGCTCCTGTTTTAGCTATTTTTCTCTTTTTTTTCCGTGCATACTTGTAGGATGAAAATTAATGTTCCGGTTATGTTAATAATGTAATGTTAATGTTAATCTAATGTTAATGTTAATTATGTTATTTTCAGTATGTTACGCGTTCAGTTTTAATTACATTTTGTTTGGCTATTTATCATGTGCCTACGAGGCGTAAAGATATAGATTCCTGCTCATAAGCAACGATGTTCGGGGTTCAATTCTCGGCAGCGGCAGTAATTTTTTTTAAATTTTCATATGAATTGAAAACGTTAGCCTAGCGTCACGAAAAATGACCTTGAAATTTCACTCGCCGCCAAAGAAGTTTCACTTCAAAAAAATCAGTTAAACAATAATATTTTTTTTTTTCAAATAATTTCTAAAAAAATGTTTTAAGAATTATAAAATAAATAGTCAACTCCACTTCGGCACACTTCTCGGATCTAACGTGTTATGCATACTGAGATAATTTGAACCACAGCCACAAAAAATAAATAGAAGTCATGAAATAGAAACTTTAGATTATTTTGATTTGAGTTGTTTTTCTGTGGCTTCGAAAAGCTGTATTTTTCAATAAAAAACAAGTAAAGAAAGTCTAAAGTCGGTCTAGGCCGACTATGAAATACCCTAAACCCACTTTCCAAAAACAAAAAATTTTTATTGGCGTCTCCAAGGGCGGATGAAGCCAATATTTTATAATATAATATAATATTTTTGGAAAAATTTACACATACCAAGTTTTATTCCTGTAGCTCACAGTTAATGCTTTTATTGTGCTTTCCCTATGGGAGGTGGGCGTGTTCATGGACGGATTACTTCCAATTTTTGAACACACCTTAGTTTTGGTATAAAATACATGCACACCAAATTTAATTTCTCTATGACAAACATAACCTTATTTATTGAGTTTAAAACTTTTTGGGTTGTATGCGAAATAGGCGTGTCTGTAGGCGGATGACGTCCATTTTTCAAAACTATCTTTGTCTTTTCATAAAAAAAATGCATGCCAAATTTTAGCTCTTTAGGTTAAACAGAGGCTTATTCATTGCGTTTTCAATTTTTGGGTTGTATGGGAGGTGGGCGTGTCCGTGAGCGGATGACGTCCATTTTTCGAAAACATCTTTGTGTTGATATAAAACACACACATATTAAATTTAATTGTTGTAGGCTAATTATGAGCTGAGTTATGCAGTTTTACATTTTTGCGCGTCTGTGGGCGGATTCCAAAAATATTCAATAGTGCAGATCCTTGGGTCCATGTGACCATGTGTACCAAGTTTCATCCAATTATCTCAACTCCTTCTTCTTATCCTGTGTATACGGACAACACACAGACAGAAAGACGCACGGACGGACGGACGGACATGGATAGCTCGACTCACGTGGTTACGCTGATCACGAATATATATACTTTTCTATACCGGACATGCTTCGTCCTATGCGTTACTAACGTTTGCACAAAGTTAATATACCCTGACCTTTCAGGTTTAGAGTATAAAAATCAGTTTTTTAGGTCAACTATTTTATTATGTAAGTCAAAATTGATTAAGTAAAGGCAAAATTATACATATTTTATGTAAAAAAAAACAAACAAAATGGGGTGTAAATGATGCCAGTGTGCCTAATAAGGGTTAAATAAAACTGTCAAAAATTATAACTCACTTCGTTTTATTCTTTTCTTTTCTAAAAATTAGATATATATGGGTCCTTCTTTACAACTCGAACACAATTTTGACCGACACATTTTTGATTTGCCTGAATTTTTTTACGGGTTTTATATAAAAAAAAGTTAGAAACGTGTTCGAGGATTTTTTTTTGTTTTTGGAAATAAAATTTGAGATTTTCGTGATTTTTGCCTTGGAGACTCATTTTCAAAAATTCATTACTCCGATGCTTTTTAAGCTACAGAAAAGTTATATTTTTTCGTTTTGAAGATAAAAAAAAAATGCATTTTACGAAAAACAGCTTCAAAAAAATTAAAAAAAAAATTTCATGTTATAAATAATTTGAATGTTTAAAAAACATTTCAACAATCTTATGCCTGTAAGCCAGTAAGCCTGAATTTTTTTACGCGTTTTATATAAAAAAAAAAAAAATTAAAAACGTGTTCGAGGATTTTTTTTTTTCGGAAAAAAAATTTGAGATTTTCGTGATTTTTTGCCTTGGAGACTCATTTTCAAAAATTCATTACTTCGATTCTTTTTAAGCTACAGAAAAGTTATTTTTTTTTCGTTTTGAAGATAAAAAAATGCATTTTAAGAAAAAATAGCTTCAAAAAAATTTAAAAAAAAGTTTCATGTTATAAATAATTAAATGTTTAAAAATATTTCAACAATCTTACCCACCACTTAGCGTGTTTTAACAATCGTGTTCTACGCTAAATTTTACATCGAAAATGTTTTTTGCTATCGATGAAGAAAGGATTACTACTGTTGTTTATAATTTAATAAACTCACGGAGTTCCTGACGTCAGCGAGCCAGTTGCAAAGTACACTTCATATTCTTTCGCCTCATTACGTTGTTATCTGTACTAGTATCGCCGGGGGTCGAAATTCGACCAATTTATTGATTGCCTATTTATAAATATATGCGAGATGATCAAAATAAGTTCAGGGCTATAACTTTTCATTGATTGGAGATATTAAGCTATTTTCTTCAGAAAAATTATTTATTTATTTAATTATTTCTTTCAAAAACAGAAAAACAACATTTAAAAAAAATTTAATTTTGTCAAAGAAATCATAGGGGGTAGCCTTGATTTTTTGATGGCACGGACAGTTTATTAATTTAGTGTCAAGACAAAATAAATTCACCTAAAATTCGGTATAAATTTTGAAAGAAAATCAAAAATGCAATTTTGAGTTTTTGTTTTTTTACAACAAAAATCATTTTTACCCCATATTTTAAGAATAAATCAAATTTTATGGTCTTTTTTTAAAAGGAATAATTTAAATATAAATAAACAAAAAACGGTATTATTTTCAAAAGTTTTTTAAGTTAACTGATAAGACTTAAGTACAAAAAAGAAATAAATGAAATCTATTTACAGATGACGGAGATATTGGCTTCCCAATTTCGAACATTCAATTTGAGACAGTTTTTTTCTCTCTCTTGGCATTTGGTTGAAACACACGCTAAATAACTAACGGCAATATTAAGAAAATTCATTAAAAATACTTTTGGTTAGAAATTTGCTGTAATTTTTATCACATTTGAAAGAAAATTTAACAAACTTTTAGAAAAAATAAGAAAAATTGAAAAAGCGTTAAAATCCGACCAAAATATTCACATGGAAATTCAAATTTTTTAATTCAAAACACATTTTTTTACAAATTTTACAATTGACGAATGGATAAAACTAAATTTTTTTAAGAAATTGTTACTTTTAAAAAAAACTCAAATTCGACCAACTCAAAAACTCTCCCCCAACCAAATTTCATATTAATCAAAGAGCGGGTTTTTTCTCAAAAATTTAATTTCTCTCTTAGATGTTTGGGTAACCCCTCTATCAGATATATCATTTATATATATGTACATTCTGCATAGTGACCAACAGTATAAATATAATTTATTTTACATTTTTAATTGAAAAATTTTATTTATTAATAAATAAGGCTTTATTAAAAAATTTGGGCGAACTCAAATTAACAATACCATTATATCAGCTTATATAATGATATACATATTACGATTTTAAGCCATTGGTGTTCTAAATTTTAATTTGTTTGTGTCAATATTATATCAGCCTAAATATTTATTACTATAACATAATTCCGTAAAATGTGAGGACGGAACGCTTGATTTAAAAAAATTTTATAGCATATTTTTAGGCATTTTTGTTTTGTGAATAATTGAAACTTTAAAAATTTTTTATATATTTTTCATTTTGAAATTTTCAGTTTTATAAACATTTTGTAAACATATTTCATCGCACCTACTATGGTTTCCGTTTAAACTTTAAGGTATTTTATAAATACTTAGAACTATTGCACAATTTAAAATCGAATATGTGACCAACGCTGATTTCTAAGTCAGCTTCAAGATAGTCGATATTTCAGGTTTTTTGCTTCCGGATAACCGGGCCCGTTATTTTTGACGGGAAAGAACTAGTTATTATCATAATACTAATTTTTTAATTACTAATTTCAACAATTTTTTTTTTTTCACCACCAATATTTTAACGCACCATTCATTCCATTACAAGATCCTTTGCCATGTGATGTTGGGAAGGAGTGCCACTCAGCTGCTACTTTAAAATCTTCAAAATGGTGCATTCTTCAAATTGGTGGTGGAAAAAAAAATATTGATATTTTAGGCAAATTCAAACCTGACCAATCTGTTCAATTTTTGTTAAAATCTGTACGGTTTGTGAAGAGACCCATATATGTTTATATGTACTCAGAGAAACAGCAGTAAATAACCTAATGGAGGACTTTTTAAAAATATCACATTTTGAAAAAAAGAAAATAGGCTGAAAATGGGAAAATGTGCTGCTATTTTTTTTTGATATTTTTTTTATTTTATGCTTAAATATTTTATGCTGATATACATGCCATGAATATGTACATCAATTTATTAAAAATTATAGCAAACGATTGATTGTTTTTTGTTTTTATTTTAAATGTAGAAAATAAAATTTTTATGTTTTTTTCAACAAATTATAATTAAAAAAATATATTGTTTTCTTGATTACCCTTTGTTTGATACATAATTTTATGTATAATATACTTAAAGGTTGGAAATATATCTTATCCTTGTGCTTGGGCTTTGCTTACATATGAGAAAAGCTGCTAAGGGTTGACTTTTGGGTTGCCAAAACTGTTTTCTATGAAAAATAATACCAGCGATTGTTCATTTGGTGTAGTTTTAATCTGATCACCCAAATTGAATCAAAAAATTACACAATAATTGAGAATTTTTACATAATCTTCATGAATTGCATTCATGAATTTTGGTCCAGTAACCAATTACATGAGCCACATGAAATATTCATGATATTTATGTACAAATGCTCAAAACAAAACGCACGAGAACACGAATACTTCATAAGCCTAGTATTTATAGTTCATAAAGTGTGTGTACAAGATACATAAATTTATAAAAAATTTCGTAAATGCCATTAAAACATACAAGTGGCACCATGAATAATTTATAATTTTTGTGAATAAAATTCATAAAATGCGTGTACAAATACGAGGAAAACATGAACAGTTCATGTGATATAAAGCAAAAATTCATGAATCGCATGTATATTAAGTATCGAAATTCAGATTTCGCCGAACACCGAGTCAAAAGTTAGAGGGAATCTTAAAAACTATTTCTGCATAATTTTTTTGAATCGGAGAAATCCCCATGAAGCGGTTTTGGTTCTCCTGAACCTCTTTTTGGCCAGACAATCAAGTTGTTTAGTTTATTTTTATTTTTATTTATTTATTTATTTATTTAAAAGCCTTGCATAGTACACTTAGAACTAGGTTCTCTTATAGTACATGATGTTATATATAACAACTTTGTTTACTAAGGAGTATTATGGCTAAATTTTAATTTTATGACTTAAATTTAATAACTTAAATAAGATCTTACTTATCAACTAAGTTTATCTACTTAAATCCATTACATTTCAAATTTCATTTATATATTATAACAACTATCTTAATAATATAGGAAAAGAAAGAAAGAAAAAAAAAAAAAAAAAATTCAAAAAATTATACTATAGAACATAAGGTTTAAAACAGTCTAGGAAAATAAAAACATAAAATATAACGAAATGAGCAATAAAAAAGCCCGAGAAAAGAAAAAAAAAAAAAAAATACGAAAAAGTAAAAATTAAGAACTGCTAGGAGGAAAGATGTAGAAGAAAGTTTAAGTTTTAGGAAGTGGAGAAATAGGATAAAATAGTTTGCCTAAAAGTTCTTCTCCTGTTAATTTCTCTTATACTTTGGGGCAGTGCATTCCAAAGTCTGATGGCGTTAATGAAAAACAGACGAGAGGAGTTCAGCGAGCTATGCCTAGGTACAATGAAAGTAATATTTCTTCTAGACAGACAGAACTGAAGTTTTGAATAGAGATAAAGCGGTGTCTTCTCAAGAATGAGTTTATGCAAATAAATACAGTTTCGAGCATTCATAAAAGTACTTAAATCACATCCGAGTATAGCATTTCTGAAACTAGACAAGTGATCAAATTTTCGCAAACCGTAGACGTAGCGTGTAGCATAATTAAAGGCAATTTGAAGTTTTAACTGTGAAGATGAGTCGAGTTTACTGTATACTATTTCCGAGTACGTTATAAATGGTAGAATCAGTTGAATCACCAACTTACGTTTTACATTTACAGGAACAACATAAGCTGACATTCTCAAATTACGAAGGACATAATAAACTTTTTTGACTACAGAGTTAACATGATCTACACATGAGAGAGACGAATTAATATGGAAACCAAGATTGACAACTTTAGACACAACAGTAAGCTTATTTGTTCCAATAAATAAGTCTGGGACATCATTTATACAATTTTTATTCTTACAAATAGGAAGAACATAAGACTTTGAGGCATTTAGTTGAAGACCATTACTACTGGCCCATTTCTCAATACTGCTAAGATCTTCATTCATTCTACAACAAAGATCTTCAAGAAGCGAAGTTTTCCGAGACAGATACAGCTGTACATCATCAGCATAGGCATGAACAGAAGAATTTTTGCATACATAGAAAATGTCGTTTATAAACATTGAAAATAGTAAAGGTCCAAGTATAGATCCTTGTGGAACACCACTAACAATTTGCTTATATTGAGAGGATAATTGTCTGACAATGACTTTTTGAACCCTATTGAACAAATAATTAGACATCAACTTGACGGCACTATCACAGAACCCAAACAAATTCTTAAGCTTATGACTCAAGTAGTGATGATTAACTTTATCAAAAGCTTTAGAAAAGTCCAGTAGACAGAGCAGAGTCATAGATCCAGAATCATATTCAGGTCTTATGTCATCCATAACTTTTACAACTGCTGTAGAGCATCCATGCCCAGCTCGAAAACCCGATTGAAAAGGGGA
The DNA here is from genome assembly GCA_958299015.1 of Tetanocera ferruginea. Taxonomy (NCBI): domain Eukaryota; kingdom Metazoa; phylum Arthropoda; class Insecta; order Diptera; family Sciomyzidae; genus Tetanocera; species Tetanocera ferruginea. The sequence continues at coordinate 159,138,867 of OY282641.1, forward strand.
TAAAAGTTTTTTTTCAAGTAAATATTTATTGATTTGTTGCGCCATGAGCTTCTCACATACTTTTGACAGTGGGGATAAAATACTTATTGGCCTAAAGTCATTAGGACCAGAAGGGTTTTGCTTTTTTGCAACAGGTAGCACAAAAACGCTGAATATATTAAGTCGGAAAAATTTCATCTTCATGCTCAAAACCCCAAAAATGTCGAAAAAATGACCACTTTTTTCACCGATTTTGTCCGTTTTTAGACTACAGCTCTTGAACTATTGAAAATTTTACCAAACAATCAAGGGAAGAAATGTAGCCTATAAAATTATGAACAACTTTCCGTTACATACTAACTTCATACGAACACTCCTTGATACGGATTTTGCCATACAAATGTAGATATAGCAAAGCCTCCATACAAACTATAGAGGCTCATAAAAAACGAACGGCAACCAATCTAGCAAAATCCAGAAATTACTTTTCTCCTCTCATCGAGTACTTTCGGCTGGGATAAATGTTTTTTTGTTTTGAATTTTTGTGTTGCACTGTGTAATTATAAATTATTATAGCCAATTATTATAGCCTCTGTAAGTTATTTACGGGACTTTGACGTTATTTTTTTACGACAAAGAACTTTAAGTCTCATATCGGTAGTAGAGTCAAATTTACACTTGGTTACGTGAAACACTGGTCCAAAGAGTTTTCCAAGCCTTACATCACAAAATCTCTCTATCTTATATCTGTCCGAACCATCTTTTAATATACCAGCTAGGTTTAATCTTCCAACTATAATACCCATTTAATGCGAATCGTAGCCTTTCCGGTCTTCTCGGTTCTGACAGTTTCAACTTATCTCCTTATGCCGACCGTCTGAAGTTCATTAACAAACTCTTGCAAAAGAAGAGAAGTTGCCGATGTTCTCTTCATTCACCAGTGGTGTAGATATGGGGGCGATGCACGGGTCCAGCCCCCCCCCCCCCGCCCCGAGCCATCAGCCCAATATGAAAGTTGTTGTCAATTGATTCTATTAAGTTAAAAGTTGTTTTACGATTTTCGAAAGAATTTTATGATTAGAAAATATTTAAAATATGTTTTTATGATAACTTTGTTAAAACAAAAATTACTGATTTTTTATAAAATTTTTTGAATGGAATCATCGTAACAACATAACATCGTCGTGTCCGTATTCGTGCTAAATCTATTTAAAAAAGGGGAAGAGATAATTCTAATATTTTATAAGTCTACGAAGAATCCTTTGACCTCCATTAACATGTATATTATATAAAAAAAAGTTCTCAAATTTAGCTAAATTTTGCATATTTCTATACGAGCTTAAAAAATTTATATTTTTTGTCGCGTCCGTTCCATTCAATGATTGCTTATTTTTTTGTACTAATTTGTACTAAATCTCGCCAATATTTTTATAAAATGTAGCAGTCTTTCATCGCGTTAGAACACTTAAAATACATATTGGCTCATTTTGTTTCTTTCTTGTTTTTCGAGTAATTAAAACCGTGTGAATGTCGCGTCAGTGCCACTGACAGATGCCCATATGAGTCTTCAAATTATTTTAATTGTTTAAGAACAGTCTTCGGAGATTTTGGTGAAACTAGACAGTGCTTTAAATATACGCGAAAACATTTCACCTATAAATATTTTTCATGAACTAAGCTGAAATGAAATTAAAAGTACACTGAGAAGAAAAATGTACTTTAAAATTAAACAAAAAATTTTAAAATAGAAAGTAAATGCATTTGCGTTTTTACAAAACAAAAGTAAAAAACAACCTTGTTTCATATTCAAACAAATTCCTTCCTATGTTTTACAATTTTCTCTTATTATTTCTTTGCAATAACGGAAAAAAAATCGCTATCTGAGATTGAATTTCCTTTGCAGACAATATCAATTTTGTTTTGCAGATCTTATTTTTAGCACCCATTCTCTAGGATAGTTCGCAGGAAGTAAAAAAAATGTCACTTTTGAAGACTCCATACACTTAATGGGTATTCTAACAAGTATGTATTTCATTAAAATTTTCCGGATCAATCCCAGAACCAAAAGCTATCTACGCCACTGTCATTTACCAACTAGTTTGAGAATAGTAGAGAAAAATGCCTTAACCCTTCGACACCAACGTTGCTTACAAGCAACTTTGATTTCTTAGCACCGTTTAATTTGAAACGAACGGAACTTACTTATCAGAGAAGCATCGAATTGAATAATTGTAGTTTTTTTTATAAAAAAAAATTAAAACATTAAGAATTTTGTTCCGATCAAAATAACTACGACGCATTCTTCAGAGTTAAGTTTTGAGAAATTGAACAAAAAGTACAATTAGCACAGAAAATATAAATTAAAAAAATATATATTGAAATCATAACTTTAAGAAACAAGTACGCAGTCTGAGCCATAAAATGCGAAGTAAAAATACAAAAATAATATATTTTAAAAAAAACGCATTATTGCAAACTTTCATACATATGTGTAACATTTAATATCTAGTGAAACGATGACTCTAGAACAGAGGTGCACACAAGAGCTTCGGGGAGCCACTCGGCTTTCACAGACAAGTCGTGTGTTCGAAGCTACCGAACTTTTTTGTATAATACACACACACTAAGATAAAAATGGTGCGCTTGTGTTGGAAGCTCTGCCAACGTTGTGCATGACTGCTCTAGAAGTTTGGAATCTTCAAAAATGCTTTATTTAGATCTAATACACACAGGAGTTTAAAAATAAAATTTTCGGACAGCTAGTTGAGAAGCGGGGTCAAAAGGGTTAAATAAGCGCTCACTTATGCAAAGTGGAAGTTGCAGTTAATGCTAGGCTTTTGTTGTTCAAAATATAAAGCTTTTGAAGTATCGGCCTTAAAATCTTTTGAAGTATCATTTGTCAACATATATTTTTATTACTTACCGTTAAATTTAAATTTCGAAAATAATATAAAAACTCTTATTTTATATAATTATTTAATTTATTGTATTTTTTTCTTATTCATTGTCTACTATTTTATCTATGTACACAAAATTACATCTATTTATTATCTAAAATTTGACTAAAATTTCTTGACTACTACATTCATACGTACTTAATATGAGAGTCTAAAATTTATTCACATATGCTAGAAAGCTTTGCAATTCTTAGAGCATATTTAATGTTGTGTACAAATTTTCTAAAAATATTGCTTAGTTAATACGGCGTAGTTTGTTGATTTCTGGTGGGTTTGTATTGAAATTTTTTGCCTACCACGCATGGGTGGTAATGTTATAAAATAGCTACATTCTTACCTGCCACCAAGAAAAATTCTTTTGTTTTGTTTGGGTTTTTGGAAAAAAAAAAATGTCATCAGAAGGATGTCTGATATTTTTGAGTATGAAAATCTATAGCTTAAAGTTAAACTTTTGTATTCTGGAATATTGTTTTTAAAAATGATTTTGAAGATGAATGCTTAGAAGGTGAAAAGAAATATTTCAAATTTAATTTGATCAAAAAAAGTCTAAACAAAGGAAGCTTAATAGCTATAAAGAATTAAAATTTTTTAATGTAACTTGAAAATTAATTTCTTCTATAGAGAATTTGCAGTTACTTGCAACATATATGTTAATGTTTAGCTAGATCACATTCAGGGTTTTGAGGTTTTAGTTTTAGACAAATGATTGAAATACTTTTTTTATTGCTTAACACTATAATTTTTGCTAATATACTTATGTCTTTTGTGTATTTAAATAAAATTTTTCAAAAATTGATTGGCTTGATCCATCGATAGTTTTTTTTTTTATTGTTAATTCGGTGCTACTGATATGCTAAGTTTTAAATTTATTTAACTAACTTAAATTGATTAGACTTCCTTTACACACCATAACTAATATTCTAACATACAAACATACATACATACACCAAATTTTTTTGTATTGACTAAACATTGCTTAGAGCTCTCTGGTCAGTGGTTGTAGACATTTATTAGCTACTTACTTAATTTTTTTATACTCTAAAAATCATAACGTGCTGAAAGTAAGCCTCGCACTTTTTATTTTTTTATTTTTTTAACACAACAATTAAAAAATTGTGTTAGGCTGCAAAGTTCCCGACATGTATTATTTGTTTCATCATTTACCATTATATAAAAAAAAACCAAAAATATATCCATTGCACTGATTTTATTCTCAAATTCCAAAATTGTGCTGGGATATGCTTGGGTTATGCTTACATATGCCCGTGAGGGATAAAAAATATATAGACAAAATAAGTTAAAAAACTTATATGAAAGAAGTAAACACCAAATCCGAATACACCCGAAGATTCTCAAAAAAGTTGCATTTTTTCCTTACATAACTGCTGAAATGCTAAGTAATCTGCTTCTTATTGCTCATAGAGACATATTCTAGGCTTATTGTGACTTAGAACTTAACAGGGTTCTATGCAATACTCAGTGTTGGCAACCAGAAAATATGCTTACACTGTTAAAATTTGTAAAAAGCAAATTTTGAAAATTTGTGTTTACCAATTTATAGCACAATTCGAGCACATTACAGCACAACTTCTAAATTTCTAGAAAAAATGAAGTAGTATTTTATAAGAATCGTACACTTTTTTACAATGTGGCACATGATAGCACACATCTTGTACTCTGCAGCACAACATTTTTTTTTTAGTTTTTTTAAATCAAAAAGTAAAAGGCTAACTTTATGCACATTAATTCTTAATAATTATTTGCTTCTTCTGATTATTTTATTATAAATTGCACAAAAAAAAAAGTAAAAAAAAATTATGTAAACATTTTCTCTGCTCTTTCAATCGCTCAAATTCTTGTATTTCACTTACAAATTCGGGTTGAAACAATTTTCCTAACTAAAGTAGCTTAGAAATTATCACCTTTAAATTCATAAAGTAATATTTTAAAACCATACCGTTAAACTTCTATGTTTTGTCCAGCTCAGTCTGTGTCTCAATTATCAAATCCGGCTGCAGATCTAGCTGTGAATCATTCAGTGAAAGGCGAGACTTTGCTGCCACTTCCATGGATTTCCAGTTTCCAACACTTGAGGCTTGCTGCAAATTGGTGCGCACCGACTTGCTATCCAGTCCACGATCAGCGGTCTCCTCCAGAGCACTCAGACTACAGGTGGGCGGCAGTATGCGATGCGGAAAACGTGGCGAACCACGCACGCGTTCGCGTAATGTGGGCTGTAAAGCGGCCGAAACATTGGAGGGACGTCTATGCGATGGTAATGCAAAGTTTACTTTGGTCTCGTGCGCCTTAATGTACTTGCCACCAATATCAATGGACGGCAATGCTTCGCTAGTCTCCGTTGAAATTGTCGAAATCAATGGAATAGGCAGAAAGTTTGGATCAATGGATGTGACATCAAGATGAGTGCCACTCTTGGCAAACGAAAGACGATGCATAGGCTTAAGATAATTACTGCCACTGCTGCTGGGACCAGCAGAACCGCATGCACCCTCCGGCACAGCAACATTGTAGATGGCATTGCACGAGGCTGTCTGCGATGAGGGTATGAGTCGCGTAAACAGTCCCATGTGCGATTTGAAGGCAGCCTTCAGACCCTTTTGTTCGGCAAGACTATTCGTGGAACCTTTATTGCTGGAAGTGGTACGTGAAAATATGCCACGCAAGCGTTCGATGATGCTTGTTTTGGCCTCGGTAGCCTGCTGATGTGCCAGGCGCAGATTGAAGAGATCTTGTGCTGGCAGACAGGATTCCGTTATGGAACGATCTTCGAGCTGGGGCTGTGAGGCAAATGTTACAGAGCGTCGCATGGGCACCTGCATATATTCTGCTGAAGGCCAGCTGGCACGTGGTATAACAGGTGGCAGCACTGACAGCAGAAGATTGGGCAGAATGCCGGATATGCTGGGTGTACGTGATTTATTTGAAGATTTGTGCGTCGGTGGTGGTAGTGGTGGAGGAAATTGCATTGAGCTTTCACTGGTGACGGTTAAACCGGGCTGAAAGTAGAAAAATTACACAATATTCAGTTGCAGTTGTAACGTGACGTTACAAATATTTGAATATAACCATAAACATATACAAAATTTATAAAGTATTTACTATTATGTATAAACCATGTAAGCATCCGCCAATTAAAGGAATTTTTAAATAAAGATAACAGAATTGTATTTAAATTACTTGAGTTAAAAAATTGGAGCAACAAGGGAAGAGCGTTTGTGTCTAATAACATAAATATCAAAGTTATTTCTTGCTGATTTAAAGCAAATTTTTCTGAATAGGGTATTTATTTACGTAGAGCCAAAATGTTTAAATAATTTTTTATTGATTTTAAAACTTAGAAAATGTATCAAAGAACTCAATTATAAAAAATATTTAAAATGTTCCGAAAAAAACTGAAAACATGAGGTTGGAATATTTTTTCAAAATTCATAACTAACTGCAAAGTAGTTTCAAGTTCTGTCAGCAGCAGAAATATTCGCCCTAGCCACCATATTGTTATTCGCATCGTGCTGTTAGCCATTTCAAAACCTGTGCCATTTTGCAACAAGGCTTTTGAAATTTTCCAATTATGGCCTTTAATGCAAGTGTCAATATTTTCTTCGACTTAAAAACCGATTTTGGTTGCTTTGATAAAACTTACCTTTTGTTGACCGAACATCAATGAAGTTGTTGAGGAGGTCGTTGTCGATGCTGTGCCTGACTCCAACATGCGTTCTAGTTTGCGTATTTCTGCATCGAGTGCAGCGATTTCCTTTTTATACACACGATTCTGTACTTCAACACGATATTGAAGTTCACGTCGGTCATCGAGCACAAAACGTCGTGTATTGCATTCCATTTTTAGACCCATGCTATGTATGACCGGATCAATGATGTCATCTGTTAAGATTGATGGAAATGTACAGCAGAAAATGATGTGATAGACAAGGAAGAAAATTAAATAAAAACAATAAAAACAGTTTGTAATTGAGTTAGTTTTTTCATATCATTATTTTTTTCTACTCTCTACGTCGCCATACTTACTTCTCGCCCAAATATCGTGCAGTTTCGGTATAAAAAGCAGACACAGCGTTGCTGTCGTTGACGTTAGTATTAGTGCTGTGATAGTTATGAATGACAGTGTGACACGTTCCGATATTAAATTGGCCAAGACAACAACAATGCCGCTAGTTATGACCACACTATAGACGGACACTCCAATGTACTGTGAATCGTTTAGGGCAGCAATCTTAACGTGTCTTGTCTCCCACGCCATGTAGACGCCCACAACAAGCAGCAGTCCTTTGTACGCATAGAGCGCTCCCAGCCATGTTTGTGTGTGTTGCGAACGACAGACTTCAACCTGTTGCAAGCAGGTGTTGTTAAGACATCGGTTTGTGGTGTCGGTTGGTTGGTTGTTTGTTTTTGTTTTTGTTTTGAAAATATTACAAAAATGCGGTGGTGTTGTAGATGTTGAAGTTAGTTGTTGGTTTTGTTGTTACGGTTGCATGTGATGATTTAAAAATGCATACAAAGTGAAAAATTATGAAAAGTGAAACGTCGTGCCAAAGTGAGTGACATGAAAGAAGCAGAGAAAAAAGGAATAAATTTTGATACTTTATTAAAAGTCGAGTATATGTTGAAAGAAATATTTATGACAAAATTTTTATTGCAGTTTTTATGGTAAAGATTTGGCAAAGAAAACATTATATCCTTGCCTGGATTTTCTATTCGATACCAACAGAAAAAGCAGCTAGGAACGCTAAATTGAAGTGTGCCATAAAACTACAAATTTTTCGTATATGTAAAAACAAAGTTTCTTCGCAATCAACTGTTTTCATTTTTGAGCACTAAAATTTGGTCTGTATATATTTAAATAAAATGTTTTTTTTTTAGTTTGAAATTAATTTTGTGTTGATATGGAGTTCTTAATTTGGCAGAAATAGATGTTATAGTACAAAATGTACTTCATATTCAAAATCTGCATTCATATATTATCCGTTTAAATAAGTGTTCGAAATTTAAGCATGTAGTTGAAATTTTGCTGCTTTGATATGAATTTTTTTTTATTATTACGCCTAAAACTCGCCAAAATTCCAAAAATCTTTCTTTTAACCCTACGCAGCTCTCAACTTCTTAATTGTTAATTAAGAGAATCAATTAATAATGAAGAAATAACTGGCGCTAAATTGACTTTTACTTCAATTGAATTAAGGTTACGTATCCGCCACGAACAGCATTAGACCAACTGCAAATGCCAGCCCGCATTGTCGCATGCAAACAACAGTTTTCTTAACTTTAATTAAAAACTTTAAATTTCATTCAAAACAATTTCAATTTAATCAAAGTTTTACATCATCTAGGAAGCGTAAAACTTTGCCTTCTACAGAAATTGCAAAAGAACAAAGAAACTATATAAATGATGAAAGATTCGCAAGCAAAGCACAAAATTGACCCATATTGTGCGCTGTTGCCAACATCCCACAGCCAAGTTCACAATTACCAGCGACACTTAATATGAACGAACAACTCTAAGCGAAGCATTTGAACCCTCCAGCTAATTACATTAACGAAAACTTGTTGAACTCATCGGCTGTTGGTTGGTTGGTTTGTAGGAAAAAAAAAAGGCAGGCGATGGCAGAGTCGAACTGTTGACCTTCTAAAATTAGTTGAAGCTGTTAGTAGTTTAGCAATTGCTTTGATTTTGTCCCCTACAGCATAAAATCTGCTGCTCACACATTTACACAAACACTCTGTCACATGCACACATTCCAAAAACACACACGCTCATATAGCAAAGTACAAAGCTAAGATTTCAAACTGCTTGTGACTGCATGAATTCAAAGTTGAATGAAATAATTTTTGGTTTTATTTTGTGTTACAATAAAAAAAATGGAAAAAAGTACCATGATATTCACTGAAACTCAAGCAGCGTGAATGCATTGAAAGCATATTTTTATACATCGAATACACAGCTACATACAAACATTGAATATAAAAAAATCCAGTAGCACATCGATCTAAGCTAGAGTTTCGCATTGACCATTGAGCTGGCTTATGCAGAGTGTATTTATGAACTTATTGCGTGCAAATCAGGATTGCATTTAAGCCATTTCAGAGAGCAAAGCTGACAGTAGCTTGGCATGCTACTGTGGCTCTATATGGCTCATAGCTGATAAAATTGCACGCATTTTTGGGTCAATTCATGAGTTTGGCTTTTGAACTCGATTCTTTTAGTTTTTTATATTTTTTTGTTTGTTTTCTATTCCAAATGCACTCTATTAGAAATGCTGGAGATGTGCATCAGTGTTTGTATGTGTTTGATGACAAAAGCTTGGTGCGAAGCTTAATGATTTAACTAAATTGAACAGAGAACAATAGAAGTGGAAAAAGTCGGAATGAAATGAATAAACGCAAGATGAACGCTCTTCGATAATAATTAAATAATTTGATGAGAAAAAACTCAGCCAAAATGTGAATCGTTTTTTTTGAAAGTGGCATAAGTACCAAATACCTACTACCAACTTAAAGAAAAAACAGAAAAAACTTCAATCTTTAAACAAAAAACTACCAACTATCAAATACCGACTACCAACTACCTACTGCAAACTTCAATGTTCCAAAACAAATCGACCAACTATCTACTCTCAATTACAGACTGCCAACAACATACTACCCACTACCAACTACAAACTAGAAACTTCAAACTACAAACTACAAACTACAAACTAGAAACTACAAACTACAAACTACAAACTACAAAATAAAAACTACAAACTACAAACTACAAACTACAAACTACAAACTACAAACTACAATCTACAAACAACAAACTACAAACTACAAACTACAAACTACAAACTACAAACTACAAACTACAAACTACAAACTACAAACTACAAACTACAAACTACAAACTACAAACTACAAACTACAAACTACAAACTACAAACTACAAACTACAAACTACAAACTACAAACTACAAACTACAAACTACAAACTACAAACTACAAACTACAAACTACAAACTACAAACTACAAACTACAAACTACAAACTACAAACTACAAACTACAAACTACAAACTACAAACTACAAACTACAAACTACAAACTACAAACTACAAACTACAAACTACAAACTACAAACTACAAACTACAAACTACAAACTACAAACTACAAACTACAAACTACAAACTACAAACTACAAACTACAAACTACAAACTACAAACTACAAACTACAAACTACAAACTACAAACTACAAACTACAAACTACAAACTACAAACTACAAACAACAAACTACAAACTACAAACAACAAACTACAAACTACAAACTACAAACTAAAAACTACAAACTACAAACTGCAAACTACAAACTACAAACTACAAACTACAAACTACAAACTACAAACTACAAACTACAAACTACAAACTTCAAACTACAAACTACAAACTACCAACTACCAACTACCAACTACCAACTACCAACTACCAACTACCAACTACCCACTACCAACTACCAACCACCAACTACCAACTACAAACTACTGACTACAAACTTTAAAGCTCCAAAAAATCGACCAACTATCTACTCTCAACAACAGAATACCAACTACCCACTACCAACTATCAACTTCCAACTACCAACTTCCAACTACCAACTACCAACTACCAACTACCAACTACCAACTACCAACTACCAACTACCAACTACCAACTACCAACTACCAACTACCAACTACCAACTACCAACTACCAACTACCAACTACCAACTACCAACTACCAACTACCAACTACCAACTACCAACTACCAACTACCAACTACCCACTACCCACTACCGACTACCAACTACCAACTACCAACTACCAACTACCAACTACCAACTACCAACTACCAACTACCAACTACCAACTACCAACTACCAACTACCAACTACCAACTACCAACTACCAACTACCAACTACCAACTACCAACTACCAACTACCAACTACCAACTACCAACTACCAACTACCAACTACCAACTACCAACTACCAACTACCAACTACCAACTACCAACTACCAACTACCAAATTCCAAATACCAAATATCAAAAACCAACTAACAACTACCAAACACCGCATAATTTTTTTTTGCATAGGAGAAATCCCCATGGAGCGATTTGGGTTCTCCTCAAGTTTGGTTTGTGGCCAAAAAACTAATTTTTTAAACGCCCATAAAATATGTAATTTTCGCGGTATTCAAATACATTTAAGCATATTAAAAACTTTTGAACTCTTCTTTTCATTGTATATCGTGTAAAGTGGTTTAAGCAAAATCTGAGTTCTATCAAAATTATGTGTTTTACAGGAAATTTAGAAATATATTTTCGAGCATCATGAATTTTGTACTGGAGCGTCCTCTGGCGTATACTTTACTAAAAAACGGTTGCTTAAATTCGATATTGCGTCTCTTAAAACTCATTTATAGCAAAGTTTGTCAAAATCAAATATTAATCAAATAATAATTAAGCTGAAAAAAATCTTTCAACTATCAATTTCTTGCGTTTTATATAATTGTGGCACTTAGTTTTAATGCATATCAATGGACACAAAAGGTCAATACTTTTTCAATAACCTTAACTAAGCATGTAATATCGTGAAATCGTAAATTATAAAATATAGATTTTTGGGGGCTTAAAAGAGTTTGTAAAAAAACAAATTTCAAAATTTTTGTTAAGCAAAATTTGGGTACTATTAAAGGTGTCACATTTTTGCTTATATGGGCTATATATTTAAAAAAAAAATGTAGACAAAATACTTCATTTTATGCCAAAAATTATGTTCAAGAGAACCAAAATCGATCGAATCAAATTTCTGTGATATAAAAAAATAAAAAAAAAAAAAGAAATAGTTTTAAAGAGTTCGTTTAACTTTTGAGTAGATGGCCAGCGAAATCTAAATTTCGATCCGACTTACTGTTTAACCAAAACTTAAAGCCGAAATAAACTTTAAACGTTGCTGATATAAAATACTTATTTCAGTAACTTGCCGCCTAAATATATGCCATTTGTACGATTATCAACAAGCAAAAATTTATGAATAATTTTCCACACACGCACTCGACGAATTGTGCCTTTTTCTCGCTCCATGTCAACACGGCTCAATTGTCACCTCAGCTAAATCACGGCGATGTGGTTGTCTTCAATTAGCATTCGATTTGTTTGCGTTTGTTATTTATGAGCAAATCACGTCAATCACGCTTTAAACACAAACACAAATGCACACGCAAACACAATGCTTAAACACACAAACACACACACACACTCACAGCCCAACGAAGCATAAATAAAACTGTGCTGTTGCTTATTTGCATAGGATTTACATATGTAAATATTTCTTTACCTGTGGCTGATAGACGACACTGCGATCGATGCTGCTGATTTCCAATGTCAAATTATTCAAATGTCGTTCCATGGGATCGGTGACAACCCAGAGTGTTACCACGAGGCCATCGACTAGCAACAGGGCACACACCAGCAGTATTAGCTGTATATCCTGCAGCATTTTGTCCTTGAAAACGCTGCCGGTGCGTGTAAAAATTCGATGAACGCGATAGGTTTTGGCAAACATGGAGCCGAAGGCGAGTGAAAAGCCAGCGGATAGTAAATAAACACGCGCCTTTGGAGTAGCATAAACAAATAAACGAAACAGAAATGAGAGAGAGAAAAAAAAACCCGTTATGCTTATACATATAGATTAAGAATTTATATTAATGTGTGCAAAGATGTGAATTTTAATATATGCCTATGTTTGTGTGTGTTTGTGTATTATGTGTTTCAGGGTAACAGCAGCTTGCTTGTCGAGAACCGAATGTTAGTTGCTGCATAAACCATAATTTATGCATTAACAAGTTTATGCTGCTGTTTGTTTCAGCCCTTATATCAGCCTAACTGCCTTTTGATATAGGTTTCCCGTTTTGTATGCTTAACTAGGTAAGAAAATATTGCCAGCTAAGTGAATTCCCAGTCGTAACTTGAGCCTTAGCCTGAGCCAGAGCCTGAGCTGCTTAAAGTTGCAAACTGAAGTTTATGTTGCTGGCGGCGTTTTCAATTCGTTCGTGTTGTTTATGTTGCTTAAGTTTTTCTGTTGTTTGTTGTTTTATAATACTTTTGAGAATTTTGAGCATTATTTTGAAATTTATTTTCTGTTGGCAAGTTTTTTTTTTATTGAATTTTGGGGACTTGGTGTTGGTTAGTTTGTTGTCATGCTAAGGCTTAAGCAAATAAAAATTAAATTTAAATTTTGTGGTTCAACGTGTCGTATGAGTAATATTTATTTCGAAATATATATGTTTGTTTGGTAAATATTTTTATGAGCTAAAAAGTTGTACACTTTACTCGACGCAAAGGAATGCGAACTTGAAATATATAAATTTTAAAATAATAAGTACAACGTGTCGTATGAGTAATATTTATTTCGAAATATATATGTTTGTTTGGTAAATATTTTTATAAGCTAAAAAGTTGTACAGTTTCCTCGGTGCAAAAGAATGCAAACTTGAAATATATAAATTTTAAAATAATAAGCGTTTATTATTTTCGAATTTTAAATCTGATGTCTTTGTTATAACAGCACCAAGATTTTTGTGAAACACATATACATGAACATTGAAAATTGTCGTACGCTTTTTTGGTATTAATTGGATTTGTAGGAGAATGAAACTAATGTCAGTCGAAAGGTGCTGTTACACAAATATGCACACACTTTTTATATTAAGAATTAAGTATATGTGTATTGTCTTCTTCAATATATTTCTTACCAAAATTTCTTAAGTTTCATACCATTAAAACTTAATTAAATACTAAAATAAAAATATATATAAAATAAAAAATAGAAAAATAATAAATTAAAAACATGGATTTCTAATTTTGTTTGGAATCAAACAAAAAAAGCCTAAAATTTTCATAAAAATTGGCAATATGAAAATTGCCAATTTCAGGCGTTAAAGATTTGAAATTTTTTGGATCAGATTGGAAGATCTTCTTCAGTACCTACTACTATTTTCGACCATTTGTTTATTTGTAACTACTGCACAGCTAATATTTTTACGTTAAACATGGTTTTGGAGATTTTATGAGAATGGTTTAGCTCACTGGTGGTAATCGTTAGAATCGATCAAGGTTAATTTTAAGTTGGTGGCAATGACAATTTTATTTTCCCCCCATAGAGGTCGAGGCATCCTAGTTTATATCTGCTGGAGGGTATGTCCAATCTTCAAAGAGAGAAAAAACATTCTTTTAAAAAAACCCCACTCTTTGATCAAAATAAAATTTGGTTGTGAGAGAGCTTTGAGTTGGGCAAATTTGAGTTTTTATCAATATAAAAATTTCTTAAGAAAAAAAAAAAAAAAATAGTTTAATGCATTCATAAATTGTAAAATTTGTATAAAAAGGTATTTTGAATTCAAAAATTTTACTTTCCTTGGTTATATATTAGTCAAAATTTTAAAGGTTCTTCAACTTTATTTCTAAAAAATTTTGTTTTATTTTCTTTCTTTCTTTCTTTCAAATGTAATAATTATTATTGTGAAGTTCTTACCAAAAGTATTTTAAATGAATTTTTATAATATTGTCGTTAGTTATTTAGCTTGTATTTCAAAGAAATGTCAAGAGAGAGAAAAAACTGTTTTAAATTAAATATTCTTAATTGGGAAGCCAATAACTCTGCCGTATTTGAATAAATTTCATTTTTTTCTTTTTTGTATTCATGTCTTATCAATTACCTTACACAAATTTATAAAAATTTTACCGTTATTTTTTTGTTTATTTTTAAATTTTTTATTTCAAAAATTGATATGAAAAAAAACACACAATTGATCATTTTTCAAAATATGACTTAAAAATTATTTTTGCTGTAAAAAGACAAAAACTCAAATTTGCATTTCTAATTTTCTAGTCAAACTCTAAAGCATATTTAACCCTAGAACACTAACGTTATTTTTTATACGTTAACACTAATCATCAGTCGAAACGACTAACATATATATAAATAACCGATTTTTCCGAAATTTATGTATGAACTATGAACATAACTTATAAAGGTTGATATTTGCTTTATTTTGAATATAAATCAAACAAAAAATTAAAGTTTTTAGAAAAAAATTCATTAAAAAAATACATTTATTAAAACTACTTTTAAGATAAATCTTTGCAAATTTATAAGTGATGTTAGTCGAATCGACTAACATTAGCGTTCTAGGGTTAAGATGAATTTATTTTGCCTTGGCACTACATTAATAAACTGCGTGTACCATCAAAAAATCAAGGCTACCATGATATTTTTGACAAAATTAAATTTTGTTTTACATGTGTTTTTTTTTATTTTTTAAGATATTAATAAAATTAAAAAATTATTTTTTTGAAGAAAATAATTTTATGTCTCTTTTCAATTAAAAGTTACAGTTTTTAAATATATCACTTATTCTGCATATCTTATATATTAATACGTGAACATTAAAGTTTGTCGTAAGCTTTTTTGGTATTAATTAAAACTCAAAATAAATAGAACTTATATCATTCGAAAGGTTATGTTGCCCAGATGTGCAGAATGTATATATAAATGATATATCTGAGAGAGGGGGTTCCCAACCTTCTATGAGAGAAATTAAATTTTTGAGAAAAAGCCCGCTATTTGATTAATATGAAATTTGGTTGGGGTAGAGTTTTTAAGTTGGTCGAGTTTGAATTTTTTTTAAAAGTAACGATTTCTTAAAAAAATTTAGTTTTATGCATTCGTCAATTGTAAAATTTGTCAAAAAATGTGTTTTTAATTTAAAAATTTTACTTTCCAAGTAAATATCTTGCTTAAATTTTAACGGTTTTTCAATTTTTCTAATTTTTTCTAAAAGTTTGTTAAATTTTCTTTCAAATGTGATAAAAATTACAGCAAATTTCTAACCAAAAGTATTTTTAATGAATTCTCTTAATATTGTCGTTGGTTATTTAGCATGTGTTTCAACCAAATGCCAAGAGAGAGAAAAAAACTGTCTCAAATTGAATGTTCTAAATTCTGAAGCAAATATCTCCGCCTTCTGTGAATAGATTTTATTTATTTCTTTTTTGTATTTAACTCTTATCAATAAAATTAAAAAAAATTTTGAAAATAATACCGTTTTTGGTTTGTTGATATTTAAATTATTTCTTTTTTAAAAAAAAACCATAGAATTTGATTATTTTTCAAATATGGGGTTAAAAATGATTTTTGTTTTAAAAAACCAAAAACTCAAAATTGCATTTTTGATCTTCTTTCAAAGTCTGTACCGAATTTTAGGTGAATTTATTTTGTCTTGACACTAAATTAATTAACTGTCCGTGCCATCAAGAAGTCAAGGCTACTCCCTATGATTTCTTTGACAAAATTAAATTTTTTTAAAATGTTGTTTTTCTGTTTTTGAACAAAATAATAATATAAAAAAATAATTTTTTTGAAGAAAATAGTTATATATCTCTAATGAATTAAGAGTTATAGCCTCGAACTTATTTTTATCATCTCGCATATGATTATAAATAGGCAATCAATAAATTGGACGAATTTCGACCCCAGACGATACTTCGTTTTGAAAAGTTTGAAAATTTAGTTTTAAAATTTACATTTCCTGTCGATATTCACAGCTTCGAGCTTAATTTTGCTTGCTTAGTTATGTTTTGAAATAAAACTGAATTCCATGGAGCTGACATTTTTCTCTTGGCATACAAATGATCGGGTGACAAATTTAATGTTTTTATTTTTGAGTTTTTTTTTAAGTTCTGATTTACAGTGAGTCCAAAAAGTTTACGTATAGCACTTTTAATATTATTAAAACGCATTTTTTTTTTTGTAAGCCAATAAATTATTTTATAAGGAGTTTTTATTAACCAGAATTTTCATATTTTATTATGTGTTATAAGAAAAAAAAAAGCTAAACAATTAATGTCAGAAATAACACAAAAAAAAAAAACAAAAAAGGTCATACAAAAAAGTCTACGAACAGCCCCAGAAATAGTGAACAAATCTATATTTAAAAAAATTAAAACTTCGTTGGCCCCTACTTTAGCTCCTTGGTTGTTTGCAATTGACATTTCATGCTTTGAACTAGTTCTTCCGTGTCCTTCTCCGTGATATTTTTCCACTCAGTAATTAAGGCTGCTTTCAGCGATTGTTTTGAAGAAATTTTGTGTTTTCTTATGCGCCGTTCCAATAAATCCCAAATATGTTCATGAGCTTAACATTAGGTTTTTGAGGGAATGTATGGAGTTGCTTACAATTGCATGGGACCATACGCGAACAAGATAAAACGTGTTTTTTTATCATTATTTTGTTGGTAGTATAAACCTCTGCTATCGAGGCCAAGTTTGGTGACACTTGGTAGCAAAAGATTTCTTAACACGTTATAAATGCTTATTTATGTTTGCATCTATAAAAACCATCTCAACAACTCCAGATGCAACTACGTACTTCCACATCATGGCGTTTCGCCCTCCATGCTTCACTGTTTGGATTAAATTTGTTTCTTTCAACTCTTCGGTAACTCTTCGCCACCATTTTCGCCAACCATCCGATGCAAAGATATTTAATTTGGACTGATCACTGAAGAGGACATTCTTTCAAAACGCTGGTTCATCCTGGCAAAATCCAGTCGTTTTTCATATTCACTTTAGAAATGAAATGCTTATGACGAGCTGTTCGTCCATGATATCCTGCTATATTTAACGTGTTCCTTAAAGTTTGTGGAAATTTGGTTTTTTTTTTTTTAAAAACTCGCGTTAACATCTTGTGTCAACTTAACAGCAACATTTTTAAAGATGTCTGAGTTAATATAGCTTTCTTCACGAGGAGTCAAGGATTTTGACCTGACAGACCATTGCTTTAAATGCAAATCTCCGTTGTTTACATGCGATTTAACGATGGTCTGTCCACTCGAATGACTTCTTCCAATAATTTTACCAATTTCTCTTAGCGGTTTATTTTCCCTAAATAATTTTCATACAAGCAAATTTCTTGACCGCGACCTTTTTCTCAAGATTTTTTTGAGCAATAAAAATAACACAATTACATTAACTTCGATTAAAGCTATATTTTTCAAATCAGTTGATCACTTCTTACAACTGAGGTGGAAGAAATAACGCAGTAATGTCGTAAACAGGGTTATATCTATAGTAAAGACAGAGTTTACGTAAAATTTTTTTAAAAAAACTTAAAAATATTGGTTTTTAATTACTGTGGCAGCATTTTTTTTTTAAATCGTTTAATGAGAGAAGTTTTAATTGCTTAAAGTCTGAAATTTATGCTGTACGTTAACTTTTTGGACTCACTGTATTTTCCCGTTTATAATAACCTGTGTATATTTCTTGTTTAAGTTGTATACAATTTTCTTATTATTTGGAAGATGGATCGCTTTTCAATTGGCCAAGCGATGAATACGCGTTTCATGAAAATTTCTTAAAATTTTGCCTTTCCTCATTTTGACAATCGTTAAGGGAGGTTTTTTTGAAAAAATTTCTTAATCTATCATGGGAATATGCTGCAGTCTCGGAAAAATCGTTAAAATTAATCAAAAAGTTGAACTAGTAAAAAAAATATGTCAAAGCAACATCACGTTAAAACCAAATGAAATATAAACAAATCCACAAAAAAATTTATTGAAATCGGACAGAATAACGTATGTCCAGCTGGCAAGTTAAAAATATAAAATAGTTTGTAATGTTCAACAGCGATGCTTCTCAACAAGTCGCTGAGGACACCTAAAAGCGATGCATTTGCCTTTCATGTTGCTTAAGACTCTTTTTGGTTATTCACTCAAAACTGCTCTCGGCGATTCATTTACGACTCTTTTCAGTGTACCGCTTAAGACCCTCTCTCTGCAATTTGTTGTGAATCTTCTTGGTGAATTGTTTAATACTTCTCACGGAGTTTCGTTTGTGACGCTTTCTGGCGAAAAGTTAGAGATTTCTCTAAACGCTTTGTTGGCGATTTTTCCCTGTGAATCACTTTTATGGCCTCAGCTATACCCATATGGCCCTCAAAAGAGCTCGTTGGCGATTATCTCATCTTCCAAACCATTCACTCTTTTCAACTTTTTATTTTTTTTTTAAAATATCTTCTTTATTAAAGCTTTAGAAGAAGTTAGAATCATCATCGAACGTTTATGAATTATGTTTATCTGTAGCATTGAAAACAATCGTAAAATATGACAAATAAATTTTTTATGTCTTTTAAGTAACTTCATTTATTGTGTACTTAAATCTTTAAATTAAAAATTTAATAATCTGTTGAAGCAGTTAAAATCTGCTGCTATAAAAAAAAAAATTGTGTAATAAAGGAAATCCTTGAACATTCAGTTCAAATAATAACGAGCTAAAATTTTTTAATTCTCACAGAAGTCTGTTGTACTCAATTTAACAAACAAACATTTTAATAGCAAATCAAAGAAACTAAAGCTTAACCCTTGCATTTAGACGTTTAAATGACAGCCATAAAAAAAAATATAACTTTTGGTCTTAAGGCATCAAATGTCAATAAAAAACTTTGCCAAACTTTGCTCTAGCAGCAGCAGAAATAAATAAAAAAATTATAGTCATAAATCATGCTCTAATATCAACTGCCCATCAATAAAGATTTCTTTCTTTACGTATAAAACAACTGATTTTGAACATCTGTTTCGTATACATACATATAAGCCATAAGAGTCACATCTTGATTTGTTTTGTTATACATGAGATGAATTCGTTTAAATAATAGCAATATTTTATTGTTCTACTTATTTTGAAAAGCAATGTTTAGATGAGTTTTTTAAAGGTTTAATGTTGAGAGAACAGAAAAAAGAAACATCAGGGCGTATGAGTAACGTGTATTTATTTGAACGTCATAATTAGACAAAAGTTGCTGCTTTTAATTATATTGCTTTTAATAACAGTTATATTCTTTACTTAAATTATCACAAAATCTCAGCAGTTCATAAAATAAATTAAATTTTTTCTCTAACATAAGAAAATAATTGTAAAAATATTAAAAAAAAAAAATATTAAATAGACAAAACACAAAACCCACAAACTACAAATAAAAGCACACACACACTCACTGATATTAATACAAACACACTCTTACAATATATCTCAACTAATACTTACCGTGCACACAGTGGCAAAAGAATCCTCAGCCGATGGCAATGTTGAGTAATCCAGACCAAGCAGTATGACAGCCGCATAGACGAATATACAGCCAACAGCGGTTATGTTGCTAAGTTTAGGGCTTGAAAGTTTGATGGCTCTGCGTGTGTTTGCGTTTGTGTGTTTATGACAAGCACACAAGAACAAACGATTGCAGTCAACAGCGCAAAAAAAGAAATGCATGAATAGAAAGAGAGAAAAAAAAATTGAAATAAAAAAGTATAAAGTTAAATAGAAGAAAATCAAATTAAAGCAATATGAAAAAATTTTTTTCTGTTGATTTAAGAATATCTCATCATTTGTTGAAAATTGTTGCAATGCATGCTATACTGAGAGTGTGCTCAGTTGAGTTTTGCAAAAAAACAGAACAGAAAAACAGAAGTCTGAAAATTGTGGCATACATTTCAAGAAAGCTTTTTATGTGTTAAGCTTTAAGAATTTAGCTGCTCTACTAGCTTAAAATTTAAGCTATGCATTAAGCATAAAGTTGGCTTAAATATGTCAAAATATGTGGTTAAATTTTACATTGTTCGCTTGTGTGGATTATCAATGACAGCTTTTAAGCACTGAAATATTTTTGGCTGTTAGTTAAAAGCGTGCAATAAATGATTAAATAAACAATTTAAAGATGAAATTTGAAATCTATAGTTTGCAAGGTTTTAAGGCACACAAGTTATTCAATATTTTATAAATTTTTAAATATAACTTGTCATTGTATGCCAGCTCATCAATATTTATGCAAATATTTCAACTGTCTACAATTAACATCAAACGGAATATTGATTCCCTCATCATTATCCTGCCATTCATGTTTTTCACTGTGCCTTAATTATTATTATCTGTGCTGCGAGTCTTAAAAAGCATTCAATTAAGTTTCTCAATATTTTCAATTCATTCGTTCTGTTCAGGCTCATCTAAAATGAAATTCATCAAACTCAGCACAACTCAGCACATTTTAGCAACACTATTTTTACTGTCACGTACCCCCTACATACCAGCCCCCTCCATTACTTTACCCACAGCCATTAAATACTCACTTCAATTTTCGAAAGTGCAAGTTGAATGCTAGAAATGCTATCGCCAACGCAATTCCCACCGATGACAAGGTGGCAATAGTGTAGAATGCCAACGGCGCTATAGTTGCTACACGAACTTTGAAGACACGCTTTGCTATTGGCACCTCCCCGCTGTGCCATTTGACAGTTCGACAACGTGGACAGTGAAAATCCAAAGTATTCTCAGCTGGATAAAACAACGCTACTGGCTCAAGGTTGCCATGTTGTATTTGATAGAAGGCGGTGGTGCCAATGCGATCAGGACCACTGAATGAAACAGGACCCTGCGGATTAGAGCGAGAGAAAGAGAGAGATAGAGAGAAAGTCAGAGATTTTAAGTTTTAGGGATATAAAATAAATGAGTAAAAATGTAAAAAAATGAAATAAATTTCAGCTGGAATGAATTGTCAATTGTAATGGTTGAACGTTAGTACTTGATAAGCATAAAAATTTATTTTATGTTTGCTTACGGTCATAAAATGTTAATCAAACAAGCTCAGTTAAAGTTATTATATCGTGAAGCAAAAGCTTATCTTTTGATTTTATAATCTTTGAGTTTACACTGAGAAAAAAAACATACTTTAAAATTAAACAAAAAATTTTAAAATAGAAATTAAAAGCATTTGCGTTTCTACAAAACAAAATTTAAAACAAACGTGTTTAAATTTCAACTATCAACTCCTTCCTTTTTTATAATTTTTCTTATGTCTTTGAAGAAACAAAAAAAATAACTATCTGAAAAATATGACAGTTTTTGAAATTTTGGTTTTGCAAGTAACGAGCATAAACGATAAAATAATCACTAATTAATTTTTTTCAATATTTAGGAGTCAAACTTCATCGAGTGGAGTTGAAATTCGGTATTCGGAGGGTCCCAGGGGTCGCTGAATACAAATCTCGTGTCGAAAACGCAGAAAAAATTAAAAACTGGCATCGAAGACATCAAGCTTAAAACATTTGTTTTAAATATTAAAATTTTTGTTTTAAATTTGTTTTTACATTTAAAAACAATGTTTTAAAAACAAAAACCTTTGTTTTAAATTAAACTTCAAAAACATTTGTGTTTAACTTTAATGAAATTGTTTCAAGCTCTATTTCAAACACAAATTCGTTTGATATTAACACAATTTCATTTAGTTTTAACACATATTTCCCTCAGTGTACTTTAAACGATTTTGAAATTTTTTTAAATCACACAACAAACGAAACTAACTATAAAAAATCAAAATTCGTAAATGTGAATATAAAATAGCTAAATAATTATCTTAACGTTTAATATTTGTATTTTCAAAAAAGTTTAAAATTATTAATTTTTTTGGATCTATTTTGAATATAATTAAATATTCTTTTGGCAAGAAATTGATAAAGCATGTTTTAAAACATTTTCGTATAATTTTTTTTTAAATGGAAAAGCTTTCATTTTATACACTGAGAAAAAAAACATACTTTAAAATTAAACAAAAATTTTTAAAATATAAATTTAACGCCTTTGCGTTTCTACAAAACAAAATTTAAAACAATTGTGTTTAAATTTCAACTATACACTCCTTTCAATTTTTTTTCATTCATTATTTCTTTGAAACTTTCTTTGACATTTTTTGAATTTTGAATTTTCATTGGTTTGAAAAATATCGAACATAAAATAATATAAAAACTAATTCAGTTTTTAAATATTGAAATATTTAAAATGCAAACTTCATTGAAAGGAGTTAAGATTTGGTATTCGGAGGGTCCCAAGGGTCGCTGATTACGAATCTGTCGTCAAAAACTCGGAAAAAATTAAAAAATGGCATCGAAAAAATTATGCTTTAAGACATTTGTTTTAAATTTAAAAATTTTTGTTTTAAATTTGTTTTCTTATTTAAAAACATTGTTTTAAAAACAAAACACTTGTTTTAAATTTAACTTTAAAAACAGTTGTGTTTAATTTCAATGAATTTGTTTCAAGCTCTATTTCAAAAACAAATTCGTTTAAAATGAACACAATTTCATTTAATTTTAACACATAATTTTCACATATTTGTAGACTTTTGCGTTCACTCCAAATAGAGTGAGTTAGTTTTTTATTCATAAAAGCCTTTTTTAAAGGACATCCGTCACATAAGCCAAGCGCTTGAAGACTTCTGCGTGCAGTTTTGACACTAGTATCTAGTTCATGGAACTCCTTTCATTATTCCGGACTGCTACTGCCCTTTTGAAGCGCTCAAAACTATCCGAGCGTTTATCTGTGGCTTAATTGAGTGCTTTTTTCCAAACAATCATTTCCAAACAATCACCATCAACATTTTTGTCACTCTAGTTGAATGTGAGCACCCTTATTTACAAGAAATTTCACGGAGTGATGCCCCTTCTTCTACTAATGCACCTAATAATTTTTACTTCTCTATATTTCCGCGACATGTTGCTGGTTTGAATTCAAAACTGTTTTTGACGTCGCAAAAACATGTCACAGTTCATAATTTTGATTTTGACGTAGAATTACGTCTTACAGCGAGGTTTGAATGGGGTCGTTTTAACAGATTTTTTCAATGCTATGAAACTTTTTTGACGAATACTTTAGGGTATACCTACAGCCTTTAATACTCATCGTTCAAAGACAATATATATACTAAATTGTCAGATATATCCTGCGCTGAATGAATATCTAATCTTAGATTTTGTCACTTTTATATTAAAGTCACAAAATAATAAAATATAAGAAGAAAAATGCAGGTGTTTATATAAAAAAATCAATCATCAGCTGCTTATGCTGTGCCTGCAGCTTTCTTTGTTATTGTTTTGTTGTTATTTCTTGTATTGTTTTTGTTTTATACGAACTGATTCGCAGGCTTCTTTATTAGGTTCTTGTATGAAATACTTCTTTATTGGATTCTATATTGAGTGCTCTATTTTACCACAAGATGTCAATCACAACCTCTTTTCAACTCAGTCAATGAACTTTAACTGGCAAACTTAACGAAATGGGTCTGTGATTCGGTTGGATTTAATTCTTAGGAAAAAACGATGCTTTTACCCAATAGAAATTTTTTGTTTTTTTGTTCTTAATGTAAGTTAATGTGGATCCCACATCCCACTGGCACTAGCGAGTGTAGTTCGCAAACTATACTTCGGACAGAGACGAAAGTGTAGCTCGCAAACTAAACATTAAACAGAGACAAAAGTGGCACTATTGGAATGGACATGTACTCAGCATGAGTTCTAGTAACCATACGATTTCTTTAAAAATCGGGGGTCTTAATTTTATTTTGAAATTATTCATTAAACTGACTTTAGCTTGCAAGCTATATATTGGGCAGAGACAAAAGTGGCACCAATAGAAAGTGCATTTGCTTTGCTTTCTTTTCAACTAACAATTGGTCAATGAACTTAACATGTCAAACTTAACGAAATTATTGAAAAAATTTGACATTTTGTTTGTTTCTTTTTGTTGCTCATTTTAACATGCTTACGTCCAACGTTTTCTTCGTTTTGGTCTCGACAAGAAGTCCATAATTGAGTGTTTTTAATTTATTTGTTAATTTTCGGAAGATCAATTAAAAATACATGCAAAATGGACAAAAGGGACAAAGTAGAAGGGGTTACAACTTCAACTTAAACGTCTTAGCTTACGATACTATCGAAACTGTTTCTTGTTATTTTTTATATATTTTTGGAATATCAAAGAAGCAATTCTGTTGCCAATAAATTAAAAAAACCAATCAATTTTTCAATTTGTTCGAAATAATGAAAGGATTGCCAGTCGTGCGGTTTTTGTAACTACCAGTATATCTTAGTCTTCCAATACTTTTTATAAAATTTTTTTATTTTATATTTTTACTTAAGTTTTTGTAGACATTGATGTGTTAAAGAAAAAACTGACAGGCACCTTTCTTAAAAAAATAATCTAAATAAGCAGTTTTGAAATGAAGATTATCTTGGCTGCTTTTTTGAATTAATTTACAATTTTTTATTGTCTAAATTTTTAAGAAATTACATTAAACTCCAAGACTTTTGCGCATGGCAACTTTTTAATATTACAAACTTTTCATATTAATGTTACTCATACGTAGTGTTGTACCTACTTTTATTGTTATTCACAAAATCACCTCAATTTCTTTATAGCATCAAGTGAACTTACCGAAACGCCAAGAAAATCCAGTTTGCCCATCTGTTTCAAAAACTCCCAGGCCATGTCGCTGCGTGTATAATCGAAGCGATCCAACTTGGCTTGTATGGCGGCATCTCTGCGCCAGTGTTCTTCAGAGGCGCGTAAAGCCAAAGCAATGGCCCAGACAGCATCGTATGTCTGCGGTGCATAACGAGACATAATATTAGAGGCTGGCATGTTGCCAACAGCATCCCCATCAATGCCGGTGCTGCCCACGTTGTGTTGAAGTTGATGTTGTTCTTGGCGTTTAGTGGCAGTTTTTGTTCTGGTTGCACTTCCAGTGAATTGTGCAGATTGTTTGCGTAATTGTGTGTTGAACATGTCGTTACTCTGTAGATAGTTGGAAGTGGAAAAGAAGAAAACTATTTTTTCAATGTGAGTTTTGGCAGTTCGGAGAAAAAAATTTCAAATTAAAACAAGAGGTTATAAAAAACTTTTTTTAACAGGTTTAGCGAATAAATCGAAGAACAATTAAGAGTTGAAATTGTTTAAGAAATTTGTGGCAATAATTTTGTTTAAAACTTTTTAAGACAAATCAATGACAATTTTTATGAGCTGAAATTAATAGCAAAAGAGTCTTAAACATAAACACAAGTAAAATTTAAATATTTAATACAATATTAAATTTGTTTATAGATTTCTTTTTGCTAAATGCTAAAGTTCAGTTTTGATTAATTTATAAGACTTCATTATTGATGGTTCGCATATACCAATAGCTAGTACATATGTTTTTGGTATGTAAAGGAAAAAAAAAAATATAACTTAATTTACACTTTAAGCGGAAACCACAAATAATTCAATCAATCTCATCAATCAATCAATCAAATGTTGTTTGTCAAGTTGAAGTTGTTGCTGCTACAATCTAACTAGCAGCTACACTTGCCAAGTCAAACAAGTTTCGCAAATAACACAATAACTACATAAATAAGGAAAAAAAAATTGCCATAAAAACAACCTGTAAAAACACAATCAACAAAAAAATGCTACACAATAAAAAAAAAAATATTCTATTGTTGTTTTGTTGTCACTCACCAATCCACTTAGACTGATATTGTTGCCCACAATGCTGTTATGACTAGAGACGATTATCAAATTTTCCACAGCTTCCTGCAGTTCTTTGGTACTGCAATGCGTGCCCAGTGCTGGCACTTCATTCCACCAGGGGGCACCCATGCTTTCGTGCAATATCCAGGCATAGTCCGCTCCAAACATACGCAACTTGTAAGCTTCACACAATATTTTCGGTGCTAAGAGCTGTGAGAAACTGCCTATAATAATGCGTGTGTCCGTTTCCTTTTATCATAGCAAGTCAGTCAGCCCAGCAGCAAGCAAGCGTGAAAGCCAAAAAGTGTACCAAATTGTTTCACAGGACGAAGGCAGTGTTGAAGAAATAAATAAGCATAAAATCGAAATCGAATTAAAGCAACGCTTGTGATTGAGTGGCATTTGTTAGACACAAATGCTAGAATATTTATTTGAGAATATTTAAGAATGCTGAAAGAGGATAAAGAGGATTTCCGAAATGAAGCAAACATATATCAATTTAGGCAAAGGAATTTAAGTTTTTTTATTTATTTGTATGCTGTTCATTTAAAAATCATAAGCCAATGGCGACATTTTGACTTGAATAAAATGAATTGAACTGAGCATTGCGTTGTAAATGGCATGCATAAAATGTTTAAAATAAATACTTAAAATACTTTAAATACTAGAAAATATATAATATAACAAGTTCAACAAACATGTAAACTTCCGTTTGTACAAGCATGAATTTAAAAGGTTCAAACAATGTTTATAACAGGGTATTGAAAAAAAAAAATGTAAGGCAAAACAAGTTTGTCGCATGTTATCATTTATTTTTACGCAACAATTCATATAAAATTGTTTTAAATTTTCAAAATATAATGAAATTCTCACACTATGAATTACGCTACTTAAAGCATTTTGTTTAGATTTTAATTATTTTCTTTTCAAAAAAAACTTTGTCTTCAGTCTTATGCTGTGAGAATACAGCACAACACAATAATAAGTACATGAAAGACTTTTGCAAAATCTGGTGGCCAAAGAAACATACAAATTTAAAAAAAGAACACTTAAAATCCAGTTTTCACACCTCAGTTTTATTAAAATGGTTGTAAAGCTCACAGTTCATTTAGCAATTCACTTAAATAAAATAAAAAAGCTTCCAAATATATGCATATTTTATAGGTGTTGTATTAACAGAGCTTTAATAAAATTTGCTGAGAACTATTTTTGTAAAATATCTTTAACTTCTAGTTCACTTTTTAAGAGTGCTTTTTGACTTTTAAAAATAATGTTAAAAAAAATTCCCTAAGAAATGGTTGTAGAGGGTTAAAGTATTCCATAAAATGTATTGGCAAATTTCACTGTAGCTCATTGAGGACAAGATTTGTCTAAAACGCAAATTTTAAATAACTTAGCCTAAAAATATCCTCATAAGAATCAAAACAGCTTCTAAAAGTATGCAATGAAATTTCCTCACATAATGTGCTTTATTTTAATGCCTTTATTTTAATGTCTAAAGCAATCAGTTAATAAGAAAAAAGTATATTTTTTAAATACTGTACAAGTTTTTTTCTTAATAAAAATAGGCCTAAAAGTATGCAATTAAAATTTTTTCTGATGATGCTTTTATTACATGAGTGATAAAAAATATACTTTACATCTCTATAGAAGAAAATTTAAGACAGATCTTGTCCGAAGTGACTTATACACGTATAAAAATTGTGGCTTTTAATGTGTTTGGAGCAGTGATGCACAGCGTTGGCAGAGCTTCCAACACAAACGCAACATTTTTATCTAAGTATGTGTGTATAAGACAAAAATTCAACATAACAATTCGCGCATAAGATGCTTACTCCGTGAAGATCAAACGCAAACTGATTCAATGCTATCGTCGAAGAAGTTCGGCAGCTTCGCACACACGACTTGTCTGTGAAAGCCGAGGGCTCCCCGAAGCTCTTATGTGCACCTCTGGTTTGGAGGTAAGTATAATATGTTTGTTCAAAATAAGCAAGAATTTGTTAAGAGTAAAAAAAAATTTTTTTGTGTGACACCTAAATTGAGTGAGAAGAAAAACAAGTTATGTAAAGCTTGAATGTTTAGCATTGATGCACTTTTTGAAGTGAAACTTCTTTGGCGGCGATTGAAATTTCAAGGTCTCTTTTTCGTGACGCTAGAGGCTAGTGTTTTGAATTCATATGAAAATTTTCAAAAAATGATAGCCGCTAGCGAGAATTGAACCCTGACCGTCGTTGCTCAAGAGTCGGAATCTATACCTTTACGCCATGATGTAGGCACATGATAAACAGGCAAACAAAATGTAATTAAAACTGAACGCGTAACATGCTGTCCGTAACATTAATTTTCATCCGAAAAGTATGCACGGAAAATTTATTTCTTTAAGCTTCAAACAAAAATATTTAGGCACAGCTGGAAAAAATTATACTGTCTGTTTGCCGTATAATGAGCTTAAAGCTTAATTTGGTTCGTTGTGATCAAAAACTTGACAGATGATTGACAACATGCAAAAAACAGTTAATTCAATATAATAATAAAAGCAAAAAGTGTTAAAAGTGCAATATTTAAGACTGCCGAGAATAGTTTTTGCAAGCCAAAAAACGTCTCAAAGCAAAGAAAAATAGCTAAAACAAGAGCAAAACCCGTTCGTGAATATAAAGAGCGATTAAGAGCTCTTAAGAATGTAGCCACTGTTGGGTCTGCAACTAATGATGAAGGTAAGGTGATTGCAACATAGGCTGAGTTTCAAAATTTACTTACGATAACGAAGCATCAGTCTATATTGGTGAATCTACAAAGAACCAATCCCAAAAAAAACACACTGATGTAAAAATGTATTTTATAACCATGTCAGCCATCATCTCAACAAAATTTTATAGCCAACCAAGTTGATACACTCAACAATCAACATTCGCTGCTTTGCGAGGACTTCACTCAACATAGCAATTATTATGATCAGGATGCAGGCGGTAATAATCAACAAGATTTGCCACTGCTTTCGAAGGCTCCTTCAATGAGTACTATGCAAATACAATCTAGCATTCAAAAAGTGACAATGTTGAGAAGGCATTCGAAAACAACTAAAACACCAACTGAACTAAAACAAGGACCGAAAATAATTTTTATTTTACAATTTTCAAATGAAAAAAAATGTTGAAAGACTTTTTCAAATATACTATTATGTTATAAGTGTCCTCAGCCTCACGAATATTAAGCCTTTTAAATTTTAGACTGATTCTTTAAAAGTTAATTTCTTGCCTAGTATATTTCGAGGGAAAATAAAGGTTACTTTTGACTTTTATTTTATCGGTCAAAAATAGCAGTTCTTTTGTGACTTTAATTTGTTCGGTCAAAAATATCAAGCAATTTGTGTTTTCTCAAAGGCCGCTTGACAGATTGAACTGTTGACACCATGTGTAAAAAGTCTCACCGATGAGATGAAAATAATGGTATCAACATTTTTTTAGTCGGTAAAATAACTTGAAAAAATATAAATTACCTGATATTTTGACCGAAAAAATAAACGGCAGAAAATAACTGTTATTTTTGACCGATAAAATAAAAGTCAAAAGTAACTGTTATTTTTGCTGAAAAAAACTATAAGGCACAAAATAACTTTTATTTATTTCGGAAAAAATAAAAATGAAGAGAAAAAAGTTAATGAAGAGTTGATGTGACACTTTCGACAAAAAACCATAGTCAGTACCATAGGACGGTTCTTGGTTCATTATTCCACTTCGTATTGATTGAATTTCTTTTCAGATACTTTCTCTCTCTATTTCACACTAAAATCTCTCTTATTTCTTACTGTTAAAGAAGTTACACTTCTGCCACGTGTACGTTGCTACACGCGAGTTTTTTTATTTTGTATTTATTGTTTTGTCATAGCAACAATTTGGTCAGATGGTTTGCGAGATTGCTCATGCGAGGAAATTTTGGTTGCAAGCTTAGTACTTTTTTTTGTATATTAAAAAAATTTTTTTTTATTTAAAAAAAAAAAAAACGAAACAGGTTAAGACACACATATTTTGCTAACATCAATTTTTTTGTAAAGAAAAGACCCAAACTTTGATGATAAGTTCGTTAGGTATTTTTCTTCGTTTGGTCTGTTTCGTATGTTTGGACTCAAAGTATTTACCATGGTTTGTGGTGAGTTATTTAATAACATGAATTTGGTACGTTTCATATAAGTGTTACATCAGTTAGACTCCCTGTTTAGTTCGCCGTAAGTTTCACTTAAAAAATATATTTTGTTGATATAATCATGGGGACCGTGGCATGCAGGTTAAGTGTTTGGCTTAGCATGCTCGGAGCCCGGGTTCGATCCCCAGCCGCGGCGAAAAGTTTTTTTCAATAAAAAAATTTTTCTGATCGGTCACCACCTCTCTGCAGACAATGGCAAACCTCAGAGAGTAAATAATGCCATGTAAAGCTTCTTGAGAACATGAGCCGTTCGGAGTCGGCATAAAACATGTAGGTCCAGTTCTCGGTCAATTGTGTGCAAAAATTTCATAACACACACAACACAATCGATCCTAAGAAGCTCGGTCAAAGTCCTTTCAAGGGCTGAAATGGCCAATTTGTTTTTTTTTGTTTTTTTTTTTTAACCACGAATCATGCGATAATAGGTCATATATCATGAACTATTTTTTAAAGCACAGAATCATGGCTATTTTTGCATGAATTGTGTGCTAAGTGCTCTATTCCTGTGCTGAATTTTCTCCATGTAATAAGAATTCTGTTGTTTTTAATTTTGATTAATTCCGTTTGTTTTTTTCAACAATAATTATATTTTGATTTGGAAAAAAAATTTCTTGGTTGAATACCAGTTCATTTTGTTTTGAAAATGTATTTCCTTTTCGGTGTGATAAATTTGTAGTTTTGTTGCGAAAATAGTTTTTTTTTTAATAAACTTTATCTTAATTTTATAACTAAAATACTCTTTTTTTGTTACAAAAATAATTTAATATTTTTTTTAAAGAAAAAAAATTTTCATTTCAAAATAAAAAAAAGTTCCTAGACAAGTAACATTTTTCTAAAACTTTAGGAAATTTTTTGAAGTGAAACTTTTTTAGCCGCGTATACAACATACGGTGAACGAAACGGGTAGTAAAACCGATGAAACGAATGAAACGGCGGCGAAGTAAGGTGAATTTAGGTCAATTAAGGTGAATTTAATGGAAAATAAGTGTTCGAAACACCCTATAAATTCGAAGGAAAAAATTACCAATCAATGGTTTGAGTCCAAACTAACAGACGAATTAATCAACAAAGTTTTAGACCGTACTTTTTTAAGGTGGAATTTTCAACTAGGTACGTTATGCTTAAATTTCAAACCGTGAGACGTTACGCTGGAATTTTGAACCTGTATGATTCAATGGCCAATCGGATGCAATAGATTATCTAAGAAACTTTAATGGATTCCATTTTTAAGTACATTTTTTTAACAAGACGAACTTTACGATGACCCTTAGTAAAAATCGATGCCAAAGCGTGTGTTTGGTCTCTTTAATTGGTGGGGTCATGTAATACTATAGGCTGCTACAACTAAGTGAAACTATCACAGAACAACTCTACCGAACTCAATTAATGCGTTGAAACCGAGTATAGAAGCAAAATCGTCCTTAGTGCGATCAAAGGCAAAACACGGTAATTTTACAACATGACAACGCTCGGCCACATGTTACGCAGCCGGTCAAAACGCGTAAATGGGAAGTCTTACCCTATTATTTGCTTTCTTTGATGACGCATGCTATTGAGGATCAGCAATTTTGCTCTTTTAAAATAAACTTAATCTTCTAATGGCTTTATGTGAAATGAGACTTTTTTTAAGTAAGACTAAATTAAAATCTCTTTACTTTTTTGGGATAAAGTTTCACTTAAACCGTGCGTGGCGGCCACACGCATATTTTTTTTTTTATTTTAGTATGCTTTTTTTCTCAGTGTACTATGTGCCAAATTATAATGCGTTCCCAGCAGAATTTATGTGGGAAAGCATTATAAATTTTCTGCTTGCAGTGAAATTTTACAAAGAATTTTTTCAAAGAGTACTTTAAGCCTCTGTAGGGTAGTTTTTAAGAAATATTTGAAAAGTGCCAAAAGGGACTACAGGGTGTTAGGGTAAAAAGGCTGCTAGAGGGTTACTAGTTCGCAAAAATATTGCTTTCAACATTGTAATAAATGTCTAGGACCACAACAACTATGCCAAGGGCATATTTTTCAAAGTTTTTCTTACAATGTATATCAGCAAAAGAGCACCCTTATGAAATATTACTTAGATGGTAACTTTAACACGTGCAATTTTTTTTGTCTCTGCTTTTAGAATCCATTGATAACATTTGAAATTGCTTTGCAGTGTAGTTTTTTTACTTACGCGCAACAGCAGCAGCTGTTCTTTGAAGTCCGTCTCAGCAAATGTTATTGTCGCTGCACAGGATATATTGGCAGCTTCCAGTTCGGTAACTAAATCATTGACAGCCAAGGAGTGGACTTCTTCATTTTGTGAAAATGTAGTAACAGTATCCCAGCCAAAACGACGAATGAAAGCAATTCTGGCTGGATTGTGAGAGGAATCGGGTGCCACAGTGCGATAGAAATATGGAAACTCCTGACGATCACTCAGCGCTGGAGAGGTGGAACCAAAAGAAACCTAGAATATGGAATGAAAAAGGAAAAAAAATAGGAATCTATAGAGACATTTTTAAGAGCTATTCAAATAAAGTGATTTAAAATTAATTTTACAAATTTGTATTTTATAAAAATATTTAAATAATGTCCAACTCCAAAGTATGTCCAACTTTGAGCTGCGAGTTAACTGAGTCATGAATTGAACATCAAACAATGCCTTACAAGATTTGTCAGTTAAACTGTTGAAGCGGAAGAGCAGCGGAAGCTAGGAATGTGTTATGCAATACTATAAATTAGAGCAAAGACTCGGAAATTACAAGATTTTACAACAAAAACCCAACATTAATCAATAAATTTCGAATGAAAAAAGCACTAAAATAAATTTTAACAAAATCAAACTAAAAACAGTTATAAAAAAATAAGCACAAAATATCCAAAGAAGAAACCGAATTTAAAAATAAATCAAAAACTAAGTGAGGTCAAGCTCAAAGATGGGCGACATGTAAAAGGACACAAGCAGCAGGATGTCAGGATAATGTGCGTCAATGACACAACATTTTGCCAAGCACCGAAGTCAAGAGTCTCGCAGGAATCAAAGCACAATGCACAACATGAACGAAGCATAATTTATATGAACATATTACTCAACAACATGTGTGAGCGTGTGTGTGTATGTGTGAGTATGTGATTGTGCTAAGCAGCGTGTGTATCTTGCTATGTAAATAACTCAAGCATAGAAACAGCAGCTGTATGTATGAAAAAAAAAAAAAAAAACTCCAAATATAAGCTCAGTCCTTTTTATCCCAGCAAAGGGTCAAAGTTGAACAAATTTAAATAAAGTTCGGGACAACACAACAGAGCAGATTAAATTTGCTTAAATGGTTGCATGGTTTTCCGGGGCAGCACAGCAAAACTTGCTGAAATGTTTGCCGCTTGCTGAAAAAGGTCGCCTACAACTTAAGGTATTAGAATAATGATTAAGGACAAAAGTCTAACGTTTTTCTGATTTGAATTTATACGCAGAACCTTGTATGAAAACTACCAGGCATAGCTCTAGGGATTTGCTTAAAATAAGTAATAAAAAGAAAGCCACTTACCTGCACTATATTCCAGTATGGCACCACTTTGGCAAGACTCTCGGTGACCTCCGAACAGGCGCTGCCCAAAAGCATTACCATGCGTGTTGCAGGCTGCGTATAGATGGCATGAAAAAATCGATCAACACCAACGCCAGGATCACACTTAAAACAGAACATGAAGAGCAAAATAAAAAGAAGAAGGAGAAAATAACATTAATAAGGACACACAAGGATATGCATAAAAGTAGGCAAAGAACATGCCTAAAGCTGTTAAGTACCATGTTGTTGGTTGGTTTTTTGTTTTAGTTGTTTTATATTTTATGACACACCTCTGATAAGATACTAAATTGTCTTAAATTTATATTATTTTCTTAGCGCCTAAGCTTATGCATCAATTTTGTGGGATTTTTTTTATTTTTTATACATATTAACTGAAGTCGTTTTATGTGCTTAGCTAAGCTTATGTTTGCTCGTTTTAAGTGTGCTTGTTGTTATTGTGTGTGTGTGTGTGTGTATGAATTTTTTGTGGTTTTTATGAGCACCTTGTTGCTAATGAAATTATGTTTCTATGTCATTTCAGGCTATTCGCAATTCATGCTATTTCCGTCAAGTAAGACGACAACGTCGCTGAATGCTGGCGCGACTTTATAAATGTTGCTTAAAACCAAGCAACAAATATCAAGTGTGCTATACTGTCAAAAGGTATTTATGCGGTTCTATAATTAAGTACTTACTTAAATTTTTGTTGTTGTATTTAATTTGCAATTTTAATAACTCCTAAAATCATGCTTTTAATTGAGTTTTTGCGGTTTATTTTAATACGCAAAGTTTAATAATCTACTTAAGTTAAGTGTAATGGGGGCAGGGGGGGGGGGTGGGTTTACAGTTTATGATTTTGACTTTTGCTTTATTGCTACTTTCGCAATGAGCTTCATTTACATTTAACTGATGGCAAAAGTTTTTTTTTATTTGTTTTTGTTTGCTAAGCTATTAAGTAATTAATGTGTGTGTCCTTAAATTAATCTTCAAACAAGAAATCTTCGTAGTCGTTATTTGAGTGCGACATTTTATTTAGATCTTTGTCAAAAGATGTCACAACCTTTGAATTTTAAGCATTTTTTGAAAACTCACTGTTGCGATTAAGATATTGCCAAGAAACTGGGTATGAAAATCCGTTTAACGTTAATAAGAGCTTTATTCTGTCAAAGGATATTGACAGTTTTTTAGGCAACAAAAATTAATCCACTATATTTAAAGATTGAATTTAATGCTTAAGTAAAACTTTTTGGTTGTGTTGAGATTAAAATTAAGAAGTGAAAAGTTATTTTTTACTGTATTTTAAACTGGTACTCAAGGGAAAGTTCGAAAGGCGGCTGACAGCTAGTAAGAGGATGGAAATATTAACAAATTTGGGTCTTCAACCATGCTTTCTCTTACAGCAGCGATATTTTCGGTGGAGTGTATATTTTTTTTTTTTTTTTTTTTTTTTTTTGGATTCGCCAAAGGAGTGAGAAATCTCATAAATACGTATAGCCCGTACTATACGCATGCACGACTTACATTCTACAACATTCCGGATTAACCGGAAAGATAGAATGCACCTACGTACTAAAAAACACACCCAGTTGGCGAAGTATGAATTTCCACTAAGCACATAACTGGCTTTTCAGCGGAACTTAAAAATTTTATACAAAAACACGAATTTATTAAGAATATTTGAATTTAAAAAAGTAAACAACATCAAATAAGTAGTAAACTTTACATAAAACTCTAAAACAAAGAGACCAAAGTAACTATAAATAATATGAATATTAGTAAGTTTGCGGCAACTATCCAACCCAAGATCCTACGTGGAAAAGAGAGTAAACTCTTAAACACCAAACCAATTCCAATTATAACAGAGATATATACGTGTAAATATGTACAAACATATATGTGTATATATATACGGGTCACTATGTAATTTTGGAACACCGTGCTAATGTTATTAGTTGGATATGTATTTGGGCCAACGCAGGCATAAACTTGCATGGAAAAGAGATAAACTCTTGCGCACCAAACTAAGTAACTAATAAGTCAACTGAATAAGAAAAATTTTAAAATTTTTTGAATAAAAACAAACAAGTTAAAGCATACATATCGTATTCGATGGTATTTACTTCATCAAACGCAATATTATAAAGGAAAACAACTGAAACGATCTCGAATATATGGAATAACTTCAGCCAACATTTTAACAGAATATAACAATATTATTAACCGAGATAATGTTTGAAACAAAATTCTAAAATGTATCAATTATTTAAATGTAAAATCATTTTCCGTTTCAAGGCATCCACCGACTCACAAAAATTAATTAAGCTGTAGCTATTATTGAAATCACTACACATACATCGTAAAGGGTCATGAAGGGCAAAATTTGAAGTGCACTGGCTCAACTTAAAAAGCACAAAATGTCTAGATCCTCTTCTTGGGATGTTAAAGTTAAGAGATGAGAGAATATATTGGGAGTCAATTTCACCACAAACTAATTTATATAGGAAGGTGACATTAAGCACCGTCCTTCTGCTTCTCAGGGAAGGTAGTAAAATTTGCTTAAGGCGGGTTTCATACGAAGGAAGAATAATATCTGGGTTCCAACGATGATGACGTAAAGCAAAAAGTAAAAACTGTTTTTGAACCGATTCTATTGCATCAATGTGGACGTTATATTGAGGGTTCCATACTACGGAAGCATATTCAAGAATAGGCCTTACGAGAGATATATACAGTAATTTAGTAGTGAAGGCATCATTGAATTCTTTCGCCCATCTTTTAATGAAACCAAGGACACCTCTAGCCTTATTTACAGCCAAATTAACGTGGAGATTGAAGCGAAGTTTTGGATCCATAATTACACCAAGATCAACAAAACTATGAACAATTTCTAAGTGGATGTTATTTATAGTGTAATTTGTACTATGAGCAGTTCTACGTGAGAAGGTCATTGATTTGCATTTTTTTAAGTTAAGGTTTAATAGGTTGAAGTTACACCAATCCACTAGTCTGTTTAAATCAGATTGTAAAAGGTGTTGTTCGTCGAGTGACTTGTAGGTAAGAAAAAGTTTCACATCGTCAGCATACATTAAGACGTCACAATGTTTAATTGCCGAGGGAAGGTCATTAATAAATAGTAAGAATAAAACCGGTCCAAGATGACTTCCTTGCGGAACACCAGATGTAACCATTATATTTTGTGAAAGAGAATTTTTATATAAAACTTTTTGAAAACGTCGCGATAAATAAGATTCTATCCAATTTAGCAATTTTACAGGAAACCCAATTAGCTTAAGTTTATTCAATAGAAGATTATGATTGACACTGTCAAAAGCTTTGCTAAAGTCCGTATAAATAACGTCAGTCTGTTTTCCCAAAGTAAAACCTTTTATTACACGAGTTGTAAACTCCAAAAGGTTTGTTGAAGTTGATTTACCCTTTAAAAAACCATGCTGAGTGACAGAAATGGAAGATGAAACGAAGTGGGTTAGTTGTTCAGTTATGATTTTCTCAAATAATTTAGGGATTGCGCTTAATTTGGCGATGCCTCGGTAGTTAGTGACATCAATTTTGGAGCCAGATTTATGAAGGGGTATAATATATGAATCTTTCCATATAATGGGAAAATGACCACTTTGCAGGGATATATTAAATATGTTTGATAGAGGAGCACACAGGTTGCTAGCACATTCCTTTAGAATGCAACTCGGAATTTCATCAGGGCCAGTCGAAAAAGAGCATTTAACTTGACGAAGGTTATGCATAACAATAATTGAGTCTATTACTGGAGTTTCAAAAGAGCTAACTGGAGGTAAATAAGGATGCTCAGAACACATATTAAATGGTATGTTGGAGTAAGTTGATTTGAAGAAGCTTGCAAACATGTTAGAAATAACATTGTCACAAGACGATTCCTCTTGATTGAATCTCATAAGGGGTGGAAAGTTGGAAGCCTTACGTTTTGAATTAACAAAAGTATAGAAGAGTTTCGGATTATCATTAAATTGAGATTTGATGTTGGCTATATAAGCAGTATAACACTGTTTATTTAATAGCTGGTATCTGCAACGACAAGATGAATAACAAGCAAAGTCAGTATTAGAACCAGATTTTTTATATTTTTTAAATAATCGATTTTTTAAATTTTTTAGTGACTTAAGTTCACTTGTTAGCCAGGGTGGACTTAAGGGTTTAGAATTAATTTGCTTTGTTGGGACGCACAATAAGAAGCACCTTTGCAAAGTATCATTAAAAAACTGTACCGAGGTTTCGACGTCATAATATGAATACGGTGGTTTAATAGATAGAATCGGTGACCAGTCAGTCTGCGAGAGTAAGGTGTTGAGTTTAACATAGTCTGTACTTTTGAAATTATATATTTTTGTATTTCGCTTATCAGGTGTAAGTTTATTTTCATTTTCATGAGCAAGTAAAACTGTTATTTCAAGAGTTGGATGATGTTCATCTTCCGGAAATGATACAGGGTTTGATCGATTGAGATATACAGTAGTGCATCTATCTACAAACACAAGGTCCAGCGTTCTATGGTTTTTATTAAAAGTATTATTGACTTGTTGAAGACACAGGTCAGATAACTTATCTAAAAAATCATTTATCCAATTACTAGTGGAAACAGGTGTAAGAAATGAAGAGTCATCTGTCGAATTCCAAGACACAAAGGGTAGGTTAAAATCGCCCAACACAATAAGAACATCATTATTTTTTAACATATTATGAACTTGCTCGATGGCGTTTATATGTCTTAAGTAAATTGATATGTCACAATTTGGAGGAATGTAAGAACAGGTAAGATAAGCAATGCAGTTATTTAATTTAACTGAAACACAAATAAACTCCAGTTCACTAGTGTCGAGAATTGTTAATTCATCAGATGCAAACGAGATATGAACAGCTATCAGAACACCACCACCGATCTTATTATAACGGTCTTTACGGAAAATTTGATAATTTTTACACATTATTTCAGAATTTAGAATATTAGAGCGAAGCCAAGTCTCCGTGAAAATTAAAATGTTATATTCGAAATCAAAACTGTTAATGAACATTGCAGAAAGTTTGGAATTAAGACCCCTTACGTTTTGATACACAAGTTCTAATTTAGACTTACGATTTGTTAATCGTTTTTTGGATGAGATTGCGGACTATTTCGCGGGCGAGGCAAGTGTACAACATTTACTAATCGCGGATTATTTTTGAATTCGAATTCGCGTACGATTGTATTTCGTGGCCAGAAACTTACATCAACAATAGTATTAAATAAATTTTCTGGAACTGTCAATCTAAAGGAAGTAGTCAGACGTGCGTTTACATATTTGAATTTATGAATAGAAATAGAAAGAGTCGATGAACATTTCAACTTTGATTTAATGAAAAAATCTATATCATTATCTGTTGTATCAGATGCTAAGCGCGAAACAAAGATTGATTTAGTTGGAGGAATAGCAATCAACGGTTTAGGATCAGAAATGTCAGAAGTAATTGCAATTTGTTGGACATCAGCAACAGTAGGAGCCAGAGAAGCAGCTTGTGCATACGTTATTTCAGGCAAAGCGAGAGGTGGAGCTGATAATGGAAAAGGAGCAGACATAGACAAATTTGCCGAAGAAGAAAGAATAGGAGGAGGAGCATCCGTGTCCATGTCGTCAACGTTGTCTTGTTCTATAGAAGGTTGTGTTGGTGTCGAGTCAGTTTTCTGTTTGCTTCGAAGGGTCATATGTTTCTTTTTTCGCTTTGGTGAAGGAATTGACTCATCAATATATTTAAATTCGTTGAAATGAGTTTGATATTTTAAAAATTTATCAGAAAGTGAAGAAAGTTCTCTACTTATTTCCGAGAAACCTTGCTTCGTTTGCTTAAAAAGCTTATACAAGTTAATGTCGGCCAACCTACACTTCTCACAAGACCAACGCAACCCTTTACCTTCTTCAATGGCATCTGCCACTCGACCTGACACTCCTGCACACTTGATGTGAACGATATTGTCACATAACCAACATGACAAACATCGTTCATTTTCACCTTTAGTGGAGCAGCCAGGCTTAGCACAAACCATTGTTTTTTTTTTTTTTTTTTTTTTTTTTTTTAGTTTAACAATGTATTTAATTTAAAGAAAGAAAAAGAAAACAATAAAGTAAAAAGATATGAAAATAAATAGTGGCGAAAGTTTAAAAACAAAGAGATAAAAACTCTGAGACACCCTGTGGGAATAGCTTAAAGAAGTGCCTACAGGTATGCAACGCTATTTTACTTAACTTAAGAGAAGCTAAGAAAAAGAAATAAATAGCGAAATGTCAAAAAATAAAAAGAACAACAAGAACAGAATTTAAAGAATAGAAATAAAGCACAACAATGTTTGTATGTTTTTGTTTTGTTGATTTTTTTTTTTTTTTCACTGCTTATAAAAATAAGCACAAGTGTCAAGCACTTTAAACTTATGCACTTATATATATATTTTGAACGCGTAAATTATCGCAATTCGCGGAAACTGTGCACAATTATTGAAGGCACAGAACACTCAATTCTATAAACGAATTAAAAAATCGAAATAACGTATTTAAACCGTTTATTTAAGAACACAAATCACAAATTGAAAAACAATTAAAACACGAACAGAAATTTTCGATGCTGATAGTTCGACGGAGTTGCCAGACTGATTGCAATGATACACTCGCCTTATAATATCTATGACCGACCAACTTTTTTAAAATTTCTTCACAACAAATTATTCGCTCAGTCTAACTGAGCTCGCTAGTGTCGCATAACATTGAAGCTCAGTATAAAGCATGATACAATAACAAGGTAGGCCCGCTTGAGAGAGAATTTGAGAAGTACCCCTTATTAGATTTTCTTTTGTGCTATTTTTGCAATAACCTACAATTCTGTTAAAAATATATCAACAAAACATTATTCAGCTCATACTCAGAGTTGCCTTAAAAATACTTTTATAGTTATGGTTTATTACTTAAGTTATCATACAACTGCTTTGACTTTATCTTTAGTAAATATAGACAAGAAAACAATGATTGTAACTAAATATGTTATGATTTTTTCTTAGTAAAATATTTCATTTTAAGTTAATCCTTCTTTCAAAACTTTCTGTCAATTATCGGATTCAGCTCGGGCTAGCAAGGCTTGTTTGCTCGCACGCCACACACTTAGCACGCACGGCGTCGACTGCAATTGGGTAAGAATATACCTTGTAATATAGGGGTTTACTTTAAGTGTCTTCGCTTGACAAAAGATCAAAAATGATTGATTTTAAAGAACTTAAAATTTTGCAAACATTGAAAATTAATAATTTAAATGAATGAATTAAAAAAATGGCAAACCAATTCATACAAACCATTCGTTCAAGATTTAAAAAAACATTATATTAAAAATTCTTGACAAAAAAATAGGAAAAAAAAAATAATGATCAAACTTGGCACCATAAATTCGTAGATCATTGGAAAATTTACTCTTAAATAAAATCTTACTAAAAAGTGCCATTTCATATAACGGCAAGAGTAGATTCAATCTGTTTTAATACAATTTCAATACCATTAACTTGTATTTTTTGTGAAAACGTTTGTCTAAAAATTTTAAATAGGCAAATGGCAATTTGCGTCCAAATTTGTTGTGACAAAATTGAAAGAAAATTGAAGAAACACATGTCTTTTACCGCCAATTTTTTTGTAAAAAAAAGACAAATGGCAGTTTGATGTTTTAGAGGTGTTTGGTAGGATTAACTTTCCTTGTTTGAAACGCCTTAGACAAACACATGTACTTTATCTGAAAAGAAAAATGTGGCAGCAATGCTCAAGAGACCAAACTGAAAGCAACTCCCTCTACTAAAAAACGTAGAACTCTATAGAAATTTAATTTATCATTGCAATTGAATAGTAAAAAAATTATAAAAATCTGTTCAGTCGTTATTGAGAACACTTGTCACCAAATACGCCGTGAGTCTCCTTTTATATAGTAGTAAAGATGTAAAATTGATTTCATTCAGACGAGAACATTTTGACATTTTGACCAGACTAAAAGTAAATTCTAGGTATTTAGCTATAATGTAATACAATAACCATTCTTTGAGCTTTTTACTTGGCAATATAAGCAAAAAAGCTAAACATGTTGAAGTTTTAAACCTTTTAGTTCGGTTTTACTCCTCATTTCAATTCGCCATATTGCTCTATATGCGGCGAAAGCAGTTTCACTACAGAAAATTATGAACTAAAACTTTGTTTATTAGATAAGTGGCTTCGTTAAGTCTGTTAGCTTGGACTCAAACCATTGTTTTATAATTTTGTTTTACTCATTCATTTTAGCAATTGTACAAAAAAAACGAAAACCATAAACGAGACATTTCCAAAAAGCTTAAACCTTCCGAACACCTCCTTATAATATATGAATTGACTTCGTTCCATTTAAGTGTTACATTGGTTTTACTCCGCGTTTGATACGCCGTAATAAAATTGTCAGCTATAGAAAACGGATCTCTCGTCTGAAAGCGTGTTTCTTAGTACGAATATGACCTGAAGCACAACAATGAAAGCTTAACAAGAAACTAAATGCTTGCAGATTCAAAATTTTTTGGGTTTTAAAGTGGCCTTCAGAATATTCTTCTATGAATCCCATAAAAAATTGTTGGTGGCATGTTGAAGCGAAGTTGGTAAAACAACCTGAAGCGCTTGAATAAGTTGTTCACGAACTTTGGGAACGTGTAATAAAATGGTATCCCATTATTGCTGTTAGATGCCTTCACGGATAAAAGATATAAGACTAAATACTAAAATGCTTAATTTAAAAATTATAATATTTTCTTCAAACTCCCCTCAGTAGAGGGGATAGAGGAGGGAATAGTTGACTTTGAAGACAATTTGAAGAAGTCTTTAAAGACGCTTTTTTAAACCCTTTATTTGTATATTTTTATTGATCAAATCAGCAGTTATTGAAAATTACCAGAGGGTTTATTCTTATAACATATGGGCATTTCCAAAAT
This sequence comes from Tetanocera ferruginea, assembly GCA_958299015.1. Classification (NCBI taxonomy): domain Eukaryota; kingdom Metazoa; phylum Arthropoda; class Insecta; order Diptera; family Sciomyzidae; genus Tetanocera; species Tetanocera ferruginea. The sequence goes on from OY282641.1 coordinate 159,181,979, forward strand.
GGCGTTATGTACGAGAAAATTAAAAAAAACAGAATGAAGAAGTCTAAGTTTTAAAAACTTTTTGAAGTGAAACTTCTTTAGCCGCGTATACAACATACAGCAAACGAAACGAGTAGTAAAACCGATGAAACGAATGAAACGGCGGCGAATTAAGGTGAATTTAGGTCAATTTAGTTGAATTTAATTGAAATTAAGTGTTCGAAACACCCTATAAATTCGAAGGGAAAAAATTATCAAACAATGGTTTGAGTCCGAACTAACAGACGAATCAATCAACAAAGTTTTCGACCGAACTTTTTGAAGATGGAATTTTCAACTAGATACGTTATGCTTCTATTTCCAACCGTGACACGCTACACTGGAATTTTCAACCTGTATGACTCAATTCAGTGACAATTGACTCTCTGTATTTGGTGGGGCCGTAGTCCCACCTTCTCTGTGTTTGGTCTCTGTATTTGGTGGGGCCGTGGTGTACTATACGCTGCTACAACAAGGTGAAACTATTACAGGGCAACTCTCCCGAACTCAAATGATGCGTTTGAACCGAGCATAGAAGCAAAAACGTCCAGAGTGCGATCAAAGGCAAAACAATGTAATTTTGCAATAAAACAACACTTGGCCATACGTTACGCAGCCGGTCAAAACATACCTTGAAACGTTGAAATGAGAAGTCTTACCCCTACTATTTGCTTTCATGACGAATGAAATTTAGGATCAGCACTTTCGCTCTTTTAAAATAAACTTAATCTTCTTATGGCTTTATGTGAAATGAGACTTTTTTTAGTAAGACTAAATTAAAAACTCTCTACTTTTTTGGATAGGATCTGCATTATTGAATATTTTTGGAATCCGCCCACGTACACGGCTACCTTCCATACAAACCAAAAATTGAAAACTGCATAACTCAGCTCATAATAATCCTACAACAATAAAACTTGGCACATATGTGTTTTATATCAACACAAAGATGTCTTCGAAAAATAAACGTCATCCGTTCACGGACACGCCCACCTCCGATACAACCCAAAAATTGAAAACGCAATAAATAAGCCTTTGTTTAATCTAAAGAGCTAAAATTTTGCACGTTTGTTTTTTATAACAAAAGAAAGATGGTTTTGAAAAATGAACGTCATCCGCCTACGGACACGCCTACTTCTCATACAACCCAAAAATATTAAAACTCTTTAAATAAGGTTATGTTTGTCATAGAGAAATTAAATTTGGTATGCATGTATTTTAGACCAAAACTAAGGTGTGTTCAAAAATTGTGAGTAATCCGTCCATGAACACGCATATGTACCTTCCATAGTGAAAGCACAATAAAGGCATTAACCGTGAGCTACAGGAATAAAACTTGGTATGTGTAAATTTTTCATCAACATTTAAATGCATATAAAATATAGGCTTAATCCGCCCACGGACACGTGAGCGGAGAAGTTTATTGTAAACTTCATTTACACACTGAGAACAAAACACATACCTTGCCCCGGTAAAAAATTTCTCTATTTTTGATAATAGCAATTTTCTCTTTTTCAAATAAAATTTTCTTCAATTAGAATAAATTTTCACATTTTCGTAGAAATATTTCTTTACTTCTAGGAAATGGAAACATTTCAATGTCTCTAATAATGATAAGTATTTTTCTCGCACAAAAAATTTCTCATTTATAAAGAAATTTTATTGAAAATGAAAAACTTTTCTTATATTTTGATAAAAAATTCACTATGAGAAGTATCTTCTTCAATAAAAACAAATATTTTCTCAAAAAAAAAAATATTTTGCTCTAAAAATGATATATTTTTCTATTTCATGGTAGCTTTTTATCATTTTTAGAGAATTTTTAGTATCGCAATTAGAGAATAGCATTCTCTGGAGCAAAGTCCATACCATTTTTCTCTAAATATGATGCCTTTTTTATCATATTCCGAGACACTTTTTTCTGAGTGCAATAAAGTTTTTTTTTTTTTTGAAAAGTGTGTTTAGGGCATTTCATAGTCGGCCTACACCGACTTTAGACTTTCTTTACTTGTTTTTTATATTTGCGTTGAAATTAAGTTGCTCTATATTAAGTAAAAAAATTACAAAAATCGACTATAAGAATTTAAAGATATAACCAAAAATATGCACTGGCGTGACGTTACAAAAAACAAAAGTGGTTTTTGACTTAGATTAGAAAATTTGCAAAACTCTGCGAATTGGGCAAGACTTTTTATACAAAACTTTATTTGGAAGAATTTAAAATAATAATAGTTTATTTTGCTGGTTATCAAATTAAAAAATCTTTTTTCGGTTTTTTTTTTTATAAAGCTAAGTCATCTGGCGTGACGTTACTGGCGTTACGTTACTAAAATTTCCATCTGAACATTTTAAGTTAAGTTGTTTAAAAAATATTTGACGTAAATGAAACATAAAGTTTAGCTATTATCTAATATAAAAAATCAAATGTTTGTCTGTTTGTCTGGCTGTCTGTCTGTCTGTTCCGTATAGGCGCAACGTATATCGGAAACATGTGGGCGTGTCACTCTATAATAACTCCTAAGCACCTGGACCGATTTCAATGTTATTTGGTATGAAGGTTCGACTGCACCAAAAGATAACATAGGCTTCAACTACACCCAAGATAAAACATAAAATATAAAAAAATGTCCAAAGACTTCCACAAGAGGGCGCTTTATGTAGTACATTGTGAAGACTTAATAACTCCTAAATGACTTGACCGATTTTGCTAAAATTTGGTATGTGACATAACTTGACCCTGCAACAAAATTGAGGCTATTTAAATTTCAGAAAACTTTCGTGAGAGGGTGCTTTATTCAATCAACTTTGTTTGGCTCATTCACGTCAAAACGGATGAATCAATTTTGATGAAACTTGGTAAAAATTTGACAAGACAAAAAGACAAATGAAGTCAAGAACCAAAGGCTAATGAATAAAAAGAAGTTTTCACAAATACGAGCAGAAGCTATATATATAAATATGAACATAAATCAACCAAACAGTATCGACCCAAACCGAAGGTGAACAAAGGCAATCCAAAAATCGAATTGATCCCAAAAGGATTTTTTAAAATTAGAATTTTGTTTTTGAGATAAAAATCCATATTAAATGCATGCTAAGAAAAACTTCTCGTGTTGTTCTCGAAATGACTTCTTCAAACTGCCTCAGACCATTGTCCTCAGAACCCAGATGTCAGATCTAGACGTTGAAGATGTTAATTTTTTTTTTAAATATGACCGGCAGGCAGTAGCGTAGCAAGGGGGGGGCCGGGGGGGGCGGTCCGCCCCGGGTACACGCTAAAATGGGGTGCAAAATTTGATAAAAGAACTTTTCACCACACAATTTTTGATTTTTTTTTAATAATAAGAATACTTTAATGACTGCGGTTTTATGTTTTGAATATAAAGAGGGTGCAAAAGTAAATGCAAATATTTTTTTTCTTCGTTTTTATTAAAACTTCAGCTTAATAAGAAATTTGTTTCAATATAAACAAACGCTCATACCAAAACCTAAGTCAATTCGGAATTTAATTTGTCATTGGTTAGGGGTGCAATTGCCAAACAAATGCAATTCAAATTTTAATGACAGTAAGATAGAGTACACAAAGAAAAATGTTATATTATAATGTTACATTCTTTTTATATTCCATAAAATTTTTTAAAAAATCGTGTTTTTTTGCTTCTTCAGGTTAAGAAGTGTTCAAATTTACTCGTTTAGTATACATTTCTATTACCAATATTTTACGCAAATCTGCATGATTTTCATATGAATGGAGGCATCAGTTATTTTGTAAGCAATACATTTCTCCTGAACTTTACAGAAAAACGTGCCCATGACATAAATGTCAAGAATAATAAATATGCTTTATGATTTTGTGATGGCTAAGTTCTAAGATAATACATCATAAAACAAACCTTATTTACAGCTCTTAATCTGCTAGAATATTATTTTTAATAGTAATATGTTTTTGGGTATCCTGTTACATGAAACAATTTAAAAATCAATACTCAACTAATTACATGCTTAAAAAATTTCTAAAAAAAATTAAATTATGATTTAAATGCATTAAATTTTTTATTTTAATTAAATACATGGCGTTTTATAACAATTTTAAGGCGTTCTGACGTTTTTTTTTATTTTATGTAGAAGATGTCTATTAAAAGCTCTGAGATGGTTTTCTGACTCCTTAACTTTACTAAAGTAATCATTTTTATGATTAAATCAACCAACAAAAACTGTTAAAAATAGAGTTTTTAACAGAAGATGCACAGTTCCTTAAAAATTATGCTAATTATTTAAATGAAATTTAAATTTCAAAGGGGGCGATCTTCACATCGTCGCCCCGCAATTATACTGTCGTACATCACAAAACCAAAAAAAATTTGTTAAGGTTGGGGTTTTGGGTAATTTTTCGATCTCTATCGATCTGTGTACTCGTAATTCTTCTATCTTTTATGGTTTCTGAGATATTCTCTGTGAACTTTGACCTACACACCACAAAAAATATAAAAATTATTCTTATAATGCCGTATTCGCCACTTTTTTGGATATACGGCAAAAACTAAACCAAAAATATGGAATTGGTACAACGGACATTATTGTGACGTACGTGCACATAAAGCAAAATATTATTATTTATTATAGTGATAGAGATAGAAATAATATTAATCCAAACATGCTCGTTATTTGTTTTGATTTGCAGAGTGTTTTCACTTTACCCAAAGGGTTTTCTTCAATATTTTATTATAAAAGAAAACTTACTGTTTTCAATATGACAGCTACTGTATGTATGAAAACAAACAAAAAACCAAATTTATCATATTGTGCTATTTGGAGCGAGGTACACAGTGGCCGTACTGGAAATGATATTGCCAGCTCATTAATTAAAATTTTAGAACGAGTTGTATGTCATTTTAAAGATATTGAACATCTTGTATTATGGAGTGATTCATGTGTACCACAAAATAGAAATCAAATCATGTCCACATCACTGCTTCAATTTATGCATAACAACAATCAAATAAAAACTATTACTCAAAAGTTTTCTGAACCCGGACATTCCCAGATTCAAGAAGTTGATGCTGTCCACAGTGCCATCGATTGGTACTTAAAACTAAAAGAGATTCATAACGTACTCGATTTAGTCTGAAAACTAAGGAATTATAAATCACCAAGAGTAAAACTGCAAGTAATACAAATGGTTTCTACAGATTTTAAAATTTATTCTGAAAAATCTCATAAATTTTATTTTCAATTAGTTCCATTTAGTCAGATCAAATATATTAAATATGATCAAGTTGATTTATTTAAAGCGTCTTATAAGACTTCGGCAGCTGAAATAGAATATAAGACTACTTCATTGAAGAAAAAGTCCAGAAAAGGTATAATACCAACACCAAATGATATATTTGATGCAAATTTAAAAGTTTTAGCAGCGAAAAAATTTCTTCTGATAAAAAAGTGATATAAAAAGCCTTTACGGTTTCTTACCAAAAACTGATGTGCAGTATTATGACTGTTTACTAAAGTAATTATGACTGCTTTTTGAAATAATTTTTTAAAAGCATAACTAAACTCGACAAACAAATACTTGTAATACTTTTTTTATTTATATATATATTGATATTCTTGTTTTTTTTTAAATGAATTTTATTATTTACATTTTTGTTGTAACACACAAAAGATTACTTAACTCAGTACAAATAATTGTAATACTTATTAAAGTTTAAGTTTTTATTAAGGGTATTCATGCAAAGAGGCAAGAATATAATTTGGGCAATTAGTTATTTTTATCAGGCAGGTTGCATGAGCATCCCTTAAAAGTCGATTGAGCATTTGCATCATATATCAGCTGTTTGCAAGTTCAGGGTTTGCTTTCTGCAAATGAAGTATATAAATATTTTTTAATTCCTTCAATGCACAAAATTTCCATTCTTACCTCTTTCATGTTATTTAATTAGTTTTACAATTTTACTATATCTTCTCCCGCTTCTAATTTTTTCTTTTGCTTTAATAAAATAAATCAGCTGATTGATGTTATGTGCCTGTTCGTTTGCTCAGCTAAAGCCCTAACCAAAATAGACGATTTGCTCCGTAACGAGCGAAGACGAAAACGTTCGCTTAAATGCAATTCAATGTTGTTGCCCAAAATAAGCTAACGTAAACACATCGAAACTGAACGAAACGGTTTGACGAGACGTTTTGTTCCGTAAGAACCGAACTTTTAGCGTCTCAACTCGTCAGCAACAACAGTGCAGATAACTTTTACATCAAGTGTTGTTGCATTTTTATCAATTAGTTCAAGAAACAATATTTTAATGAATTAATAGCCATTGTTAAGGATGAACAAGGCATTTATATGCATTTGAAACAGTTGGCAGCTGACCAGCCTAGACGAGTTCAAGAACGTTTCATTTTGGGTTAAATGTCAAAGCAGACGTAACGAGTGTACACGCTCGTCGAGTTGCAATCGTCTCGTTTCGTCTATTTTGGTTAGGGCTTAAATCGTTGAGCAAAGATATCTGGTTTGTGCAAAAGCTTCTTCATACAAACTTTGACAGTTCATTTATAAGGAGAATAAACTTTTACGGTTTATACCGTTTATAAGGGTTTTGCCCAGTTGCATGAATACCCTTATTATTTTTAAATAATATATTTAGATATATTTTATAAATGAATTTCTATTTTTGTTATAATAAAAAAGTATTAATTTAACAAAAAATTGTTGTTAAATGTCTTATTATTTTCATTTTGTTTAATTTTTACTTATAATTGCTAAAAACTACAAAGACTATGTACGTTGAAATTGTGTTTTCCGTATCTTTTGATTTCTATTATTTTGCCGTACGTTAACATGATTTTGCCGCATGTGATTGAACTGAAAAAAATTAAGTCAAAAGTGGCGCATGCGGCAGAATGCTTTTGAACAAAAATGCTTAAGAATCAGAAATTTAGTTCTAAGCTAGTTTTGGATTCAATGTCAAAATAAACTACATAAATGCCGCTATCAGTGATAAAAATACCAACCTGAGTTTTTCGGACCAATTTTTATACAGCTCGCTTCAAACTTAAATGTTAGTTTCCCAAAACTCGATTTTCCGGATGTACGTCAAAATAATTGCGGGTCGACGACATGGCAACGTGTCTGACTGCCTCAACTTGGCGAGGCCAGCATTATCCATGTCAAAATCGTCTCAAGTCGACTCAAAACCTCCGCGTGGTGTCTCCTGGAAACGTCAAAAACTATCGCCCGATAAACTTTGGCGGCCAATTTGAGCGGCGATGTCTCCTCTAGACAATAAACTTGAGGGGTCTCTTCAAGACCTTAAAAATGGAATGTGCGTAGGGTTTGGGTCCCAACCACATTATAACTTCCCAATGAAAACAAAATCAGCCTCGGATATGAACCCCCACTACGTTGACGACCACCGCAAACGAAAAACGGATAATGATTTACGGATATGCACCTGGAATGTCCGGACCCTTTATAGGGAAGGTGCCACTGTCCAACTGGCGGAAGCCCTCGAAAAAATTAAGGCTGACATCACCGCCATCCAGGAGATGCGATGGAAAGGACAAGGCTGCTCTAAGAGAGCTCCTTGCGTATGCTGACGATATCGATATTATCGGCAGAACCAAGAGAGATGTAACCGCTGCTTTCGCCGCTATCGAAAAGGAATCAGCCAAAGTGGGTTTGACGGTGAACGAGGGCAAAACAAAGTATATGCTGTCTGCAAATAGGGAAGTGCGGCGTCTAGGCTCCCATGTTACAGCAGGCAAATATAACTTTGAAGTTGTCGAGGAGTTTACTTACCTTGGCACCGCCGTAAACAGCAACAACAATGTCAGCCTGGAGATAAAGCGAAGAACAACAATTGCTAATAGATGCTACTACGGGCTAAGTAAGCAATTAGGTTCCAGAGCCCTCTCTCGATCGAAAAAACTAACACTCTACAAGACGCTCATCATACCTGTGCTTCTCTATGGCGCTGAAGCATGGGTGGTATCGCAAGCAGATGCAGCCGCTCTTGGGGTGTTCGAGAGGAAAGTTCTTCGCAAAATCTTTGGTCCTGTTCGAGTTGGCGACGACTATCGCATTCGAATGAACCACGAACTGTACGAGCTCTACGACGACATTGACATAGTCCAGCGTATAACAATTCAGCGACTACGTTGGCTGGGTCATGTCTTTCGTATGGATGAAGAAGCTCCAGCGAAAAAGGTGTTTGAGGCGAAAGCCGAGGGTCGACGACGAAGAGGAAGGCCATGCCTCCGATGGATTGACCAGGCCGAGGAAGCCCTTACCGCGCTTGGTGAAAGAGATTGGAGACGGCGCGCGCGAAGCAGAGACGCCTGGCGAGACCTGATGAAGTCGGCCGTAACCCGTCAACGGGTTGTCATGGCCACCTAAGTAAGTAAGTATTTAAATGAAATTTTGTTCTCAGTCCCCGAATGTGAAGCATCGACAGATTTCTTGTAATTGTCAGCTCTTTTTTGGCCATTCATGACTCTTGACCTTGTCCAGCCAGGGCTAGTTTGCTTTGGGCATTATGTAGATAATGAGTATGAAACAAATTTCTGATAATAATTTGGTATCACTGTAATGTTGAATACTGTGATTTTAATAGTCAAGTATAGGGCAGTCAAATCTTACAGACCTCAGCTTTGTCTATCAAAGTCGAAGCTGAGATGAATATAGAATACTATAAAGAAGTTGATAAAATTTAGGAAAAAAGATTATAAATGAATTTGAATGCTTTATTTTAATTTTCACTTAAGTTTTATATAGAAGACATGGATTGATTTCGAAAAAATATTCAACTTTATAGTTATTCAGGGTTAATGAGGGAAAATTTGCCAACGGTTTGCTTCCAGGTCCTGTTTTTTCTTCAATTATGCACAATTTTTCGTAAAATTTTCACAATTTTCTATAAAAAACTAGCTTAAGTTTTTATAACTTCATAAAGCCCAATTATTTAAAACTTCACACAGTTCTCCAATTATTTAAAACTGATATTGTGTGGTGTACTGACAGGAAGTTGTCCTCGCATAACTTATAAGCCCTTATAAGCTTTTTTCCAAATCTTTTCTAAAATATGTAATTTTTGTAGAGGTTGAATAGGAAATGGAAATAGTGAAAAATTTTTATCAAAATATATCTTTGGGGATTTACTCACTTTTGCAAATCAAAATTTTGCGTAAACAAAATATTTTTCAAAAATTCCTTGATTGCGGAAAATCCTGCTTTAAAAAAATTAAGATATACTTCATAATTGAAATTAAATGAAATTTTTTAAGTTTTGTGTTACTTTCCCAATAACATATCTTTCAAATGATCAAATATATTAATATCGATGAGATTATTTTTAAATTTTGTCTATTGTAACCGAATTTTAAAAACTATATAAATAATTAAAATATTTATAAATTTATTTGCACTTTAACAAACTAATTAAAACTGTAAACTATTATTTAAAAAATTATATTAATTTCGTGGTATTTTTTAACCATTACTCTTTTGAGGTTTACTATAACCTTCTTAAGGGGTGCACAATTTAGTTTCCGCCCCGGGTGTCACCAACCCTAGCTACGCCACTGCCGGCAGGTACTGTTTTACGCAAATAAGACTACACACTTTTGACGGAGGGAAGAGGAAAAAACAGACATGCACAACGAAATCAACAAAATTTTTTCGTTTCATCGAGGCCGAAAAATAAATTATAAATCAAATTTCGTTTCGTTGAAAAACGAAAAATTTTCTATAATTTTCTCCTATGCTAAAAAAAATTTCTTCTGATACAAAACAAACGAAATTTTTTTGTTGAAATTAACGTTATTTTCAACGGTTGATTGGGAAAATAACGAAAAAATTGTATATCGTTTTCTCCGAAACGAAATAAATATTTGTAGTTTTTTGAATTAACGTTATTTTTTTATTTCGTTTCAACGAAACAAAAAAAATATTTAGGTTACCTTTAAAATTAACGTTAACCTGCATGCCTGGGAAAAACCCCAAAAAACGATAATTTCAAAAAATCTAAAAATATAGCTGATAATTTAAAAAATATTAAAATGAGAGTTTTTAAAATTTAAAATTGAGTTTTAAAAATCGTATTTTTTCTGTGCTCAAGGCACAACCCCGAGTAACATCCGCTAGTATATTATATTTTTTTAACTCCTACCCCGTCGACCATGAGAAATTGGAACAAAATTCCACTAAAATACCTGCAACCAAAACGAAATCAGGCAAACTTCGAGCAATGTGGCGTGACTTTACTCACTTTTCAAATTTAATATAAAATTAACGGTTTTTCTTCTTCACGATTTTTTTATAAAATTTGCTTAACTTTATTAAAATTTATTAAAATGCTTAATTTCACGCACTTTTGAACGTCAGTGTAGAAAAAAATAGCACTAAATACATTTTTGTCTGGCGTGACGTTACCTCAGAATAGCATTAAAAACAAATCAAAATTTTACCGTTAATTCATATTTGTTTGCTCTTTTGTATTTATTTTGCGGTTTGTTGTTGTTGTAGCAAAAGTTTTGCATAAAAGTTGGAGCTATTAATAAAGCTTTGTAGACTGTAGATCGAAGATTTTGAGAGACTGTCTAGGTCACTAAAAAAACAGTTCCCCAGAAAGAGGTGGCGGTTTTTAGCTAGCGCTGGGCATATGCATAGAAGATGTGTTCTGGTTTCTTCCTCATCCTCATCTCTACAGCTTCTGCAGAAATCGTTTTGGAGGATGTTTAAACTTTGGGCGTGATTACCAATTAAACAGTGCCCTGTTAGGACGCCGATAACAGTATTATTTATTTGATCCCTTCTGAGGGAGATAAGTTCTTTCGAGCGTTTCAAGTTCAGAGTTGGCCAAACCTGACGTGCCGTGTTGCACTTGTTTCCCGTAGACCACCTTATGTTGGTTCTTTTGAAGGATAGCTCATTTGTGAGTAGTTGTGACATGTTGTGAGATATATACCAATTCTTTCGTTTTCTCTCACTAAGGTTTTGGTAGTACCATTTCGAGCTCGTTCATCTGCTTTGCAGTTTCCTGGGAAATCTCAATGCCCGGGGATCCAGCATAGGACGATTTTAAGCTGCTCTGCCATCTCATTTGGAGATCTGCAACAGCTTAGGACTGTCTTTGATGTTGTTTGAACAGATTCCAGGGCTTTCAAAGCGGCTTGACTATCAGCTAGAATGCAAATATTTTTAGCTGATATTTCATTCATCTGAAGCCAAGTAACAGCTTCATGTATAGCAGTGACTTCTGCTTGGAAGACACTGCAGTGGTCAGGGACATCAGACATAAGGACATTATAATGACATTCAGGATACATAAATTCTGAAATATAATAATGAAATGTATGGAGCTCTGAACCCATCTACTGTTTAGGTATTATTTTTATTATATTAATAACACTGTTGTAGTTTTTGACACGAAATTTTTGGTTCTGCGATAAGACCAACCTTTTCGGCTTAGAATAGCTCAAAATCGACCATTTGGAAAAACATGGTTTTCTCAAAATTTTGAGCCAATCTACCTAAACCAAGGACGCAGTTGTACTCAGGGGACTTTCCCGAATCCGAAAAAATTGGTCTTATCTCAGAACCAAAATTGAACTACAACAGTGTAATTATTTATTTTAATTGTGTGCAAAATTTACTAGACTAAATGTTTAATTTAATTTTACTTTTTTACAAATGTTAACATATAACTATAAAAAAGTGACTAAGTTTACTTTCCAAAAGCTGTTTTGTTGGGCTCAATGTTTCTATTTGTTCATGGTTTCTATCTAAATTCTAATATATTGATGGTATTAGTCTATCTATAGTATTAGCGTGAAAGTTTGTTTTAAATATATTTGATAAAATCTACTATTTTCATGTATTAATTTATTTTTGAAGTTTCTATGTGTAAAAAAGTCTAAAAACATAACTGTTGAGTGGAAAAAGCACGTATAATTCTGGTTTAGTTTTGTGGTAGGAAATGTTAAAAAGTTGTTCAATTGACACTCTACTGATGGCTCTTTTATTAGTGAGTGTTGTTGTTGTATTGTGTGTTCTGTTTTTATTTTAGTTAAGCATTTAAGTTAATATACCATAACCATTTTAATTTTTTTATATTTTTTATAAATATTTCAAGATTTTATATAATAAATTTCAATACCTTGAAAGTAATTAATAAAAAGAAATCAAAGGCATAAAACTTATCATTTCTATCTTAAGAACTTAACTGATCCACAGTTGTATGAAGTTAAAATTCAAAAGTTTCAATTATAGATTTTGTCAATCAAATCATATCACGAAGAAAATGCAATTCAATAAAAAGCTAAAAACAATCTTTCAACATACATGTCCACACTTACCTGTGTATCATTGGTGACCAACTCCAGTGTATAGCCAGGCAGTAGATGTTTACGATTAATGTGCTCCACAGCCATCATGGCAGCGCCCAATTCACTCAAACCATCCGGACGTGGACCGTTACGAGTGGACAATTCGAAGAGACCGAGTAGAACGATTTTACCATGATTACGTTGCATCTGGTGATGCGTCATGCGGCGTTCACTTTCAAATACTTGATTGACTTTAAGATGCTTAGACGCGGCAGCTGCAGCAGAGGTAGAGGGATGAAAGAAAGACAAATGCGACCACATGGACAGCGAAGTGGGCAGGGCGGGTATAAACGAGGCGGGTGTTAGGGCGGTGGTTTTCACTGTAGCGTATTTATTACGACGTGCATTTTGGGAAAAACGCTTCACTTTAGTCCGATTGAATTTCCAATTCCAGAGCAATTGATTTGGCTCGGAAATGAAAAGCGAATTCGAATTGGAGTTTGTGTGCGAATTTTGGTTTGGCGTAAGTAAACGAGAACTTGTTATTGCGTTTTGATTGTCTGCGTGGTGGTTGTTGTTATTGTTGTTATTGTTGTTATTGTTGATGTAATTGGTATTGCTTTGTTTGTTTTCACTGTGCAAAGGGCTTATATGTATTGGACCACTTGTTGTTGTTGTTGTTGTTTTTGTAATTTTAATTGGTTTTGTTTTAAAAAGTTGCTGCGCTGTTGCAAGCACTTGATTTGCTTTATTTGTTGTTGTTTTTGTAAAATTTGCATCTTTATTAAAAATTCTATTAAAACTTTCACTTTTCTGCTTCAAATTCATTTGTTGACTACTATTTTTATGACCGTTACAACAGCTACTACTAATTGATTGAAAATTGCTGCTCTTAGTATTGCTTAAATTTGGATTTTGTTGCTGTTGTTTTTGTTGTAGTTGTTGTTCTGTTTGCTGCACTTTTATTGCACTTATATTGTTAACTAATTGTGTGGGCATTGTTGTTGTTTTTATTGTTGCTTCTGCTGTTGCTGTAGTTTTGTTTAATGTTATATTGGCTGCAGTTGTTGTTGTTGTTGTTGTTGTTGTTGTAGTTGTAGTTGTTGTCGCTGCCAGCGGCTGCCATGCCACTGCAAATGGCATAGTTGTGGCCAGCAGCGCTACGTAATAGCTGAGCACAGCATAACGCCAGCTGGAGCGCTGCCATCTTTGATGAGTTTTTGGCATTTCGTAGCAGCTGCTGGCATGAAGAGTCTGTGCGTGCTTTATCATAATTTTGCGAGTTCATTTAAATTTTTAATTGCATACTTTTCGGTTATTAAGCTCGTTTATACATTCCGTTAGTGTTTAGCAATATCAGCAACACATTCTCTTGCACTCAAACGCACACAGGCACACATAATTATTTGTTTACCTTTTAGTGCAAGTGTTTTAAAATTTTGTTGCATATTTTGTGGCATTGTTTTTGAATTATTTTCACATCTATAAGATTGCAGTTTGAGTTAATTGAAAATTTTTTTAAAATTTTTAATTCATTTGGTGCATGACAAATTTATTCAAATTTGTGCTCGGTTTAAGGATACAAAAATTAGAGTATATTTTTTTTTTAAATTTAAGTTTTTATTTGTAAATCAGCAAACTTTAAATTTTAATATAAAATTTAGTTTATTTAAAAACAAAATAAATTAAATTAAAATTTTTAATATAAAATTTAATTTTTTTTAAAGTTTTTTATTATTTGACAAATTTTTTCATATTTATTTTCGGCTTAAAGATTAAAAAAATAAATTTTTTATATTTATTTCAAAAATACTAAATTTGAAATTTGAATTTAAAATTTTATTTATTGAAATAAAAAATAAGCAAAATTTAAAGTTTCATTTATTTTAGTTGCTGTGTATTGATGAGAATTTTAGAAAAAGAACTAGTAGAGGAGAAAACAGGTTTCTTTTTACTTGTTTAAAATTTTATAAATTTTCTAATCTAACTAGTAATAAAACTTGTCTTACGACGGGTTGTAGTCGTGATACTAAAGTAGCAGACGATATGACAACATTTTTAGTTTCAGCTCTAATGTTGTTATGTTGCAGTCGTCGTCAATGTGTCTTTGCGGTTAAATATAAAAACAATTTGTGTGCATACTTTTAGGCTGATAATTTATTCGTATAACAAAAGCACTGCAATAGCAAGAATGAACAGTTTGAGCGATAGTAGGTGCGAAGCGTAACACACGCCTTTTATATATTAAGATTTTAAGCATTTATAGTAGAGTGTTCTTTATGTGAATTTTTTGATTTAGGTTTGTTCAATTTGTAAGTTTTTTCAAATTGTCGTTTTCTTTTAAAGAAAAAAGTTAAAACAAAATATTTTTTATATAAATTTAACTATCAGAAAAACAATTTAATTAAGCAGAAACAAGTTTTGTGACGTAAACAAATCTTGATCTCACAAGTGATGACTTTATGTCTATATTTCTTATGTATGGCCTACAAGAGACATATTTTTGTATAGAATATATTTATACTTATAGATAAATTTAACACGAAAATTTAACTGACAAAATTTTCTTAAAATAAATATATTTTTGACACTTTAAAAAAATGTTGAATTCGCAGTTTTATTAACAAAGTTAAATGGAGTAATATTGTGGAACTGCGATAATTTTAAAAGAAATAAAATCGACAAAAGATTTTGGAATAAAAACAAAAACATTTGTTTTTTTGTTATTTTTGACTTTGAACCAAGGATTTCAGGAAACAAGCTATTCAGTAAAGTCTGTTTTGTTGTGTAAATGGAGTGATAGATAAGAGGAAGAAAAAGAAATATCAAGTTAAACAAGTGTGGAATGTTCCATGCAAATTCATCTGAGATAAGTGTTATGTTTTTACTTTTGTTTATTCAAGTTATCAAAACATCCAGTCTACAAACTTTTTTTTATGTCAAAAACAACTTTCAAAAACTTATATATGGGATGAATTTTTAATTTCAGTTAATTTGATATGAGAAAAATATTCAATAAATGTAAAGTGAGGACCATGATCTGGTTGGGATTCAAACCCTGAAGCACTTGGTTGGCAGTCAAGCACGCTTTAAACTCAGCTGTTAAATTGAAATGACTTTAAAAAATTTTTACATTAGATACCACCTGAGTTTTTTTTTTATGTCATTTTTAAATTCATTTAGTTTTTGGCAAAAAATGATTTCTAGTCTTTTGAACGCCCAGCATAGATATTTACTGCAAGAATCAATTTTTTCAACAGCCATAAAAAAAGCTTTAAAAATCTTGGCGCCACTTTTTTTTGTTTTTTTTTAATTGTTTTTTTTTTTTTTAATTAAGTAATTTTGCATATGTTTTTATTGCAATGCCAACTTTTTAATGGAGTTTTTAATGGAATTTTGTTGTTGCAAGCATACTTCAAGGCGCTTAAGTTACAAGTGGCCGTCTCTCTTAAGCCAACATTCGAATGCATACTTGGGCTGTTTCATAAAAATTCCTCATTAAATTCGTCATTACCAAATGATGTTTATTCAAGCATAAAAAATTAATGGCACACTTCTAGGCTACATAGCATTGAGCAGCAATTATTTTAAACAGGACAAAAGCAGCAATTAAATTGCAGCAAAGAACGCAAATCTGTCTCTAATAACAGAATGGATTTTTTTTTTTGACATAAAAGCTAGCTAAATACAGAGAAGAGAGCGAGACAAAGACAGATAAATAAAAATAAATTTTATTGAAGTCGCCGTCTTGAGTTAAATGAAAGCAGATTTTTTAAGAAATTGCTTGAATTTCTGTAAAAATATTGTTTTATTTTATTACTTGCCTCTAGCACTGTCTGCATCAGTGCTAGCTATTGTCATCATGTGCTCAACACCAACATCAACACGAACACGCAAGCCACGAAAACACTTCTGGCCATAACCGCAGCTACACACAACCGGAAGGAAGTATGCGCATCGCCATGACTGCCACCATTAAGCATTTCGCTTTGAGCTGCGTGCATTCAACACAAGAAACTCTCTGCAAATTTATATTCAAAATTAAAATAGTTTTCAAGTGTTTTGCCGTTTTTGTATTTCAATTGTTATTCACACAACAATGAAAATCGCAATCATTGT